>CM030011.1:67818520-69023916 GCA_017639485.1 Pluvialis apricaria | reverse complement strand
TCAAGAATCGGAAATTGCTGTGAAGACAAAACATATGCAATTAGCTGCAGCTTATATTAGAAATTGCACCAGGATTAGCTGCTAGAGCAAATGACACCCTACAATCTATACTCTGCCCATCGAGAAAAATAGCAGAGGTCTGCAGAAGTGAGCCAGGAGAAACAAGAAAGGTATCCAGCCATGTCACTGAAATTCCAGTGACTGAGATGTTACTGTCTTAGCACTGTGAAAATAAAAAAAAGCCATTCTCTTCACATAGTTCAAAGATTTTTGTAACATGCTGGGCTCATGTGTTTCTCATTTCCGCAAGCAATTCTTCCCTGCATTTGCATGGGCAACCTACTTAGCCTAAATGTATGTTAGGAACAAGAAGCACTAATTTAAATGACAATAAGCATATCTCAAGAATAAAAGCAGGGATTCATACTTTTTGAACTGTACTTTTTTTTTTTTTTTTTAACTGTTTTGTTTGCCTTTATTTTGGTGAAAGGCAGGGAGAGCTCTGGGAAGGAGATGGGTCCAGTTACAAGAGTGGAAAATGTTGACAGTTTGAACTGTCAAAAAACAGAAACAATTATAATATTCTGCTCTAAATAGTCAACGTGTTTGCTTTTTCCTCACAATTAAAATTATTCAACCTTTGGTATGCAGTGAAGATGAAGCAGTCAAAGCTGTGTCATCATCTTCATCGTACACAGCTAAACAGGAGTTGGCAGACAAATACCACCACCAGTTTCCCCCACCCACCATAACTGAAAGCAAATGTAAAATCTTTGCTAAGACACATCCAACTATTCCTGAAAAATGTTTCAATTTGGGAATAAAAACAGAAAATACACTTTGGACTCTGCAACAGTGATACTTTAAAGTGAAGAGATTTTATGGTGATTCTAAGGTTATCCCATGGGATATCTGTGTAACCACAAAATGTGGCTCCCCCCACTCCCAAACAATTTACATGAAATTGATCCTGATCAGTACCAGTTCCTTGGCAGGCAGCAGCAATTTGATAGCACACAGTTACGAAAGCCAAGAGAGAGGGAAAAAGCTTCAAATAGTCGCCAAAACATTGAGAGTTTTGCAGCTTACGTTGTTTTACTCCCCTAGAAGATCCATGCACAGCACACCAGCCAGTGTTTTTTTGCAGTGTTCTTTTTCACACATCCTCTTCTTGAATAACACATTTCTATCACATGAACATATCCTCCTCTCTCAATATCATTCATGTCAGATTTATTTTTTAATGCAAAGAAAAACAACTCCCAAACTTTCAGCTCTTCCACACACTGCTTCTATTTCTCTGAATGTTAAAGCATTTGCTGCCTTCCTGACAACCTTCTTTCTCTCTTAAAAATGCCATACTCTTATCCTAGTCTCTATCTCGTATCATCTTGGCATCTCTTAAGGCAGGTTTTCTGATGCTATTTAATACTACCCATGTAAAAGCTAATTCAACATCTGTAGAACAAAATAAAAGGGAAAGTACCCATTTTCCATGAACATTACATAGCAATGTTGTAGACTGCAAAGAGGGAACAAGTCTTAATGCACTGTTCTGAAATAACACTTGCTCAATATTCAGAATCTTCAGGTATCTGAACCTCACCTTCATTAAAGAGCTACTTTTGGTGGGGGTGAGTACTGTGTAACTTACTTGACCAAGATCTCCTGTGCCATATTTGTCTTCTGTAACTCAAGCAACAAGACAGACTGGCACATGGAATAGCTGTTCTGTGCCACATCCAACTCCTGGTCCCAATACTAGAGAACCAGCTCTGCATCATGACATCCTCCAGCAATAGCGGCTCTCACGCCACCACCCTGCCTAATCTCCAGATTAAAGAAGGAGACCGGGAGAAAGGGTGAATGGCAGTGACAAAGCGGCATCTATCACCAGATGCCATTCCGTCCCCTTGTCCAGCAATAGCTAGCACTAGCACTAAAGCTATTTGAAACACGCATCTGAAGTAGCAGCTCCACTTTCCATGGCTCCAGTCACTTGTATTTGTTTTTGCAATTTTGCAATTGCTCCACTGAAAATAGAAAACTGTGCTGTCTGTCACACCATCAGTTGGTGAACCCACACTGTTTCCCATCGTATCAGCCCTTATGACAGGATATCAGCATTAGCCTCTCTGTTAAACCATTCTGCTGGAATACGAATTGGCTTTTTCTTCTGTTTTTTTTTCAGAAACTTACTTAACACCACTAGTCTGTGAGACAGGCTGGTTCAGAGGGGAGCCCCATCAAAGTCAGTCACCGTTTTCAGAATAACTTTGACAGTGCCTGCTAACACCAGGCACACTCTGAGCAGCTTCCATCACTGGATGGTGATGTCATACGGAAGTTTCATTAAAGAAATAACGATGCACAAAAAACCCGTTATGAAATTTCAAAATTGCTTACACAGTCCCCTGAAAATATAAAGGGCTAAAAGCATCTAATTACTTCAAAGCAAAAATCACAACATATTTTCTTAATGCAGATTTTAAGACTTATCAACTATTTACTTGTATTAGATTTTTTTTCATGGAAATTTGTGGCACATTCTGAAACAGGAGGGGAGAAAAACAAGTCATGTTTGCTTCACCCAAGAAATTGAGAAAGGGCACCATACTTTTTCTAATGGAAATTCAAACTACGCTTGCCACAGTGTGTGATAGACTGTTAAAAGATTTAGGCTTAGCTCCCAAACCATGACTAATCTGCTGTCTCCCACTGCGGGCTGAAAGAGTTGGTATCAGGAGATAACCTGAGGTCAGCTAATTGTTATAATCTGTCAGAGGCAGGAATCCTCCAAATCAGGAGGAAGAACCAAGTTCCCAAGCAAGTCCCAAAAAAATGGCTTAGAGGGGATGGTTGACCCTAAGAAGATATGTATAACTGCAAGAAGCAGCTCATGAAGATGACTGCCCAAGGACCTGAAGGCATGAAGGAGTGTGGGAGTTGCAAGGATGTGATAGATCCCTTTGGTGTCCATGGAAAAAGGTCAATGACTTCAGTGTTAAAGTTATGCTACACAGCTTTATTTTGAAGTAATAAAACTGCAGCTTGAGGGAGAGAAGAGGGAAATGATGAACATCTCAATTCTCACGAGTGCTTTCGGCGCATAGTTGGGTCAGCCCACCAGCTGACATACATCCTAAATGCCTTACACAGTACTTATACCAGAGAGTAAGTCTGCAATAAGGGGAAATGGTGATTTCCTGGTACTCATTAGCTGCTTACCTTCAGTCTACACCATTAAGTCAAAAGAAAGGCTCTCTGTGCCAAGAATTATGAAGACTAGATTAGGCAGGCAACAGAGCTTAGAAGCCTAACGAACCAGATGATGGATTTTTCTTGAAGCAGGCAATGGCAGATACCATTTTCTTTTATAAAACCCCCTTGCTTGACGGATTGTTGCTGAAAGGCTCCCCCAGATAAGTGGGTTTAATGATGAACTGTTGATTGTTTCATGTACAGAGGAATGAAGAAGTGCCTTTGATAAGACGTAGCATGGAAGAATGCATAAAGACCAGAGGGAAGGGAGATATAACGATCTACCTGACTGCATTTTAAAAAACCTCTTGGTTCTTGGAGACACTATAAACTATGCTCATTATTTAAGTGTCCAGTTTGTTTTCCTAAGTATCATTGATTGTTAATAGTAAGCCAACTTTGCTGTTTACCTTCTGACCTTACCAGTATCTCAGGTCCACTGTTTACAACACTTTGAACATGCAATCTAATAGTTATAAAACTCCCAAATGGGGTACTGTCAACAAAAATTTTATATTTCACCTGCAGAGTCAGTTGCTGTTTGGATTTCTCTTCAACAGCAACATTTTTACAACACAGCCCTCAGGCAGGGTCTCACTGCACACCAGTTTGGATGCATAACAGCATTATTGTGTGTGTTAAGTGTCCTTATGGGAACTGCTGTTTTTTAATATCCTGAGTAGGTCACTTTGCAGACTAACCAGCCAGCTGTACTCACACCTTCCCCCAACTGCCAGCCTGCTCCAGGATGAACACACAGGATTAAGCATCTTGTAAACTATTTACTCCCTCAAATTCAAACAAAAGCTTCCAAAAACAAAAGAAAAAACCCAATGACATGGGCTGAGTTGTTTTTGCTGGCTCTAAATACGCTTTTGGAAAGTACAGCCCACAATAGGTCTGTAATAACTAAATGCCTAAAGCTCCACAATTATGAAGTTTCAAGCAGCTCTTTGTACGTAGATTCAGGCCTTATCACTACATCACACAAGAAACAATTACAGCAAGAGTTTGAAGTTCCCTAGTGAAGTCAGCCACTCTCCACACCATGGGAGTGGTTCTTCTTTGCCCCGGGAAGTTCATGTGTGCAGTATCACGTACAGGGCACAGGCCTTTACAACTATTCAGCATTAGTATTACAGTTGCTTTAGCTGTTCCTCAGAGATCAGATTCGCATTACACAAGTCATTGTACAAACACTGGGGGTACGGGACTGTATCTTAGCAAAAGAGCCCGAATGGGAGAAGTTGCAAAGCTGGAGATGTCACTTTCTTTATAACCATTTTTTTTTAAAAAAAACCACCCAAATTTAAAGGAAACTAACTCACCTTTGAACATGTCCAGAAACATACCTGGAGATGCTTCTCCTATTCCCACTTCATATTTTAACATAGAAAGATTTAATAGATCAAATAATGGTTTCAGATAGTTCATTCATTGCTGCCACAGCTGAATGAAAGCAGCTGAATACTCCTTTGAATGACAAGCAAACCCCAAATTCATTCCAATATAATAACCACGGAAGAAAGCAGCTTATTAGTTAGTTATGCTCAGTGTTGTTAACCGTTATCTCACACCTAGCAGTGCACACACTGTTAACAATCTCGTATAACCTGATGTAACAGAAGCATTGCATAAGAAAAGCCATGCTAACAGGACGACTAAAGCAGTGTTGATTCTGAAGGACTTTGGCATGAAGGCTTGAGATATACCCAATGATTTAAAATTTAATGTCTGCTTTTTGGCAGTTAGCATCCTTTTATGTCTCAGCATTAATATTTAATTTTATTTTGTTTAAAAGCACTACAAACCAATTTGTTTGCTCAGTGAGAAGATTAAAGCACACTTGTTTTTATTTATTTAGGTGCTGATCTGCTTTGAAGTGGAAACCCAGTGAGGACCTACCTTAAGAGCCTGCAAAAACTTCTCCTGTAGCTGAGCCGTTGACTCGCCGCAGCCACGCTGGGAGGGAATGGAGGGCGCGAGGGGAAGTAGGCCAATGCTGCAGAAAATATCAGCGAAACCATTCCAAATTCTAAACAAGAGGGCAAAGAAAAACAAAACCCAGAACAGATGTTAGCATCAAAAGACTTATTTCGGTACAGCATTGTTATCAGCCAGCGTCCGATATATAAATCCCACCACCAGTGCTTTACTGCTCCCAACAACAGAACTCCGTAACTTGAAGGAGAATTTCTTTTTTCCTCCCCAAGCAAGATTTCAAATAGAGGTGGAGAATCAATGAGATGGAGAAATACTGGCAGTCCTTTCCAGCGACAGGAGCTGCAGAGCACCAGGCTCACACATGGGGAGCTCAGTGAAGCACAGGGAAATCTTTTGCTTTTTCTCTTTAAAGAGAACCGCATTATGAAGATTTGGCTGTGTTTCCTTGTGATGGAAGTAACGCAGTGCAGGTAATGGCATGCTAGAGACTCTAAACAGATGGGACTGGGGAAGCCCTAGGGCATGGAATGACAGTTACTCAGCACACAGGATGATGAAGGCAAACGAAAGGTCAAGCAAGGCAGCATCTCAGACACACAGTATTAGATGGCAACAGAATATAAAGAGAAAAGTGCAGGAGCAGCCGTGGCTCAGGAATAGGAGCGGCACAGGTAATAGGGAGAAAAATGAAAGAATACAGCTGTTTGCAGATGCTCCTCTTGTTCAGCAGCAGGTATTCCAGATCTTTGAAAAATTTCATAGCAGAAATTTGGACCTGAACTTGCAAAGTGATGAGCACTTCACAGCAAATACACAGCGTGATCAGACATTCTGAGGAAAAACAACGCTACCCACAGTCAGTCTAATTAATTTGCTTTACAGGCCTTTTACAATGTATATCATGTTCTCTACAGTCCTCAATCCTAATATTTCTCCTATCCCCTTTGAAAACAAGATTCTTTGCTGCTGGAGAGAAAAATGTATAGCCGAAATGTGTTATCTTAAAAGAACCTATAATCTTATAACAAAGAAGTGTTCACTGACACCACAAATAAATTCCAGCAGAGCTGGATACTCAATTGCATTCATTTTCCTTTTTCTTCTCTTTTTTAATAAATCAATATGATCATGGCACTTTGCCAGCTCTTCTGCTAAACCAGATGAAAATAAATTCAGGAAACTGAAAAGTAAATAACACTCGAAGTCTAAATGGATCAGCTGGAGATGGGGAAGGGAAATGAATGCTTCTATTTGGTATATGGAAAAAAAAGTCTACACTAAATTTCTTTTGAAAGCATACCAGGAATATGACAATGCCATTCTTCACAATCAAATATCGAAGGATTCATTCTGAATTATGTGGTGTCTCTTTTTCCTGCTGTGGTCTAATTGCATGTGTCAAGGGTCAAGGGCACTTTAACTAGACCTTCTCACTGTATCTCCTCTGTTCCCCAGAAAACAGATTAATTTCTTTCTTTGTGTACATTGCTTTTGAGACCATGAGCAGCAAATAAAGAGCTGGCCGTAACTTGATCATCCCAGATCTAAGAAAGGGATGAGATGCTCTGTCACTACAGGATGATAATAGGCAGGGAAGCAAGGCTTGCCAAAAGCTGTTTATCCCCTTCTCCTGCATCTAGGTCTACATAAAGGGTTATAGGTATACATATGTACATGCATACGCACACTTTAATCACATATTAAAGGAAGATTTCAGACTGCAGTCAGGTATAGCCAACAAGAATGTGACCACACAAACCCATACACTTTGTCCAAGGTGCTTATTATTTAACTTCATTATTCTGCAGTGCCATAAGGGGAAAGGCTACGTCTTTTCCTAAAGAATGTAAAACAAGCTGATAATTTTTTCAAGTCACAGTAATATTTTATAATGGGTGCCCACCTGGGGCCTCTTCTATGGGTTGCCTCAAGATTCCTGCTAGTCAAATTGCTGCAGTAGGAGCAGTACAGTAACATTTCTTTTTTTTTTTTTTTTTTAATTATTAAATTCAGCATGCAGTCCTTGTAGTAGTACCTTCTCGCAACTTGCTAATGTTTCCCAGTGTTATACTTACCAGGCTAACAAATTTGTCTCACAAGCGCTGCCCTCATGCACACAAGAAAAGAGCAGAATTCACTTTGGAAACTAAAGCAGCAGCCTCTATTGAAGAATAAAAGTCTTTAGTGCCATCTTAGCTTTGTGTATCACACTTGCATCTCTATCAAAAGTCTAGGTCCTGCCAAACACATCTGATTTCTTACGTGTTGCATCGCTTCCTCATTAGGAAACCCACACCTTTATCTCCATCATTATTTACTCTATCAGACTAGATAAAGAAAAATACATTTCCAGGACAAGTTTTGGATTGTAAATAGGGAATAAAAGTAAGCAAAAGATAAAAGGTAAGAAATAGGTCAATAATGAGACCAAGGGAGCTGTAGTTCCAAAAGAGGAACTCTTCCACAGGAGCTGACTATTGGCTTCTCAACAGTGCAATGGATGCAGCAAAGCACTCAGAACTGGGCAAGTCAGGATAAATTAGTGTGCACAAATACAGCTGTGTATATCTCTTGCTGCGGAGTGAATCTGGAATGCCTTACTAAAGCTGGGTACTATGCCACAGTGACCTGTGAACCGTCAAAGTGGAGAAATGCCTGCGTCAGCCTAGGAAGTAGGCACCCTGCTGCCTGTTTAAACCCCAAACAGAAAAAAGAGGTTTACAGAGACACAAGCCTCCTTCATACAAGTTCTTTTTCCCTCTGATAGCTTATAGCACAAAAACCTACCCAAAACCAGAGACTCTCTTCCCGATCTTGTCCTGAAATGTAAAGGGGGAATGAGGGCATTCTACACACGCATACACTCACTGTTTTGTTTTGGTTTTTTTTAAAAAACAAATAATGATTTTACACTGATATTTAGGAAAGCACATGGCTAAAAACTCTGGCTACTGTCCAGAATAATTCCAGCTTCCTTCTGCAGTTCAGGTAATACAATTCAATCCTGATTTGCTACGTCTGTACTATTTCAGCTGTGAACCAGAGTGTGCGGAGACGCAGATGACACAGAAAGAGGCTGTGGTAATTCAGCCGAGCTCTTAGTCCGCATTTGAGATAAAGGAACAGCAATTTATTAAAACATAGAAGAGACTGGAGTTAACTGAGCAATTTCAGAATGGGTTTACAAGCAATTGCTTCGTAATCATGTTTGAGGTTAAGTCTTTGGAAAGTTAGCACACTCTCGGCATGCTGCTGATCCCAAGTTAATAATTCACATCATTACCGTCTGTTTAAAAGTCATCACCTAACTTTTGGAGGCTGCTTATCTAATGCTGCCTCACACAACAGCAACAAACTCCATCACAAACACAACTGCATTAGGAATGCTCAGTGCTTTTCCTATGAAACTGGCTTTCCCACAGCGTCTGAAAGGAGAAGTCATACCAAGCCTGACCACCCTTGCTAAAGAAGTGGGACACTTGGGTCCAGCTCCCATTCTGTTACACCTTACACCTAGTAATCTGTGAAGTTAATTTGAGCTTCGTTCTCTGCCTGGCTGATTAAGGGGACAAATAATACCCTAGTACATCTATCAGGTATTTTTCAGTCCACAGGTGAAGAGAGCTGTACAACCGCCCCAAGGTAGTTGCCCACCACGAGGCAGCCCTCCTTCCACCTCTGGAGCCTACCTGGAGCGCAGGGAGGCAGACAGCGGGGACCTTGCCCCTTCAGCTCTCCAGGGAAACAGGGCTCAGGTGAAACGGGACAAATCCCATGAGGGATTCAAAGCAACTTCCTCTTTGACAGTTCCTATTTTAAACCAGTTGGACATTTTTGCTACCAACACTGCAATTCCACACAGGCCAGTAACATTCAGGAACGAGCTCGTTTTCGTTGCCTCACCACCAAAAGGGGTTGTAGCTCCTGAAAAGACACACCCCATACAACACAACTACCACCACAGCTGCACAAAGAAACCCACCTCAGTTCTTAGTATTTGAAAGTGCTTTGAACAACAGATACCCCACAAAACATTTTTCCTAGGAAGTTGCAGAGCTGCTGTAGGATCATCTTATGATGGGACCAAGGAACCCAAACAGGTCTACAGGGTGTTCCCAAACCCTTGCCGGTACAGAAAGGCAGCAAGAGCTGTGCTGAGACATGGGGCAGGCCAGACACACCTCTGAACCTCGGTGGCAAGCAAGATCCATCACAGTTTCTGAAGAAAATGCTTAGGAAAGCCTCCCAGAAGAGAACAGAAGAGAAAGTGACTCTAATGGGCTGCTGAAAGCAACATCTCTAGTGCTACCACGCTCAAAACAGTGGGTTTAGGCACAAAACTGTACTGCCTTTAGGCGGATGAATTCTTCTCTCTCCATGGAGGATCTGGAGAGGGAGAGCTAAAGCACCTCTCTAATTGCTAGATTTTTCCTCCCCTTATCTACTGCTGCTCAGGACAAAAGCTGACTTGCCTTCATTTTTCCTTCTGTCACACTGGCCGTTTTCATATGCCATGAGATTTTCAGAGTCTAACATCATATTTACCTCTGAAAAAAGCCTAACCAAACCCAAATTTCCTTGTTCCAAGGTTTTGTTTACTCAAAAAATACTTGCTAAAATAGTGATCCAAGTTGTACTACGCTTTCTTTAAAACAAACAGTAAAGTGGCCCTCACCCAACAGGAGTATTAACTCGACAAAATTTCCATAGGAATAACATACAGGAATAAATCATCACAAACAGCTAACTCAATCCCATAAATCTGTATATAAACTACACCGTATATATACTTTAAGACTTCTGGAACACTTAGGGCTAACTTCAGGCTGAATTTCAGAGGCTGCAATTATAAGGGGGGAAAAACCCAACCAAATGTACAACTGCCATGACATGGTAAAGTTCAGCTGCTCTTAATGCTATACCAGTTTATAACCACTACGAATCAGATTGTAGACTCTTAAACCACTTAAACAGCTCTTTTTCCTTAAAGCTTGCTGCTAATTTTTGCAAGTGACAGAAAGAGCTGTAGAAGCCATTGCATGAAAATGAACAAGGACATAAAATCTAAGTTATTTCAGGTGATTTTTATATCAGTGTTTTTTACCACTAAACTCTTGTCACTTCATTGAAATTGCTTACCGCGTAAGAATTATATGGTTTTAGTTAAAACCAAAATCTATTGAGTTTTAATTTCAATGTTAGATTCTTAAATACTAATAATCTAATCACACTTGAAAGCCATATGCAAGTCATAAATTAAGGCCAATTTAATGCAGGAAAGAATTTAATACAGGAAAGAATTTAATGCTGAAAGACTATTGGATTTCCATCCTTACAGAAACAAAAGAAAAAAACTTCAACCTGTAATAGACACATATTTTAATGAAAATTCAAGAAGCAAAAACCAGTTTAGAAGCTCAGGGAAAGTGTAAGCTCTCCTGGAAGACATTTCTCCTAAGATCAGCTGATATAAACAACTGAAATACTTCATTTGGAATCAGTCTGTACAAAAGGCTATTTGTAAATCTTACCTACAGAAAAGGAAAAAAAAAAAATTAACCCTTCTGATGGTACAACATTTTCCCACCTTTTTCCATCAGTCAGTAACTGTTTCCTGTGCAGACCAGCCACTAGAGGGTAGTGGTTCACAAGTACCAAACACACATCAAAGTACGTAGATTTTTTTACAGTTTTTTCTTTTTTTTTTTTTTAATTTTTCTTTTTAAACCACACCTGCATACAGCACAGCCTCAATGCGGTCCTTGATGTGCTCGGCGTTGCTCTGCGACAGCAGTGGGAGTTGAGATGTTCCATTTGGAGATGGCACTACAAGAGGTCCCACTAGAAACGCGCCAGCAGCACCCAGGTAATTGAGCAGCGACGCGATGGCTGTCGCCGTGGCACGTTCATCCGGAGAAAACCACGTTGTGGAAAGAAATGGTGCCGCGTTCATCACAGTTGGCCCCGCCAAGCCATTTAACAGCTGCCCTCCATGAATCAGCCTGGAATAGAGAACACAGACCACAGCCATTTGGATGACAATTGCCTTTTTTTTTTTTTTTTTAAATTAAAAAGGCGTGTGAGATACTGAGTGCTGGAGATGGAGAGACTGCACAAAGAAATGAAAGTCCTGTGCAAAAAAAGGGTATTCTATACACTCAAAGAAGCCCAATTAGACTGATTTAAAGAATCCAGAGCTACTCTGTTCTCATTACCTCAGATAAATGGAGAAGCAAATGTTCTCTTCAAAGCAGGAAAGGAAGAGGGAATAAAAGGCACTTTCTTTGCAGAAAAAAGATATGATAGGATATAAAAGTAGAAAAGGTGTAGTAGCAGGAAACCTTTAAATTACAAACGTCTTAAACCTGACCCCTTGCCTGCATAAATCCCAACAGAAGATTTAAATTAGTTATGGCAGATCAAAAATTGAAACACTTCAGCAAAATACTCTGCATATTTTTACACTGCATTATTTATTTTTATTTACACACTCAGATGAGCTTTATGTGCCTACAGATGAGGAGGCCGGGCTGTTGAGGTTTCCAAGAGAATCATCTTCTCCAGCAATCTGGCCATTCTCAACACATTGTTGGAACAGCCAAGCAAACCCAGTTTTTTCTCGTTTTTCACACTCGTTGGGATTTAACAGATAAGACTGGTGACAGAACAGAGAGAGTACTTCCAAGCAGTGAAGTCTCTACAAACTTTGGCTTAATATTAGTACAATGAGCACATACAGAAAGGACTTTTTGAAGACTCTTCTATACGTGGAAGTCAGCCAGAAACCTTCCACTTTGACTTTTCCAAAAAGTGATCAGCCATGAAAGGCAAAAGCATTTTGGAATTTATATAAAAACCTCATGTCTAAAAAACAGCGAGTCAAACAAAACATTGCAACCCTCCAAAGTAGATCTATCCCTTGTGCAATAAAAGGGTGGCAGATGATATTTTTAAATGGGTGGTGTTTTTCTAAGCATAGCAGGAACTTGATGTTATTGCTGCAAGACTTGAGTTGTCAGACATAAAAAGCTACGGGCTGAAAATGGGGAAACATAAGCTAGCATTTAGGCAATGTTTCAAGCCACAAATGGTGGAATAATATACAGTGTAGTAGGAGTTTTTTAAAGCCCACAAAGGAACAAAATATGCAAAAGAAATGCTGACAGACTCTTTATCAAATTAACAAGCTAGCTCGCAATAAAAAGGAATAGATGCTACTGATTCTCAGTGGATTAGAAATTAAAATGTTAAATAAAATTTATAAATATATACAGAAAAAAAGAAAAAGCTATTACATATCATCTGAAGGAAACACTTTCTGAGCTGGGACAGAAGTAATATCCACTATTAAATATAAGTAATTGCCTTTTTTTTTTTTTTTTTTTTAAGTTCACATGATGAGGATAGATTTCATTGCTATTTGTTCATGATGTGCTTCAGATGGACATCACCAAGGCATGGTCAGGCCTTTTAATGCTTGTTAAACTGGGGCCCCCCAATAAAATGAAATGAAGTAGTTGTTTTACATAAATAAACAGCACTATCTAAATAATGCTCCGCTATAGTTTTCTGGAGGAGACCTTAACATGAATCCCTTATGGTTACTCTCCAACCAAGTGTAGTTTGGACAAACCAAGGCATCCTTGTGCACTTTGGTATTTTCATTCTACTTCTCTCACTACAGTAAGTTATTCTCAAACCTACCCTAAACTCTTCCAGGGTATTTGCAGAGCTATGCTACATCCCCAGAAACAGCTGCATTTCACTAGCAAGTGAGGTAACTACTGCATCATATAGAACCATAGAATGGTTTAGGTTGGAAGGGACCTTGAAGATCATCGAGTTCCAACCCCCCTGCCATAGGCAGGGACACCTCCCACCAGACCAGGTTGCCCAAGGCAATGTCCAGCCTGGCCTTGAACACCTCCAGGGACGGGGCTTCAACAACCTCTCTGGGCAACCTGGGCCAGTGCCTCACCACCCTTAAAGTGAAAAACTTCTTCCTAATGTTTAATCTAAACCTGCCCTCTTCCAGCTTAAAGCCATTCCCCCTCATCCTATCACCACATGCCACAGTAAAAAGTCCTTCCCCAGCTCTCCTGTAGGCCCCCTTTAGGTACTGGAAGGCCGCAATAAGATCTCCCCGGAGCCTTCTCTTCTCCAGGTTAAACAGCCCCAACTCTCTCAGCCTCTCCTCACAGGAGAGGTGCTCCAGCCCTTGGATCATCCTCGTGGCTCTCCTCTGGACACGCTCCAGCAGGTCCATGTCCTCCTTATGTTGGGGACTCCAGAGCTGGATGCAGTACTCCAGCTGGGGTCACACGAGAGCGGAGTAGAGGGGCAGAATCACCTCCCTTGACCTGCTGGCCACGCTTCTTTTGATGCAGCCCAGGATACGGTTGGCCTTCTGGGCTGCGATCGCACATTGCTTGCTCATGTCGAGCTTCTCATCAGTCATCACCCCCAGGTCCTTCTCCACAGGGCTGCTCTCCAGCCATTCTCCGCCGAGCCTGTATTTGTGCTTGGGATTGCCCCGACCCAGATGTAGGACCTTGCACTTGGCCTTGTTGAACTGCATGAGGTTGGCTTGGGCCCACCTCTCCAGCCTGTCCAGGTCCCTCTGGATGGCATCCCTCCCCTCCAGCGTTATTTTATTTCACTATTTCCTCTCACTCTAAAGTGAATTTAATGCATAAATTGTGGTTTTTGTTATTGTATGCTAGGAAAACTGTGTCACCACAAAATAACCCTTATAGCAATAGACACCAAACTAACACTTCTGTTCATTTACACCAATATGACAATACTGTTTAATTCAAATACGGGCAAATAAAACTCACTAAAATCGGGAAAAAAGTACAACAGTTTTTCTGCAGCACCTATGGGAATGTAGGCACTTCATCTGGTAGAAGAAGAGAGGTTTTGTAAAAAAACCTGAACCACCAACCAAACAAAAAACCCAATTCATATATCATGAGAATTATATATACTCTTTTCATGTACTTATACTTCAGATTTAGATCATGTCTATCGAACTGCACTATCTCAATAAAGCTCTATAACTGCCCTCTACACTAGAGGGAGACACAGATGTCAATTTTACTTTGCAGATCCAAAGGGAGAAAGTAGTATCGTAATCCAGAACTTTAATTCTGCATTACTTTTCTTAGTTTGCTGGTTTATTTTTCCCAAAGAAATAGCCAATTTTTGTCTCTCTGTAGGTGTCTTCTATTGGGGTTCTCCTGCCTGCTCTCTCTCCGGCCTTGCCCTGCCTGGTGTACTGTCTGTTCCCATGGATTTGCCTTTCCATCTACATTTTTGGCATTTACCAAGCTTGACATTATCATCCAGGGTAGAGCATCTCTTATCTTTGTATTGCTTAATTTCTCAAGTCTAACAGATTTGGGTTAATAAACACTATTTCCAGGCGAAATTGCCACTGATATACAGACCACTACCTCAAATATCTCTGCTAGCATCAGCCTAAACCTTATTTTATTTGTTTTTCAATACTAGCTTGAAATAAGCTCCTTTTTTTTTCCTGAGAAAAAAAGATTATTTGCATTGTTCCTCTACACATCCTTAACTCATTTCCCTAGTGAGGCAGGGACAAGAGATTCAAAATGTGATTCAGTGCATTTACTAAGCTGCTACTCCGGGAGACATATGTAGCAGCTGCTCCATCTGACAGAGAAATATGAACACAACAGTATTGGTGGCTTTTTGCTGTTTGTTACAACATCTTATCATCACCGTGCTCGATCTCGGTCTCACAGCCCATAGGAGTCTCCTCTTGTACACCACCAGTGCTAAGAATTGCTCCAACACCAAGACACGCTTGTTTCTGTTACTCCCGGATTTTCTTCTTGTTCCTGTTACCAAAAAGGTGCAAAGAGCAACTGCATTTTGCCGTACCACTATCTCAGTTTCATTCCGCACAACAAGATTTCTCTTCCCTGAAAAAGGGCTAACAAGATAACTTTAGCTCAGCACCCTACCCAGATGGAAAAATATTTTTCAGACTTATGACACTAACAGGGTAATTTTCATCTGTTATTTATCCAGCTCTGCTCTGTTTTCAGACACATTATTTATCCAACCATCATCTAATTATTTTCATGTATCAAAAAGTAGAAAGTTATTGAGTTCAAATAATAGAAAATAACACAAGAGTGGAAGGCTTTTTAATCACAATAATGAAAGAGAAAATTGGAAAAAATGACACCAGAAATTCATCCCTGACTTATGAAATAATTGATGACTGTCTACCTTAGAGCAATGGTGGGGAAGTAAACATCTACCCAACATATCTTATTTCTAACCATTTCAAAAGCCAGGTCAGGGACTCATTTCAGGGGTTTTGCATACCTGACCTCTGCACTAATGAATTTGTGTGCTCTGCCAAACTTGTAACTTGCAGTTGAACACATGAGCCCTTCACAAAAAAAAAATTAAAAAAATTATTTGAGGACTGGTAGTAAATGCTAGTGCTAAATATAATGTGCCATAGCATCACAGTAATGCATAACTTACACATTTACATTATGTATACAGAAAAAAAATAATATAGACGTATATATACACACAGCCCCCCCTTTGCACAAAACAAACATCACATTTTTTCCTAAACTGGCCTCTGAATTGCAAAAAGATAGAACAAGGGATAGTTCAAATATAACAATAGAAATTAAAGAAGAAAAACTCTTTTTGTACTACACTGTCATCTCTCTCTCAAATTTTTGTCAAGTGACATTATAAATAACTTAAATTATATGGTTTCCATCATTTCCTTGAGAGAAGACTTAATATGAGTATTAAGAAGTAACCTGGTTATACCTACTTTATTCACTCCCTGCTGTCACTGTTGCAATATCCTAACAGGTAACAACAAAATAAAACCCGTGTAAGTCTATAAATGCTGAAATTACAATATCATTGAGCAACTGGGTATGAAAAAAAAAGTCAGAGTATACAGGAAAAAGTTTTTACTGATTCATGATAATACCATATAGTTAAGATGGGAAAGAGCTTCCATTTACAGTTGGCTTTATTTATCTTTTTCTCCCTGTGCAGGTTGAAACTTTTCATGCCTGGTCATAGTCCTATCAGCTTAAAAAGCTGTGTGTTACATAAATACTTCACCTAAAACCCCCAGATATTTAATGTTTCTACCACAGTATGTCTCACACCTAGACTTAAGAGCACTTGAAATGAAAGAAAATCTCATTAGTGTCCATACTCAAATGGGGAAACAAAGGCAATGGTGGAGGGAAAACAACTTACCCAAGAAATTACTTTTAATGCAACAGTTTTAAACCACAACATTAAAATAAGCCTCCCAAGCTCAAGTTCCAGGATGTGATAATTGAACTTGTTTTGGGACGGCTAGGACTGGAGAAGTCGTATCAGTATTTTAACACTGATTAACAGAGTGGCAAAAGCGTTTTCATCTTTTCTTTGGCAGGCAACACAGGGGAAGAGTGAGGCCGTCAGCCCCAGTGCATTGCTCTGACTTTCTAAATGTGGCTTTTCTCTACCAGCCTCTGATGAGCCCCCGGTCAACCGGGAAACAAGGTTCCTCCAGGTCCTAGGAGGGAGCAGAGCTCATCTCAAGAGCCTTGTGAAGATGAGAATTTGATGCAGTTTCTTTTTTTCCTGAAACTTTTACCATACTTTTCCTATTAGCTGCCATGAGGATTGACCGCTTAGTCACTATTCAAACTTCTATACAAATGCAATGAAAAAAAAATAATTGGTAATTCAGTTTTGCTACTGTTTGGCAAAGTGTGAGGAGCGATGAAGTCACTTAGAGCGCTAGCCGGCTGCTGCACAAAGACAGCGCAGTAGTGTGCCTCTTAGTCTGTTAGAAGTTTAGTAGATTAATTGCTGATCCTAACAATTAGCGCAAAAAGGGATTCCAGCTAAAGAAGTTAATGTTTTACAGAAATGGATGGCTGATTTTTCTTTCACAGGCCTGACGTTTTCACTCACTGAAAGAAGTGGATTGTTCAACTCCTGCTAATTTGGAAGACAAATAAGTTTATATAGCGATTAGCTCATTGTGGGAACTACTGGAAGCAAATAAAAGAGACCCTTCCACTGGAGGACTTCAGAGCACTTTTCAAGTGCTATTGAATTTAGCCTCACTATATGGCAACAAAGCAAGTAAGTACCTCCTATTCTAGAGCATCTACATTGATGTATGATGCAAGTTGCTTGCCCAGGAAAAGGAATATGAAAAGACATGGACTTATCTGCATTAGGAGATTTATTATACCTTGGAGGGAACTAGTACCAGTTTTGTAAAGAACCACCTCTGATTTTTCACAATCAAGTTGCTAGAAAAAGATACAGCTTTTCCTTTAGACTCACAAAAATAAATACAACAAAAGAACCCTCTAGTAAGTAGAATGTTTTCAGGTACTTTGCCTTAAAAAAGATAGAGATAGGGAGGTCAAATTCATACTTTACAGCAACTCACTGCTATGGAATATGGGGATAACCCAATGCAAATGCCTTTCTGTTCATAACCCGAAGAGAGTGCAGTAAGGCTCTATGTCTGGAAAAGGACTGGAAAGAAAAATACCTCTGGGTAAAGCAATGAATTCATCTATTAAAAATAACATTCTGAAAGATGAATTTCATGGAAATGCACTTCCTTTCAATATTTTCATTAAATGATATATTTATACTACAAAAGCTTTATGCCTTCTGGATATTCATGGATTGAGGCCATTAGCATTTTTTAGCTTGTTTTTGATGCATGCGACCATTGATATTTGGAATAATTTAAAGCTGTTTTTCCCCATCAGTAAGAAAAATTATTACAAGCAGAAAGCCTGAGTCACTGTGTGGTACATTATCACCAGCAATACAGCAAAAAAGAAAACAAAAACTTAAAAATGTACTTCCAACCATTTTTATCTGGAACTGGGCTCATGTTTCATGCCCTGTACCAATCATGGCCTCAGCACAGTCAGTCACATCATTACGGGACCGGACTTGGAAAGGATGACAGCATCTCCCAGGCATCCCAGCCTCATGCCTCTTCTCCTACTCTTAGAAGAAAACAGCAAACAGATTTGCAATGGTCTAAAAAACAGCAAGTTTCAGTTTTAAATTTGAAAGGATTGGAAAAACGGAGTTACTCCAAAACTATTATTACTGAGAGCCTGCCAAGAGAGAGACAAGGATTTGCAAGGAGAGGGAGCAGCAATCTCAGGCCAAGACCATGATGTTTCCATCAGACGTCCTGACAGAGGAAAAGGGACAGGGTGGGTGTACAAGTGAGACCCCTGGCAGTACGGTGACAAATTCAGTCACATCCTCACATCATCAAGCCATGTTATTGTGTGGCCATCAGAGCTGTCACACAGCTGAGAAGAGGGTTTCTTCACCGAAAGCTTTATCCAAGTTTGAAGGATGAGGGCACATGAAATCAAATCATCTTTTTGGCATTTTTTTTTTTATTAGAAGTTTCTTTTTGTTTTTCTTTTAAAGCTTAACCCACTCCACAAAACCATTTTTAAAAGAAGACATCTTTAGAGCAACACTAACGGAAGACATGCTCATCAAATATGAACAGACCCAAAATAAACAGTATTGCTGTAAACACAAAGTAGGCAATTACATTAAGGGCTAATGAGGAAAACGTACTGAAACAAGTTATGAGGGAAGGGTACCAGGACTGGCTGCTATCAGGGCTGCCATGGGAAAAAGCTGCTGGAGATTACTTAGCACAAGACAGGTCCTAAGTAGCATTTTTTTAGTAAAAGAGCAGGAACATACAGGAGATACGGCAAATTAGGGAATGAGATAAACAGGAACCTATTTAAATGCTCCTGCACAATTTTTCAGTGAAAGAGCCAGAGGACGTTTTAATACTTCGATATAAATTCAATTAATATGAATTCTTCTTTAAGGACAGAAATTAGCCAACAGAATACGAGTCACAAGACTAAGGCAAAGAGCTCAATATGATTAAAAAAATTAAAAGCTTACTACAGTTGAGGATAACACCTGCCATTATGAGATGGAGCTAAATAACCCACAAAGAATATAAATTCTCTTCCCTTCCAGCATAGGCTTATACTAGCTGAGGCCTTGTAGAAATGCTGCCCATTAAGTACTGCTGCAATACTAAGCCCTTTCTGAGATTTCAGTTTCCTTTAATATATCTACCGGATTTACCACTCCAAGAATTTACACAGGGTCTGTAAATTTGCTAATTCAGCAGCTACCCCTGTCTCTGGGGGAGGCGGATGACACCCACAGTGCCATGGCCAAAATCCAGCACAGGAGCAAGAGGAAGGAGTATTTATCACCAAAACTGTCAAGCCACCTCCTGTTTCCACTAAGGCCATTTCAGCTGAAGGAGAAGCCAATTTGGCTGCCACCTAATTTGGCTGAGCAGCAGCTGCCAGTGCATCACAGGACGTGAAGCTCAGGCAGTGGCAGGTGGGACCACTGGGCAGGCAGAGGGACACATAATCACCCACCGAATTCACTGCTAATGTCGACAAATAAGTAAAGCAAGAAAAATTTGTTGCCACTTAGGAACAACTCCCAGGACCTCTCATTTAAAACAGCAGCTTTGGAGCAGAGGTTAAAAAATAAAACCTGTATACAAGATGAAGCTGGTGGAGGTAATAAAAGCAAGCTAAACTGTTAAGCTACAGGGGCATAAAGATTAAATATTCCCCCTGAGAATCTACCCAGGAATGACTAGTTTCCTTTCACCCCTACTTACATCTTTTTTCGATACTATGGATTAACCCAACTCAGCCTTCCCCCAGCACTGCAGCCAAAGCACAAACCAGTGAGTGCCATCAGTGCCAGGCAAGTGCTTCATCTTAACATCCTCCTGCGCTCGCTGAGCTACAGCATACAAACAGGTACCTTTATTCATCTTTTTACTCCCAGAACCACGCTTAAGATTAAATACTTTTTTCATTTCTCTTCCCCAGTGATTTAGGGAACACACAACATGCATCACTGTCTTTATTTCTTACAGGCAGATTCTTCTACTCTCCTCTCAAAAATGCTCTTTTCACTCCCTGGAACATTTTAATCCCTCTTCTCCACAGCTGCTCCAGGCTTGGGGTGTTTTTTTGAGCACAGAAGTGTGTTCAGTATTTCCAGGGAATATGAGAGTCTTATTATGTCCTTTCTTTACTGAATTACCTCTTCTGAGGTGTCCCCCTTTGCATTTTTCATGCATGAGAATGGTGGCTCATGGTCATTTTAGGATCAGAAAAGACAAACAACAAGATGATCCTATGTCATTCTTTAGGATTTCGGGCATGAAAAAGTGAAAATGTGGAACTATTAAAGAATACGTCTAACAAGAATAAAGTACCTGATACAAACTAGGTTGGAACTAGCTAATAGAAACAAAATGTACCAAAGATGTGGTAAGAGCAAATCTATAAACACAATAAAGGGAAAAGTTAACATTAATATATCTAACAGTAGGCAAAAAACCTTCAAAATCCTAAGAAGTGGTATTATTAAAGAAAAAGCCCTTTTACAGGAACTACCAATTACCAGTGTGTGCCCCATAAATGATTCTGTAAATAACCACTCCTGTTTCCACTGTCATTCCCCGTGTTATTGTTTTGCTGGCTTCCCCACAAATGTTTTAATGGTACTTATTGCCAAGGAGTGCCCTCTCACTGCCGTGACTCAAGGTCCTCAATAACTACTACTCTGTTACAAAACCTAATGTGAAGGCCAAACCCTACCAGCCCACAGCATACTAAGTTCTAATAAATTGCTTAATTAATATATTCAATACGAATGACAAATTATGTTACATCCTTTACTTCCATGTCTTTAATTATCCTGTCTTTCAAAACATTTTAAGAAGTCTTACATCACCCGGTCAGTCTTAAAAGCCACAAATTTATGGCTATGGGCTGATTTCATCATTTATTTCCTTCTTTCTTACACGTTTCAGCTCATGTAGCTTTTTGCCTTGATTTATTATTTTACAATCATACGGAAGTCCTAAGCTGTATGTAAATCTATTCCTAAACACAGAAAATGAGATAAACACTAAGTGTTACATGAGGGGGAAAAACCCAATCCTGACCATATCTATTAAAAAAAAAAGCCTCTTAGTAACTGTTAATACTCAGGATAAAATAATCAAATTTTAAAAGTCCAGTGAAAATATTCACTCCGTGCCAAGTAGTAGTCAAAAAGGAAAGGACTGGAGTTGCATGCAAAAAGCGTTAGTGATGCTCTTGTAACCTTCAGGAAGGGAAGAAGGTAGAAATTGGTACAATTTGATAATTTTTTTTTTTACTTTCTATGTAATTTACATTAACCATGAACTGAAAAAAATAGGTGTGGCAAATCAGGTTTTCATAACATTTAGAAAGAAATAATATTTTGGAGTTTTATTTTTAAAAGTCAAATTCACTGTCACATATCTGGCATATTTGATGAGCCCAAATGTGTGTGGTACATTAGAAAAACTCTCTAACCTCCCTGTCTGTATGGTACACACATCAACCTCACAGCTTAGTGGGCTGAGGAGGAAAGTGGGTAAGAGCCTATGTGTACATGAGAGGGACTTTACTAGTCCATGTATAGGTTGGTTCCTCAATCTCAAACACAAGTCCATACTTCCACATTCTCACCACGCACTCCCACTTCAGCCTTCACTCAGTTTATGCGGTTCTGGCATGGATTTCCAGTAAAGTTTTAGGTCATGCTGGCAGAGGATGAAAATTCAACATAAGGAACGGCTGCTTCAAGAGACACACTCAAATGTGCAACCTGAATTCTCCCTCATACAAGTCACACACATACACGGGCATCAAACGAACTGAAAACAGAGGTTAAGGTTTGTGTTTAAAACATGACTCAGAGAGCTGGAGATAGCCTTAGTCTGCTGTTCCGCGCTAGAGCCAAAAGAATAATTACAGACCAGAAAGGAGCTTAAGAACGCACTTGGATATTACAGGTCTGTGTGAGATAAGGAGCATAAAGCAGTCAGGATTAGATGTCAGTCTTAATGTCGATTTCCTCACATCTGTGATCGGTCTGATAGGCAACGGGCTTTAGCAGCTCTCCTTAATGTAAAATTACAAGAGCTTAGGGAGCAGAGACAGCTACAAAGTAGAAAAAGCCCTAAACCTGGCAAACCTCATGAACATTGTTGTAATTTTATGTATCTTAACTCTGACATAATTGTCCCATGGAAATCCTTCAGTATATTACTGCAGACTATCCAGGGACTGAAGGAACGCATTACAAAACATGCAAAAGCATTTAAAGAAATTCCAGTTACACTGGCTTCTAAAATGCTCCAATATTAGCTTGTGTGTGATCTTGTCCATCTGACTGGCTCTGTAATGTTCAAGCTGTCGTATTAATGCGTATACACATTCACAGTAAGTGCATAGTTTAGTGCTCAGCCAGTTGTTGCTAATGCATTTAGCAGCAATGCTCATCTCAAAAATATTATTTTATTTGGTATCATGCTTCAAGTAATTGATGAAAATTGGCCTTCAGTCTTAGCCCTCAAAACAATACAAGTTACATCGCACAGTGTGTACAAGTATTTACAATGTCTTGAGAAATCTTCACTGAAATATATCCTTTTGCTTCACACAGCTATAATTAATACTCTGTAGATTTTTAATCAAACTGTGTAAAAAGATCAAACTACTTCCTCAGGTAGAGCTGCAATTCTTGAAAAATTATCTTTTTTTTTTTTGGAGTAAGCTAAGTAAGCAAATTTATCAGTTTCAGCTGGAGATGATGCATACCTTCACAGCATGGATAAATGAAATAAGTAACCTTTTCCATTAAGATTCTGCTCATGCTTCCCCCCCCCATATGGTTTTCAATAAAATGTATCATTATATTTTATACATCTCATCAGACTCTTTGCAGTCCACAGCCTTTCTTTCCCCAGTTAAAGAAGTTGTTCTTCGACTGTTTCTTCTTAAGCATTTATTTCACCCTTCTCCCAGATCCCCTCACTGCAGTTACACTGGAAAAACTTGTTTAAAGGTGATCAAAGCATGTGGAAATTCTCCTTCCTACTCCTCATATGATACCTCACATCTAAATCTCATTTGGGAATTTCTTCTTAGGTTCTTACAGTCTTCATCCCTACTTTGGTAAAGCCTAGGCGAGCATAAGTCTTTTGGTGTAAATTGTAAATTAAAAGCGACATAAGACACCGTATTTAATTGTATTTAAACCATCTGGTCCATTTAAAAGATATACCTATTTAATCCAATATTGGTCACAACTGATGAACTGGATGTTGAGCCTCCCTTAACATCTGGAGAAAAGGTAAAACAAGGGCACAATGAGGATAGCTCTTCCTTAATCATACTTTTTTTACCCTAAATAGAAATGGTAACTGTGAACACTTGCATAATACGGTTAGTTCAGCCTCCCCTGCTCACAAAGTCCTTGAACAGCACATTGAAATGGGCAACGCTGTTGGCAACTAACATCTGGAGCACCTTGGGCTTCCTTAGGCGCTCACGAACCACCTAAGAACTGAAATGGCACCCCCTGCTCGCCACGCTGCACTTGGTTTACTAAGCCAGTCATTACATCCTAGCTACTTACTCCTGATCAGGGCTAGTTTTACTATCAATGTGTTAATCACATTCTCAGTCCTCTGAACCTTTTCCTTCCTTTTTTTGGTTTGGTTTTTTTTTTTTTTTTTGGTTTTGGTTTGTTTTTTTTTTTTTAATCCATGACATTTAGTCACCTGCCTTCTACTTCACACCAAACATTTTCTTTCTCAACTTAAATGTTTCTGAGTTGATTTCCAGGGTAAGCAATACTAAGGAAAAAAAAATGGAATTTACTGAAATAATACAAGGACTGCCTAGAAGTTGACTACAATTCAAGGGGAAAAAACACAGTAAAACATTTCATAAATATTTTTTCTTAGTGCTTACATAACTAGTGAAGATCCAGTGCTACTACTGTTTTTAAAGAAGCAGAAAAATGTAGTAATGCCTGTACTCTTTCCTCCTTCAGCATGAAAGGCAAAACAAAGATAAGTGAACAATAAGTGATCCATATTCCCTGGCTGCACGAAAATGATGCGACTCCTGTACTTATCGAGGATTCCCAGGTTCAGGATACGTTGATGGGGCAATTGAATGGTTTGGATTGTGTGATTTTTAGGAAGCAATCTGTCTCTATCACAAACTCTTAAATTGCATGTGTACAGAAGGCACTTGTTTCAACCACAGAGAAAGTACAAGGCTATTCTGGAATACAGACTGGAAGAGACTACATGAAAAAGGCCATTTTGTATGAATTCATCTGCCTCACTGCACAATCCCATACATCCAATATGAGAAACATGAACTAATTATTTAACATTTGCATACAAATTACATATTTTGGGGGTTTGTGGCATGGTTCCCTGTGTGATCTTGGGCCAGTTTCTGAACCTCTCTAAATCTCCGCTTCCTTGTTTGCAAAACAGATTAATATTAGTTATGCTGGATGGGGTGAGGCTTAATTAACTCAAGTTTGTAAAGGGCTTTCTGATCTTCAGATACTATGTAGAAGAAGGACTAGAAAAAACCATTTAAGAAGCAAGGAAGCATGTAAGCTCACATCCACACCGCAAACATTTGGCATGTCAAATTCATACAGAAAATCTTTACTAACATTTCTTTGCAGTAGCAGCAAAAATTACATTAGCGGAAACTATAAAATATGTATATTAAAAATAACTAATTCACTTACTTCTTCCTAATTTCTAGGTCTGAAACTGGAACACATCTCAGGCCAGCTCCCAATACCATGAGGGATGATGTTAGTAACACAGTTACCCTCAGACCTAAGATGAAAAAACAACAGTATTTTACAAGTTAAGTCAGCAACGTTGAAAAAAAAAAAAAGAAAAAAAAAGTTGCCTAAATATACATATTTACATGCAGTCTCACAGAAGTAATGCGTATCTCTTTCAAGTCATAAACACTTTGGTGCTGATATGAATTACAGATACATTATGAAATCCTGTGTTATTTTGTATACTTACACTCCAGAATTACAAAGGCTTATTCTTGGCATACTATCGCACAGGACTGAATCCAAAATCTGTTACAGACATTCTTGGAAGTGAAAAGTGATAATAAAAGTATCATCAAAATGTACTGTATTTCCTTTAGAATCAGAAGCATCGGGGAACATGCTCCAACGTGTGATATGAAATCTAGGTAGATCCAAAGAAAAATCTGGACTTGGACATTCTTTTCCAACCACTTAATGAGCACACACAGAGCACTCTTATTGTTTTCTTTCATAATGCAGATATGCATTTCATCCTGAAGAAATAACTATTTATTCAGGGGAAAAAAGTGCAAGTATTTTTTTGCAGTCCTTGCAATTAGGCCAGGTTTTCGCTGTGCTCAGCTCAAATTGTCAGAGGTTGTAAATATAGTACATTACAAAAAAAGCTACAATTGACTGATTCCTTGAATATGTTTTTTCCTCATACTGTGATTCTCAACTGAGAAGCACTTAGATTAGAAACAATTTTATCTTAATGCTGCAATTCCTTTTGCCCGCAGTTTACTTGCTGCTGCTAAGGTGTTTCCATCAGCAGCAAACAGATAGCGAATGGTGACAGCTGAGGGCCTTAATCTCCAGAATCTTGTAAAACACCAAAATCATAAATATGCACAATTAAAAACCGCTGATACAGTCTGTATCTGTGAAGTTGTAAAACTTGAGACAATTTCACAGCAACAAACAGAAAATAAAGGGCTTCCATGTTCTTAGCAGAACACAATAAAAACAATGATGAAAAACACACAGTATCTCTAACTTTAGGTGAAACTAGTAACTACCCAAAACACAGACCGAAAAAGAACAAGTCCCTATAATAACGAACCTAACAAACGATTTTGTTTCTAAAACTGCCAATTTTCAGAGAAGCGCTCCCTCTATGTTGATGACTTCTGTAATCAGTACAATTGAACCAGTAGTTGCATTAAATATTTTGTCTCCATGTGAATTTTATGGGGGTTTTAGAGCATATATTTTACCAAAATGTAATTTTAGAAGACAAGACATGACTTTGCTCTTATTGCAACAGCTCTTAGTGAACCTCACTCATGAGTATGCAACTCCTTGTGCTGGATGCTGCACAAACCAAACCAAAGACGGCTCCTCTCTCCATCAACCTGGCCAAGACAACCCAAACAACAACAAGTTAACGCTACAGGTTTTCTGAAATGGAAGTATGACTTCCTTTGGTATAGCTCAGTCATTAACGAAAGGAATGCAACCTGCAGTCCTGCAACTCCGAAGGACACCTCACATCCCTGATGCCCTGGAGAAGTATCATCAGCCGAGAATATTTGTTTCCTTGAAGGATTTCCAATGCCCGTCCAGACTTGCTTAACTGTGCTCAACCAGCACTTGTTGCTGTTAAACTGGTTTTTCAAGTGTGCGTGTTCAGAGAACCCTAACTAAATGCCCGGATAATACGTCTGTTCAAAATCCTGTTGTTCACGTTTGCTGCGCCACCATGTGAGCCTTCATGCCATGCTTAACCCCGTATTACCATACTGCATATGTTGGGGGGGGTAATCATTTGTATCAGGATCGCATATGTGATGCTTTTGCCTTTTCTCCTTGGAAATAAATCTCTGTTAGCATTGCCTTTGTGCATAATGAGAACTTGTACGCAATGAGAATTATAATTTTACTGATGGAAAATCAAAACATCAGTCTTTTCACTGAAAAAATCTGCAGTCTTCCATTTGGAAACGCTGCTGCAATGTTTCAGGAAAGCTCTAGTAATGTACATATCACCTTCATATTTTCCACGTAAACCATGGTCTTTTTGAATTACATGTCACAAAACATGGCACATTCTGCCTTTCAGGAGACACAAGGTCAGTAACAGCCAGCCTGGAAGGTCCTGCTCAAGGGGTGCCACAGGAGGCACAGGCCAGGTGGAAGCCTGGGGCACAGCAGTAAATGGGTACTATACAGAAATTCAAGTTTAAATCACCAAAGGACAAATGAGGAGTGTTTCCAAATCAAAAACTCCTACTTGATTTTTAATTTAAAACAAACAAACAAACAACCCCCCCCCCCCAAAAAAAACCAAGACAAAAACCACAAACCAAGAAAAAGTTTTAATGTAAATCTGCAGAAAAGTTCCCTAAGAAAAAAAACCATACAATTCAGTGAAAACCAAATTGGATGTTGAAGTTTTCCCCTAGCCCTAAATTTAGGCTTACCTTTAATGTCAACCTTACACGTTAGGTAATTTTAAAATAAAATTATCAGTTAAAGCCTCACAATCATGTATGTTTGATCTCTTCAAACATTCTTTAAAGTCCTTATCTTGAATACTATACACAGTAATGCACCACTTTTAAATGTTTTGATTGCACAGATTATTCTTTGGCCTCCCCCCCCCCCCCCCCACCTTAACATGCAGGCACACCCCTAAAAATTCCTTCAGTTAAAGCTGCACGTTGAAAATTATGACGCCAAAATAAACAAGTAAAAGACTGTCAGACAAGCAGCATATTAGACATTTTCTTTGCTAATTACATGATGTATTTCTTCCCTCTAAGCACCTTCCCCTTTTATTTTGCTTTACATTTTAACTCTCTGAATCCACCCTCCTTTTCGTCTTTGTTAGAAATTGGTCTTTAATAGTATTTTTATAATTATTTCAATATTTTTGCTTTGAACACTACAGTAACCCTTAATCTGAATTGGGCATCTTTTATTACTCTGAAAGGTGCATCCCAGAGCAGCAATAAACCAAAGTAACCAAAAAAAAGCAATAAACCAAAGTAACCAATCAAGACTAAAAAAAAGCCTGTGAACCCTGCAAGAAATTAGTTCTCTACTTTAAAAGATCTAAGTAATTCACACAACCAACATTTTGAGTAGGTGTAATTAACTTCATTAATTTTACCCTGTAAATGCAACCAGTAACTGATGGGGGGTGGGGGAGCGTTACAACTTAAAATCCATCATTCAGTTTCCAATCCCCTTCTATCATAGGTTTCTGACACATGTCTGGAAAGGGAAGAAACTTCTGAAAAGGGATTTTCTGCCAATGGAGGAAGTTTTCTGCTCTTCAGAGCCTTTCTTGTTAGCTGCTCATCCCCACCCTGCTCCTGCAGGAGGTTTCTGGGCCTCACAGGTTGCACTGATCATTGAGCAAAGTGTTGCCACGTTCAGAACAGCCAAACGTCATTGACAGTAACAGAGAAGTCCGAACTAGCCGCAGAAATGGAGTCAGTAATAAAAAGACAGATCAATTATCATTTATGAGTGAAAACAGTCGATACCGTTCAACTGTTTAACCCTCCTGTGGCTAATAACACACTCTGCTTTACAACTTCAGCAACCCACGCTGCATTTGCTGCTTTTTATTTCTTTTTAAAACAACTATCCCCAAACTCCTGCAACTATTAGAGATTAACACAAACTCTCAACCCACAATCCTCTTAACTCTACTGCAAAACACAGACTTTTAACGCTGCCAAGACCATGTTGTACCAGTAAACCTCGATGTTTACCTGTGCTGGCAGGAGATGCTGACTGGATCTGGCCCCTGGGACATTTCTAGCTGGCCCACTAGTTTCCTTTCCTCTTTGCTGGGAAAGCAGCTGCTGCAGCAACGCACACGGTGTGATGAACCCAGGGCTCCCCACCACCCAACACAGAAAACGGGCAAAACCTGACACAGCGTGATGTGGTCTCGCACCAGAGTAGGAAGCAGCAGCCGCCAGTGGTACCCAGCTGCTCCCTCACAGCAACACCAGGCGATAGCATCCCATACGTGGGCATTGCAAACCCCCACAACTCTTCCAGCATGCCTTACTTTCAAGATACTTTTTAAAGTACATGAAAAGAAAATTATTTCGCCCACACACACACTGCATTACTGACTTGTAACCCAGTTAAGTGATTTATTATGCCCAGTTTAATAAGAAACTTAATAAAAGATGTTGTACAGCCACAATGAACTCCTCATTCCAATTATTTATACATTATCAGTTTGTTATTCAGAAAGAGAACATGATTAACAACCATTTAATGCTTTTGTAAGCTTTTGAGAAGTATGACCATTCCTTCTCTCACCTGTCAGTCACTCATTACGATAAAACATCATAAAACATGTGACTGACGGATTGTAAAAACCAGATCCTTGCTCATACAAAGCACACATTCAAGTCAAAACTGCCCTCACATTGAGAAGGGGAAGTTTCTACTTCTGCTGTCCAGTGGCAGCGAACACCCTGTGCGTGCCCCGGGGCCGAGGCCAGCGCATGGCTTCCCCAGCGACTGCCACAGACCCGCCGAGAGCAACGCTCTTCTCGTTCAGAGCATCACACAAATGGCAGGTATTGTTTGGGTCCCCCCCCACCCCCTAATGAACCATCCACCTTAGGGGGAAAATTCCGGTTGGACGTGCAGAACGGACACTTTTCACCTTTCTGCTAAGATTAATGGAAGTTTGGCCAGAGGAGAGGCGGCTGGATTCAGCTCTCCGCCTGGCACGGCAGCAGTGGATTTCCCTCGTACAGCTCACACATTCCGCTCTCGGATGCATTAACATTTGAGGGTTTTCCTTCCTTCAGCTGCAGATACTAAAATCGGTCCTCACAAATGCGGGATACAACAAGGCTCTAATTAGAAGCAAGTGACATCAGCCTGTTGCACATTTTCACAGTTTTTAAAGACCAGGCTGGAAGCAAGAACGGTCCTTTCTGACACTGAACAGAGAACATTTTAATTTGCTTAACTACTCTACTACTATTTTGACTAAAGCATATCCAGCTAAAAAAATCCCTTGATCCCTTGATGCACACACATCAGGAAATGAAAAACTCACCAATTTCAACAGCCATTCCAACAATTCACTGTTAAATTGTGCTTTTCCTTTCAATTTAAAGCAAATTCAGTTGTCAAACAAATTCTTGCTTTCCCTGCCTTTCTTGACAAAACAAAATACAGGATCTGGCATTTTTCCTTCTATGAAGTTAACATACAATAAACAGCCTTTACCTGCTGTTTCAGCAAGCAAAGCACTGACCTTCAAGTCCTTCACAGTTTTTCTTGGGTTCTAGAATTGTATTTGTGTCTTGTCTAAATACCCTCCTTATTGTTCAAGCATCCTTTTTAAAATGGACTTCTTTGCTGGATACCAATTCTCCATTTCATCGCAAGGGTCTGTTTCTTCTCCTGCTTAATGCATATCTTTACATTTAGCCATAGTAAAACAAAAGCTTGATTAAACAGCACACTTTATCAAGGAATCCTGAAAGCTCTGCACAGAGCCTCTGCTTCATTTTTATCTACTGCTCCAGAAATCCTTGTATTTTAAAGGTAATTCTAGCAAAATTATACTAATAGCCATGCCATTTGGTCTCACAAGATCAGTTATCTTTGTCATGATTAAAATAATAAAAAAATAAAATTGGTACCTTTCTACTAAACACAGTGAATAAAACTTCTGTGTGCCTACGCTTTGCCAAATTGTCTACTGTCATTAAGGACATTAAGAAGCAATCCTCTTTCAGAAAAAAAACCCCAAACATCCTTGCACCAAGCAATACAATCCTCAAAAGAAAAGAACCTTTTCACTGATGTAAAAAGACTTCATAGCTGAGATGTGCTCCCAATCTTTCTGCTAACACATGGAACAAACTTGAAAAATCAGTATATCGGGCCTGCCCTGGATTTCACAAAAGCACTTGATTGCAGAGGAGCATAAATTGTGTTTGGAAACTCAATGGAAAATAAATACGTTATCAAGAATAGCATCAACTACACTCGGAAGCAACAAAAATTGGGAACCAAATACAAAGACAGCATGCAAAAGAGAAAAACTACCAGCTCATACGTAGCTAATAAAAAATTACCCCTAGTTTGATGGCCAAGATGTCATGGGGTGCCATTACGTGATGCTGATGCTTCTGTTATTGCTTGTCTTTTATAAGCTATGTTTTTAAAACAAACTGAAGCCAATTGTTTCCATTTGCTCCTCTGTGGCACTATCAAACTAGCATCCTAATTTCACCTAAAAAGATTTAGGAATTCAGTTTTGTTTTGGGGTTTTTTTTTTCTGATTGAAAATAAAGCAAACTCCTCATGACCTCATTTAAGCGTTCCGCAAGACAGGTAGCAGCATCCTTGTGGTATCAAACAGTAAGAACCAAGCTCTACCATTCAGGACTCATTTGAAATAAATTAGACCCCAAACTACATTTGTGTCCCCTCCCCCAGTCTTGTCTAGGATACAAAAAGTAGACCTTTTCCTGTATGGATCCTACAACACAGCCCAGTTCCACCTTCCAGTGGAGGATTGCACAGCAAGGGCATATTCCACTAGACACTGTGCTCCAATTTCCGCCTGACATAAGTAGTAGGCAGAGTGGGATCCCCAGACAAAACATGTACCAGAAATCTCTTAAAATGTAGATGTAGGAGGTACATTTCTCTTTATAATTTCTTACATCTGTTGTAACAGAATGCATCAGCAATAGCTGCCCAGTTAACATCCAGGCTATCAGGAGGAGTTAAAAATTTCTTATAAATTAATTTATTGCAAAATTTAAATTCAAGGAAAAAACCTTTGTATGCATAAACACAGTAGTTTCAATTACAGCAGTTCCTGTGGTTTGATATAGACTTTCTAATCAGGGTCAGAAATTCAGAAGAGCCAATATCCCAGAAGCATCATCACCAGCGATGCAGGGGAACCCACAGGGAAGTCCCAGCCAAATGAAGAAGAGAGAGTGATGCCAGGGACCAGATCTGACCCAAAGACAAAGTTATTTCTGCTGCTAGTACTTATTGGACAGACACAGCAAGACTGCATGCAAAACTGAAAATATGACCACCAACACTTGTCCCCACCGGCTCTTTTTTCAGTGTAACTCTCATATGAAAAACATGCACTCTCTGCAGAAACGTCATCATGTGAGTCCTTATGAGAACAGCATCACTTCCAAATTATGAGGTTAGTTAAGAATCTTGTAAAAAATCCCAATATAACTAAGACTCAAAGCACAAAATTTAGCTAGCCAAGTGTTTCAGAGAGAAGACAGTCATCTTGAGGGAAATGACTGAACACGTGTAACATCTAAAACAGACATAGAAGCTGTGAGGACATAATTGTGAGAAGCAAAGCTGCAATTGAGAATTATTATGACAATCACAGAACCACCCTGCAATTCCTGAGATACCGCATCTTTCTCTATGTGTACGCTGACTGTAAGTGAACCAAGATACTTACATATTCACACCCTAACTGCTCCACTCACTTCTGGTTTGTATAGTAAATACTATTCTGCTCTATGGGTTTTTTCGGTTGTCTTCTTGGGGTGGTTTTTTTGCCTTAACATTCATTAAAGCATATTAAAATCATTATTTTTCTGTTTACTCCAGATACAAGAACTTGACTGCACGTGTTAGAAGGAAGACTAAGCTATCACAACCACGTCAAGAGGATGCAGGGTGCTTTTGTCTCATTTGCATCAATTAGGTCAAGATAATGTGATCAGTGGACCCACCCTGTTTTAACATTATCTCAGCATATCAGGCAACCACATAATCTCTAAAAAGATGGCAAGGAAAGTATAGCTTACTTCTCCAACTATACTCCTCTAAGCTTAGTTGTTACAAATTTAATGACCCAGGTTCTTCTATGGTGTCCTACAAAGATAGATCCACGGAACATGGATTTAACCATGGTTGGTGGCCGACTACATCTCTCAATACAAAGGAAGCATTTCACAGTTTGTGCAGCAGTTTAAAAGTTTGGTATTGTAAATAAAGTAGTCTTGGTTTTAAGAACTGAACAGGCTTAATCAGAGCTTCTGGATACACAAAAAGGTAGTTTACAACTATTGAAGTTTCCTTCCATACGTGAGCTAAAGATTTTGAAGCATCCTAACATCCATCAACAATGGAAAAACAAATGGCAAAAGATGCAGACTAAAAATCTGCGCTGCAAGTTCCTACAAGTGTTGTAAATTCTATTTATCAGTCCAGAGACTGACATTTTGCCTGAATAGATAAACAAAGCACTGAGTTGAATGGTATTTGCCTGCAGATCAAAATGCTGATTTTAGAATCAGTTTTAGACTCTTTACTAAAATATCTCCTATTCTTTAATACCATGTTTTTTGGCTTCAAAGGAGACCAATTATTTTAGCTGTTTATTGATATTATACTTTACTGCAGAGAGCATCCACTTTATCTGCAACTAATCCAAGTGCAAAGAACCTCTCTTAATCCTTGCAGAGCACCTCCAAGAGAAGAGAGCACTAGCCTGGGGCAATGGGACCTGCATCTCTCAACACGCCTTATGAAATTGGACAAGCCACTTATCTTCTGCTTCACTTTTCTCCCCGCCCCCCCCCCCATTTATTCAGGCTATAAACACATGGAAACAAGATCCAGTATCACCATTAGTATTAGAAAGGCCAGTAAATCAGGTCTTCTCTTCACCTGGGGTCAGTGCAGTTCTGGGATACAATAAAAAGAGCTATTTGAGTGCTTCCTAAATCTGTGAAATTAATACACAAAGAGCATACAACTTGTAAGAGTCATTCTTTCTTCCTTCCCCCCAGGTACTTGCTTTCTACTCTCAACTACAATATTTACTGAAACATGAAGATCTGGGTGAAACATTTAATCCACCTTTGCCATTTGATAAACTGAAAAACTATATAATGGGGCACGTGTGTGTGTATGCGTGTGCCAGCGTGTACATACAGAGAAAGATGCAGAGCAACTGACAAAAATAGCTAACAATGCAGCCGGGGACTAAACCTCTTCATTAATTTTGAAGCTAAATTATGGATGCTCATTAACAAGTTGAGAGAAAGTACAAGACAACAAGTCTTTGCTCTAGCTCTCGCTGTTGTATTCCTGGACGAACGCCGACAACCCAAGCCCTTTCAGCCCCGAACAAGGGGGAGGGAAGCTTTTCCTTCCCACTCATTTCAAGGACTCCCGATTGCACAGCAGGCTTAATTACTGCACAACTAACTACAGATCCTCACCTGTGGCGACAGAGAGGAAAAACAATCTCTCTTGTACCCATCTATCAGGGAAGATGTTCTGTCATTATCTTAGTGGTACTTGCCCGCACCGCCCAACAGTGCATGAAATTCTCCATTTTAAGGAATACAGAGGCATTTTGCTTTGCCACAACAGAGTATCAAGAAGCAGCCATGCAGCAAGGACTGGCAGCCACACTAAGCGGCAGCCATGCCTAATGCATCTGCTAAGCAAGACTCTAGGTGCAAAGTTTCTCCTTTTTAGTACCCCTGCTGGAGTTGGGGGAAAGAAAGCCTTAAGAGTCCCATTGACAATAATATCCATGCGGGTCTTGTGACTTGTAGGAAAGGTCACTGGAGTAAGCGTTCAACTTTCCTCTCTGTGAACAGTTTCAATGTTACTTAAACATTAAAATGCATCAGGCACTGTTTAGGGTACATAGTTCATCCTAAAAGACACCCTTTGCAGCACTGTAATGGGTCCTAAACCCATTACATTTTTTAAGGCTCCGGATCAACTCTTTAGGTTCACATGATTAATCAATTAAAATATAACAAATCCGCCTTTCTCAAGTAATTAAAAGGGATGGCGCTCATCAAAAATAACCAAATAAACCAAAAAGTTTCTAAATGCAGTTGTGTTTGACGTCTTGTATTCCAGAAAAACATCAGCAGACTTTGCAAAAAGCAGAAAACCTCTCACTTTCAAAACACATCATTCCCTCAGGCTGAGTCACACGGATCTCCAGCTTTAAAAAGAGGAAAAATCTAAAAAGCCTCTCTCCTACAAATCTGCATGAGAAAGCTTAATTTGTAGCTTTTGAGGAAGTTGGAGCACTGACGACAGGCTTCAGCGGCATAATTATAGTTACAGCATGGCTACAGAGCCACAATAGCACAAGCACGTGAGCAGCATTGAAAAACAAAATTATGGCAGGAAGTGATGGAATAGCTCTGAATGTCACCACTGAGAGAAAACCAGAGCAAGCCACAATTTCCCTTGCCCCAGGACTATAACTAAAAAAATTCTTAAAGAAGCTTGTACCGGTGAGGTCTTTGGTCTGGCTTGGCTGAGGCTAAACTGGGTTGCCACTGGGAGAACTCAAACAACATTCTCCAAGAAAATTTGCAAAACATTCTAACAGGGAATTAGTGAAGCATCATGTTTCTTAAATATACTTCTGCTCATCTCAGCACTGACTTTGTTTTTTGGGTGGTTTTAAACCAAATATTTTTGTTTGCAATGTCAGACTATAGATTTTCACAACAGGGACCACTATTTCAGGACCTGCGCTATGAACTATCTACTTCTGCAGCTCTAAAAAGGCAAGCAAATGTCCCTTTTTTACATGGCTCCTTTCCCATAAGCAGGGCATTTCACACCAGGAAAAAAAAAAAAAAGGTAGAAATTGGCAATGCAGAAAATATCCAAACTTTACTAACAAGTAATGAACCTCATTTCTGCATTCCCTTCAGATTTGTTTTTCATTCCTAAAACGTAACATGAAACTAACACCTAAAACCAACATCAGCCAAAAATAATGACTAAAATTTGTTTTGTTTGTGCAATGGTAATGCTGTGAGTCGAATTTAGAAATCAGGAAGTCTGGGTTAGTTCAGCATTACCAAATGAAAATGGTCTTTCTTTGTTGGTACTTAGTTCCTTCTGATAGGAAAAATAAACAATATCATATTAATTCTTAAAAGGAAACAGACTCAGTTTTCTTTAAAAGAAGCAGATTCCACTTTCGCAGGCCAAAACCTACTCTTTTTTCTCTTTAATTGAATTATAAACTAATAGCTAGAAATTATAAACACAGTATAAACATACAGCTAGAAAAATGAATGCAATACAACTTTCCAAAATACTTTACCACTTCCATAATAAAAAACTACAAGAGAGTCCAAGGGACTTTGATAACAGTGGAATTATTGTTGTCAATTACATTACAGAAGTTATCACCAGCTACCTTTACGTAGCACAGCTGTCACACTGTTAAAAATTTCTAGAAGAAAGGAGACTGGCAAAATTTAAATATTTTTAAAATGCTGTGAGGCAGTGGACAACGAAATTGTATTTTAGTGTTTTCTGTCCTGTTCCACAAGGCCTTCCAGAAGGGGTGAGGCCAGAGTGGCCACATACACCCCAGCATCCCGCTCATGCCTCCATCCCGAGGCCAGACATCCATCACCACCAAACCCACGCAAGAAGGAACAGTCACCCTCCTCTGCGTTGGCAGCGCCCAGGGAGCCCCGCAGGGAGCAGGCGGCCATGGCCGGGGTGCCTCGGGTGAAGGACGGACCGAATACACCTCAGCCGACAAGAGGCACTGCCAGGCACAGTTCAGAGGTTGGGTGGTGCAGAGGCAGAAGACTGGGACCTTGTTGGAGATAACGCAAAAAGGTCAATTGCATTCAAAAAGACGTCCCAGCTCCTGGTTTTAAAAGTGCTTCTCATGCCAGCTCACAAAAGCTGTGTTTGCTGACCCGAAGCTGGGGTGCTGTGCAGGCAGACCAGGAGGGGTGCAGGCACCCGCCACCCCCATCATTTGCTGCTCGCTACCTAAGTCATGTTTACTATTGCCTCTTGCTCGCTGGGGAAGACTCTCAGCGTCCTTTTTCCTGTGCCTCCTACTCGTCTCGCTCCTCCACCTCGCCCGTCCCCACCACTCCCTGCCCTCCGGCTCCAGATCTCGCTTCTGCGTTCATGCCTCCCATGCTTCCCCCACTACCTTGTCCCATCCTCTCCCCTTCTCTCTATCTCTTCCCACCTATCCAAGGGCTTTTCTTGCGTCTGCTCTCGGTCCTTTGAGCCCTGAGCTTCTCGCATCCAACCTTTTCTACTCCTCAACAAGTGGGAAGAGCGGAGGACAGATGGAAATTGGAGGACAAGATGGGCACACCACAACAGCAAGGAGACACGCAGGTAAGCCGGGAGAAGCAGCAGCAAGATAGGACAAATTTGGGTCAAGAGAAGGTTATGAGGAGTAGTGAAAATATGTGAGCATACTACAGGGGACATATGGTGCATAGCTGCCCTAGAATTATACTCTCTGTAGTCAACTTCTAAAAGCTTCTGTTGACAAAATATCTTCCTAGCTGGAGCTGTGTTCCTGACCCAGTTCCAGGACATTTAAGTGCTTTAATACTGCTAGCGTTAACAGCTGCATAATCAAAGTAAGGGTTTGTATTTTACAGCCATAAATGATTTCCTTATCCATTAATTTATCAACATCAAGGTACAGCAAGTTATACACCCCATGCTCAGTGTGCCTGTATGTTCAACGCACCAAAACCTCAAGATAACGTTATCTGCACACAGCCATTACTATTCTCACGAGTTACACAATCATCTTAGGCTTTTACTTGCCATCATGACAAAGTTATTTTAAATCCAGTGTGCAGTTTCCTGATATTCTCCAGTACGTGGTGCTTCAAAAAGCTGTCCTAGCACCACTGCCACAGCTGCAAAGAAGTGTGCAAAGAGTGCAAAGAGCACAGGAATTGTGTAACGGGTAGTAGTACAAAGAGAAACGTCTGTGGAAAGATAGTACAAAGCAGAGACTGGTGGCAACACGGTCTAACAGAAAGACCTCCAGAAGAGGACATCTGTCTACAGCCATGATTGATGCTTTCAACTCAACCTGGCCCATCGGGAGGTATGGGAAGTGCTGCTAACAATCAAGCTAGTATTGCTATGATGAATCATAGTGGCATCAAGTTAATACAACTCATCAGATCCTAATTAAACCACTCTATGTTGCTAATCACTGTGTGAATCTCAAGTGGTCTTTTGCAGCGTGCCTGACTCCAGTGAGGGTGGGCCAATCAATTCTCTAATGAGTCCTCACTTCTGCAAGCACTTGCACAAATGCTCTGTGGACTTTCATGCAGCCACAGTATATAAAATTAAGCAACAAAAGCTAAGTTTGGTCCAGTCTTCCTTTTTCTTTTCTTCAGATGGCATAGAAGAAAAGCATGCCTATATAAAAACACACACAGCACCAACTCATCAAAATAAGTTTTGTAAAATCAAGCTGATCAAATATATGCTCTAGTGGGATTTACCTATATTCAGCTCTTTAATTGCTTCTTTCATCTTTCCACATGAAAAACAACACTTCATCTCATCTCCCAAGATTTGTTAGCTTAGGAAAATTAATCCCTTTCACAGAATTTGATAGGTGTGGATCTGTATCACTTCTAAGACAATGAAATATGCATGGTTCATAGCATGCAGTAGATGATGTCCACAGGATGGGAGAGAACAGACTGCAGTAAAACAGGTATTTTCCTTCAAACTTCTTTTGCATGTGGCTGAAGTGCATCAATCACTTGCCTTTTCACCATAGTTATACAGCTTTCACTTCACATGAGTCAAGGCATTCTCTCCCCCTGCCTTTTTTTTTTTAAAATGAGTCACTAAATTCACATTTAGCCTTCTGCCACGCTTGTTGGTGTTAACAAGACCTCTTCCATTAAAATAAATGCTACTGAGTAGAATCATTTGTTTATGATCAGACTACTCTCTGTAATCCCAGCGTATTTCAGTCACGCACCAGAAACATCACACTTTTCTTTCTCACTGGCTCCTTGCCACTCTACCCACACTTTCACACCTGTAAGTTTTCCCATGGGTATTTCTTTCCCATAGGCTGTACCAACCTACCAAAAAAAAAAAAAAAAGATAAACCTTTTCTATTGTTGTAGCGTGTAAATCCTTTTAGCTTGATCTCACCAAATTATATTAAAGTCTTACAGCCTTATGCCAAGTCTTATCCTAGGCATCTTTAGCTGAGGCTCACGCTTGAACTTGACCCATGAATTATCAAATTGGTCATTTTGAAATATTGGCTGCATATCTTGCAGTCATGCATCTGAGATAAGAAAAGTCTATTTCTGAGATCACGATAAAAAGAAGCTGAAATTGTGTTTCTTTGCCACAAGATTAAAACTCTCAGACTTTAAAAGCTCATGATTTGTCTACTTTTGTCCTTCTGTTAACCAAAACCCCATGTGCTTATGATCACTTGGGACACAAGAGAACTATGACTACTTCCATTAAAAACTCAGCATGTTCTTGTGAGTGCCACTGTGGAAAGTCCACCTCTACCAACTGTGATACCTATCAACAATTAGACCTGCTGTAATTTTCCTAAGTTATTAGTAACACGCTCCAAGTTACATTTACTACCACTTTGTCCGACAGCCTGAATGACAGACAAGGACCCTGAGATGCCAAGCGCAATGGAAACACTTAAGAGAAAAAAAGTCTTCCCCATCTGTTGGCTTCACTTGACCATTCATGTTTCCACTGACTTTTGAACAACAACCTGCTTCCTCTTTGCTCTCCATATGCACCTTCACATCTCTCAAAATAAAACCAAAGGCATTTCACAAACACTTCTTAGATGAAAATGTAGGGGGAGAACAAGTTCACTGGAAGTCTTCTCCCCTCTGTCCACGTCACCCTAGATGTGAGTTAGAGGAGTCTAAAGGTCTCCTGAAAGCAAAACCAGTGTTTCCATGCATGTAGCACGGAGTGAGAATCTGGGAATTTCAATAAGAAAGCTGCTATGCAGAAATCTCTTTATCCATCATGTGTAGTTTATTTTGTAAAGAGAACAGTTATTAAGACATTTTTGTATTACTAAGGCCTGATTTAGTACTCGTACTCAAAATCCATGACTATTTTGTCAGACTGCATTACAGGATTTAACCTCAAAATTCCCAGGTGGAAAAGATAAGAACTATCAAATGTCTCAGAAGAAAAGTGAGAAGCATGGTTTAGGAGACAGCAATGAAATCAAGACTTTGATATTCTGGAAAGGAACAACTACTCATACAAGTAAAAACATTCATGGTTTCAACAGACAAGCCAATCTCCATTAAAACCCAAAATCTCATTATTGAAGTTTTCTCTCTACTTCATAATTTAATCATTAGGATAACAATGCTATGTAAATTTAATTTCAGCAAAATAAAGTTACTAAGAATGTCTATTCAACCCGTGTAAGCATACACCATTTTATAAAAAAGGACCGAGAAATAGATTACATTTCACTTTTACAAGTCATATGTCTCATTTCTTCAAACTCAATATAAATCTGTTCACCGTGTTCCAAAAATTAATGAAAAATATCACCATCCTGTTCAATTTGTTTAATGTAAATTAGCATAAAGTATTTCATTCTTCATTGCCTCTTCTTGATTATATGGGAACATAATGAAGACTGACAGTATATATCACTTCTAGGTCTCACCTTGTAACCATAAACTTAACTAATAAAAAAAAAAAGGAACCAGATCCATAGAAGTATGTAAACTTTCTATTTGGAGTTAAATATATAAATATCCTAACAGTTCTGTATGCTTATATTTACTATTCCCAGGAAATGAAACACTCAAGGCACAAAACATCCATAAACACTCCAACATCATGTGACAAATTGTAGCTAATTTTAATCATGTAAACAACAAGGGTCCATCCAATGGCACACTGAAGTAATTTCCCATTTAATTTCAGTCTTATTGAATCTCTAAAGGTAATTATAATTTAAACAAGGACTCTCTAATCCTATTGCTAAAGAAAATACACCAGATTAAGACACAGGTAGCTCCACTGCACACTCCATCTTTTGACCTTTATTCACCAAAAAACCAACCAACCAAGACACCACCTGTGATTCTACTCATGGAAAAGGGTTTCAAACCTAATTCAAAATGGCACATACTCAAAAATGATGCATGCAAACATAATTCCTGAGTTTCAACATGCACCCGTCCCAGAACAGAGCTAGGAAAGGTTAAGGATGCCACCGCTGTCCCTACACTACAGCACCCAGGCAAGGAGCATGGAAAGCTCTCCCTGCTTCCCGAGGAAAAGCACGCTGGCAGAAGTCTCCGCTCAGCCAGAGGAAGCAGGGAGGCAGGAACAACAACAGGGCTCACTCCCCAAAGAATTTCCAGCTGTGACACGCGAGCTTCACCTCAAAGAAACAGCAGCTAAATCCAGGCTTCCTCCAATGCCTCAAAGACCCTGTAAAACCAGTGTTAACACCCCTCAAAAAATCACCTATTTCAACTGAACCTGTTCAGACCTTCAAGTAAGATCTTTCAGAAATATAGTCAGAAGTAAGACCACCACCACTGTCCTGATGAAAACACACCCTCAATTTCCTGAAAACCAGGAAATCCCTATAGATCTACAGGAAAATGGACTTAGCCAACCCAGACTGTTTGTCACGCTGCTTCTGACTCCAACACCATTCCAGGTCACTGAAGTCCTTGGGGGAGGCGTACATTTGCCTGTAGTATCTCCCACAGACATCCCCCAGTGACACCATCTACACACTTTTCCCAGCCCACATATTCCTCCCATTCTCCAACTGCATTACCTGTGTCAACCGCAAACAGGCCTCCACAAAACATCCAGGAGACACACTCAGCAAGCCAGGAGGAAAAAGGTCTCAAAGGCCAAGAAAGCCTTCGAGGTCAGAAAACAAAAAACCCCACGCAATTTCTCCATCCTGGATCCCTTCTACACAGAACTGAAGAACAGACCATTTGGAGCTTCTTTAGCATACCTTTTACTAAAAACAGACACTGCAGTCCTCTCTGAGGAGAGGACCCCACACTTCTCTGAGAAGCTGTGATGGAACTGAATCACACAGCCCAAGAAATGTTTCTTCCAAGTAGGATTATTAACATGCCTATTGCTTAATATTCAATCTTTCCACTTCTAATTAGTCAAAAGGTAAAAATAAAAGCAGCCAAACCCTTATAAGCAGTACTGAAATAAGAAACAGGCGCACAAATAATACAACAGAAGTTTGGTATGGAAACAGATTTATGTTTCAAACTATATGCTACAATGAACAACTAAAAACCAAAGAGACAAATACTTTTTGGACTTCATCTGAAGCATCATAACACAAAATCAGACTTAACTGACAGCAGGCAGCTACGTATCAATATCAGTTACATACAGCTCTGAGTGTGAAGTATAGGACTATCTGAAAGCAGAATCTCCTCTCAAATTCTGACATGCATCATCTACAGTGTCATACTTCTGATACATGCCAGGTTTTACACATTGACACTTCACAATTACATTTTTTTCCTGACAGTTCCTAGCTAACTCCAACGACAGATGATTGAAGCCAGGAGAATAAATGGTGTCGTTTCTCTATATTTTTGGTACAGAGAGTAAACTTGGTGTAACAACAAGCATTTGTACCCCTAAGCAAGTGAAAAACTGCCCTTGCAAGGTCACACCCAACCAACTCGACAGCTTCAAAGTAGCAGTCACACTCCTCCAGGAACATGCGTACTCCAAAGAGCAGAAACCTCCCCGCAACGTGCCACCAGTGGGAACGTGCCCCATGGGAGAGTCGGGCAGCAGTGGCTCTCCTCTTTGTTCCATGGAAGGCCAAGTGGCAGGACTCCACCGCCACTTCCAAAGTGAACAGCACCACATGCTCTGTGGGAATCATCCAGACTCAGAAAACAGCATGAAACACAACAGGGCCCCCACAAAATCTGCTGCTGTGTAAAGAACGTGCTCCAGAGCCCTTACGTACGCCTTATGCATAAAGCCAATGAGTTGAGATGCCCTATTTAGGCTATCAACTGAAATTCTCTCAACAAGGAAAGCAACAAATCAAGAGCAAAGCGGTAGTTCGTATCAATGACTCCAATGGACATGGAAATTAAAAAAAACACACCACAAAACAACAAAAAACACCCAAACAATCAGTTAAGGTAATGAGGAAAACACTTGTATACATACTTTCATTAAAACAAGCTACGTGTGAAACCAAAAAATCCAGCAATTATATTACTAATCACATTAAAGAAACAACAAAACACTTTTTTCTTCCATGAGTTACTTCAAAACTTTTCCAGTATTGTTTTGCACTGCTCAGGATCAACTTTGTAGAAAACGAAGAAATAAAAATACAGACTAGGTTCTACAAGCATAGGTTCAAGTTTAGCTTTATTTCCTTCATACCATGATCAGCGTCACTGTCTTCACTGTACAAAACAAAATAACTTACTTCAAGATAATTAAGAACACTATTATACAGCAGTCTAGACAGACATTGTCGACTTAAGTCTAAATTGCTTGAGAGGAGACTGGCTGTACAGCCACCATGGACTCATTTGGAGAACGTATTTTCAGCCCAATAGGTTTTATTCCCCCAACGCCTCTTCAGTTTTAGGAAAAGCAATTCCAATTTCAAGACACAAGCCTTCCCAGCTACAACCTTCCTCCCTGCCTGCCTGCCTTCACTTTCCCCCCTTCCCTCCCCACTAATGAGCTAATAATTCCTAAATAAATGGAATGAGTAGCACTTAACATCAGGAGCCACAAGGGTACATAGGCTCCTATCTCCTGTTTAGAGGCCTGTTTAAACAGGAATTAAAAGACTAAACGCTTCTGTGGATTTAGGCCCAAAAGCTCAAATCCGCACACAGAGGCACTTGACCTCGACAGAGCGGTCCCCAGGGTGACCGCAGATGAACTGCACAGGCCCTGGAGAAGTTCTCCAAAGACAAATGCCATTTTCAGAAGTTTGCTACCAAGATGCAAGGGCCTGAACGCAAATTAGGAAACTCTGCCTCGTGCTCGTCTTCTGAAACCCCGGAGTGCAACTTCTGGTTTACATTCGCTGCCCTTGCCTCTCCCGAGCGCAACCAAAAAGCAAACCACTGACTTTGGGTACAGTCCGCTTTTAAAATACAAAGTATTGCTTTCAAGATGCAGTGGCTGCCCTGAGCGTGGGCTTTACTCAATCCAAACGTCAACACGGGTGTTTGTTTTACAGCTGATTACCAGAAAACCTGACCATATCCAGGTCAAGACACCTGCATGGCCAGGCCAGAAGGAAGCACATCTCCAGACCCATGCCTCAGCCGCGACGTAAGGTGCCATAATTCCTCTTAGCTTTAGGAACAGCTTAAGTACCTTCCTTGTGAATGGCCTTTGATGTGTCTTTGTTTGAGCGGTGTACCGAAAATAGCACTCATGATACCTTTAAAGTATTAGTCATCCCTTTTTAATGCCGAGGCCACTAGCCCCGAGCACAACGGGCTGGCAGCACCCCCTCCCCCGGCCACAGGACCACCACGCCGCCCCTCACCGCGGCGTCGGGGGGACGGGGACACGGCCACAGCCACGGCCACGGCGTCCCCGCCTGGCCCGGGGGAAGCCGCAGGAGCGGGTCGGGGAGTCCCGCCGCCCCGGCCCCGCCGCTCCCAGCCCCGCTCACCCTTCTTGTCCATGAGCCACATGAAGAAGAAGCAGGGCGCGAAGCCGATGGGCCCCCAGAAGACGAGCAGGGCGATGTCCCAGCCGCTGAAGCCGAAGGCCAGGCGGGCCGAGTTCTGGATGGGGCCCCAGCTGTTCCACACCAGGCCCTGCGCGAAGCCCAGCAGCGAGAAGAGCAGCAGCACCAGCCACCGCCGCCCGTAGACGCGGCCCGACAACGGCGCCAGCCGCCGCACCGGCACCGGCACCGCCGCCGGCACCGCCGGGCCCCCCGCCGCCCCTCCCGCCTGCGGCCGCCGCCGTTGCTGCTGCTGCTGTGGCGGCGGCGGCGGCGGCAGGAGGGGCTGCCGCTCCTCCGCGCTGCTCCAGCCTAAGCCCATCTGCGGGGGCGCTGACGGGGGCCCGCCGGGGAGGGGGACGGGGACGGGACACCCACACTTCAACCCCCCGAGCGCGGCGGCGCTGCCCCGGCCCGGCCCGGCACAGCCGCATGCGCGGTCGGGGAGGGCCGGCGGCCGCCTCCTTCCTCCGCCGGCGAGGGGAGGAGGGAAGCGGCGCCGGGGAGGAGAGCCGGGTCCGCCGCCCGCGGGGAGGGAACCGTGGCGGCCGGCGGCCTGCGGGGCGGGGAAGCCGCCGGGTCTCCCGGGCCGTCACCCCGCGGGGAGAGGGGGCTCGGGTCCCAGGGCAGCCCGCAGGAGCTGCCGCTGGGGGCGAAGGATCGCTCGGGTGTCACGGGAGGGGACGGAGCGGGGGAGCCCGTGCCTCGGGGCCGCTGTCAGCCCCGGCCGTCAGGCTGCCACCGCGGCTCCGCCCCGCGCGGCAGGGCGCAGCGGGCCGGGCCGGCTCCCGGGCTGGGCTCCCCCTTCCCTTAGCGAGGGCGGTGCCGAGGGGAGCCCGCCAGAGCCGCCCGGGAGGGAGAGCCGGAGGAGCATGGCCGGGGCGGAGAGCCGCCGTCCTCCCGCGCCGGGTAGGTGCTCCGCGCCCCTCCCGCCCCGCTGCGGCCTAGCGCGGCCCGGCGGGCGGCGGGGCCCGGGCCTGGGCCCGGCATCGCGCCTTGTCTCCCTGCGGGCCGGCGGGCGGGAACCGGGGGGCGTGAGCGGGGCCTCCATGCCTCTCCGTCAGCTCCTCCTCCACCGAACGTGCCTCTCCGGCGCGGGCCCGTTACCGCCGCCGTGGCGGAGCGCAGAGCTGCGGTGGCCCTTGGGCAAGCGGGGAGGGAAATACTCACGGAGGGCAACGCTGCAGCAGGGCTTCCCCGGGGGGATTTGGCCTTCTAAAGGGAGAAGTGAATTGCTTTGTGGTGAGGTGGAAACAAACCAGCTATGGTCCGAATTGGGGGGGGTGAGTGTGAAAAAGTAGGGTTCAGTTACAGCCTGCACCAAAATCCATTTTAAAATAATTCGGATGAGTATACCGTCATGTGGGCTACACTAAACTCATTAGAAACTATTATGGCTTAAATAGGTTGAAGTATATATTCATTCCATTAGGTTACGTGAGTGTTTATCTGTGTATCTACCATCTGCACTTGTCATAAAATTAATGGCTCGTATGCTACATAATGCTTCATCTTCCCTGAAAAAAATTAGGTATTTCAGTATGGCTTGCTTAGGCATTCTGTCAAAAAGTCTGGAAATTGGCTTGATAAATGCCTGTGTGCCTAATTGGGGAGAGCTGAGCAGTGGGACCCACGCGGGCTGGTTGTAGACCCAGTGTCAATGTCATAACTGTTGATGTGCTGGGCAGCAGACAACTGAATTTCACACTTGGTGCCCGTCGCACAGTTTTGCAGCCAAAACCACACGCACCCATGAAATTCTTCCCAAAACGTACAGACATTGCATTTTGCTTAGCCCACACGGCTCTCTGTGCTAGACTGAGGTTCAAATCAGAAGTGGCACTGAAGGTGCAAAAAGGAAGTTTATACCAAACGAAATCGGCGGAACTATGATCAAAAAGAAAATGAGACTTTCTAGAAAAGTTCAGTAAATTCCCCAGGAAAAATAAAACTTGTACAATTAAATAACAGGGGGACATACGAGTAGTAGCAAACTAAAATTTGAGGTTGCTGTGTACAACTGTAGTGATGAAAATAAAATACCGTAAAAATACTGGACGAGATTCAGATTTGATCGTGACCAATACGTACTCCAGTAGTGCTTTGGGGCTCCAAGTAAGATTAATTCCCTGTTTTACTAGGTCTTTTTCATACATTACCAGCTCAGCATAGTTTAGCCTGTGCCAAAATGTTCTTTCAATTTACAATGGCTATGTTACTACTATAATATAATTGATTTGGTGGCATTGTGCCAAAGACAAAGTGCTGTCATTTGCAGAAGTAAACAAAGTGAAAAAATACTTCTCTCTTTGAACATTTTTCAATTAACTGTAGTAATTGTGGGGGTTTCTTGGTTGTTCTAGTGGCAGGAAGCCCATCCAGAAATAAGGCAAATGGGGCTTTGCAGTGTCCTTTAACTGCAAAACTTGCCTCTTGCTTCTTACTACCTGCATAGTAAAATGAAAACTTGAATATAAGCAGGATAACTCTTTGATAACTTACCCAAGCCACCTCCTCTTATGATGGGTTTAAAGATATTTTGACACTTGCATGGGTCAGCAAGAAAGAGACATCTCTGAGAAACAGCAAGAAAAGAAAAGTCGCTGTCAACATAGGCTTAGAAAATCTAGGGTTATTTATTATTGACTTAATCATGATTTAAATAATTTATTTTAATTGCTTGATTTGAAATCACTCCATCTTTTCATAGCTTCACAACCCATATGCGCATCTTTCAGTCATGGCCTGACCTTTTCTATTCCAGCTATTTAATTAACACACTGTAATATTCTGTGTGAATTATTCTTGTTTGCAGGATGTGGTACCATTTAAATTTGTTAATGTAAAGGAGCAGTGCATTGTTGATAAACTGTTGGAAACCAAATTAGCTTTATCTTGCAGCTAGCTGATTGCATTATTTCACTCATGGGTATAATACTTCCCTAAATATGCTAATTTCACTCTTTTCTCCGTGTGGTGACATTTTTACTGTTCTCATTACTGACATTTGTAATATTTGGGGTGGGGAAATCTTTTCTTGCTTTAACCTCATTAGAATGTGGCTAAAGAGATTTGAATATTATCAGATGAAGTGCACGTATATTCAGGCAAGTGGAAAGGTTATTTTGTCTCCTGGCCCAGAACTTCCATGCCTATAGCAGCACTTGCATGGATGTAATGGTGCCGAGGTCCAAAATTGTGACACAGAAGCCCATCCAGTTTCCAATTGCCCAACCACAATAGCGTATCCAATGGTAGGTGCCTCCATTTCTAACCTAAAAGCTCTCAAGGTGGGTGCTTCTCCGTATCCGTGCCTATCTGCCTGTGTCCAGCCTAAAACCTTCTGGAATTCATCTTAGAGGAGTTGGTGGCCTCGAGCTCCGATAGACTACTGGTGATGGATAAAAGTTATATGGCTGAGGCTGCCAAATGCTCATCCCATCCCTGAGGCAGGTCTTGCTGATCTGCTTATGAGTTGGCACCTAGACTGTGCTGATTTAAGCCTGGCTTACTAAGAAACTGAAGGCTTTGATGGGTTTGTTATAACCTTGAGGCATCTGGAGAGTCCAATTAAACACACCTATCATGTAATAGCTGAGCTGAGCAGTCCAGGAGAGGATCCCCCCCATGATGCAAACCCCAGTTCCTAGAGCATTAGGAAGCACCATGGGCTCTCTCCAGTCATCAGGTTTTTGATAGATTTGCTCTCCGTGCGAGTTTCTTCAGAGAGATTCGAGGAACTTCAGCATTCCCTTGTTTCTTATGCCTCTCTCCCAACAACTCCTAACATCATGTGTACAATCTTGGACTTCCTTGTGTCAACTCATATCTTGCAATCTGACAAGTAGCAATTGATTGCATACCCAATGAAGGCTAGAAGCATTTTGGCACAAAATGGGCAGGACCCGAAATTCATTCAAAGATTCAAAAGTGGCGTTTAGCTAATTCTGAACATTGCTTCTAGCATCCAAAAAGAGGCCTGTTTTCCAGGGATTTCCCTCAACTTCTAGACTTCAGCTGGAGTTGTGACAATGTAGTTTCAGAGCTGTCATAAACAGCACTAGTGTGGCAGGGAGCTGTAATGGTTCTTGTCTTTACACCCCCTGTCTTGAACAACAGCTTTGAAGGTGGGTCTGTGAGGTGTGAGTAAATCCCCATCTTCCCTCATCAAGTTTTGACATCCCTTTCCTTTTAGTTACTTAGGAACAGGTTGTTCGGGATCTGCTCTGTTTTGGGCTTGGTTTGGGCACCTTCCAGTCTGTATATTCTGTACCTTTGAGCATCTTTTCTCGCCTTTCTGTTTTATTGAGCGGTAGATAGACTTCCAGCTCTAATGTCATACAATGATTTCCTTGTACTTCATGAGGAAAAAGGTTTTACAGTGCTTCCTTTTTCTTTTTTCTCCTATCAACAGGAAACAAAAATACAGACATATCTTCAGCTTATGAAAGCTGAACAGTTTTATTCTTATATTCAAATATCAACGTTATCCAGTGGGCATGCACTTACACCTTTTGATTGCAGGCTGTGTATGTCCACATTGCAAAGTGACCATTGTAGTGGAGATGATTCTAAGGTTTGTGGTGAGCCAGAGCCCATTGCAAGGTCCTGTAGGGAGATGTGGGGTAGCTCCTTTTTCTTGTGGACTCTACCTTTGTGGTTGGCCAATGAAAGACATCTCACCAGATTCCCTGTCGACCACACTGTAGGTTCTTTACTGTAGCTCTCAAAAGGAATACGCAGAAGTCACACCTGACTTGAGCTTTAAGTCCATTTAAAGCATTTTGTACTCCCTTTCTGCTTGTTCTGCCATTCATGACCTGCTTAACAATGAACATGAAGATGATGATTGTATCTTCTTTGAGGGGGAGATGGAAGCTGAATGATGTCTTTCATCCAAGCTCATTTTGATGGACACTTCCATACCTCATTTAGGCAGTTCAGGGTCTTAGGTATTTTAGGGAGGTTATATTGGCGCTCCAGCCTCAGCAGACCATGGTCCTTATGTTCTTTCTTTCATTTTATTCAGGGCTACCACGTGTAAGTAACTGCAAACAACATCAATAGAGTATTTTGCATCCCAAAGTTGTCTTAGGGAAATCCAGTTTCAAAGACAGATGGTTTTCTGTCTTGAAAACCTGAGAATGATAGAAATGAACTGAGTCACACAAGGATGTTAGGCTTGAGTTGGGTTGAAGATCTCCACCTGTCTGCTTGGGCTAGGATGGCCTCAGAGTAATCTCATTGTCTGTGATGGCAGCAAGAGGAGCTAGTCATATTGCTCTAGTACTGGTCTGTCCATCGTGTCTCTGCTGAATGTGTTTCTCATTTCTGATCAGACTTTGTTTATTGTTCTCCTATTGTCTTACGTTGAAGCAGCAAGGAGTAATTTGATTATTGTTCTGATATAATTAATGATGTAGGCTTTAGGGAGTTTGTTTCTATTGGTCTGGCTAGTCACAGTTGGCTGTCATACAATAGGCATGCTGTGCGCTCACCAAATGAGTCTTCTGACTCCTTGTATGGGTAAGTGTTTGGGATCAGATCCATTTGAAGACACGATGCTCACAAAATGTTTGTCTGTTTGGAAATGTGACTCTATCATGTAATTCTGTGTAGAAAGAAGAGGCTAAATTGATTATTTCTGTTGCTGTGCTTTTCTGACCAGGGGCATATATGATTTAAGATTAAATTATTCTATACTTTGTGATCACAGACAATGACATTCTTGGGAACAGGTATGGTAGTAAGAGATTTTGATTTCTAGTAGTATTCCAACAAGAGCGATGGTAAGGCAGTTTGGATGCCTTGGTATTAAAGTGCAACTTTAGCCTCTTGCAGTTTTATTATTTTGCTAATGTTCAAGGGGTTATCTTAAATTTCTAAATACCGTGTGCTTTTGAAGACTGGATATAGAAGACATTATTGTTTCTAATACTAATATCGAATTAGTCAATAGTTGACGTACTGACATTAATGTTTAAAAGGAATATGAAAATACTGAAACTCCTCTACCGAAAGACTTTTCCAGATATACTAATAGGTTGACAAACGCTGAGTTTTGGTAAATTTTGCATATCACAAGAAGCTTCCAAAAGTCAAAGCAGCAGCACCGTTATGATTTCTTCTAAAATTAAAGGTCACCTTCAGTCTCCAGAAAAGCAGGTGCAGCTGATTAGAACAAGAGTTCACAGACATCTGAGTGGAGATTTGGGCCTACAGAGTCCTTGATCTTCTCTGATATTTAGCTCTTGGTGTTTACAGATAAAGAAACTTTGCAGGCAGTTGTTATTTGAAAAAGAAAAGAGAAAGAAAATCTCTGGAGGGAAGATGGTAAAGATATGTTGACACCACTAGCAGCAGCTTGTTGTATTATAAAGTTGTGAAAGATAAGCTTCTGTGTAACAAGGCTGTGCTTTTTCAGTAAAAACAGTTTCTTTTCTATTTAATATTCATAATAAAAACAGAACTAACATTAATTTAATGTTAAGGTTGAAAATTAAATTAGAAGAGCTTGGTAGTTCACATTTTGGTGAGCTGTATTAGGTCAAATGTATCCTTAGCTCTACATTATGTCAAAGCAAGATTTTACATTCCTTATAGGAACCCCAAGATTCAAACCATAGTGTTAAAAGTTTTTCACAGACAAATTTCATGTTGCTGCATGAGAACCTTTATAAAGAGAAATAGCAACTTGAAACAAAGGTTGAGCTCACTTCTGCTTGTTTTACCCATGCTGAAAGAGATTGAATGATGTAAACAGATGGAATAATAGCCATGCTTTTTGTTTAATATTTGTATAATAATGGCAATCTAATAGCCTGATTGTGCGCATTGGTTATTGTGCACTTCAGAAACTGTTCTTGAGGTTCACTTGGTGGGTCTCTCTGGTTTCTTTCAACTCAATAATTTATGTAATTCGAAAATACTTCTTTTATTCTTTTAAAGTATAATTTCATTCTGACAATTATGCCTGTAATTGACTCAGTCATTAATCATCATTTGTACCCTATGTAGTATAATAGTGAACAAAGTCATGCACACTTCCATCATAACCCCTTTGTGGATCAAATTCAAAAGGCTCAGTTGTATTATTGACTATTTATTACAATGGCTTATGGGGAAAAAACATATTTTTAGAATACTGTTGACTATTATTGACTATTTACTAAAATATCTTATGGGGAAATGGTGTAGTTTAGAAGATGTAGATTCTGTTGTTGCTGTCATTTTGAAGTTCTTGTCAGTCAAGTTTGCAGGATAGGACAACAATAAAGTCATAAATGGTTACAGTTTCCGACAGTGAATTTTATGCAGTGCATTCATCAGTTTAAGTGTAGTGCATTCATATTTGCTACTAAAAAGGAATAGAAAAAGAAATAGAAATAAACTTTACTTACAACATGAAGAAATTATTTTTTTTTTAGAAATATAGATGTTAGTTCCCTGATGTGCCAGTTCCCTTACTTTCAATCGTAATATTATATTAGTATTAAGTTTTATATTAAATTTCCCTTCTATTAGGAAGTGTTTTGGTAAATGTGTATCAGTGCCAGTGGGGTATTGGGAAGGAATGGCTTTGCTACTAAATTTCCTCAGCAGCAGGTTGGTGTAATTTACACCCCAAGCAGACAGAAAGGTGGAATTGTAGCAGCCTCGCTTAAGGAAGCACAGTCTCTCCTGGTGGATATCCTGATGGAAGGTTTTGGTCAAAGACCGCAGTCTTTTCCTTCAAAAGAAAATGAAATGCCGTTCATCTGACAAGTGCTGCGGTTTAATTATGTTTCACTTTGCTTTCAGCAATTTTCAGCAGTAAGTATACCAAGTTCATTGGAAATACATTTAGTATGACACGTGAGTTGTACGTATCCTAATTTTCCTGGGTTTGGGAGGGTGAGAGGGGAAGGGGCTGTTTCAAATGGCAGAAGATGCAGGCAGGAGCTGTAAGGACAGGGAGGGAAAGGAAAGCATTTCTTCTAGAGACCAGAGGAGCTGAGGGCGTTCGACGTTCAGTTAGTTAGCTGAAAACTGACACAACTGCTTTCTAAAAGTGCACTACAGGACAGGAGGAGAAGAGACAACAGGCAGAAGCTGGCGAGGGGTTCAGGGAGAGCTTTCTAGGAAGAGCCCTTGGGGATTTAGGAAGGAATTTCATAAATGTATGCTCGAGATGGTACGCTGTCATTTAGAGCAGGGGCTGGGAAGTCCCTCCCAGTGCTGTATTCTGGGCTCAACCTCTTACTCCACCCCTGAGAAGTCTGGCAGCTATTTCCTTTTCTTTATCGGAAGGACAGTTTGAGGTTTGAGGACGCAGCCCACCCTCTTATCTTACTTCATGTCTTGAGTCACTCAGACTTACTGTAAGAAAAACTGTAAGGTGCTCAGCCCTGCCGCAGCAGGACTGCAAAGTGGGTGCACGTACAAATTCCTGTTCTGAGCTCTTTCTTTCCTTTTGTTCCTCTCCCTCTGCAGCAGCAGGCACGGAGGGCAAGGAAGGGTGTGTTGACTTCAGGCTACCAGAGTGAGCTTCAGGTGCCAGTCTTACCAGTGCAGAGATGCGTTTGACCAGTCTATCCTGAGAGGCTCGTTGCAACTGCTAGCTATCCTTCAGTAGCCAAAATATCTATGCAAATCTAGGTTAGATGCCCCCCAGCTATGCTGCAACTGCAGCATTGACATATCCGGAGTCAAAAATAATAGTAACAGCAATAACTGGCCAGGGAGTAACACCTAGATGTTCATGTGGTATATCCTGGAAACTACTCATGTATATTTAGATGCATTCTGTTTGCCCAGAGTAGGCTGATTACAGTGCATAACGTTGTAATCACATGCAGATTATTTAAAGTTGTTTTTTAATTTACAGAGTTAATGTACTGTGAAATCATTAAGTCTGACCTCCAAACCAAGTGACTTCTCTTTGGTTTGGGGAATTTCCCCATCCTCCCCCGTGCCTTCTTTTTTTCTATTCCTAGTTGTGGAATCCTAAGATTTTGGAGGTTAGTTGATTTTTTGAGTGACCTGGCTGCCCTGGATTAATGTATTCAAAATGCCATTATTTTCTTTTAACTTTTTATACATTTTTTTAAAAGAAATAAGGATGATGAAGCATTACAGATTTGCAAGAAAAACAATTTGATGATGCTTATATGAAATAAGTTGTTGGGATTTCCTTGTACTCCCTCTTTTAGAAAATAATTTTAATACGTCTCAATTAAATCTCATATTTAAGCAGCAGGGTGTTTTTGCAGAAGCTGACTACCATGCACTAATGAACTCTTCTAATTTGCTAAATTATTTTAAATGAATGACAGTACATTTAACTTTTTAATGACAGCACATTTAACTTCTGAACAACTTTGATCAAGTCCACTTTTCGTCAGACTGCCTGCTGTGCTAAACTCTTTATTCCCAAACCCCGCTCAGTTATTGAGAAAAACTGCTAATCAGAAACATTAAATTATTTTCTCTCTTAGAAGCACAAAATCTACTGGAAAGCCAATTCATTGCTTTTCTTTTACCTGCCCTCAGTGCTGAAGTCTGGATAAGTCTTCATATTTGACAACACTTCATGTAAAGACAACTGGAGAGCTTTGGTTTTTTGGTTGGAAGATCTGTTTCGCAGTGTGTTACCTTTCTAAAGAACACCTACGTTTTTCGCCAATTATATAAGCTGTCACAGTTACAAAACTTGAGCTAAAACTTGGTTTGGTTTTTCAGTTCCTGGTTGGATTCTATACATGCCTTGTGTAAAGTCAAAACATGAGACAAATTATTCCTGCTTCCTTTTGTACTGTGAAGACACATCATTTGTTGAGCCTGATAGAAAGAACTAATTTAACAGTATTCCTTTTCTCTTTTGGATCAGAGTACAACTGAGAAAATGAAGACTCCAACAGAGCTTTTCTTTTCTAAAGGAATATGCATTTCTGTTCTCTCCTGCTACCTGATCTCCTGTAGGAATTTGATATCTAATGCCCAGAATGTTCCATAGGCATTTTGTTTCTTTGCAACACCTTTTATTTATACACCTTTTACTTACAGACATCCGTGTCCAAACCGTATGTCATTATATATGCTACACAACCTCAAGTTTTGCCTAGGAATCAATTACCATCAATTTCAGGTTAGGAAATACTGAGAAGCAAGAGCCCAGCTTATGAGGTCTTTGTGAAGCTATGATAACAATAACTAGGGAAAAGATTTTTATTATTATTTTAAATTACAAATTTTTCCTCAAATCTGTATTTCAAGAGATATCTTCAGATATCTCTTTTAATTACCTTTTACCACTCCTACAGTATATAGTTCCATCAGAAATCTCTGCTGGTCATAAGCAGAGTTCCCAAAATTATCATAAGACCAATTTGATGTAGTATATGATAGTTACCTTTTATTACGTGCCTTCTCTCTAACAGGCATTTAGATACGCATGACAATATTATGGGGAAAGAATTATGTGTAGCTGACTGCTGTTCTCACCAAGGGATTACATAAAACTGAATCAAGACACTTAAAGATTCATTGCACAAAATTAGCAATAATCCCCATTTGTCTTTGCAAAAAACCTGATGTTGATTTATCTAATGCTTTAAATTTTCTAAGACGTTTCAAACTTCACTGCTGATTATATCATATGTATTGTACGTGATTGTTTTATCTATATCAGGAAAAGATACATACTCATTTAACAAAGATTTCAATACTGTTTGAAGATAGGAATGATTAGCATCTTACTGAGACAGACTGTCCTCTTCCATTGTTTCTAAATATTGTAGGGAAATAGGTTTATAACTGAATAAAGCGTGGTGACATGAAAAAGAAACCCTTCAGCTAATGTTCAGTGGAGGAGAGGCTATTTAGTCTAATTGTGTTTGTTTGTTTGGCATTGATACAAACTCTCCCGGTAGCTTGAGCTCTGAGCTTCCCACTGTGTAGTCACTGTGGTTAAAACCACGCCTTTCAAAAGCACAATATGCGTGTGGAAATCACATTAGAAAGCCACACAGAATCAACAGTTGGCTTCAATAAGCCTTCCTGTGTCTCCCAGTAAAATTTCTGCTTTTGTAGCACATCCCAACTGTTGACTGAAGTTACAGGATAAATGGAAGCTTTTGCAATAAAACTCAGCTTCACAAAGTCCTCCAAGAAACTGCCTCCAATTTCTTGCATTTCTTTGCATTTGTATCCTCTAAAATAATTAAATGCACTGCCCTTAAAACAAAAACAATTGAGCAGTGAAAAAGACAGCCGTGCAATGATAAACTTAGCTTAAGCAGGAATAATTTCATTTTTACGAGCTGGAAAATCTGAAAGGTAATATAAGGCCAGCCAGCTCCCACATCATGAAACCCACCTCTATACGACATTATAATTGCACTGGTTGAAGACAGAAGTTTTATAAACCCCTCTGGGAGTGTTCAGATCTGGACTGAGCATGCTTTTAGTCTTTGAACATCACTGTGAAAAAACATGCTGAGCTTTAAGCTCTTACCGTGCCTACAGCCAGCTCCTGGTAGCTGCACCAGCACGCGCCGTTGTGTCTGCGTATGGTCTTTTTGCCTTCTCTGGACTTGCTCCCTCTAGGTATACTAACCTATTGCTCAAAAACCCCCAGAGCCTCCTTCCTGGGGTAGTGAAGACCATATGGTAAGACATACGGTCCCCGAGAGGCCTCCTTATGTCCTGGTTGTGCAAGTTGCTGGAGCGCGAGACTGAAGGCCAAGTGTCATAGACATCTCTGTGTCACAGCAACACCATCCTGTCAAGTGTTGCTCTGTGTATGAGCGGAAACGTGGAACACAAACCAAAACCCAAACCCCCTCCTGTCATCTGCCTTAAGAAAGGGAAGCCATTTAAAAAATTTACATTCCATGAAGATGAAATATTGGAGGGGTTTCGTTTTAAAGCTTCAAACTGGAGTTTTCATGAGGAGTAGAAGGAGAGAGCAATTCAGTTTCCCTGGAAGTCAGTGGGAGAAGGGACCCCTTGACCATAGGAGACCCCAACCCTGATACCTTCCAGCAAATCTGTGTGAAGACAGCAGTTTAATTTAGAAAACTAGAAAGTACAGCTATGCTGGAGCATAAACCTTGCCAAAAGAAGGGGGACTCAAAGAAGTTTCCAAAGAGATTTGGCATACAGCACGCACAGGGCTTCTCTTACTACTGCCATTGGTATTTCAGCATTCATATATTTATTTTAAACTGTTATGTTTGAAACAATGCTGAAGAACCTTCCTCAATGGCCTTGTTCCGGGTGGGTCGTCTTCTGTGTTTCCCCCAGCTGCCACCGCTGGGCTGCCCCATGTGGGAGATGGTGGTTCTCCAATACCTGTCCCACAACCCATGCATGGGGAGGAGCGAGAGGCAAAATTAGCACCCAGCAGTAAAGGGAATTTTCTTGGCCTGTGCTTATTTAACCCCTCGTGCATGCCAGACCATAATTTGACCCTTAAATATGAGTAATTGAAATGGTTTGTTTGTTTTAAATGCGCTGCTAGGAGTCATGGGGAACCATACATATTGATTCTGTATGTTAAATCTTAGCTATTATACGGATACAAATTCTGGATGAGTTAACTTCAGTGGAGGTTAAAATAATGAATGGAGTTGTAGTCGACTGCTTCAGCTCTATGGAGCTGTTATGTTATTTTTTTAAAAAAAATCAGGTTTTCCTTCTCAATATGTCCCTAAAGAAAAGTTGTTCTGAAAGTGCTGAGTTTATTCAAGGTTGCCAGCATTTCAGCTTGACAGTTTCAGTGGGGCATATAAATCTCTAAACAGCAAAGGAGTAACTGGGAATCTCAGGTTAGGTTAGTTCTTAGATTGGCACAATTTCCTTCTTCTAAAATTTTGTAGATTAAAAGGAATTTTAAAATGCTTTAAAAATACCTGATGGTTTGGTTATGCTGTCTTTTCTTGGTTTAAATCAAATGCATAGGAACTTGGTTTACCCTCTCTGACAATGCTGTACACGTCTTGGAAAGAATCCCGTGCAGAAGGACTGTTACTCATAAAATTTATGTTCTCTAAACTCTGGACATTATTCATCAGGTTTGGGGTTTTTGTTGTTAGCCTAATTCTAAACAGTTTGGCTACAGTGCTTTATTGCCTAAGCTACAATTAAAAATTCTAAGCACATGCCTATTTTTTAAATTTGTTTTTTACATTTTGTGTGGTAATACACTGCTTTAAATTTTAATTTAGCATAGGAGTATTCTTTCAGTGTTTGCAGGAGAAATTTGACTTAAAACAATCTACAAATATAATAAAAACATCAACTATAAATGAAGGAGGTCTTAGTTCTTAATGTTTCCTGTGCTGTGGGAGATGAAAGGTAACACTTCAGGTATCATAAATCATCTCTCTACAGCTGTTTTTTTTTTCTTTACATAGGTGAAGATGTCAAACCATTTACTCCTGGGAAAGCCAAGGAAATTGTGATGTCTCTACAGCATCCTGCAGTCTTCTGTAACATGGTTGGTGACTGGCCAGCCCTACACTGGAATGCGAAATACCTTTCTGCGGTGTTGGATGGGAAGACAATCCAGTTTAGGCTAGGTCTGAAGACCATGGATTTAGGTGAGACTGAGGTGGACTGGTCTTAAATGTCACAACTCTCTTTTTTAGGTTCTGAAATCCTCTCCGTTATCACCGTTCACTCTCTAGTGTATTGCTTTTCACCACAGGCTTTGCTTTTAGGGCGTTGGGTTTGGCCAACAGTGGAACTCTCCTTTCTCTTTCTTGTGTGTTTTTTTATTCTTAGTAGGAAGTCTGGTGAATAACACTAACATAGGAGAATCAAGCATTTCCATTTTCTTTCCTTGCTTTGTAGTATGTGTGGTTGGTCCTGGTCTTTTACATGATTCAGATGTTCATGTGAGCTGAGCTTCCATATCCACAAACCTGAGTGCATTAAAAAATTAGCCAATTAATTACTCTATCTCATTTTTTTTTAATCTGGATAAGGGTGATAATTTTGACCTTCCTCTCAGAAGTTTTGTAAGACCATGGTTGTTTTCAATACTTTAAAGTCCTGTGATGGAAGATGCTACAGAAGTATAAAGCATTAAGAAAATCACTTGACACCAGGTACAACAATTTCACCTCTAACCCTCCAGATTCACTCAGGCATCTAGGAACTCATCATAGGAAAAAGACAATTTTTTGCACTTGATTTTAAATACTACATTTCCTTTTGTAGCCACACAACACTAGTCGTAGCCTATCCGTGGACAGAGTTTCATACCAGGGAGGGAAGACACAGGAAATGTGCTCCAAGGTGGCAATCTGTTTGCCACTTTAGAGGTTACGCATTACTTTATTCGTGCCCTGTACATCCTTTGCCCTCCCACCACATGCCAAAATACATTTTGCCATGCACTTTCTCCCTTTTGCCTGAAGTATCTTGTCTCCATTCAATCTTTTTTTTTTTCCCCTAGGCCAAACAAATCCAGTTTTTAAAGAATGTTCAATGTAAGTCGTGTTTTTTTAGATCCCACCTAGCTATTCTTTCTGTACTCTTCTAACCTTCTTCAGTTGGACCGCCTCTTTCTTGGAGCGTAGGGTCTGCACAAAGACTCCAGATGAGGGTCTGCCAGTTCCTATGGAAGTGGTAGGATTACATCACGTTATCTTACTTACCAACACTGTGTGAAATTTGCTTCCTTCACAGCATCATGACCATATTATTTCCTGTTCATTTTTTGCAAGAGAGAAGTGATGAAACAGAACTGTTAGAGGGAAAAGGCTTGGCATTTTAGGATTTCAAAGCATTTTACCAGCATAGATTAATGATTCTGGGGTGTAGAATTAATACATTGGTACACATCTTCACAGCAATATCTCTGTAATTTGATGAAGTATCAGCCAGTTCTTGCACTACATGTAAAACGCATCCCATTGCCAATAGGGAAGAAGTTGCATATATGTGACATTTTCCTTGATGCCTTGTTAATATAGCTCAGTTGTAATATGCAAGGCTTACTAGGAGAAAGGATAGCTGTAATCCTAGTCTCCATTAATTAGTAGGCACTTTTTGGGAGCCAAATGGGTATTCAAAGTGGGAAAGCTTCTGATGGGATTGATGGAGTGTTACATAGCTAAGTGATGGATTGATGCTACCAACTAAGTAGATAAGAGTCATCACTTAACAATAACTTGTAGTCACTAGCAATATAGAGTAGATTTAAATGGGAATTTGTATCTTGAAGTTGCATCTATCTGTATTTTGCTTTTTCCTAAAGGCGTCAATCCCTAGGCAGCAATTGGTTTGTCTCCAGGAACCTCCATTATATGCTAATGTGAGCTAGAAATGTCTTCAAGAAGATGGGTAGAGCCTTCAGGGATTGTAACTGAATGAGACCTGTGATGCTATAAAAAGTTTGCAATGTAAGGATATATTAGTGAAGCCATTAGCCAAGCCATCTCAGAGTCTGAAATGATACATTTCATGTGCCACTGTCATTTGGAAGATGGTTGATCTCACTCTTGTGTGCTTAACATTGTTTTTCAGTGAGGGTCTCTCTTTCTTATCATTGTTCACACTAACTTTGCCAGATGAAACGGAGGCAGTGATGTGGTTAGAGAAAGCAACAGGAGAATACAACTAAATTGTATTGATCTCTCTGAATATTCCTCCCATGTTTACAATAAATTAATTGCCTTAAGACTAGACGGGACCACTCCTGCCACTGAGTCGGAAACACATACAAGAAAGAAACTGTTCTCCTGCTTGTAGGTGTATTTTGGTGTCACTCTGAAATGGCTGCTACAGAGTTTCCGAGATTATTTAAGCCACCAGGTTCATCTGGAAGACCTCTTACTATGACAACTTCTCATCTTTCTTCAGTGCCACATCTGCAGCCTGGGTGAGAATTCCCAAACTGAATATTCCTTAATATAAAAAAGTGACAACTGCAAATGCAGCAACTTGGTGGGAATTGCTTGGATTTTATGTTTGCTTTTCTTGCTAGTTTGGAACTTCCTGAGGCATGTGAATGTGGAAGGCACATTTGAAACACGGGAAACATGGGAGCTAGCAGGATTATTTGTGTGTATTATTTGTACCTACCTACGTTTGTGTGTTTGATACTATTCTGTCTGATTACACGAGTTAAACAGTATGTGTCCATAAGAGGGGGAAAAATACAGTGAGACGATTAAGCATTGACAGAGATAAGATACCTCCAGAGAGAGTACCAGCATTCATTACAAGAACAACAAAGGTGCTATTAATCAGGAAATCCCTATCCATCTAGTTCCAGGCACGCTAAAGGATAAAGGGTGGGGAGCAGCTACAGAAGTTGAGTTTCTGGCAGAGAAAATGTAGCATTATAACCCGTCTATCTCATGGCTACCTGGAGCACACCAGCAGTTACAAAGGAAGAAGAAGGCTTACACCTAAGTGCCTTCTGTATGCAGATGTTTCTTATTTTGACCATTTTCTCTGGATGTGTAGTAAAATGAATAAACAATGAGTTTACTGTGAAGAAGCTGGAGAGAACAAGAGGTTGTCATGCTGATCAGATATGAGTCACAAGATCTGTGGAGGAAATTTCTCTTAGAGATGCTGGATGGAGCTGATGCTGTCAGATACGCAGTTGGATAGAAAAGGGCTGCAACTTGGACATCTGCCCAAGAGGTTTTACCACTAAGGATGGCAAAGGAATTCAAGCCTCTGAGGTTTGATACAGAGAGGGACTGCAGAGGTGGCTATAGACTCAGTAGCTGAATAAGAGACTGAAAATACAGTACAAATACTGCAGGCTGAATAAATGTCACATACAGCTGAGATTTGACGTGGTTATTGGAGTTGGATGTGGATGGTCAGTTTTTTGGTTTGTGAGTGTGCCTGTGCTTTTTTATAGGATTAAATGGTTAGTCTTTGCTTGGATTATTCGTTTAAATAATTTTATTTCCCTAGCAGCTGTGAATAGACATTTGGTTTTCTTTTAAGTTTAAAGATATGGAGGAGCCATTTCACTTACATTCTTACTGGAGCTTTAGGATGTTTTCCAAGGCTATTATTTTTTCTTAATTTCCCTTAGTGTACATTGCAAACACTGTCTTTCTGAGTAGAATGGAATTTGGCGTCTGTCAGGACCAGACCCTAATTAAGGAGGGGAGCTGCTTCCTCCAACAAGCACTTCTTCCCTCTCTCCCTCCCTCCGGTTTCAATCTGTGGCATTAGGTAGGATATCAGAGGACTGTCATGCCTCCAGATACCATGTCATCAGACAGCACTGGTAGCTTACTTGAGACTTATGTGGTTTAGTCTACAATTTATCAATTACAAAACACCTTCAGCTTCTAGTCATTAAGCAAATTGGTTAATAATATTCTTGCTTTCAGGTGCCCATTGCTAACATTTTGACCCTAGTTGCAGTCTAAAAATCCATCTAAGCAATCTGTCTAGATTGGCCAAATACATTTTTTATTACTATTTATTTTTCCATAAGCACCCACACCTTGGTACTGAACAAGTTATAAATTAAACCAAGAATCCTGCCCTGAGGAGATGGTATCCTAGAAGATAGTTTTGCTTTTCATAGGTGGAATTTTTTAAATGAAGCTCAGAGTGAAATAAGCTGTGAGGTAGAAAGAGCATATTTCTTGCCTTTAGAACACTTGCTCCCAAGTTATCTTGGAAAATAGGCAGTGTCTGAGCACTGTTTTTTCTCATCAAAATAATCCAGATATAGAGCCACCTTCAGTAGTACTTGTATCTTTTATCTTATTTTTCCATCAGACCATCTTTTAGTAAAATGATGGGCATTGCATTAATGACTGGGTATCAGGAGGGAGCGTTGGACTGCAACATAGACAGGGAATCAGATACAGGGGGTTTTGGTTATTGCAGGTGATTTATATGTCTTGTATGTAGTTCTTAGGTAGGGAGCCCTTCTACTGCAGAGACCCAGGTTACAGATTGCTGAATAGTGGGGCTTATCTGACATTTTTAGTTAATGAATTTGATAGTGAGGGGAAGGAAAACCACTACCTAGGCTACTGCAATGCAAAACGGCAAAATGATAGCGATACAGGTTTTTAAAAGCTGTTCTCCCACCTAAAGGGAATAAGAACAAATGTATGAGACTCTATGGGAATTGCTGCGATAACAAAATGAGAGCAGTAAAGAACTGCTGCTGCTGCTGCTGCTGCACACAGTGAAAGGATCCCATTTCTGAGCGGCTCTGTGCAAGTTACACAAGGTTAAATTGCCGCTCCGTCATTGTCATTCATGCAGGCTGCAGTAATTTCTCCCAGTAGTAGTTATAGTAAAGTGAGTGGGTTTTATTTTTTTTTTAACATTTTTAAGTCTCTTTGAAGCTGGCACAATTAGCGACTGTGGGAAATGAAGATCTTTGATTAACCAGAAGTAAAGTATGCTGTGATGTGGGTTATCTTGTAGGCCTTCCAAGTGACCTGATCTTGAGCTGAAAGGCTGCATCAGTCAGCCTGACCAAAGCATGATGGGAGCAAAACATTGCTGGTAAATACTTTTTATGTCTGCCAAGGAACACTGCAATATGCTTTTGTCAGTCCCAAATGAAAAATAAGGACACACGACATTTTAGATAGATCATTGGCACACGTGTAGCTCCATAATTTGCTTCTTACGCATTACTGTGCTGATTTGGTTATTGCTTTAGGTGGCAAAGGGAGAGATGAACATGTCCATCTGCGTAAATCCATGGAGACAAAATAAAGGGTACACAAATACTTGTGTGCACATTTGCAGCTCACACTTAAGAAGGGAGATGAAGCAAAGGACAGGCTCTCAGTTGTTTAGGGAACTTGGGCGTACTATTGAGTTACTGTGCTTAAGGGTGCTGTGCACATGAACAACAGTAACTATTGGCATGCTTTTACCTCACAGCAAGTTCAAAGTAGCAGCAATTCACTTAAACCTTAATGAAAAAGCAATAGTCTCAGCTTTAATTGTGAGCTAGGTGATTATTGACCAGAGTCAAGCAACCTAGTTCCACTTTGTATCTCATGTTGCATTTAGCTAGAGCTGAGAGAGAAACTACCTATTTTTACTGTTTCTGTGCTCAGTACTCATGTAATGTTTGGCTTTTCTTTTGTTGCTCTAGTTCCCCAGTTTGAAACCAGGTGTAGCTATGTGGAGGCTACACTTGAAGAGTTTTTGGCTTGGAGTTGTGGGCAGCCTTCTTGTCTCTCTGGACCATTCAGTTGTTATGAGTACTCCAAATATTGGGCTTATGCTGACTACAAATACATTGCCAGGATATTTGAAGACAAGCCAGAAATTTTCCAGGTAAAGCATTAATATTATCTCATTCTAGTTTAATCATTGCAAATCTAATGTAGCTTCTGAAACCTCTGCTGCTAGCCCCTCTCTGCCCTTTTGGCCATTTATTTTAAAATTTTGACATAAAAGCTCTTGGCTCTCAGGCTAATGGAGAACAAGTACCAAGTGGCAGCCATCTGAAGTTCTGGGTCTCCTTATGTGCTTGAAAGCAATGCCACAAGTGACGAAAGCAACTACCAGATTGGCAGCACTCCCCTTCCCATTTAGCCCAGCATCGTTCTGCGACTGGGCAGGCTCGGGGAGCACGGAGTCACGTGTGTGACCTCTGCAGCTGAACACTTTCCCTGCACCTCTGCTGAAGGTATGGGAGTGAGGTGGGAATAGGGTTTGGAAATGACAGGCAGCCAGCAGGCCTGGCGTGCTGCAAACTCCAGACCCTGCCGCTGCCGCAGATCCACCTTGTACCCAAACAGTACCCGAATTAACAGCTCCACTCAGGAGAGAGGATTTGGTGGCATGGATTGACTTGTAGCAGCAAGGCTGTAACATGGTTTGGCTCCATGTTTCGCCTTGTGGCTCATTTTTTCAAGTAGTGCCGCTCCTTCCCTTAATATATTTAGGTTACCTATTTGCAAGCAGGAGAGATTCTGAGTCTGTGAGGTTGTTATACCTTGATTGTCTGTGAAGGCAGTAAAATACATCAAGTAGCCTGTCCATGGAAGTACGTAATCTATGGTAATTTCCAAATGCAGGTATTAGGACACATAGCTGGGGTGTTTTCTTTTACTTTCTTCATGTCTATCTGTTATTTCAAGATATTGGTTCATCTATGTTCTTGCTACTTCTCCTTGCAAATTGTAAGAGGGAAAAAATAAGGATAGCTGTACAAAAGATGTATTTTTTCAAATTATATAAAGAAAGAATAGTAAATGAAGCCTTATTCATTTCTACACTTTCAAATGCGAAGATGGAATCATAATTCTCTGCAAACACTGTATCACTGGGGTGACAGGGAATGCGAACTGATAAGCCCCTTCAAATTAATTATTCCCTCAGAAACCATTTCCCATTCTCTTTATATGTATTTTATTCTTTTATACCAGTAAAATCAGTATTTTTCAATGCTCAGTCCTCTTTTCAGCCTGTCTCCTTTGCCATTGTTGATGGGAAAGTAAGGTTTGGGCACAGAGAGCATTTTACCTTTCTGTCTCCCGTCCTTTCCTTGGCACACTGAAGCACAACCAGGATCACATAACTTGGGCTGCACGACTGATACGTGTTGTTTAACTAAGTTGGGAGCTCCAGGGTTGTTTCAGGCTTCCCCATATCTTTGCATGACTTCCTCTATCTGTGGTCCTGCCTTGGTCTTCTTTCTTTCTGCCTCAACAGACAGCATTTTCCTGTGTTTTATGGCACAAGATAAAGCAGCTCAGAAGACCTGAATAGCCTGCTGCTTCGTTCAGTCAATAAAAGCACACTTGAAGGAAACAACTATTTTCCTACCTCCTTCTTCCCCTTGCCTCCATTCAAGAACAAAATTGAGGCTCCAGGAATTGCATTTGTGTGCAGGTGTCACGCCACAACCTCATCACCTGACCTATAACAAGCAACAGACTGTACTGCAATTTTAGAATAGACACACGTAATAGTTATGCCGTGGATTTTTTTTAAAGCAGAATCTGGGAAGGAAAAAGTCGATGGTGTTATGCAAGCAAATATGGTGTATGTCATCTGCCAGTTTCACAGGCATGGGAGTGAAATGCATCCATCAGTTCCAGACTCATATGGCTTTTGAAACACTGCTACACAATTTATACCAGCCAAAAGAGTTCTTTGTAGAAATTATCTTCCATTCTTGCGTGAATTTGATGATAACCCCTTTTTTCTTTTTAGATTTTATTTAGATTTACGTAAGGTGACTTGAAGGGGAAAAGAAGGCCAACTGCACTGTTATTTATAGTGATTAATAGGGCCATTTAGAAGTTGTTTGAAATTTAGATTGCACTGTTTATCATTTACAGTTGTGTGGGCTAAGGTAATGATTCCATTATTCTAATCTATGAGCAGTATCTAGCATCTTACATTTTTTGTTCAGTTGATATTTCATTACAGAATTTGAGATATAAATCAGAAGCAAGATATATGCATGAAGTTTAAATAGAAATGAGACCTTTTAAAGTGACATACGGGTACAGATTAACTTCATTATAAGAAGCAAATGAAATAAATATAATTCACAAGTAATGTGCCATCTGTTATGGTTGGAACACCTTTTACTGCATTTCATCTTGCTGTGGCTTTTTATTGTGGAAAGGAACCCACTGTGACAAGATTTCAGTAATCCTACCAGTTCCTTTTCAGTTCATTGGTTAAAAACTATTTTACCCATAATCGCTTCAACTATTTACTACAGCTGCAGCATTTTCAAAAAGTTCTTTTAAATCTAATATTGATTATGTGTGCTTTCTTTCCACTTAAATTGTAACAAAATACAAAAACTATTTGGGTGTGAGATTAAAGTGTAGAGATGGTGTTACGTTTAACTTTATCACTGAAATAGTTGTATTGGATTTTAAATTTTATGGCTGCTGAAATCTATACGAGCAACTTTTTAGTTTTGATTTTTTGCTGCCTTTGACAAATGTTTATATTAAACTTCTGCATTTTTTTCAAATGATATCTTTAAAATCAATAACGCTGCAATTCAAAATCTTTAGCAACCCCTAATTTTTGGGAAGGCTATCGCTCATTTTGAGGGTTTCCTGATACAGAGTCATGGTGAAGTCAGGCTTATAATAATGTCTAGCTGTAGTTTTCCTCATCCATAGATCTTAAAAAAGGATAGTCATCCACCCGTCTGCAAGCAGCTAGCTTACATACTTAAATTAGGAGGCTAGACTCCTATTTGCTCCTTATAGACAGTGGAAAGAGAGGGCCTTTTCCAAGGGGTGATTGCGAGTGTTTTGACAAGAGCAGAAGCCAAGCTTAAATTATGTCCCTAAAGTTAGGTGAAGTGAATGACCCCAAAGTGCTTTAGTGAAACGGAACAAATACCGTTATCTTCCCTTTCAAGATGGGAAAAATAAAACTCAAGAGATGAAGTGATTTGCCCGAGACCATCGGGAAGCCAGGAATTGAATCCCTTTTCGTAAGGCTCAGTCTGGGGCTCCAGCCAAAAGGCACCAGTATCTCTGGCCAGTATACTTCAAATGCTTTCCAATAAACAAATGATCGGGCCCTGCAGGTGGCAGGGTCAGCTATAGAAAGATGGGAAAGCTTTATCCAAGCTGTACAGAGCCATCCTGCAAAACCCTTGAATTATCTGAAAAATACCTCACTGTCCCTTGTTCCAGCTGTCATCCCCAAGGGACTGCTTGTGGGAGGATCAATGGACTAGAAAGCTCCAGGATCATGTTCATGACAGATGTGTGCCTGCTCTGCCCTTTCTCGCCATGTAATTGAGTTGTTTTAAGTTCACTTAAGTCCACAGTTACAAAGGCAGGAGAAGAATGTGTCCATTAAATAATAAGGAACTTAGAAAACCCAGCATACCATGGGGGTAAAGTCATACCAAAGGGGTAAAGTCTGTATTTCCAGAATACATGGAGAAGCCTGAGACAGGAGCAAGGAGAGAGCAAACAGGCCACATGGATTATCAGATTGGTTGGGAAAGGGAATAGGGATTTTTCCTTCCATTCTGTTTTTAAATGCCACATATCAGAGTTTTCCCAAAAGCAATCCTGTGCTTGGGTGGATGGTTAAGGCTGGAGACAGGGGAAGAAAAGGGTGTTTGAAAAGAAGGAAAAGAAGCCACATGTGGCCATGAGCAGTTGGGCAGTCCTTCTGTAGAGCAAACGGGTAACTTGCGTAATACGAAAGAGTGGGATGAGAACTGGAGACAGATCTGGAAGGCTGTGTGGTCAGACAGAAAAAGAAAAAAGTCAGCAGAGGAAACACTACTAGAGAGGAGAATCTGGGAGGAAGGAGCACAGGCCATGCATGTGGGAACACCACCAAGGAGGAACGGCTGCAGTGGATAAAGTGTGACTGAGCAGTGGAGGGAGAAGACAAGAGACTCAGAGAACTGAAGGTAGGATATGAATCCGTTCAACGGCTTACTTAAATAACCTTTTCATTGCTGTAGGATATAAGGTGGTCTGACTTTGGTTTTCCTGGAAGAAGTGGGAAAGAGAGCACGCTGTGGATTGGTTCTGAAGGAGCAAACACTCCCTGCCATTTGGACTCCTACGGCTGCAACTTAGTGTTGCAAGTGCAAGGAAGGTAACAAGGGCATATATACACAACAAATACAGGGGAAAGTTATACTATGCTATAAAGTTAGTTTTGGACTCTTGACTATTAGTTCTAGGTCCTGATTATTGTAATTTTCTGAGCTTTCAATGATTGAAGAGCATCAGAACTGTTCTACAGGAAATGACAGAACTTCAGGCAGGTTGGAGTTTGACTGGGTCACGGAGGTAACAGGATTTTGTTTTCTTCTGTTTGAGGAAGATCTTTTCTGATCTGTGTGTTATGTGGTCCAATAATAAATATTTTAAGCTTCCTAGTAGTTATGAATTCAGGAATTTGGAATTAGGAGATAAAGAGTTAAAAATAAAAAGCTCAGAAACAAAATAGAAATAAACTACTTTAGACTTTTACAATATTCTGTGTGCAAGAGCCTCTAATAGCCTGCTAGAATTAATTTAAAAGGGGAACATCAGAATGGGAGCAGTCAGCTGTGAGTAAAGTTGAAAGGGACACTTGAGGCTCCAAACTAATTTTGGAGCATGTGGCTTTGTTGCTGTATCTTTCTGCCTGTTTGCATGCTGTCTTTCCCCCCCGCCCCCATTCTGTTTTTTTTCACCTTTCCTTGTATCTTGGCCTCAGGGTTTTTTTGTTATCTATTATTGCTAGAGTAATGCTAGAGTAACAAAACAAGTTGCACACATTTTTTAGGTTTGATAGTGTGGAGTGGAAGGAGTGATTTGCCAGTGGGATTTTAATGTCATTAATTACTCTGACGTTTTATACAACAGTAAAATCATGGTGGTCTTGTGATTAAGGTGCAGGACTGGAAATCAGGCATGCTGGCTCCTATGCTGGGCGGTGCCACAGGTTGACGGGCTCTAAGGCCTGAGGCAAATGAATTTGTCATCATCTTACCTGTAAGAAGGGTAACTCTGTTTAGCTCTCAGGCACATTTTCATTCACGTTTATAAACAGCTTTGAGATCCTTGGGTAAACATGCAGCAGAGACACTCTGGAAGCCCCCCTCAGCACTGCGCTTTGCTGCAGCCAGTCCTGTAGGCTTCAGATCGCATCAGTAAGCATTATACATTGAAGTCCAGACACTTAAGTGTATTTAGGAGCCAGAAATCTCATTGAAAACCGTGAGACTTACATGCCTAAATATCTTCTAAGGATCCACCTAAATACTGGCAGACCTGATACCTGCCCTGCCTCTTTGATCTTTACCTTCAGGTGTTGAACTCAATCCAGAGTTCCAGCATCACATAGCAATTTTGCCTGCCTTCCCAAGACACTTCCCCCCACTCTGGTAGAACAAAATCCTTGTTTCTCTCAGGGAAAGAAGCCTTTGCACGGCCTGAAAAGACAAAGTTGTTTTCCTCTTCAGAGCAAAGCCTATAAATAGATTGCAAACTTCCACAAGCTTGTGAATCCTGTGCTGCTTCAGAGCAGAAAGACTCCCTTTTGAGACTCACAAACAAGACAGGCTTTGTAACCGAATATAAGCTTATGCTAAACTTAAATAGATTTGCCTTTGCAGGAGAGCCAGGAATGACTCCTTAGCCCTTTGTTGCTATCTTGAATTTCCTCCTTGCATCCCTCGGGCTTCTTAATTTTTTGCTTCATGATACTGCTTTGTCATGAGCCTGCAGGATTAACCCGTGAGCCTCCTAAACCTACTTATTCTCTGCCCCTTAAGAGGGTCTAGCTTGGAGGACAAAATAAAGTTGCAACAGGGCTTGGGTTTCAGGAGAACTATTTTTTGTGCTTGCACCCAGCAGTAGCTTTGGTAATTACCAAGAAATGTCAGCGGCCCGTGGCACTTCCATCTGTGCCGATTTCTGCAGTTCTGGCTATCCCGCTATTCCTCTCTCTTCTGTTTTTGTGCCATTTGGCTGCTTTTCTCCCATTTTCAGATCTATGAACTGACAACCAGAAGCACTAGGCAAAAAGCAAGAAGTGGGTACCAAGGAAAGGGACAAAAAGAAAAGATCTCGCTAGAGTCTGAAACAAAGAGGAGAGCTGCGCCAATTGTCCAACTGTGCTGTAAAGTACTGCCTTTACTTTTCCATTGCTTAGTGCATGGGTCACTGGAGTACTGATTGTCTGGCACCTCTTAAATGTAATAAATTCTCCCTTTGTGTATTCCTTTCTGGTTATTTCCATCACCTAAAGTACTGCCATATAAAACTCCTCTTTCTAAATAACATATGTACCTGCCAAGATATTGCATTTATTGTACCCATAAAACTGGCACCACCGGTTCTGGCATATTCTTTTTTCTGTCTTTGATCTAGTCTATGTCAGTGAAACAGAGACATTAGCTCCTGAGGACGAGGTCCATGTCTCAGCTCTGCTTGGCGCTGCACTGCGGTGTGTTGACCCGCTTGTTTGTGCGCATAGAGAGAAACCTGGAACACGGGTCCCCTCATGAGCAGCGTGACCCTGCTCCGTCTGGACATTTAGTCACACCAGTGACTTCTTAAACCCAGGGGCCCACACAAGCCACATTTTCATCATGTGGTACTGACAACACCAGAAAATACAGATGTTTCGGGATGCTTATGTCTATGGACGTCTCTAGTTTTTATTGATGCCATTGCCCTATCTGTGGCATAGGAACATCAATGTGAGTTTTAGTAAGAATGAGGGGTTTGTGACTAACAGCCAAATAAGTACTGTAGGATGATAGGAAACAGAAGATCGTGTCCACACCCCTTCACTGTTACCATTCTAAACACACAATACCCTTCTTTAAAAAAAACCACGAGTACAGCAGCTATTCATTCAGTGAATGAAAGTACGTTGTCTCTAACAAAACCGTTTCCCCTGGTTTATAGAGCAATTTTTAATGTTCTGAGCATCTGCAAATGCTGTGTGTTGTTCTGTAAAAGGGAGGAAGGAGGAACCAGATGGGAGAGCTTTTTTTTAAAAAAAATTTATTTTATCTGCCTTTTAAAAATAATTGGTGAGAAGCTGTAAATCTTTTCAGTTAAAAAAATTAAAAAGTGGAATATTTTAAAAACACTTTTAGGAGACAGCCTGTAAGCACTGCCTGTGTTCTCACTGCGTAGGAGATTCACACAGTGAGGCAGATTTATGTTTTATTGAAAACCTTGCTACTGCCTTTAGTTCTTTGCTGTAACTGACATGCACTGAATACATTTTTATCTTCTCTCTATTTTCAGGAAAAGATGGCACCTCTTCCCACCTGGTGACACCAGTTTCCTTTATCCCACCAGGATCCCTTATGAGGAATCCAGCATATTCAGCAAAGTCAATGTTGCCAACCCTGATCTGAAACGCTTTCCTGAGTTTAGGAACACAACAGCCCACGTGGTTACACTCAGTCCAGGACAGGTACCCTTCGCATATGAGCTTTACATTAGTTTAAAGATTCTTGTAAATTATTTAACTGGATAATTAAGGGCTAGGGAATCTTAACAAACTGACTGTGGTACTTCCCTCCCCTTACACTCTGTATTCAGGCTTGACATACTTCTCTCAGCACGGGAACTTTCTCTGCTCACAGTTATTTTACTAGCCTTTTTTTGTACAAAAACTGCAAACATTTGGAGAGTTAGTTCAATTGGCTGCCCAATTCCATCACAGTTCTTGCAATCACCTCCGATTTGTCTGCTTTAAAACTTTCTTGAACAGTACTCCAACCTGTCTACTCTGAAACCAGTATGTTCAATAAAATGTATTTGATTAATGAGTGCGTAGAGCCAGCAAAGGAATTCATATTTTGATAGTGAATAACCTTCACCAGGGAACATTGGCCCAACTCGTTGCTTTAATAGCAGAGTATTATAATGATGATACTTGCATTTAGAGCGCGCACCATCCAGAGGTTTCACGGTGCTTTACAAGGATGTGAGGATGTTATTAACCCTCTTTTACTGAGAAAGTTCAGTTATAAGTGCCTGCCTTATAGTCTCACAGGCAGTCAGCAGCAGTATGAGAGTAGGGCTCGGGATTCTTTAATTCCTAGTCTCCTGCTGTAAATAGTGTCCTTCTTTATTTAATCAACATGGTCTGTATTTGGAGTCTGAATTACCCTTTTTCATTTGTTCAGCAGTGCATGTCCTTGTAAAGCACTCCTGTGCATCTCAAACTGTCAGGCCTTTCCAAAGGAATTTTGCAATGTTCATTGCTCCAATCGCTTAAGACAGTGGAGTTGCTGCTTCTAAAGCCTTTTCACCACTATCCTGCCAGACGTTGCCACCTCTTTTGACCTGCTAGCTCAGCGACTTGTGCGAGTGTTCCCTTGCTCCTAGCTGGCAAACCCAGCTGCTTTCAATAATTTAGAAAACAGTTTTTTGCTAATCCAGGTAATTTTGAGGAGGCAGAGTAAGAATCACTCCCGTGAACTGGTGAGACGGCAGACTGGACCGTGGTAGTAGTTTCCAACAAGAGGATGATGTCTATCAACTGGGAAGAGCATGCTCTTCTGCTGGTACAGTTACAAATGGGGAATCTGTGATCAACCTTCACTGTTTGCACCACGTTTGCGCCTAGCCATATTCCTAAAGCAAATGATTAGTTTCACATTCTGCACTTTGTAAGGTGCAGTGTTCAGTAATTTAAAGCACGAAGAACAAATTTTTACTATTGATAAAAATGCTACATTCATTCAGCATTGCATTATCCATGATCCCCAACCCTATTTCAATTTATAATCTCCTTTGGAATGATCAAGTATGGTAGTGAACCTTTAATATCATCTTAATTTTAATTAGGCTTAAAGCAATTACAAATTAATCTCACTAGGAATAAAGATCGTGAGACAGCTCTAATACAAGTTGTCTGCATTGCCATGAAGGAGATACCGTTTGGATTTCTGGGAAGAAAGTAATGTAGAGGCAATGATGGAGCAGTGAGGTATTGTCTTCCTCCATTTTATCACCGCTTTTCGGGTGGTGCTTTCCAGCATCTCATCCAGAAGCTTATGGGGCAGGTGGCTGGGGACTGCTGCCCTTTGATGGAGAGGAAAGGAATGACCTCAAAGAATTCCTTTGTTAACAAGGGAGTGCATTCCTAAATAATAACAATCTTGATACGTGCTTAGCAGTTTGGTTTTCATGTAGAATTAATACAATTACTGCAGAATTTGCAGCCAGCTTTTTCTTGTGATAATACATAGCATCTCCACTCCTTCCCAGAGGGTATGCAGAACATTTTGGATTAGATATTGTAACAATAAAGGCTTGAAAAATAAAGACAAAGGTGTTCTTAGGTATTCCTGAGAGCAACTGCATGTAGGGTGAGTGCAGCTTTGAATATCAAAAACTAATGTCTAATGCCACCTTCTGGCCGTTGTTTGCTAAGGTCATTTCTCTACAACCATTTAAGGCTTTAAAGCAGAATTCCTTCCTATAACATTGTACCAATGCACAATGTGTACTTCGATTGCATCCTTTGTGCCTTTCACTGTATTGTTCAGAGGTGATTCTCTGTTGTGAATTCAGGTAGTTGGCTGAGATTTTAGGTTTTATAAGGTTTCATCCTGTACTTGACCAGTGGCTGTGGGCTGAATTTCCACAGAGATGTTAATACAACTTCTGGTTATACATTAGTGATCCGTTCTCAATACAAATTATGATAAAATTTAGGTATCTAACTTATTTAAATAGGCAGCTGCGTAGCTTTAGAGTTTGCAGCTGTACATTACTGTATCCATAAAGTTACAAGCTCAAGTTGTATCACACAAATGTAGGGGCTTCTTATAAATATTTGGACCCGGTCACCTGTGTGATGGTTGCAAGGCTGAGTGGTAAGTATGGAGCAGCATGTTGTCTGCTGGTGGATTTGTGCTCACAGAACTAGTGAGTTTTCACCCAAAGCAGTAGTATTTTGTTTTATTTGTTCATGAATTCTGCAGTGTTTCTAGTAACACCTGATTGTTTTCACAAATACACGAATGCTGCTTAAAAGATGGCAAATGGGACAAAACATGTCTGTTCTAATATCTTCCACCTCACACTGGGCTGAGGAGCTGCAATGCAGCTCTAGACACCAGAGACGCGAGGAAAGGCCTAAGTGAGTCTCAGAGGCACATCGAGTCTGACAAGGATATTTCCTTCCCGCCTTGAAAAACATTGTCACAGTATAGAAAGTGATTTAAAAACAATCAACATTTATTGCTTACTGTCTCTCACTGTGGTCTGCTGCTCAGAAGCTCTCCTCCCCTGCTTTTCTTGCCTGCCTTCTGAAAGTCTAAAGAAACGCATCTCAAACTCTGCGTCCACAAGTGCAGTTATCACTAAGGTCCTGCGTATAGCTGCAAGGTTTTCTCTTTCTGTTCTCCTGCTGCAGTATCTAATGCACCACGGGATCCTGCTGGGCAGCCAGAGCTCACAAGAGCGCAGGCACACCTCTGACTTCTAAGCCAACCCCGAGCAAGCAGAAATCTTCATGAAGTCAGGGAGGGATTTCCCTACGTGCCACCTTTAAAGAAAAGGGGTGAGAACTTCAGATTGGGCTTAATGTGGGGAACAGCAGAACAGACAGTCTCAATAACCAAGAAAAATAGAATTGATACCAAAAAGAAGTGTTTTAGTAAGTCAGGAAGTGCAGTAATTCGTACTTTTGAAAAGGCAATGAAATGTTCCAGCTCAAAGTATATAAAATACTTTTTAAAAAGTGTTGCAGTGAAAAATCTGCTTTTGTTGGAGAAGAGTTTAAGTGATTTTAGTAAAGGACAATTCAGAGTTATCTGCAGCATTATAGTAGATGGTTGATATTTCTGTTTTGGGGAAGGGAGAGAGAATTTTCCTGTGGGAGAGTACAGAGCTGACCCCAAGTCACCCCACAGAGAAGGCAGACAGCCCAGCTCAACCTCTAGTCACCAGAACTATCGTCTCCATCACAGAAGAGGCAGAAAAGTCCAGGAGCTGAATTTACACTAGAATGGGTGATGAAAACACCCCTCAGCCTGCCACACACATGGAGAACCCCGTGAGCGCCCAAACAGTCGAGCAAACCAAAGGTGAAAGATGCCAGTTCCTAACTCGACTTTTCCGCCTCTTCCCTGAGCTTCCCTCAGTCCCTCGCCTTGGTCCCTATGGACACGGCATGGGAGCAGCCCCATTCCCTTCCCGTTCACAGTGCTTCTCTCCCCAGGGCCGTGTCTGTGTTCCTGCAGTCCGTTTCCTTGGGTGCTGTGTTTCTGCAGGTGGGCAGACACCAGCTCGGGGGGGAGGCAGGGTAAGAAGCACCTTCCTCGCACCAGGGCAGCCAGGCCCCGCAGTGCTGGGATGGAGCATAGGCTGGGCGGGCATCGCTCCCACAGAGTTGACTATGCATTTATTTATTTTATGTTATTTTTCATTGCCAGGGTTGCAAGCAGCTCTGGGATTTGCTTGGCTCCCCCCACAGCCCCCCATCTTTACCTTCCCATCACACTGGTGTTCTTTGGTGCTTTCCTTTTCTTGTGCATTTACCCAAATACCTTTTTCTAATGAGCAGGAATTTCTTGGTATAATATTTCACTTCAGGGTATGCTCTCTTTTTGAAGCAATTCCACCTTTGCCCTACCTTTGCACTGTATCAAGTTAATCATGTCCATTGAGAATTTAAACCTGTTCTGTTCTCTGTGCTGTACAAGTCTTCAGCATTGCTCCGCTTGCTCTCCCAACTGTTCTCTTGGTTTCTTTCCTCCCATTACAGACCAGAATTTCATTTTATCTTTTCTGGGATTTCTGTCCTACTTTGACTTCATCTGCTATATTTGCCTATCACTACCCTAAATATTAGAATTATCTGATTGGTTGCTGTTTAGATCAGTATCTTCCCAGCCCACAAAGCTCAATATATTCTGTGGAAAGCAGGCTAACACAAAATTATCTCTTAGCTTGGAATAGTTCTCTCTTTTGCACTTCACGTTTTCCCTGTAAAACGTTTGCTGCGTTTTTGTGTGTGTGTTATTTCACTGTGGTTTACTTTCACATTTGCTATTGAAATGTCATTTCAAATGGAGCTAAATCTGTGTCCCGTATTCATAAACATATGGAAGTCTGCTTTTTTTTATCGCGGAATGATAGTTGGGGGTGGTGGTGGTGGGTTTTTGTTTTAGGTTTCTTGTGGGTTTTTTTTGCTTCTAGTTTGTAAACCTAGAAGAAAGGTAGATGAATCCTACTCTACTCCTGTCTTTGCTGGGTTATTTTTTTGGTCTTTTGTTAGTTCTGCTGCTCCTTTGCCAGCTGTATTTTTTTGGTTTTAATTACTTTTTTCCCCATTTTTTCATCTTCATTAAAGTTTTAGTCCTTTTGCTTTTTGATAATTTCAATGTTCTTGCTCCATAAATCCTTATTTTAACTAGCATAAGCTTGCCCAAAAATAAAGAGGGAGAGCAAGTATCTTTATGGTACCTGTTTTGCCTCCGAGTCACAGCTCTGTCACTTCTCTGTAAATTGCATCAGCAGACAGTGCCAGCTGCAGAAATACACAACTTCGCAGTTATTATCCTTACCCTGCTGGCAAGTACAATCTGATTAGTCTCTCCAAAGGCCAAGTTCCTCCTCTTTGGTTTGAAAAGACTGGACTAGTTGTGGGGGTATTGTATTTTCCTCCTAGCTATACCTCCTCTTTCCAAAGCAATTCTGTCTTTGCTTTGCACATGAATGATGCTGAGCCAGCACTTTCCATTCCTAATTTCCATCTTGGTTTTTCCAGGCAGCCCCTCTTACTAAAATACTTACACACTTCCCTTAATTTGCCTCTTGCTTTTGTTTCCTTGCTACGTACTCCTCTGCACTATATCCCAATTCCTTAGTGTCTTCGTCCACTTCTCCAGCATGTTGCAAGCTCACTTCAGCTACACAAGTCTCACAGTAAGGACCCCGGTGTTGGAAACAGCTACTTACTCCTGAAGCTATGCCGCCGTCTGCTGTACACCAAAATTTTCCATGCTTCATCATTATACCCTATCAATTGGATGGCACCCAGATTCTTTAACGCAGTGCAACGTAAGATCCCTATAGAGCAGACGAGTGGGTTTTTGTATGATTCTGCCGTCAATCAAACGCGGACAAACACTTGCTAACAGATAAAGCCATTGCAGCTAACGCAACTGCACTTTTCATTTAAAGTGTGGCTTTCTATGATGAAAGCACCACTCTGTTCTGTGTAGAAAACGTGTTTTGGCTTCAGTTCGTGTAGGGTTTCGTACACTTTTAGATGTCAGGAACAACTAATTGGTGATATTTTTTAAATAATGGCCCTCCATAGACTGACTTCCTTCTGTTTTGTATGCTGTACTGGATTAAAGCACAATTTCCAAGTGTTTTTGACCCTTAGAGAGCCAATGCTTTTTTTGTTTCACTTAAACTGAAATCTCTGGAGAACATTTTGTCCTGCGGCACAAAAATGACTCTGCTCTGCCTGTCGCCTAAGTAAGTGTTTGCAGGACTAGGGCCTCAGTCATTGTTTCCTACGCAGACATTTTCTCATTATCCGTGTTTTGATATAATGAAGTACAGGGCTATCTAGGTAGCAGAACATTCTTTTAAGTAATTTGTGTCTACCAAGGAAAAGAATTGTCTGCAATTCAGATACAGATCATTGCTTCACTTTCTCCATTCTGAAGTGTATATTTTTATCCATCTCTGACCATTTTTATTCCCTGTCAAAACCCATCTTTTATGCTTTTCTTGATAGCTCTATGTTAATCTAATGTTCAGTAATCTGTAAAGCTCGTACTATATCATCAAAACAACATTAATGTCTTTGTACCATAAAAGCCACGGGTTAGAATCAATTTTATGTCACAGCTATCATCCTGATATAGTTGCAAAGCTCTGAACTAAACTAGATTGTCATGATTTCTGGGACACCTTCTTTTAAAAGCCTATCGACTAAAAGTGACAAGTTTAATACTGGTGAGTATTTACCAGAATTAAAGCTACATATTCTTAATCACCTCAATGAGCATTAGGATACCTGCTTCTTGGGGAAGCCAGCTGGCAGGCCTTCTAAAGGAATGGAGAAGTCTGCTCAGTTGGAGAGTCTACAAAAGAATTCTTGCTTGGCTGAGACTTTCTCTAAAGCCCTGCTCTACTGCTACACCAGCTGCACTCCAGACCTTGCTTACCTAGAACAGCTATACGGTTACAATCCAGCTTCACATGAGAAGGAGTTTGGATGAGAGGTAGTTCTGGATCATGTCTACTTCTTATATGATAATATTGATGCAATGGGAGGAGGGAGCGGGCATTTAAGTCTTGAGAAAAGGCTCTTTAGAAGAAAGAAATAAAGATCACCGCCCACTCTATTCCTTGCCTCATCCTGCCTCTGCATCCCACATCACCTTAATTAAAACACCATATCTTTCTTCAGGCCTCTGCTAGTACCCTAATGCGATGTCTCTGATTCCAGGTCCTGCTCGTTCCAAGGCACTGGTGGCACTATGTGGAATCCATCGACCCCATCACTGTCAGCATTAATTCTTGGATTGAACTGGTATTTTCCTTTTTATGTCATGGTGATGTAGCGCTTCCATGTTTGCATATATTGTAAAGAGTAGGAAAGCTGACACAAATAACCCTGTCCCAGATTTGATGACCTCACGAGATACTTTTGAGCAGTTTCAATGGTGCTCACATTTATATAGCATTTTTTATAGTGAGGATCCCAGAAAACTTTGCAGACTTGCATGTTCTACTAGCATCATTTCTCAGCCACCACTAAAATGCAAGTGTGCTTTGCCAGTAGCACAGCATCCAATTCAAGGGTTTTGCTAGAGAAAGCAGAGGGAGAAAAGAAGCATCTCTAGCAAGAAAACGGTGAAAAAAATATGACCTGAGGAGAGAAATTGTGCCACTCAGAACTCAAGCTGCATTTCCTGCTCAGCTGCATTGAGCAGAAACTTTTGTAAGGGTCAAGGCTGAAGTGTTTGTCCCTTGCCTGCCCAGTTCAGCCCTACTGGGTGTGCTGTATTCAGAGGCTGGTGAGGGAAGAGCCCTTATGGATACAGCTTTTCCTGAAGAAACTTCCAGGCTTCCAGATCTGAAGCCCCAATTCAGCAGAAATCACGCGCAAGTTTACCTCGATCAGGTAAACAATTAAACACAAGCTAAACTTTTCATGTCCAATTTTTTATGGACTATAGCTAGCTTTGTGTTGAATAGGGGACGACAGAACAGCTTCACCTCAAGCACATGCTTACATGCAAAGCTAAATTAGAATTTAAATCAGATTAATGTGATAGGAAGGGGGTGGCAGAGGATTTTTGAATTTTCATTTCACTGTGATAGTTTTGATTTGCCTGGAGTTGGATTTTCTCAAGTACGTAATTAATTTTCTTTTCCCCAGGCTTTGATTTTTCTTGCTCATGTTAACCAGTATGTATGGGATGGTTCCAGGGATATCATCTCAATGCTCCAGAAGGTTTTCTGATTCAAATTACTTTATCATTAATCCTAGCTTAATATAAAAAAAGACCCTTTGAAATGGCCTGTGAAAGCTGCCTCACTAAAATGCTTATTGCCTTTTTTTTTAAAAAAAACCTTTATTGGACTGGAAATCTGCAGGGGAATGAACACATGCGTTCAACTGCTGTTGAAAGACTACACCATCCATTTCTTATACCAACATCAAACCAAGCATTTGCAGAGTAGAGGACCTCACTTGGGCGTTTTCCTCATGGAGAAATTTTCCAGATGAGACCATGTATTTAGAAAGGACAGCAGGCCAACAGCCCATACTGAGTTCTTACATAGCCCTAAGTACAGTCAGGTGGCGTCCAGTGCCAGAGAAAGCGCCAGCAACGTTGTAGAGCAACCATTTAAGCCTGCCTTAAATTTGAGCAGCCTTTGAGGTAATCCAGAGGAACTGTCGGGGTGCCCCGTGCTTGGAAGGACCCCGATGTCAACACGCACACTTGTACCCTAAGCTGCGCCTCACAAATTGTCCCCCTCTGGAGGAGCAGGTCAGGACTGGATCAGTTGGGCCAGGCTGGTAACTCCCAGGTGGCTGGGTGGTGCGTTAGCTAATGGAATTTCTAGCTCTTCTTATGCGCTGCAAGAAAAAAAAAGTAGTGGAGCTAAACTCCATGGCCTTTCTGGTCATAAAAGTCTTGCAGAAGTCACCAAGATCCTGTTTGGTGACAGAGAGGGTAGTTGTGTACGGCATCATGAGCCAAGAACTGTTTGCTGGATCTTGCTAATGAATGACACCCACACTCCCCCTCCCCAAATATCAAAAGCTGCCATAAACAAGTGTAGCTATTGTAACCCATGTGAAAGTTCCTTACAGAAATTATCCCTAGAGCTGATGATGGCAGCACTGCTAGGTGTTGGGCAATCCATCCATAAAAATAAATTCTGATGTGGATGCTAAAAGACGACACTGAGAATATTTCCATTACCAAATCAAGCAGTTCTTGCTTGCAGCTGTTACCAGCTGCTTTCATATTGACAGATGCGAACCATGCCAACATTTATAGTCCTAGTGAAACCATTAATTATATTGGCAAGACTTTAGACTTGAAGTTTAATTTGTTTTCAGCTGGATGTGAGCTACTCAAAGTATCCCTTGCTTCCTAACATACTCTCATGCAATCAGTACTACCCTGTTATTCAGCAGACCAGGATGAGTACCAGAGTGCAACACCTTAAATAATTTCCATATGTAGATACCAAACTCTGTGTTTTGGGGGCTTGTTATACGAGGCCATTGATAAGACAAGCATCCAAAGGCACAAAATGCTAAGAGCACTTTCCCCTGCTTCCATCCCAAACCCTGCTCAGGGTTCCAGGATGAATTACTGCCTTCACCACTCATACAAGCAAGATGCATGGTTTGTTTGACATGTTCCCCGTAGCCACAATTAGGTGGTTCAAGGGCAGTGGGTTGACAAAGTTACATCTTTCTTCCAAGACTTGTATGTGTAAGCATCTCAATGAAAGCAAGTTTATGTATCCACTCCTAGGCACTTGTCATTGAAATAACTATGCCACCCATCTTGTTTGGAGTCTTATTGTCTCCTTCCACATACGCTTCCCTTCCACATACAAGAAATTCATATAAGTAGGAAAGAAAGCATAGAAAGATCCTATCAAGTTGTGTTCTGTTACCCTAAACTAGCTAGTACCCAGCTGCACGAGGGGATGATGCAGAAAGTGAAGGCCCAAAACAAAGAACCAGTTACTAACTTAGCATTTAGTTTTGCAGGAGAGCTTTCAGAGGAAACATGTTTCTCTTTCTGCCGATGTTTAAAACTGCAGCAGTATGTCAGCTGCTGTTACGTGATAAAATATTTCCTGAATTTCCTTAAGACTCATTTTTGTGCCTCTGTAGCCCCCAGATAGTTGCTGCCTTGCTGTAACATCCTGTGTGTTTTAAGTACTTAAATTAGACATAATATGTAGATATATAAAATTTGCTATGTACTTTCATGGTCCTTCTAGTCCCAAAAAGCTATATAAATGCATACATTAATTAAATGCTAACATTGCATTGTAATTTCAAGCACCAGATTCAATTAACAGAACACCAGTAAGGAAAAAGATTATATACACACACGAGAATCTATTTTTTGCAAATCCTTCTTCAGATGAGTGGTCCCACCAAAGCCTGCGTTGTTACTCACGTGGGGGCTGTACGCATGTGTAGGAGCACCAAAAATCTGAAGCCTTTCACTGACCACATACATGAGTGTGGCTTTCAAACTAAGGCCACCCATTTAGTTCTCCCCAAGAACTTCCAGGTTTCTGCAGAGACCCAGGTGCTAACCTCTCTCTGAACACTTTCTGTTCCCTTGCGGCAGGATGCAGATCATGAGGCCCGTGTAGAAGAAGCAATAACTCGAATGCTGGTGTGTGCCATAAAATCAGCAGAAAATCCCAGCGATGGAGATCTCTGGCTCAATCCCACAGAGGTAAGCCCTCTCTTGCTCCCATTACAGCAACGATAACAGAGAATTACTGACATTCTGCTTAGCTCCCCCTGTGTCTTTCTGCTGCCTGAGAAAAAGGATTTTAAATTCCTTCCCTTCATGCAGCAAAAGTAATTCATGGAAGATGATCATGCAACACTAAATTGAAACATATCTCCTTTTAACTGAGCGTATCCTGGGTGTTTTCTTAGGTTGAGGCAACGTCCCATGAAATCAATCTTCAGTACCTGAATAAAGCAGTGTCTGCATATTTCAAGTGTCAAAAGGCACGTGTGTCCGAGCAGGCACGGCCCAGCAGCCCTGGCGCAGAGCAGGGGACAGGCGCCTCATGCAAGAGGAAGAAAAGGGATGCTGGCTGTGAACCAGAGGGCTGCGGATTACCAACCCATGAATTTCACTTTCCAACACTTAAAGCAGAGGAGTTGCAGAACATACCTTTTGGGCCTCATCTTATTCAAGTTTTACCGCAGTCTCAAGAAACAAGCTTGATGGGTGCGGTTGCAGTCAAAAGTGACGGTAGAGATCTTCTCCATAAAAATGAAGGAGGACATTTTGGAAAATTGCAGCGCACCAGGAAGCAATTGGTAATGAGTAATGACTGTGAAACGCCTGCACATCAAATGGATTCAGACGGCAGTCCAAATCCCTCACAAACAGCCCTTTCTACCAATGATTTGCTGGACTGTTTGGTTAATCCGCATGTCATCAGTTTAGTGGCTCGGCTGTTGTTGGAGAGAACAAGAGTTTAGTGCCAGAGTGCTTTATAATTTCTGAAATAAAGAAATCAAATCGCAGCCTTGTTCTGGGTGTTTAAGCTCAGTAATAATTGAGCGTTTCATTTCAAATAATTTTTAGGTACAGACAGACACGGTTAATGGTTAAGTGGCAGATTGAAGTTGAGCTGAAAGAAGAATAACTGGTTAACGATGGCTGGGAAGAGAAAGGTGTGTTTAGTCAGAGCGCTTCTCGGTGTTACAAACAAAACAGAGCATACACAGTTATAATCCCACTTTGTTGTGTGGATGGGATCTTTAAAATGTTCTGCAGCTCTGAGCATCGGCTGGGGACAGCTGTGCAGCAACAAGCGGGCTCTGCATTTCAGGGAGTAACAGCACAGGCTGTAATTCCTCCCGGATTAACTTTGTTAGACCTAAACTGCCAGAAAGGGGTGTGTCACGTTCTTCCAGGGGTTTCTTGGTTTGCCTTTTTTTTTTTTTTTTACCTTTTTTTCGTTTTAAAGTGGAGCAGCCTAATGGTACTGACTGAGAGCTTCAGTGTGAGCACCCTCACTGCTCCATGAACCAGGCGAGCCAGCTCTGGTCTCGAGGCGTCCCTCACCACACCGGTGAGTCCTGCAAGCAGCAGTCACTCGGAATGAATGTGGTTTAGCCGTATTGACGAGATACTGCAGGGCTTAATGCTTCACAGCTGGGGTCAGAATTGGAAAGCGGACTTAAAGGGAGATGTGTTTGATCTACGTCTGCGTTCAAGTGATGTACTCGATTCATCCCCACAGGCACGGGGATTGCAGTTTGCCCCTTCCCGAGAGGAAGGCTCATCCCAGCAGAAATATTATTGCTCTGGGCCTCGGGGTGGGCAACTGAAGTCCTTAAGAGGCACCCCAGGGACACCGAACCCTGCACTTGCTCACACCCCTCCACTGCCAAAGCTGGTCAGTGGCTGGAGGACTGAAAAAGCACTTCTGTTCTGTCCTTCAGCATTGCCCTTCCCAGGGCTGGGAAGATGCAGAGTAGCATCACTAGGGAAACAAGCGTGGCTTGACGATAGACTCGGGAAGTGATTACACAGCAGAGGGGGGGCTAAGAGTGGGAGAAGGTAGACTGACTTACTGTGGACTGCAGCCCTTGGCCACGTTTAAAGTGTAATTGTCAATAAGTGATTGGTTGACCACTTTGGAAATAGTAAGTTCAAATAAACCTAACCTCTGCCAAGACGTAGTGCACTCACTGCTGCATCTACTTCCTTCCACAAAATAGCATAAGTTTTGTCACAAAGCTGTAGGAGGGAGTGAGACAAAAGCCCTTAGCAAGAAAGTGGCCTTCAGCTGGTCCGGAAAAAACTCAAAGCTCGGAGACAAAAGGCCATTGGGAAGTTACTGTTATGATTTAAAGCCAGATGAGCATAGTTCCCTGGCTCTTCAGAAACAAAAACAAAGCAGTTACGACTTTCTAGCCCCTGTCCTACTCTTTACCGTAACAATCAAAATTTAATTACTTTTTTTCTTTCGGTTGTAAGTGATTGCTGTACAAGATCATCATTTCTTCAGAGTATCGTAGTCCTTGGATTTGTTTTTGAAGGCTGGGTTGTCCTTTGATTAATCAGTTATGGAACTTGGAAAGACAGGGAAGAAGGTGAGTTAACACTGAAGCTGTGCGTGGAGGCTTGAAAGAAAACTGGAAAGAAAGCTGCTGAGATCTTCTGGGATGCTCCCGCCTCCTCCAATTCCTGTCTGCAGTGGCAACAGCGAACGGCATTTGCCATAGCCGTAGCTTCAGAGGGGTTCTTCTGGGACAACTCCTGTGAAGCCATTGCTTTCAAAACTTACCTTTGCTCATGTCTTAATAGCACCTACAAACCAGTTTGTATCATTAACCTGTTTCCACATTCATAACCCTGCACCACCAGCCATTTCCTGGTATTCCCTTTGCCTGATGCCTATTCCTTGCTAAATACATGAAGCCAGTGCTGTTTTCACAGATGTCACCTTCCAGCAATTTATAGTTGAAAAAGCACAGTGGCAAAGGTGCTCTCTCTCTGCTTTTATACAGATTGCGGGTTGGCAGGGTCCTGATAGATGATGGCAAGTGCTCTAAAGGTGCGCCAACAGGTCAGAAAATCCAGGAAACCTTGCCATTTAAAACCCCACCACTCCCCCCCGCAAAAACAAACCAACCAACCACAACCTAATACATTTGGAAAAGGGTTAAATTGAAAAGGCTTGAAGGTTCGCATTTAACAAGCGCTGAAACATCCTGATGGGCCCTTTTGGGTGCCGTTATTTCAGCTCCTGGATGGCGCAGGGAAGGAAGGAGGGAACAAAGTGGTGCACGTAGGCTGCTGGAGACCTTGGCTGTGAAAGTGATCGGGAGTTCATAGCAGGGGCTGTATCAGCTTTGACCCAGAGTGTGCAGTTTCAAATGTCCTGCTCTACCTTCGTAATTAGGCTCAGACCCTGATGACACCTATTTTTCAGCAGCAACCTGCGGGCAAGATGCGATTCTAAGCAGCATCTGAGGAAATCCACTTTTCTTGTTTTATGTTAATGCACCAAACCGCCTCAACTGCGACAACAGCAGAATTTAACAAACAGTCCCGCTGACAGCGGTCATGTTTGCGTGTTGGCACTGCCGCGCCAAAAAGGTTAAAAATGAGTTAGGAATCATCTTAATCACATGTGGTGCCTTCAGCGATTCACCAGGCTCGGAGGGAGCAGATCTGTAGAACGTGGCAGCCCCATGTCGATGCACGGGCACCCCTCAGCAGAGCTGGGCGCTAGCGGGAGCCCGCTCCCCGCTGGGCTTTGTCTCCTGTCCCAGGCTGACCGCAAGGGCTGGGACCAGTCGGGGATCACCGCTGCTGGCAGCACTCCCGCTGGGGAAGAGGGGTTGCAAATTCTTCATTTTAATTCACTGAGCGAAAATAGCCTTGCCATAAAAAAAAAACGCTTTTATATCTAGAAGGGATACAGGCAGCAAAGCGGGGGAGGATAGCAACACCGCCTTCCAGTCCCCAAAACGTGAACTTAGATTAATCTTTCCTCCCGATGCAGAGATCATTTTGGCATAGCCCCCACGATACCTACGCTGAACGTTTCCTCCCTTCACGTTCAGGGCTGTCCTTGAAAAGGCTCGCTGGGCGTTTCGGAGGTTTTCGCAGGAGTTGCCCCCTCGGGCCGAGGCTGCGGTGCCCGTGTCGGAGGAGCCGTCTCAGGCTCAGCGCGGGAGCTGCCGTTCTCACAAGGCTGAAGTGCGTGTGTGTTCAGAGGCGCCATCGCTCGCTCGCCCCTCTGCACAAATACCCTCTGTCAGGGAGAGCCGCAGTTTATGCGAGTCCAGGTGCAGCCCGTGATTTAAGGGCCAGGCTGTGGCCAGAAGCCATTAGCGACAGGGACAGGGACGAGAGCGAGCGAGCCTGTTTAGGATGCCAGGCAAAAGCACCAGAAGGGCTTTGTGTCTCAGAGGCGCAATATAAAATCTCAGTCATATACTCGGTGCGCAGGGGTAGAGAGAGAAATGACCACAAATTCGGAAAGTCACGTATAGCAAACGGCTCGCACACCAATAACAGAAATTTATGGCTCTGACCCGTTTCGCAGGATACCGAATGCCATGATTTCTGACACTGCTTCTAAATTCATGGCCACTGCGTGGAGAAGCTCAGACAAGTTTCTACATATTCATAGCGTTAAAAATAAATGATTTCTGACCTCTCCTGTGACAGCCTGGCTTGATGAAGAGCAGGAACCCAGCGCCTAGCCCTCCACAACCACTAAGAGAAAACTTTCTTCCCCACCTAAGGAAGAGTATTTCCCACTCACCATCAGCAGTGGGTGCGGCAACAGTTGGCATTGTGGCCTGCAGCCGTCACCAGGGTGGTCACAGTGCCACTGTGCTTGTCACCCCTGCTTTAGCTGAGTGACAATAAGAGATTGCCACTGCACAGCTCAGTGATGAAGTCAAAGCCATGCTCCAGCCCAGGGGCCAGTCCAAGCAGCGGGCTGGGCCAGTCCAAGCAGCGGGCTGGGCCAGCATGTTCATGTCCCCACACGTCCAGGCCATCCCACTTGCCTGATGGAAACCCTGGGTCCTCCCTGCCTCAAAGCCAGGTTTACAGAGCGGTTCATGGGCCAGCCTGGTTCATCTCCCAGACCAACATTGCTACTCTCTGCCCCTGAGCCCGACCCTCACCTCAAGGGATTTGCACTTTGCTTCTCTGCAAGGAGAAAAACCATACGTAAAGCAAGAAGTCCCACCTCTCAAGAGAGCAGGAAGAGAAAAACCACAAATAGTTACATCTTCCAGAGTTTTAGTCTTTCACCAAAACCCTCCCCACTACGTTTCACTGGGTACCATTTCATTTCACAGCAACATTTCCCCCCACGTTCACATCTCTTGGGACTTCTGCTCTGGCACTGTTCGCTTGATGCCACAGAGCAACTCAATTGCAGAGCTGTGACATATGTTATGATATAGTGTTAACCATAAATTGAAGTTTTAACTAACAAACATGGCATATTGAAGAGGCAGAGAGAATCCTTCCACAGCGCTAATTGCCCTTTAAAATAGAGGTAGTGCTACATATTAGTCCTTTTGCCAACTAGTAAGCTCCTTGCTGTGTTTCTTGGCCACAAATGTGAATTCTTTTGGTGTATCGCGTGGGCCGGCTTCCTCTCTGGGGGATCTTCCTGACATTTCTGGTGTTACTACAACAGTGGCTGATGGGGAACGACCTTTCCAAATGGGTGGCCTGGTTTCACCACACAGTTCATCTGAACAGGTGAGGAAAGGGAGCCTAGCTCTTCCACACCATGCTTTCCTGTCCTCCGGGCAAAAGAGGTCTAATCCCACAGAAAGACGGGGACAGATGTTGCCACATCAGCCAAAGGGGCAGTGGGACGATGGCATCTCTGCCTACAGAGCCACACATTTCAGAGCTGTGTTTTTGGAGGCATCCCAAGTGGATGCTCTGCTAGACTTTTATTTCTCCATCTAACTGGTGGGGTTTGTCCATCTTAATGGGAGGGCTGGGACTTAGAAGCTCTGGTCACCTTGGGACAGTCAGCTTGGCAGGACCGCAGCATCCAGGGCTCTGGGGAGGACCCTAGAGCAGCGGGCACCAGGGGTGGCAGGTGCTGTGCGTCAGGGATGGGGGGAGGATTTTTTGTTAAATTCTCCCAGAGGCCCTGGGAACACAAGCAGAAACCCAGGAGCTCTCTGACCTCCCAGGGCCCCTGTGCTGAGGGACCTGGGGAGCCCTGCAGCAGCTAAAAGTGTGTCCCACAAGCCAGAAACATTGCTTTGCAGCCAAATCTCACACGCATTACAGCTGTCCTGGTCCTTGCATTATTGCTTACCTATTTACAGGGGCAGTGTGATGGAGAAAGACATGGCTAGCTCCCCACTCAGCACGAGTTACAGCTTCTCAACAAAATCTAGCTCCAGGTTTTAAGAGTGCAAACTTTGCTCCCTCCAAAGCTTTGGTGAGATTGTCTGAGCAACGAGTTCTGATTCCTTGTGATAACCCATGAAAACCACTTCACGAAGGTCTGAAGTTGACACTTCAAGCACCAAAGAACTTTTAAACCCAATTTCCCAGCAAAGAGGTGGCCCTGCATCTTTCCAAGTCAGAAAGGTCGCTCACAAGAAGAGTTTTCATCTCCCTGGGGGTTATTCCACTCATGTGGAGCCACCCTCTGCCCCATCACTGCCACAAGGAGGGTACCTCTCAGCTTCCATGGCAGACAGAGGGTTAAACTTGTTCTTAAGTTCCTCTCTCACCTCCATCGTGCCCCCTTCTCCTGCTCCCCCAGCCTGGGCAATGTCCATTCAAAGCACCAGGCAGCAAAACTCACCCTTCCCATTTAACCAGCACTGGCCTTGTCCTGTGCCCTGGTAGGACACATCAATCCAGTCCAATTAGCAGCAGCCCTAACAAAGCTGGCTGAAAAACCACCATTAAAATGAAAAACAGTGTTGTGTAAAAAGAAGTCAGAGCAAGCGGGGCCATAATACAACTTATTGCCATCCCCGGACAAACAGCCTCATAACTTACGCGGAGCTCGATGCCTCGCCTGAGTTTCAGCCCATTTCTCCCCGGGGAGGTAATGCATTACCTCCGCCCCACGTTCTGCATTCGCTCAGAGCTTCAGGTTTTTATCCGAAGAGATTAGGATCTCTGCCATGGTTAAAAGTGGAGCTTTCTGCTACCTGGCAATAGTTCATTGAGATGTGGTTTAATTCCTTGTTTGCTGCTACCTTGGCTGAAAGCTAAAGAACTGCAAAGATTGATGCCACACACTGCACATAGATCATCACCACTTTAGCCATGACTGTCTTCTTCTGATACCCCAACAGCCCTGTGCTCCACCCAGCAGCACTCCCCTGGGGACAACCCAGCCTGGGCCAGCCTACTCTTCTTCCAGCTAGGGACATGACGGGATCAAAGGCTTCCAAATCACCAATGTACTTGACTCTAAGCATGTCAACAGACCCAAATGGACTAAGTTAAAACCATGAGGTGGAGCATTATGGGCAGATCAAGGCCAGAGAGCAACAAGGCCAACTCCAGGGTACAACACGTGCCATGAGAAGCCTTCCCAGCCCCATGGCTGCCAACCACGTTGTTGCCATTTTTAACTTCAAAATAATGTTTCAAATTCTATTAGAAGAAACACCAGAGCATGGACTAGTAGAAAACAAGCCTGCCCTGGCTGGCGCGAGAGAGAAAGGAAGAGATGACCAAGCAGGTCTTTCCCATCTCTTCCTCTTTGGAGAGTTAATTAGCAAGGCAAGGTAATGGTATTTGTGCATTTACTGCATGCACTGATTACAATAAATTTTGTCCTGCATGTTAAAGTCAAAAACATCTCGCATCTGCCAAAAAGCAATCAGGACCAATTAATGAAGATGTAATTTCCCCAGATGCTGCTATTAACATAATTCACAGTGTTCCTAGCAACATGAATATAATTAACCCAGTTAACCACAGCTCTCATCACCGCTGCACCGAGCTGCCCGTGCCGGCAGAGGAGCCTCGCTGAGCCCCGTGCCCTGGTGGCACATCCACAGTGCTGCAGGTCAGAGGTGGTCCCCGCTCCCCCTCCCCTGGGGGTGGGTTTGGGAGTTACAGCCATAGCTCACAGCCCAGCAGTGGCAGAGCCTCTTCTCAGAGGTGGGACAACACAACAGCCCTTACCCCACGCAGTTCATACGACTCAAAAGCATCTCTCCAACAGGAGGGGTAACACCGCAGGAGACCTACCCCAGTCCTAACAAAGGGACACACGCGGGTCAGTCAAACACACGGCAAAAATTAGGACAGTTCCTCAACCCAGAGTGCCTTCCAGCTCTTTTTTCCAGGTTTATGCCCTGCATAACAACATGGTAAGCACACAGCTTCACCTTCACTGCTATCCGAAGCACAACAACTTACTGTTGGGGAGCTGCAGGACCAGCCGGGAGCCAAGGGTGACCCTCACCGATGGCGTGCAGTCCTACAGGGGCTGGTATCTGGGTCCATCAACACCTGCATACAGCGAGCCACGAACCAGGTCCAGGGTCCCACCAGAGTCCAGCAGCTGGGAGCGAAAGGAAACAGGGCCAGAGAAACATGACAACACGAGTACAAAGTTGCTTCTGAAGGCAGAGCTCCAGTCAGGACTGTTGGCCCAGGGCTGATCTGCAATGGGGCTCCAGAGCCCGTGGGCGGGTGTGGGTCCCAGGTGAGGCTGGGCAGGGCCATTAGGGCCTTCAGGTGCTTCTCCTCCAGTGATAACAGAGCAGTGAGCAACCATCAAATGGTTTACATGCCACAGACTGTGCTTGCTGTGGGCTGGGGGTAGGTGATGCTCCCAGTGTTGATAGGGAAGGGCAGCAGTGGTGGGATTCCCTCCTTGGTCTGTCCCGATTCAGCTCCCATCCTGCTTCTTGGGCAGGAGGAAGAGGAGGAGATGAAGGTTCACATGTTCAGATCACGGTTCAGGGGTTTACCAGTGCTTTGGTCCATGCTGAGCCAAGGCAAAAGCCTCATCCTGTGCCTACACCTCTGTCTTGCTCTCACCCAATCACTCTCCAAACCCAGGAGGCAGGAGCTGGAGCTGCCCTTGGGAGGGGGAGGATGGAGCCTCTTGCAGCCCCCCAGGCCAGGTTTTAGCAGCAAAGTGGGGTCACTGCCGTCAGGGCTGAGGAGGGGGTGCAGGCAAGATGCTTTAGCCAGTCCTAATATCTTGCACGAAATTATTTCAATTTTCCCTGGTTTGAGAGAACTGACATTTTCAAGTGGTCAAAACTGGTCAGAAGCAACAGTTTCACTCATGTCTGTGTGTGCCCTGAAAGGATTTCTGGGCTGGGTGGTTTAGTGGTTGGTTTTTTTTTTTTTCTCATTTCTCCCTCCTCTTCTCCATTTTCAATTAAATTTCACATCAAAAAACCATGGGCAGTATTTCTAAAAACTTGGAAGGGCTTTTCTCTCCTAAGGGAAGAGCCTCTGATTTCTCTCCTAGCCTTTTTTCTGGTGAGAAAGGAAACAAGAGGATATGAAAAATTAATGAACACTTTTCTTTCCCCCACAAGTGTGGAAAGTTTTCAAATGAATTTAAACTATTCAGTTCTCTTCTTTATATTTTTTTTTTTTTTGATAGCTTTGGTCAACAGGGAGTTGATTTCCCAACCAGGTCCAGGAGCACCTTGAAGCTCCTAAGATTTGGAGAAACATTGACCAAACCCCATTTCTTAGCTTGAGATCATCAGCGCTTTAAATAATTCATCTGGTTTCTTGCAGATTGATTTAACTCAAATCACCTGAAAATACTAGGCTTAAAAATATGGGTAATCTGCTGGCTCAGAAAAAGCAGGACATTTTAATGAAAGTACAGACCTCTCTAAAGGAGTGAGTAGTTTAACAATTACGTGATATAATAACATGTAAAAAGATGCTACGGACAAAGGTGAGATCATTCATGTTAATTAAAATGTCTGAATTGCAATGCTCCTGCCTTAATAGTGGATTTAAGCTGCGGCGTTGTAAAGCGATGATAGAACGGTCATTGCTTTCGTGTAATTAAGGAAGAAATAGAGAATTAACAAGTGCTTTCGCAGAGAGCTGGGGAAGCGCTGCCAGCGCCTCATCGTCACTGGGTGGGTGGTTTCTGGGGGGGTTTCCTGGGCACTAGTGGGAAAGCCAAGTGCCAGGGAGGGGGGGTGTTGGAGTGAGAGGCTGCCACCAGCGTGGGCAGCCGCCCCCCCCCGGGGATTGCCCAAATCCTGCATTGAGAATGGTCAGGATGACCACTGATCCCAAAAGTGACCCCCGTTTGCTTTTCCCTGTGGCCGCAGCCCTCCTGCCTATTTCTCCTTCTCCGAGAGATGCGGCCACCAAACCGAACCAGCTGTCAGCACCGAGGATGACTTGGTGACACATTTCAAGGTATTTTCTGTGCTGTCCTTTCCCCCCCTGTCCCCACGGGTGGTGGGTACTCCCCTAAACCCTGGCAAGCCTCGGCCACGCAGGCTGCCCGGGCTGCGCTGCCGCCCCGGGGAGGTATGAAATATTCATCAGGAAAAGTGAAGGAGTAAGCGAGCGATTGACTCCGTGGCCGGGTGATTAGGGCACGGGCGAGGGGGAGCTCAATTATTCATACCCAGCAGAGCAGCTTCGATAGCAGGGAGAGCAGAGCCTCCCAGCACCTCACTGCCAGCAACTGGAAACCCCCTGAGGGCAAGAGAAACCCCCACTCACTGCTTCCCCGTCCTCATCCCACTGGCGTTCATTACCCCTTTTGCAAGGGATGGAATTTGGTCCCCAAATCCCAGAGTAGGGCTGAGACTCTGCACCCCCAAAAGGAGGGATATGGAGGGAGGGATCCCCGGCACTGGTCCTGTGTGGTCCTCTCCATCCGTCGTCTGCAAGATGGAGAGAATAACCCGGGTAGGGGGGGTGTGTAGGGTGGGGGATTAAAATGTCTGAGGCATCTTAGAAAAGCCAGCAAGGAAATCCCATCCCTCCTGGCAAGCAGAGGTAATGCCTCCCTCCTTGCTGGGCTGCAGCTGGGTGCGATGCCCAAACTCCCCCCGCCTGCCCGGGGGTCTCCCAGTGTCACGGAGGCAGCACGGCTTCTCCCCCAGCGTTGCCCTGCATCCATCTGGGTGTTGGGCTCAGCCTGCTCCCGCCGCAGGGCACCCGAAAACGTGCTCACGTGGCAGTGTGTGTTGGGGCCGCAGGAGGATCCGCTGCAGCGCCCGGGAGCACCAGCCCCACCGATGCACAGCACGTGCCAAGGTGGCTTTTTCAACAAAGTTTTCTTTTTTTTTTTTTTTTTTTGCACCACAGTAAATTTTTTATTCCATCAGCTACAGAAAATCGATGCATCTTTTCAGTTAAAAGTCCTGGCTTGAAGCTTTCAGTCCCTTAAATCATCTTCCCGTGATTTAAGGGGAGACGAAATCCCTCTCTGGTGCCAGCTGCTTGTGATGCCTTCCCAGGAGAAGCCCCACCGCAGACAGGTGACCCGCTGGGATGGTATGAGGCGCGAGAGGGGCCGAGCCCCCCCCCTCCCCTGCCCCATCACCTTCCTGACCCCCCTGGTCCCCCCAGCCACCCCGCAGAGCACCTTCTCCCCCGATTCCCCACGGTGGCTCTGCCGGGGTCAGCTCGTTTGCTCCCCTGTGGATGGGCAGTGGGGGGATCGGTGCCGGTGGGAACCCCCAGCTCCCAAAGGGTGGGTGGCTGCAGGAGCAGCCCTGTGCCACCGAAACCCCACAGCGTCCTTTTTACTGGCAAACACCTCAAACTCGGTGGGGAAATTGCTCAAGCGCGGTGAACGTGGCGCGCCGGAAGGCCATTTCCAGTCCCGCTCCCGAGAGCGCCGCGGCACCCGCATACTAATCCAGCCAGATGTTATTAAAGCCTTGATCAAATTAAACATAGAGAGCTTTTAAGTTCTCCCTTTGGATTCAGCCGGAATAAATTCTTCTGAGAGAATCAGCTAATTGACGGGTTACTTTTAAAAAAATTTTGGCAGCCTGCTGGGTTGGAACATGAGCAAGAGGGAGGTGGTACCCCTGCACCCAGCCAGGGGCGGCTGGTGGGATGCTTATGGGATCCATGTGTTTCCCTAATGCCTTATGGACTTGGCTGAAACATCAGGAAGATGTGGAGAGCCCCAGAAATAATTTTTAAAAATACCGTACTGAAGGCTTTTCCCTCCTTCCCGCTTTCAGATTCGTTTATTTAATTTCCCCTTTGAAATAAAGACTAATGTTGCCGAATCCGAAAGCACGGCTCTTTTGTCTCGCCTCGCAAGGAAAGAAAATAGCCTTGCTCGCCTTTTAATGCTAATGCATGGAAAATCTCCTGGCGAAATCTCCATTTATCAAGCCAGATTGAAGGGCAGACAGCGGAGGAGCTTATTGCCCTGCCGCCATTTACCTTGTACCTCTGTTTGTGTTACCAAGTGCTGTGATTAAGAAGATTGCTTTTTCTTTTAGGTGTCACGGGACAGAAAATTTACAGCGAGGGGAAGGAAGAAAGGACATGGGGGCAGCTTTACATCGAAATCAGTGTGTTTCCTAACAATTAAGAGAGAGACTTGAAGTTTGAGGCAGAAGGTGATTTTCAGCATCGATGTGCCACACGTCCTGCATCGCCGAGGGGTGGTGGGAAGCTGCGTGGGATGGAGGGCTCAGGCTGAGTCTGCGGTGATGCCAACACGTCAGCCACCACCTCTGCCGTGTTTATCAACCAGTAATGGAATAATAGTGATGATTTTCACTGACCCAAACACAATCTTTTAAACAATTATTTATACAATTAATAGAGAAGTCAAATAACCCAAATGAATGATAACATTTGAAAGCAATTATTTGCTACAAATGAACACAAATGGTTTCAATATATAATGCATTAACTCCAGCAATGGGGAAATTCATCCTAATTAGAGGTGCACTTGGGCTGCAGCGCGTTTGTCAGGGCGCTTGGCTCTGGGACCCTGCCTGAAACCCTTTTTCAGCTTAAATCCGTATTTTCTTCCGCCCTGTATAAACTCCTTGTGGCTTTTACTTTCAGGGAACATACATCCACAATGAGCTTTTCCTTTTTGTCCCTTAACTGCTCTGCTTTGTCCCATTTAATCCCGCAGGAGCTACGGCAGTGGAAGGACACAGCCCAGCCAGAAGGCTCATCTGCTCTGAAGTCATTTTTTTTCTTGCACGGAAAATTTGTACTGGACAATGAGAGCATTTTAATGCTGGCCTCTCTCTGCCAGCAGCCGATTTCACCAAGAAAAGTAGGGATGAGCCCAGGTATCCACAATGATCCTGATGACACTGGGTGGGATCTGGTCCCCAGCCCTCCCAGCCAGACCCTATCACTTGGCCAAACAGGGACTGTGCCTCAAATCGATCATCAGGGCAGATATTTTGTGAGCATAATGCAGTTTCTTGCACTTAATTCAATCACTGCATAATTAGATTACCTTCTCTGGCACCTATTTGTTTGTACCAAAGGCACATGCTTTCCAGCTTGTATTTTTATCCTTCCAGGAAGCTGATATTGGACGATGCAATCAGTGGTGACAGAAAGTTTCTGTTTCGATTAATGAGAGAGCAAAGTTCTGGGGGAAGGAGTGGCAGAAATGCAGGGATGGAGGAGGACAAGTGATAATTCAGGATGATTAGGGCTAATTGCCTTGTTTTACTGCCAGTTGCAGTTTCCCAGGCAAAACTGTTGGGCTGTGAAGATCTGGAGATGTCCCTCAGGTGCATGCAGTGACGGTGAGATGGGCCACCTGGTGTAGGCTGCCCAGTTGCCCTTGAGGCTCACGGTCATCCCATCACTGCTTATGGAGCCCTGCCAGCACGTGTAGGGCAGGGAAAGCAAAGGGTCAGGGACATTGTCCTGACAGATCCAGCCACGGCAGCAGGATGAGAGAGATGGAGGAAGAAGCTTGGTTTGCTGTAGAAGTGCCACATGGGGACAGTTACTAGCAGTGATCCACGGCACCACATGGGTAGACAAACAGCAAACCCAGCCATGTTTTTTGCCAGTGTGTTTCCCCATGGGGAAAACCAGAAAGTGTCTCTCTGCCCGCAGCATCCCCCTCTCCCTCCAACGTGGCTGGCTCGCTCCCTGGAGCGTGCTGGTTCATGTCCCTCATTAAACACAGTCCTGGCTGTGCTCATCACCCACGGAGCACCTCATCCTTTCATGAACGTTTTGGGTCTTCATTCCAATGGCACCTTGTGGCAAACGAGTCCAGGTAAATATTTCCTTTAGCTGTGTCAATGTTGTCATAGTGTAACCATCTGGCTTTCCCTCTTGTGCCTGTCTCATGGCTGCCACATTGCTTCCCTCAAATCCTCCTCTCCCACCCTCTCTGTTGGCCTCACCTCCGTCATCCAGCTTCACTCAGTATGTTGCTGGAGATGAAGGCAGCAAAATCTCATCTTGACCGACCTCAGTAGGAGCAGGATTGCACCCAGACTGTTTATATTTTTATTAAGCAACAAGTCAAATCTACTCCTCCAGCTTCCAAGGGTCACCATCATCCTGGAACTACACAAACCCAGACCATCTGGATTGCTGGGCTGTCTTGGATCTGTGTTTTGCTAGTGGATGTGTGTGATGTCCCCACACTCACATTAGCCTGTTTTTCAAGGCATCTGTTTTGCTTTTGGAAACTCCCAATCCTCAGGAAAGCAAAATGAGGAGAAACTTGGCTCTTTCCCCCAAAAAAAGCACAGTTGATATATAAAATGTTCCCTGAGTGCTGTGTGTTTGCCTTGCCCTTGCACAGCTTAAATATTGCACGAGGCTCATGAAAATGGAGAGAAAGGCTTTTACTATTACTAGTTTTGCCTATTTCTCATTAAGTTTTGCCATCTCCATGGCCTCTGGCCAGGTGGGGTCCTGCCAGCTTGGGTTAAGGTCCCGGGTACCCTCTGGGCTGGCTGGGAGCCCCTGGGGCACCATCCCTCTCCGGCTGCTGGCGTGGAAAAACACCTGGGTGCTGGGGGCAGGGAAGGGGCTGCACAGGGGGGGACCGGCCCGGCGCCCCGGCCGCTCTCCATCGCCTGCAGAGGCCCCAGGAAATAAACCCACCAGATCAAAGCCCATCGTGTGGCAGAAACCCCAATGAGCCCCTCCAGCAGAGCGGGAATTGGCATGGGAGGCATCGCTCGGCATACGGGATATTCACACGCAGCAAAACCTTTCACCAGGAGGGAGGTGAACTCCATCGCGGCCCCATCAGGAGTGATTCCCAAGGGTTTCCACCGGTACTGTTTTCTCAGCACCATCGCGCAGGCAGGGCTCAGGGGGCACAAAGGGGATCTCTAAGGGCATTTATGGCCATCCGTGGTGTGGCTGGCCTGCGCGGAGATGGGTCGGGCATGGAGGCAGATGATGGTCACGGGAATATGCAGAGTTCCCACTCCCAGGCGTTGGTGTGCATTTGATACCTGCAGAGAGATGTGCACGCTACCAAAAGCGGTGGCAGTGTGGAAGGAGCCCTTTCCAACAGAAAGATATTCTTATTTATTTCTGGGAGCTAAAATTTTACCCGTGCCTCACGCCCTGTGGCAGCCACGGGAGAAGACCTGCCAAAGTTGTCTTTGTGAAGAACAGAAGTTTGGAAATAACAGGAAGCTTTTATCCAGAGCAAAACCTTTGTCATAAAACTTCAGAAAACGAATTTCTTTTTCAATGGGTCCCCTAGGGCCTAAAAAATAAATATCTGAGGATTCATGTAGTAGTAAAAGTCGATAAAAATCTTTGAAGCAAATGGGCTATTGAGGAATTATGCGTGGAAATGAATGGATGGATTCTTCTGCAAATCTCTTCATAGAGGTGCCCTGACATAATGAAGACACAGTAGGTGCATTAGTAAAAATCCTCTTTTTAATAACTGCTATACCTTATGGTTTTCCTAAAGCGATGGTTTACCAGATGGAAAATCCACTTAAAGATTGTTATCTAGAAAGGAGGCTGCAGTTGTTCAGCGGGAAGGAGACAGCTTCGTTCTCCGTTCCCTCCCTGGGGTGGGGGATGCCGTACCTGTCTGTGTAATACTCCAGAGCAGTAAAAGCCTTACTTTCCCCTGGCAAGAGGCTGTCAAAAGATGGTCTGGGCTCCACAGCCGACTTTATGGTAGCGAAATGCAAGGAGAAAAACACAACGTATGGAAATACGGTGGTTCCTGGGCAGGGCAATACCAGACATGTCCCCCCCCGGAGCGCCCAACAGCTTGTAACGGTGTTCACCAGCCCTCATGGGGAGTCGTTCTCGCACCCCATGAAGAACACGAGCCGAGTTAGTTTTACATAAGTGCGTAGCTTTGCTGCAGAAACGTTGCTCCCTGCTTTAATTATTATCGATTTTCATTTTTCTAAGGAAATGTTGGGCCTCTCTGAACGCCCCACTGCTGACTCCGGAGATCTGGGGAGGATTTTGGCTGAGCAAGCACTTCTCTTGCAAATCTAAATATTTATGCTACAGCTGTGTAAACAGCCAAAACTCGAAGGGGGGTTATTTTTAGCATTCTTGAATTGCAGCGAGGGATTAAGACGGAGACGTCGTGCAAGCTCTGACGTCTTCTTTTGCCTTTTATCGCACGTTGTTGCTGATGGGCTCGGCCCCCCTCAGCCTCCTTTCTAAAGGTGTTTTGCTCTAATTATTCACTTGGTGAATCCAGATGGATAGGAATTAGATGATCGTTACTTTATGTCGCATCTTCTATCTGGATGCCAAATGTCCAAATGTACATCTGCTTGAGTGCAGTGGTTTAAAATTATACGACATTAAAGAATAAAAAAAAAAAGCAGTCTGTTGATAAAACATGATATTCAGGAGGGAGAAGAGTTATTCCTTCATGTGCATCCAAAGAATATGTTACCAATCTTAGCACGACCCTCCGCAGACTCTTCTCACGGAGAAATGATTATATAGTCTTTACTCAGTATTGAACAAGCAGGAGTTTTGTTTACGCGAGCTGACCCTCGCCTCCTCGCTATCGGTTACGTTATCCGTAACTTGCTGCTCGAAGGCTGGGTGGGAGCGTGTACGTGCCCGATAAGGTATGAAAGCAATTGCAAACCCCCTCCCTGATTTTGGCCGGGGTCTCCCTGCAAGGTAAATAAGGGTTTTAAACGCGTACGTGTGACGCATCTCTGCGGAGTCGCTCCCAGCTTTGGCCAACTGCCTGCAGACATCGCTGATGCTGGGAGGAAGCGTGAGGAGATGGGAATTGCAGGGGATGAGCAGCCTGAGTTAAACCCAGTTCAAAATAGATAATGGAAAAGAAAGACGTTTTTTTTTCTGAGGTTGCAGTGAGAAAAGCTGCAGCTTTCCCTTTGCCCCCAGGCACACACGAGGGGCTTCAGGGATGGTTGCACCGGCTGTTGGCTTTGGCAGGGTTTCAGCCCTATTTGGGGCTTCATCTGAGTGGTGAAAATGGTTTTGTCCCCCTCTTGGGGGCCAAATGGGGGTCCCCAAACCAGCCTTGGCAGAGCTTATGGGGAGGTCACCAGGGCAGCAGGCGGGAAGGACCCCCAGGACCGCGTCCCAAACCCCCACGCCACGGCTGTGCCTCCCGGGGCGAGCGCTCGGCAACACCTGACTGGAACAGCTCAGCGGGGAAGGGGGATGCGAACGCCCAGCAATGAGTTTTCCCTAAATAAACGCTTCACTTCCAAGTGGCACCGCTGCTGCTGGCACCTTGCCAGGAGGGCGACAAATTAATTCCCCTAATTACCAGCCCCGTTGATTAGTGACGTCCCCGGGAGGCAGGTGGCGTGGGAGCCCCGGGCTCGCTGGTGCGGTGTGGGCGCTGCCCTCCTGCTTGTGGGGGTTACCCCGCGAACGCCGGCAGCACCCCTGCCCGGCCGGGCGTGCAGCACCTCCCCGGGGTCCCGGCACGAGAGCCGGCACCGTCCCCTGGGGTGCACCGGGAGCTTTGCCTGGGGAGGGACACATCACAATGAAACCGGGGGTGGGGGGCAGCTCCCCTGGAAAAAACCTTCACTAGAAGAAAAGTGATGGAAAACCTCCCAGAAAGGCAGCTGTTCTGGAAGCGTAGCGTTCACCCAAGTGGAAAAACTTGAAGATCCCAGGGTGGGTACGGGGCTCAGATGTGAGCGCTCAAATGCAGTTTCTGCTCAGCTTTCAGTGTTTTGGGGCTTCAGTCACCTTGAACAGGGGCACATCATCGGGGTACTCCAGCACCGGCTCAGCCCTACTCACGTGCTGAAGCCTTTTGCCAAAAGTTGATTAAAAGGAGAGACGTGCTCCCAGCACCGTGCAGGAACGGAGCTCGAATTTCAAGCCAGGGAGGCCTTGTACCATCAGGGGTTTATCCAACATGGTTAATATTAGGCAAACCATTTCTAACAGGGTAATATTCCCAAAAAGACAGGATTTACATTTTCAGGCACAAAAGAAAAGCTGGCGACCTGGGTCTCAATTTTCTCCTGGTTTTCACCGGGGAGTTTATCGCGGTTTGCAAAGTGCTGCTGGGGGAAGGAGGACTCAAACCAGCTCCTTTATGCTCTGCAACTTAATTAATTTTAACTACTTTACAGTAAAACACAGTTTGGCCCGACTTCTACAAATGAGAAGACGGAGCGGTGAAAATGCCGGGCTCGCCCGGCTGCACTGCGCACCCCAAACGCGCCGCAGCGAGCCGTGGGAGCTTTGGCACCTGAATATTAAACAAGGAATGGAAGGTAATTCAAGCCTCCAAAATTTAAGGGGTCTAAATCCATTTACGTTTACAAAATCTGTAATTAAATAATAAACCAAAATATTACGGCTTGCGCTCTAAATGTGAATTCATTTTCTAAAGTGCATATATCTAAAATTACATTACAGCCCCTTATTTGTTTAGCCTGCTGCTGTCCCTGCTTGCAGGAGAGGAAAAATTGCATGGAGAGGAAGAAATGAAATCCCTGAGTCCCGGAGCCATGGCGGGTCCCTTCTGCTCCAGCCTGGGCAGGCTCGGCCAGGCTTTTCCTCCCGAAGCTGCTGAGGTGCCTGCGGCAGCAGGAGCATCTTCCCTCCCCGTGGGCAGATGAGCCGGTACCTGACCTCATCCCATGTCCGACCCGCTCCTGTTGATATGTGTGCCGGATGCCGTCCCCGCTGTGAGACCTGCCCCAAGATGACTGCTCGGAGAAGCTCGTTCTGCCCCATCCCACGGGCTCTCACATGCCGAAACACGGCAAAGACCCGGGTGCTCGTCCCTCCTTCGCCTGCTCCAGCAGTGGCTCCTCTCTGCGGGGCCGCGCTGGGGCTCGAGGCACCTCCGCTGCTCCCGGCGGCCTCTGCCCTCCCCACCTTTGAGCACGGTGACAGCGGCACAGCCACTAATCCGCTCTTTTATTTGCAGTCTCGGCAAAGAAATAAAGGGAGAGAGATGGGGAATAAAAGCAGTAAGCAACGCACAGCTGCTGTGCTTTACATTTCCCATGGCGACAGAAACAAATCGCAGCCTGCGTGCAGCATGGCCACCTCTGGGGAGAGAGAGGGGTTGGGGGAGGTTGTTCTGTTGTGGGTTTTTTTTTTAATGGAGCATTTACTTTATCTCCTCTTGGCGTGTCCTCTGTCTGCTCAGCCCGAGCCACAGCCCCGTGCCAGCACCACCAAGGGTCCCACCAGTGGCGTGGCCAGGGCTTGTGATGGGGCCAGCGTGTGAACGGCTTCGGGAACCTTCCCAGTTTGGAGTCTCTCTCACCCATCACCTCAACACCAGTGAACGCTTTTTAAATATTTAAAGGCCTCGTGCACACGTGTACGGCCTTCTGCAGCAAAGTTTCCCCCCCCCAGCACAGCGGGGAGGGGACACCAGTACATCACAGTGACACGCTGAGAGCGGCGGTGGCTGTCACCTGCCCCGTCCCCTCCTCTCTATCTCCAAGGGAAAGGCGATGTGCCCAAGACCCTTATCTCCCCGCATCAGGGTCACGTAAACTCATCTGTCACTCCTTCCCCTTTTTCTTTTCGTTTTTATCCCGCTGGGCTGCTGGAGCGGCACCGGCAGCCTCCGCTCTTCTGAGCCTCTCCTTCAGGCCTCCGCTTGTTTTAAGCTCTGCGAGGCAGAGAGCCGAGTGCCTTTAAAACCACGTACATCAATTATCGCCGCAGGGATTTCATCCTGCGCAAGGGCACAATAAGCAATGCAAACAGCACAAATAAAGTGTTTGATATTTAACGATCCCACACTGGATGGGGAAGATGTGCTCTTGAACAGGAGTTGCTTTCTCAAGCCAGTGCAATGCAGCAGGACCCCTGTCTTTCATGACTAATTGAGCCCTAATGGTTTTCCTTTATCATCCACAACGAAAACAAAGGATTTGAGGGATGTTTCATTGCAGCGCTGTGGGTCCTTCTGTTCGTTTATTATTCCCCATTTTAAAAGCTGTGCTTTGACTCGTCCTTCTGAACCCGCTTCTCTCTGCTGTTGCCGCTGCTTTTGTAGCTCTGTCCCTTTGCCTCTGACAGCCTGAAAAGAGCCGCCGCGGCTCATGCAGTCTCTGCCAGGAGCGAAGGCACCTGGACCTTGCCCATTAGCCACACCATCCTCCAAAAACTCATGGATTTGGGCATTTCAAACCAAGTGTGGATTCCCAGGGTGGCACGGGCCGGCTCTGTGCCAGGAGGAAGGCACCGTCATGGGGCTGACCCTGAGGAACAGAGGGGGACGAGCTCACCCCCAGCTTTCATGGGGACAATGGAGATGCCAGAAAGGACCAGGGCAGAGCGGATCTTGAAGCAATGATGCCTCGTTCCCTACAGCTGGGGGAGAACAGTTTGGGATGAGCTGCTTGCTCGCCCTGGCTCCCGGGAAGCGAAGCCCACTGTCTCCCTCCCCGGCACGCTCATGCTCCAGCAGCAGGGCGCAGGTTTAACGGGGAGACACGAAGGAAAAGAAGAACTGCTTTTGCTGGGTAGATGGCCGGGGTGTGCACCATTCGCCCACCCCTGCGCTGAGCCCCGTGTCCAGGCAGAGGCGCCGACGGAAGGGAAAGGTGGCAGGACGGGAGCGGGACTGAAGGTAATCGTGCAGCCAAATCGTTCTGCAAACGGCAATGGCTCAAATCACTGTACAGCTCTCTCTGGCCGTTTGCTGTAATTAAGGCTGGGCGCCAAGGTGCCATCGCAGCCCCACAACACATTTCCAACTTGCTGCTCTTCTGCAAAGCCACCTCCAGAGCTGTCCTTGGGACGTCAGCAGTAGGGCTAATTGGAATCAAAAGGAAGATTGGCCTCCGGAAGGAGAAACACAGGCACAGGGTGAGTGTGAGCTGGTGGCAACGGAGTCATACTGCCACCAGGGCCCCGATGTCCCCCCATATGGCATCCATGGGTGCCGTCACCCACGAGAGCGGTGGCTCCACATCTGGTCCAGCCCCAGCTGGCTTCACCCCAGCAGCCAGACACAGCCCAGACACCGACATGGAGACCCCACCGGGCACCAGTGCCACCGAGCGCACGCAGTTCCCCCATGACCATGGGAACGGCTGAGGATGGATTTGGTCCTTCCAGCTGCCACTTCTCCGACTCCAGCATTGACACCGAGCTCAGCACCATGGCCCTGGTGGGATCTCAAGGGGCATGAAAGCAGCACCGAAGCCAAGCCGGAGGATGCCAAAACGTGAAGGCTGGGTGCTGCGAGGAGCACGGCTCCCACCACCTCCCTCGCTCCCAAGCGACGCACCAGCCCCGGCATGGAGTTGCAGACTCTTGTCATTTTTCTAAGTATTCCTCATCTCCTTCGATGCCATTAATCACACTATTTCAATTAACGGACCTGAACTGTTGAATAGACCTGTTCTGCGCTAATATGTTATTAATTGGGTCAGGTTGGATGGCAGTAATATTGAGTGCCATGCGGCTCTGAGCTTTCATCGTCTGGTCCAGGCTCGTTTCATTTATCTAATCACCTCCCCAGTGCCACAGGGGCCCCGTTCGCTTTTTCCCTCTACACCCACCTTTGAGGTAATCTAATACATTTTCTGCATTGTCCGGTATCAACTACACACTGAAGAGAGTCATATCTAATTTACAGTACTCTACTTTCCCCAGAAAAATCAATGATTGTTTACATTACTATCCTACAATTCCTATTTTAAAGTAATTCATGGCCAGGCCAACGTTATTAATTTTATTAAGCCATTATAAGTGGGCAGATATTATTCTGCTCCATTGATCCTAAGTTGATGCAATTACCACTTACAAAGCTAACACTGTATGTCTGAAAATTTCAATTCTGTTTGCAACCTGAAGCTGTATGTTAAAATCATGCCAAGCCAGATGCCGGTGGTAGAAATCAGGGAAAGCTGATTCAAAACAAACAAGGAACTGCCCAAATCTTAGAACTTAAATCCTTTTAAAGCAGAGGTACCGATATCAGCCTGAACCCCAGCCATTCCCGAATGCCCCATGTCAAAGGGAGAGGCATACTCAGATAATCTTTTCAAGCCTCCCGGGTCCTGTCGTTCATATAAAACTCATCATTGTGGATTACCGGTTAACTGAAACATCCTCTGATGTGAATGGGAAATTTTACAGACGAAACTAAGTTTAGCTCTGTCTGCACAGAAAATAGACCAAAAGCCGGGACGGGCCCATGTCCAGCTGAGTGTGCATTTCACTCTGTTTGGGGAGGATGAATTTCACCCAGAGGCCTCAGATCTCCATTTCCTCTTTGCTATGTAAAAAAATTAATAGCAGAGCAGTGGGGGAAAATTGAGTGAAACAAAATGGTGCAAATCACCCGCGTCTCAAACATCTCCAGGAAATCCAACAGCATGGAGTGACCATCTGGTCATTAGAGGTGTGGAGTCCTGCAGGGCAGGAGGGAACGGGAATCCCCCGCAGTGATGTCCACCCCGTTGAGAGGCCATGTGGATGCCCAGCGTGGCTCACAAGTCACAAAAAGCTTATTTTAGCCAGCAGAAATTAAAAACTGCATTTTAAAATAAAAATAAGGGCTCGCCCTTAAGCAGCTTGGAAAAACATGAGCTCAACCACGTCCTTTCGATCGTGGACAGAAATGCGCTTTGTGTATAATTGCAAGTCGCTAAAAACCTGCTACTTGAGCAATGGGATAAAACAGAGAAAAGAAAGACAGTTCCTGCCCCAGCGTCTTGCCGTCTGAATAAAAGGTGATGGATGCATGGATGCATGGATGGATGGACGGACGGAGATAGTGGAGAAGAGTGAACCAAGGAGAAGACAGAAGCCATCCCAACAGGCTGCAGCACCAGCAATCTCACCATTCTTAAGCTGATGACAGACAAAGGGTTTGAAGGAAAACCATGATGTCTCCTGAGAGCCTCAGCAATACAAGCAGGAGGAAATCGAGCCCCTAGGAGAACTGGCTAAATGGGACCAGTAGCTTTTGGAGAATGTACTACTGGAGAGGGACCTCCTTTCTGCTAATGCTCTGGCCCGGCTTTATTTCAGAGCAACAGAAACATTTGTTTGGGACATAGACTTTGACCTGAGGCAAAAAAGTGCTCTGTCAAATGCATTTTAAAACACCGTGAAGCAATATATGAACCCTCCTTCAGTAAAAATTAGGCCAAAAAAGATTTTTAAACCATTTGTATGAGAATACTTGTAGTAGCTCATAGCAGCATCAGGTTGCTAATGTAAATCACCTGGATTTGGACAGCAAGGCCAAGTTACACTGGCTGAGACTCTGGCCCCAGAATCCCTCCAGGATAACATGAGAAGGTATCATAAAACCACTGGTTCCTGGCGGCTGGTTAATTCTCTGGAGATGGCGATTGATTTATGGGCCTTACTGCACTCAGCTAAAATGGTTGTTCAACATTATAAACCAGCAGCCTTGTCTCCCATGCAAAACAAATAAACGAAGAAATAAATTCCGTGCTTCTCTCCACACCTGAGAGATGTTCTGGCAGCTGGGAAGCTCCACAGGGTGGCTGCGTGGTGCTGCGGGAGGGTCTGTGCCCCGGGGCTTGGCGAGGTGCCCTGCAGCTGGGATGCGAGAGCCAAGGCCACGCCGTTTGGGTGGGATGCTCCTTACTGTCCACCGCCTGGTCCCGGCTCCCGGCAGCCTCAACCGCTGAGATTCACTGTGGGGTCAGTGGTGGGAGCATCACCCCTGAGTGCGCCTGGCCGCCCTGACCGGGGTACAGCGGGGCACACACCTCCTCTGTGGGGTGCTTGGGGGACGGAGGAGCGGTTCTCACCCTGGTCATGAACGAAGTTGCTTGCAAGGTGGTGCAGAAATAGAAGCTTCATGAGCATTTTAGCTACTGTAAGGGCGGGGGGTTAGCATTTCCTTGTACTTTTCAAACCATTGAAAGTATGCCTAGGTGGTTTTTTTAACCCTTTGGAGAGTGGAGGGCTGGGTTAAAGCTTCCTCTCCCTGCGGGAACCGGGATGTCAGCAGCAGGAGCAGCGTGACCTCTTTGCTGTAGAGGTTTTGGGAGCCCAGAGCACGGACCGAGCCTGCAAACAGCTCTCATCAGGCAGACCAGAGGCACATTAGCCCGGTGCCTCTCCCCAGTGCCTGACACCCTTCACCAGGGGGTATATTATAAGCAAGAGCCCTCCCCTGCCTCTCCATCCAGACAGCTCAGAATCCCTTGTTGGAAGCTGCGATAGGATTTGGCTCATCAGCGTATCGGGATCTGTTTTATCTGCCCGCACAAGCCTGCATGCAGGGATAGATCAGATTAACATGGCTGATGAAAAACATCCTCCTCTTTATCTCCTCTGACAGCAGCAACTGAAGACAAAGTTTTCTCAGCCATAAGTTTTCTGCCTTGGGGGTTCGTTTTTTCTTCCAGTAGAAGTTTTCTATTTTTTCTTCAAGAAAAATCAAAACATTTTGATGGAAGATTTTTCAGCCATCCTTATGCATTAGACGTGGTGGCAGACAGGACTGGCACATCAACATCTGCTGCTTCTCACTGGATTAAATTTAATATCTGGTGTATGAGCATTAACCCGCCCTCGGAGATCCGCTGGGGTTGGCTCAATGAGACATACCTGGCTTGGAGAGAAGAAAATAGCTCCTTTTCTGAGGGTTTCCAAATGCTTTTCCAGAGTGACCCTCTCATCGTTTTATCCCCTCTTACAAAGCTAACTTCATAATGCCCTCCAATGAGGCTTTGGGGAGGACAGTGTTATAAATTGCAGCTCAGTGAATCTGCCACTCACCGCTTCTAATATACCGCATTTATCCTCGCTGCCTCAGAGGCTGTGGCAGTGAGAGGAGGAGAAAAGGAGAAAAGTAATTACTTCCCGCTCAGCTTGTCGCCAAATCCCTTCATCAGCCCTCTCACGTCTTTCTCAGCTGCACTAACAGGTCGCCACACTCTGCCGTGCCAGGGCTGGATTCAGCGGCACTGGTGTTAATGGGGCACGAGGAGCGGGAAGGGGTTGGGTACCACAGGCACTGGGAGCCCCCTTGGTGCCCAGCACGCTCTGGGCTGTCCCGCGTGTGTGCGCCGAGTCCCATCAGCCCAAACAGCCGCTGCTTGAATGCTATAAGGACCCCCTAGTCAAGACGTGGGTTTATTTCAGCCGGGAAGTCCTATCCCAAAAGCATCCCCAGTGCAGAGTGAGGAAGAAGAGGAGTTGTCTTCTCTGTTTTTTTTTTTTTTTTTTTAAATATCCTTCAAAGGTTACAGATGTGAGAGAGCCCAATGTTTAAGTCTCTCTCTCCTGGAGAGGACTCAAACTCCATGTCCTCATTCAGCAGTGTGGATCAGCCAGGCATTGAGTTAAAAGCAAAGATACTGAGTCATTAAATGAACCCAAAATGAGGGCAATTTGCTGGTTGGTGCTGAGATTCCCAGGAGCAGCATCATCTTCCTGAGACCTGAAATTAGGTGGGATATCAGAAGCCCTTACCTGGGGCATGTATTAAAATGAAGACATATATTTTGACCAGCACCTGATGGGCCATTTTACTGTTTTTCTTCAAGTCCTGCAAGGTCAAATAAGAGACAAACAGCAAGGGCCATATTCCTCTGGGGAGGTGGTGGACAGGGAGACCACTGGCGATGCAGTGAAGGTATCCCACTTAACTGGCCTGGCACTGCTGTTGCTGGGGTGTCACGTACTGAAACCAATGTGCCATGTGATAAATTTGATGCATTTCACACTGAAATTGATGCATCACCTCTGGAATCAAATTTATCACCTCTTCCGTCACACTCCATATACTGAATCAGAGTCACCACCTACTGAATTAAAAACTTCACATGCAGTTCACATCACATCATAAATCAGGCCAAAATGGAATTAAATGCATTGTATGCTAAGAACTCATTCATCACCCCATAAATTAAACATGGGACAAGCCTCTTAGGCTGGATGTGCCCAGATATAGCCCGCAGAGCCCACTGGGGCTTGGCCATTAATTTCAGTTAATTTTTTCAATGCTGGGATCTACTGTGTACCAGGTCCATCTCTGCCCTGGACCAATCCGAAACTTGGAAACAGCAACTTCTGCTGCTCGTGACTCTCCTGTTGAACCATCCACACTCTCCACTTGGAGGTTTAGGCAGGAGCCTGGAGGAGAGAAGCAAACTGGACCCCAGTCCTGCTCCTGCATGGGGCAACGGCAACAAGAGGCTGAGAGAGCTTGGCACCCCTTGCTGGTAGCTAGCACACACTGTCCCACACATGCAGCACCTCTCGTCTTCAAAGGACCACGTGCCATGAAGGGCCAGGCTCAAAGTCCCAACATCCTTGTTGCCGGAGGGGAGCATCTTTCACCTAAGCCCTCAGCAGGGCTGCACGGGGCTGGGCATGGCTGGTGGGGCTGCTGGGCACCTGACTTCCCTTTTGCAGTCTTTGGACTTCAGAGCAACAGGAGGAAAAAAAACCCTCCAGGCCCAGGGATTCATGTGGTGCCAGAGCATCCGAGACAGTTGAGTCCTCAGCAGCAGGCAATGTTAGTCCTGCGTGACTGACAGACGGGAAACAGGAGCACAGAACAACGGGTAGCGGCTGCTCAAGGCCAAAGCTAGAGACTGGAGCAAAGATAAGGCTTCAGAAATTATCTAAAACCAGGATACTATTTTCTGCTTTTTGTTATCTGCATTAATTTTGGCTTTTCTGACAGCACCTCCCTGTGTGCTCTCGCAGCACAGGCGCTCCCTGCCCTGTCCCCATTCCCCAGGGAAAGGTGGGACAAACTTCCAGGTCATCTGAAGCATGATGCAGTTAGATACATCCTTGGATCCAATCCACAGTCTTTCCTTTTATTTTCCTATTCATCTGGTCCTTTCAAAATCTGCTCAGGAGCAATTAGAGACTGTCAGTTAGAAGCTGATGCAACTTCTATTTAATTAGCCCAGCAGCCAATAAAGATCTCATTCATCAGTTTCTCATGGAAGGTGTGGTTGGTGGGGGGGAGATTTGTCATTTCTTCGCTGCATCCAGATGGCTGCAGAGTATCTATCAGTGATCCGATCACACGCATGGACTCATGTGCACATCTGAGGAGACTGACCAGCTGGGAGACATCTGTCTGGAAAGCAGTTACAGGAGAAAATAGTGGAAGATTGTCCCAGATGCTCTGTTAGCAAGACCCCTTGGTGACTCAGTCTCTAGACCATAGCCAACACGGGCAGCAAGTGACCCTGGCGGGATGAGCGACTTTGGAGGGCTTTTCCTCTTCCGACCCATTTTGCTGCCCTTCCCAGCAACGGGAGAGGGCAGAGATGTGTAAGCAGGGCCAAACACCAGCAGGATGAATTGGGGGAAGCCTGAAGAAGTATGGGGTTTGCCCCATCCCTGCCACCTTTGCCCTGGGAGGGGGATAGGAGCCCCTCTCACTGCGCTGCCACACTGAAAATAAACACATTAGAGATGGCAAAGCAGAAGAAGGGAAGTTAGTACCCAGACTGATGGATCCCAGCAAATTTTTGGGGTGTTCAGCATGCCAGAGAAAGTCTTTGTGGTGACACCCTCTTTGCCTGAAAGCTTCTCCTTAAACTGACTGTCACGGTATCAAATACTTTCCTGACCTTCTCCTGCCAGACCATCTAAGCAGGACACATTTGGGTTGGGCTTTTCCCAGAGACTGGGCAGAGTGGCCAGGAGGATGGGGGAATGTAAATCTGTACCTGCGAGGTCACTGTGCTGACCCCTCGTCACAAAAAGGGGGTTCGCCAGCTCAGACCTGCAGGAGCGGGTCCCTGCAGGAGTCACTTGCCAACACTGTTTGCAGCCTCACCATCACAATTCACTGAACTAAAAACAATAAATCAGTTACCACAGGACGGTTCATAGATTACACACATGAGTGATGGTATCTTCATAATTAATGATTATGAGAAAGCAGCTTAATAGCTTGGTTCCTTGTGGCTGGTTTGATTTGTAATACACAGCAGTTGGTGTAAGCAAAGCAGGTAACTGGAGCCGGTTTACCCTTGGTGTGCCCAGCGTGTAGCCGCACTTCATGAACTTGCATGTAAGGATGTTTTTTCTCAAAGCTTTAACTCTCAACAGCAGAAGAGGGCTGCAAACACAACCACATCAATAGCCACATTCCCGAGCTGGGAGATGCTTGGGGACCGAATGATGGACAGTTTCTTGCTGCTGCCCCCGCACATCTGCAAGTTGCCGCGGTCAGCAAATGTCCCTGGGCATTCGCAGAGAAAATGCCCGTGCTCAGCTCAGAGCCCGGAGCCACCCGGCTCCTCGGTAGTTATTAACGAGAACATCATAGCTGGCACATTACTGTGATTGATGCTGCATCAATCAACTGGAAAAGCATTAAGTAAGCCTTAAAAAGAAGTGAGATGAAGACTTTAATACCAGGCTAAAATGTCCATATAACAGGGATTATTCCAGGATTGAAAACACATGTGCAGACATGCTGAAATACACAGCTGTGCCCCTCTCCCTGCTGCTCCGTGCTGGCCACCGCTGGTTCCAAGGGAAGTCAGTAATGAGTGCTTACATTGCAAACGGGGATGGACAATTAGCAGAGGGCACATACAAACTGTGTTTAGTGTGAGTCTGTGGTTTTACTGCTCATCAAATAAAAAGTAATGAAGAAACACTCTTTCTATTAACACATTATTTCAAGCCAAGCTGTGGTGCTTGCCTGCTTTTATTCTGTTCCATCAAGTTTTGTTTGATTTAGCTTATTTTTGCCAATTTATCACCAATATGATATGCTACACTTGGAGTTGCCAACTCTAGTTATTTCTGCTGGTGTGACATTTGGTATTTCAGAACTCCTGGGGGCTCCTCTTTTAAGGACAGTCTTAGATTTTCTTGAATTAAAATGAAAAGATTGTGGCCAGGTCCATTGTGGAGAAACTTACGTGTGACTTCAGAAACCCAAAAGCTAAACAAGCAAAATAACACCCACAAAAACCAAACAAAAAAAAAAAAAAAAAAAAACAAACAAACCTCAAATGTGTTATCTTTTAATCATCTGTGATTTTCAAACACTATTCCCTTGGGGAAACCAACTCACAGATTTTCTGCTAACAAAAGGTGGTTTTACTGGAGAACAAATTCACTTCTCATCTCCAAAGCCTGGCTCACACACTAGTGAATTCCTGTATTGTGTATGCAAAGCCCACGGTCAGAAACCGCAGGGCCGAAATGGCCCAGAGCCCAGCACATGCTCCGCAGGGAGTCATGTTTTCTTTGAGTCTCTATTCTGGTGCTGTGTTTTCCCCCAGAAGATGTCCCTGACCCCCCTGGGGGATGCATCAGGCTTTCCCATGGGGTGTAGCACCCTCCTTGCTTCACCTGCAGCCATCTACATCAGAAACAACTTTCCCAGGCAGAGGTTGGCACTTCAGCCCTTTCCACACCCTTTACCCTGTGCTCAGACCTGGAACAGGCCAAGAAGAAGCTGCTGCAGAGCGCGGATGTGTTTGATCAGTCTCTGAACCTGGACTGAATGTTTCCCAGGGCTACCTCCAGTGCTTTACCAAGTACCCAATCCAGCGTGTCCTTCTGGACGTCTCTTATCTACAGAGGTTCAAGGTGGTGTCCTTGCTCCCATGCTTGTGGTCAGACAGGACCTGTCTCTTAAAGCACTTACAATCTGAACAGACCCAGCAGGCTCAGGATGGGGAGAGAAAATCAGCTCCTTTTGCCAGCCCTTCATGTTAAGCTTCTATATTTAAAATGACTACATAAACTAAGAAATTAGAAAGCGGTCTAAGCACTTTACCAGGCAAATCCAATTTTTACTTAGGAGAATTGGAGGGAATAAAGCTAAAAAATTTGCTTCAAGGATGAGATTTAATTCTAAGTGCCAGTGCTAGTTCTTCTACTGCACTTTTAGATTTAGAGAATAAACCTGCTAGCGAACAATTGTCTTAAACAAGATCATCGTTAATCCGGAATTCAGCTGTCAAAAAGACTGAGATTGCAAACTAAGAGGGGAACAAGGAAAACCTGGTAATTTGTTTGTTAAATATTTGCAAACTGTCATATCAATAATGGATAATAAGAAAATTTTGGCCCTCCAGAGCTGACGCATAACACAAAGCTTTGCTGTATTGCACCTAAACTATTATCAATAGCACATTTATTATTATAATAGATGAAAAACAAGCTTCCTGGCTGAAAAACAAGATCAATTTGAGCTCAAGCTATTTAGATGTATTCTAAATGTTGTAATTAAAATGCAGCGTGAATGTTCCTTAAAAAAAAAAAAAAAAATAAAGAAAGAAAGAGAGAGAGAGAAGAATAGCAGAATAGCCTTACTACAATTAGATATGCCATCCAGCTCTCACTCAGTAACGCGAGACAAAAACACAGGCAAAATTGTATTTGTGTCCAGTCAGACATTCCTCATCTTCAGGAATTGATGCAGAGCCTAAGCTAACAGAGCTTTTCCTGCTGGGTCCAGATCCAGCCCCAGGCTTGAGGATTTGATGCAGGGAGCCAGCCTAGATTGCACTGACCCCCCTGCGCCGGTCAGCATTTGATTAGAGTCCAGCAACGAAACCCAGCTGAGCTCTGTCATGCTGCAACTGTAGTTTATGGGGGGGAAAAACCCAAGGAACTGTAGAAAGAGATGAGAAGCCACCTGCGTGAGAGGTTTAATTCCTGGAGCAAGTGCCTTGGGGACAGAAATGGTCAGAGTGACATTCTGTCCTCTGCACCCCCCTCCCTCCCCCACCACGGTGTTATCACATGCATCAAAACCTGCAGGAGACAAACGTGACTCTCGCCTCCTCCAGCAATTAGAGGCTCACAGACACTTCCCAGGGGCTGCCTGCCACCCTGCAGAATTGGGCTTTTCTTTTGTTCTGATAAAGAAGCGACTAGTGAGTTACAGCAATCTCCCAGTAGCTCCCTAAATAATTGCATTCTCTTATGCCTTTTAATCATAAGCCCCGTGAGGCTCATAATACCACATGTGCAATCCAAACTGCCCCATCAACTCAGTTTATCAAAGGGACCTAATTTAATCCCAGTCTTTGATGGAGACAGAAGCGGTCAAAGTCTGCCCTAATGATTTGCTAAGTTTACTTAGCTTGCAGATCTGTGGCGTGAAGGGCACTCGGACTCCAAGCACAGCATTGATAATGGGAAGCCATGATGAGGAAGACAAAATTGGCTAGAGCTGGACAGTCTGAATCATGAGAAATCACAGCAGAAACCTGGAACAACAGAGGAGATTGAAGAGGCAGAATAAACCCCGTGATGGGTGCCACCACAAGTAACACCATGAGACTGGTCAAGTCAGTTGTTGGAGGCAATGGCTCCCTGGGACTGAATATCAGTACTGTGAGAGAACCACCAAGGAGAGGGCCAGAGCAGATGAATCCAAGCCAGGAAATGCAGAGCCAGGAGCAAAGTACCATGGATGGCAGAGCTGCTCTGACCTGGCAGTGTCCCCTCCCAGCCAGAGCAGGATGCAGGAGGCATGAGAGCACACCTTTCAATGCAAAAGTGCCTGGTCTTCCTCTAACAAGCTAAAAAAAAGCCCAAAACTTTTAGAGATGAGCAGGTTCAGTCCAGGTGCGTCTCTTAAAACCACTGGGGTGACTTCTTTGCTCCTTTTCAGCCCAATAGGTCAGTGGGCCCAAGGAGTTGTAAAACAGTGACACCAGCTAAGAAATGCTGAGGAGATGGAAGCAAAAACCCAAAGGAGCCCAAATCCTTGGCTTCAAGGGATGCTGAACAATGAACAGCATTAGGACTACAGGCACCAATGACAAGGGGTTTATGGAAAAGCTAGAAGTCCAACCTTCTTTGGAACAGTGAGGGTTGACAGGAGAAGACTAGAGCAGTGCTTCACTCCATAGCTGTGAGTGATGGATGCAAAGACAGTAAAAAACTGCAAAAAAAAGAACTTCGCTAGACAAAACCAGCTGGTTCTGGAGCACTCAATGGCTTTTAATAGTTTTCAGCTCAAACAGAAGAGGGAACTCAGAGCCTGCATTATGGAAGCTTGAGGAGTGCTGTGGGCTGTGAGAAATGAAGCACAAGCCCTTTGTTTTTAACCAGCATGTTCAAAAGGATGGTGCAAAGAAGTCCTCCAGTAGGGATGTAAAGGACTATACTGGCACCATTAGCTCAGAGGGATTCTTCGTGGCACTATCAGTTTCGGTAGAAGATGGATGTACTATCTGCCTGCACGCAGACAAGGCCATTTACTTGTTTTATACAGAGAGTACAGGTGCTCAGGACAATCTTTGGGGGGAAAAAGGAAAGAAAAATGGTGACATTAGCTCCAAAAGTAAAGCCACAGCCAGCAGACAGCAAAGGGTGAAATGCAAACATTACCCAGGCTGGCTAATCCTCACAAAGGGACTGGCTGGTTAAAAACGTGTCAAATCCTTGGTCTCATAAGGAATGTGCTCTTTGGAGGAGTGGGGGACCTGAATTTGAGAAAAGCTTCCAGGAAGGTGCTCGTGGGTGGGCAGAGGGGGACAGCCTCGACCTTCCCTTACTCCGAGGCAGCGATGAGATGGGGGGAATGCACAGCTCCCTTGGCCAGCCCCGAAATAACAGGGCAGCTAATGACACTGGCTGTGAAAGAGAAAGGAAGGGGGAAAGCAAATTAAATACGCTGTATGGAAAGAGGGAACTTTCTTCTCTTTGCTCTGCAGATTTTGAGCTGTATAAAGCATCAGGAAGCAAAGCCGGTGTTGACAGACCATGAAGGGCACACAGGTGGGCTGGCCAATGCTGGGACCTGGGAGCTGCAGCCCCCTGAGAGGCATCCGAGCATCCACTGGCCTCTGCTGAGCTCAGGGCGCAGCAAGAGCCAGCCTGCATGGCCTCGCATGTGGGGAGCCGCTGTCACCAACAGTGGCTTGGCTTTTTGAAAGGCAGCAGCTCCTGGCACCTGCTGAATTCGTGCTGGCCTATTTCACTTCTAACGTGGGCAGGAAAAATCCATATTGGCACAGCACCTTTGAGAGGTTCCTGTCTTTGGCAAGGACAGCATGAAGGCCTACACGGAGAGGGTTTCCATGCACAGGTTAAACAGAGAAAGAGCACAAAGAAAGGCTCCAAGCAGCTCCAAGAAGATTTGGGTAGAATCAGAGATTAGAGCAACCAAATTCACTTCCATTTGAAGAAACTTCCCTTGTGGGTGGGCGCATAACACACCAAGGTCTGGGAGGTGCCAGTTACCTGAGAGCTGGTCACTGGGGCTGGGCAAGTAGACAAAGACGAAGCAGAAAGTGTCCTACCATGGGCAAGCATCACCAGCACAGATCCCTGTGCCGGGAGGAGCAGCTCTGCCCAGGGACACAGCCTTCTGCTCCCCACCCAGCAATTTCAGATGATGAAGCCTGGCAGCACCACGGTAATAGCACAGGTCTCCCAGCAAAACGTTGACACCATCTTTCAAAACACCTTGGTCAAGCCCAGAAAGGCCACAGAGCCAGCCCCACTGACATCCACTGTCCCTGTGCCGGTACTGCTGGCAGAGGAGCTGGCCCCACTTCACCAGCTACCACGTCCACACTGATGAGAGATCTGTGGTTGCCAATGCAGCCCACGGACCACACACTAGAGCTGTGACGAACACAACCTGAGTGGCTTTCTCCCATTTCTCTACAAGAGAAAGACTCACAAACTGGCTGGGGGGTCAGGCTGGGGCTCCAGAGCCTCCAGCACAAGTGGGAGGCCGGAAAGAGCAGCCTGACTGTAAATAACACATAACAAAGGCCAACTAAAGGAGCCCTTTGTTCCTAAGGGTGGCCTGGGCCACCAAGGGCCACAGGCAGCACAAACAGACCCCCCCATTGCTGCTAATAGCAGTGCGTCAGTCCAGGGGTTCCTGCAGCTTGACATAGCATAACACAAAGGCTGACTGTGGGCAGCGAACTGGGCACAGGATAGATCAGAGAGATGCTGGGATACCCCAATGCTCCTGACTTGCCTACAGAAGATGCCTAGGGTCATATAGAATCATAGAATGGTTTAGGTTGGAAGGGGACCTTAAAGATCATCTAGTTCCAACCCCCTGCCATGGGCAGGGACACCTTCCACCAGACCAGGTTGCCCAAGGCCCCATCCAGCCTGGCCTTGAACACTTCCATGGATGGGGCATCCACAACTTCCCTGGGCAACCTGTTCCAGTGCCTCACCACTCTCATAGTGAAAAATTTCTTTCTAATATCTATTCTAGATCTCCCCTCTTCCAGTTTGAAGCCATTACCCCTCATCCTATCACTACGTGCCCTTGTAAAAAGTCTCTCTCCAGCTTTCTTGTAAGCCCCCTTCAGATCATGGGAGGCTGCTATAAGGTGTCCCTGGAGCCTTGTCTTCTCCAGACTGAAGGCTGTGACAAGAGTCCGGCGCCAAAACAAGCCAGAGCAGATGCCCTGTTACCAGCAGATATTTGGCTCTGCATGATTTCTGCCCAGACATGTTGGTCCTGTGGGCAAGAAGCTTTTCTGGCTGTAGGAAAGCAGGCAGCATTACCCAGGACAACCCCCAAGAAGACATGCTGGTGCTGGCAGCAGAGAGGCTGCATCAGAGGAGGAATAAGCAAGGTGCTGAGGGCTGGCAAAGTCATCACGGAGAAATCTGAGTGACTTCTGGGGAGGGAAGATCAGCATGTGGGAATGAGGGGGATGACTGCTAGGAGTTTTTTGGAGCTAACTTAGGAGCCTGCAACAAGAGGAATACCAAGCCGCAGCTTAGGAAGGGTATGTGTCTTCCACAAGTCAGTTCAGCTTCTTTTCCTTACACACATGGGTAGATTGAACAGGACAGACCAAGCAGACTGAACAACATATGCGATGACAAAAAAATAATCTAAAAAGTGATGTTTGCTTGATTTTTGTGTCTTCAGCTCGGCTGCCAGTTCCCACACTGCTGGATTCCAACTGCAGCTCTTCATTGCTCAGACTGAACTGCTGTATTCTGGTTTAGGTTTTTACTTTCTGCAAGCATATTAAAATTTTAATTAAGCACTAAACCTGTGGTTTAGCAGGTTTTTTGAGAGTTTTGCTATTTATCTTGTTGATTACAAGTCCCTCTGGTCCTTCGTTTTGGCCTAACTTTAGACCAATTCTAGCTGAGCCCTGCAGGACAACTGGTAAAACTATTAATTAAAAATGAAGAGCTCAGAGTTGATCAGCTGACAGTGGGAGCCTGCAGTGTGGCTGTTCTGCATCCTGGCAATCTTCTGATCTACAGACACTAAAGGCAGATTAATGTTGATCTGCTGGTAAAACACAGCATGGAAAGACCTTGAGAAGATGCAGCAGCTCCTTGATTCAAAGCTTCCTACGGAACAACTTGTTTCGTTCCATGTTGACCACCTAAGATAGTGAGGAAGGAGGGATTTTAAGCAAAGCAATTCTTTTTGTTCATGCAATATCTGTAATGCAGCATGAGCCCTTCTCAAGGCACAATGTTTGTCCCCACCATTTTTGTCTTTCTGGGAAGCAAGAGATGAATGAGAGTCCCTGCTTTACAAAGCATATGGGCAGCTCTGACAAGGAAGCAACACCACAGTTCATGCTTAGCCAGCTTCACTGTAGATTTTGGGGTTTTTTTCCTAAACTGCTGGGTAAATCCAAAGGCTCCGCAACATCTACTCACACATGACAGGTTTATCACACATGTTAACATGAAAGACTCGTGTAAATCCAGCTATCAACATGCAAAACCTTGGCCAGATCTGTCAACATCTAGGACCAGAAACATCTCTTAAATGCTGTTTTAAAATTACATCACAATAACAAATGTAGTGATAATGAAATGCAGAATCTGGTACCATCCAAAATTCAGCAGCTGTGGTATTTGCCATGGAGCTGAAATCCCAGGTTTAAGCTGCTGGTACTAGAAAGGGTTTCTTGTAGCTAGGCAAAGAAATTCAACACAGAGAGAAGAAGAGATTATTTCTCTGTGTGTGACCTTGGCTAAAATTGCCCGTTAACCATCCCTAACCATCGGTCTCCCTCCTGCGCTACTCCCATCTGTAACACACCTGCAGCTGTTTTTTCTGTGTGAAGGGGAAGCCAAGGTGGTGGCTGCCATGGATGGCAGGGGCATTGCCAGGAGCACTGCTTCCTCCTCCTTCAGTCACTGCAGACCCACAATGCAGGTCTGTATGCTGCTTTTTGCAATACTCTGGAACAAAGAACCAGTTCTCATGCCATGGGTAACTAATTCCCCCAATGGCCCTTCACCACCAGTTAGGACAGGGCTTTTCTGAAAGGCCTGAAGTCATCCACAATTTAATCATTTGAGCTTTCCACTTCTCCCATCTCATTTTCTCTCCAATTAATTCCATATGAGGAATTTCTGCTGTTCATTGAGGAGTTGGGAAGACCTTGACCAAGCAGCCCTTTCTTCCCTCCCTGCCCATCAGTCTCTGGACTCCTTACACAGTGCTTCAGGCCAAAGACAAGGCCAGGGAAAACTCTTCCTTTCACTCACTCACATTTCACTTTCACAATAAAACTCACATTCAGACCACTGCTTAGGAAAACTACATCTTCCACCAAGCCCTGCCCCAGGCCACCTTGCCCAGATCCATCTGGGTCTCCAGAGAGGGAACAGCTCCTGTGCCTGGCCAGGCTCCCACCTCCCAGCCAGCGCTGAGAACACAAACACACCAGCTGCATCCAAGCCAGTCCCATGCAGCCCCCCCAGGGCTCATCTTCTGGAATATTCCAGAATTCATCTTCCGGAATTGTGGGGCTGTGGGGAAAGGGAGAGGGGAAAAGAGAGATGCAAGTCCCTTGAGCTGCACAGAGCAGCTTGCTACCTAAAGGTGTTCAACTGCCTCAACAAGAGGTAAATTTAAGGAACCCACAGCCAAGAAGTTGTTTTGCTGAATTTGAAATCTTATTTTTATGCTTATCTCATGCAAAGCTGGAAATAACACTGGCCACACTTACAACCTGCTAAGAGACAAAATGTGTTGAATAACAGCCAGTCAGAAAACATCCTTCAGAAAAACAGATACACACATACTTCCACAGTGAAGTCAAACCCCTGCAATCTCCATGAAGGCTTGTGCAGCAACATACCTACAGATCCCCACCGGCTCATTGCTGTCCCTTAGCTGGAGATAATTTCTGTAGGTCACCCTCCAAAACAGCTGGTGTGAGCTATCCCTAATCTGCTCCAGGGCAAACTCCACCAACAGCTGAGATGCCCTTCAGTGACAGACGAAGCTGGACATGCAGCAGGCTGCTATTTCTCTATAGTGGTTCACATAGCTCTACATATACTATCCCTATTTTGGCTTCCCTCTCTGATCTAAAACTGGGTGTTAAGCGCTGTGCATGTCCCCATCTCTGAGCTGACCATATGGAAGAAAAACCCAGAGAACTCAATGCTCCACAGATTCAGGTCCTAAATCTTTGATCCAGTCTTGAGTCCATTTGAAAGTGATGAAAAGGCTCCAAGGATGGAGTTGTGGGTCTAAAATTGGAGAAGTGCTATGCTGAATGTGCTACTTTGCCACCTTCTCCAGCTACAGCAGGGTCAGCTCTTCATTACAGCCCCCAGCCTGCTCCTGGCCAGTTGTCAGCATGCCCAGTGGAAATCCCTTCAAACTGCTGGTGCATTTCAAACAAATGGGTCCAATTAGCAAAGCTTTATGACTGCAGCTGAAACAGTGGGGAAGGATCATACCAGCAACCAAGCAGGCAGATCGGCAGAGGACAAAGCTTCCAACAGGTGATGATGAGCAGGTGGGAAGAAGTAACTGTGTCAGCTGGAAGAGAAATGTGAACAGAGCCTTACACTCCCTTGGGCAAGCACTTCCCCGGAGGGGCTGCAGGAGCAGCCCCCAGCCTCATGTTAGCACTTTATTTATAGCATTGCCTTCCTTTTCATTGCCTTCCCAACTGTGAATTGCAATTTTTCTCCCCCCAGCATTATGGTGATGGTTTGGAGCACGGAGATGTTTGGAAAGGGGCAATTTGGCATCAGGAGTCTAAAAAGCAGATACAGATGACATCCTAAATGTATCTTTTATGAGTTTGGAATGATTCCTTTAAATTAAGCTCAGAGTGTGTGACAGCTTCTGGTAGTGCCGCCAGTAAGGAAATTAAACATAAAAATCAAGAGGTTCTTGAGCATATGTGGTCTCAAAGATCGTGTCCTCTGGACAACTTGCTTTCCCTCATGCCACTTTGAGCTGTGATGTACCAAGTGCTTCCCAAGGAAAGTGCTCCAGTAATTTTCAATTGTCTCTGCACCACATATGCCCTCAAACCCCACCATACTTCCAAATTCAAGGCTTATAAAAAATTAAATGCTCCAATAATTCTAAATTGTGTCTGTTCTGTGTTACTGGAGCCTGTCCATTCCTTCAGTTCAGGGATTTTTGTTTTGTTTGCAGGGGGGGAGGAAGAAATGCTTTCTATTAGTGCTTCAAATTGGAAGCCAGTCAAACAGCATCATAGCAGAATGATTCAGCAGCCTCTGAGTTGATTTGCAGTGTATCATAAAACAGGATTAGGAAAACAACAATGCCTGGAGGAGAAAGAACGCACACAAAGAATCACGGCAGGAGAACAATACCAGAAAGGAGCAGAGGGAATAATCCTCACTTGGCTTGTGAGGAGCAGATCGGATGACCTAATAGATGGCTTTCAATGCCCTTCGTTCCCCACTGTGTCGCAGGGTTCAGCCACCCGGATCCAGCCACCACAGCTTAAATAATGCCTCTGCATCGACTGAACCACATTAAGTGTTTTTGTGCGCACACCCGCAGCCTGTTGTCACTTATCTGAGAACACGGTCTCCCTCTGGCACAAGACCCAGATGCTATTTCACAGCAGGCAGGAGTTTATGCAGAACTAGCGGTAGAAGTTCATGACCATTTAGGACAGGAAGGAAACAATCTGAGGCTGTGAGTCTTACAGTTAGAAACCAAAAAGTGGTGTTTTCTCAGCCTTACTCAAGATCACACACACACACACACAAGGTGGCACATTAAAATAGCAGAGATGTCATGCTAAGCATATTCCCTGGCACTGTCCTGAAGAGGAATGAAATTAAACACGTATTTCATGATCTCCTGAATCAAAGCATCAGCAACCACCTATGGCCAATGTCACAATGGAAGAGGAAAGCATCATTTAAAATCTATTCTCTGTGAACCTGAAGATCTTATTGACAACCTTGTTGTAAATTAGGCCATACCTGTTACAACTGTGGCCTTGGAGTGACAGAGGAAGGCAGGAACTCTCTCAGGAGTTTTACTAAATCAGCAATGGTTGAATTACTTCTATGCAGAACACGAAATCACAGCTTCACGCCAGTGAGGAAAATCAGACAGTTGTATCACAATTCCGATAAAATAGCTACATGCAAAGTTTGGTAGAGAGACACAAAAACAGGGAGGAAAATTAAAAATCTCCTGTGCCACGGTCTTCTATTGTAGACTGAAAAAATGATAAAGTGCATCCTTGTTTAACTCACTGCAGGATGCCTGGAATTTTATAGAAACTGTTGCAACGTGTCTCCCAGTGGGGAATAACTGAAGCATGAGATCAGAAATCAGCCATATCCTAACTTGCAGTAGCAGGTGTAGTAAAAGGAAATGCCCAATAAAGGCTTAATATATAGGAAGATGGCAAATAACTGCCTGGATTTCTGAAATAAGAAAGCGCAAACCAATTCTCTAATCATGTCTAATCAAAGAACACCATCAGTTGCTAAAAACTTCTAGGAAAAAATGGGTATCAGAGAGATGCATATCTTCTTCAGTAGTGTTTTGGGAATATTTTAGCCTGCAGAATTTAATTCCCTGTTATTACTTCTGAGCCTGGAAGCAAAAGTCATAAATCAGGACCATTCATAACATGCAATAATGGGGTGAAATACTCATAAGGAGTGTTACATGATTAAATCCTTTGGGACTGTGTGTAACACTTCCAGTTCTTGATGATAGCATTAAAAATTCTTCTGTCAGTAACATCTGTTCTTCCCTAATTCCTATACTGGATTTTCATTCTTTCCTCCCAACATCTCCAAATTTTGCTGTCATACGGCATTCCTTCCACCCTTCCTCCCTGCTGCCCTAAATATATGTTTAAAACAGAATCATAGGAAAGCGTTCCATGGTTAAAAAGATGGGCAGGTTTTAAATTACACTGTATTTACTTACAAGGGCTTTTAATACCAGAGGAGCTTTCCCAGGGAGTTTTGCTCTGATTTCAGGACCCCCATTGTTTTTATAGAGGGCTATTTGGTCCCATTTAGAGGTGTCTACATTTTGAGTAATAAAGACTGCAATGCTATAAAATAAAATAACATCGTCCCCACCCTTCTTTTACCCTCCCATCTACTGATTTAAAAAAAAAAAAATCCCAACCCATGATGTGTTAGAGCTTTGTTTTCTGAGTAACAAGATTAATTGTGTTTCCTCTGCTTAGGGTCTCTCTCTTCTCTTCCTTTTCTTCTAGGTCCTCTGGATCCACACTGACATAGAAATATCCCATGATGGAGAAAATAACGCACACAGCAAAGAGGAGAACAGTGAACAAGACAAATTCAGCCCACTAGGAAAGAAAAAAGAACAGCAGGTCAGGAGACCCCAGACTCAGTCCAGAGGCTTTTTCTGCACTTCCAAGCGATTTTTAAAGAACTGGGTGAATATTACTTTTTAGCTTCCAAGATTACTCACAAGATAGAAACTTTCTCATCCTGTTTTCTGGTAAACCCATTTACACATAATGTAATTATGAATATGTGATATACCTTAAAACAAACTAGTTCAATTGGACTAGTTTCATTAAATCTTATCACAGTATCACAGAACGGTCAGGGTTAGAAGGGACCTCTTGAGATCATCTAGTCCAACCCCCCTGCCACAGCAGGGACACCTACAGCAGTTGCACAGGACGGCGTCCAGGCGGGTTTTGAATGTCTCCAGTGTGGGAGACTCCACAACCTCTCTGGGCAGCCTGTTTTTTTATTTTACAAATATGTCCTGACTGGAACATACCTGGCTGGGCTTTTTGCCCACAAGATGCCTTTGGGAGAGGCAGTTTCATGTTACCCAGAAACAAGCCCCAGTTCACACCTTAATGCCATCATCCCAGAAATCTGATCGCTTGAATTAAACAAGCTCAGCACCACAACCTCTCCATGCAAGCCTGACATCTCAGGGGTGCCACAGGCAGCTGGCCCTGAAGGAGTCCCAGGCTAGACACTTGACGAGGCTGCCTGCCCGCTGGGCTAGCTGGATGAAGGCAAGCTGCTTTTGGTAAGCAACTGCAACACGTACCTGGCATCATTTCCAGGCTGCAGGCCCAAATACAGCCTGCTTGCCTAGAGCTGAGCTCCAGCAATGTTATCACAGTGCAGGCCACAGTATTATTTACTGCTACTGTGAGACTTGGGGAAAGCCATTGATCCGGAGAGCATCACTGTTGAGGTCAAAGCCGAGCCCTGACTGGGAGGCAATTCAGTGCAGGCTGCCGGAACTCTCTTGCACAGCAGAGAAGTTGTACCTCCAGCACACCGACATCCCGAAGCACCATCCAGTGCCTGTTTTAAAGCATTACCTCTGTTTTAAGAGCCAAACCATACCTGTGCCATTGGTGCAGCCTGGGCAACAACGAGCACAAGCGTATTCCCAACAGCCACTGTCAGCAGCCAGCCTGCCTGCAGCACCGACTTCATGCTGGCTGGAGACTGAAAAGAGGAGAAGGGCCTGATCAGTGGGTATCATGCTGTACCCTTCTGCCCTGGTTCACCCTTGCGATGTCCTGCCCGGTGCAGGCGTTCCCGGCCTTGGCTTAGGAGGAGATGATGAAGTTTCCTCAGTGCAGTGTGGTTAATCTCAACAGCTGCACACAAGGAGCTTTTGAAACATGTGCTCCAGGAGGACACAGGAAGAACGAGGAGATGCTGTTGTTGCAGAGGTGGATCCTGATCATCCCCAACCTGACATCATCTGAAATTGTAAGATCAGGAAGCCCAGGAAGCCATACAACAAGCCCTGCAGCTTGGAGTCTGGCACCGTGTGGCTGGACACCTTTGGAAAAGAGACTGGATTTTGATGTCAAGCTTCCTGCTGATAACAAATTTTCCACATCCCATGACAGATCGTCCCACCACATTAATCGCCCTCATTAATAAACATCTTCACTTTACTCCAAGGATAAATTTGAGTAGCCTCAGCTTTTTGGTCTTGTTATGTCTCAGTGCCCTCTTCTCATAAACCTTCTCCCCAGACCAGTACACCATAATCATCCCTTGCACACTCGTTACCCCTTGCTCCCCAGTTACAGATTCAGGTAGACTTAGACCCCTTCAATCTCTCAGCTCAAAGCAGGTTCCAAGACCACATGCCACTCTGTAGTCCTTGAGATTCCTTTGCCTTTTTATCACTGGAAAATACGTACCATAAAATATTTCACTGGGAGAAAAACCTGATATTAGAGTATTCAGAGCTTTCACATTAAAATACACTTCTATCTAGTTCTGTTCTATGTTCTCAGCTCTACCAGAAAAGGAGTTTCCCGAGTATAATTGAGAACAGGTATCTTCAGAGTGTGAATTAATTTAGCTTGAGGGGAGCCAGCAAGTGGTGTTATAATCCCACTTTTAGCTGAAGCACAGATAACATTGTCAGTAAGCGTCATGCCAAAGGACGTATTACGAGTCAATGGCAGATGCAGGAATAAATCCTGAAGTCTAATTGTAAACCCCTTATCTTTAAGTGGAGTACCTGAGAATAGGAGAAGGCCAGACCCGTAATGGAGAACATCACCTCCCCAGCAGATATTAATACATATTGTGGTAACTGCCAAGCCATATGGACATTGTTCGCTTTGATGTCTTCTGACTTCCATGTCTTAACAGCACCTCCAGAAACCTAGCAGAAAAATAAAGGTACATTGATTAGCTGCTCAAAGATCAGATCCTTCTTAGCCTGGGCTCCAACAGCAAATTTACCAAAGTGAAGTTGGAAGCAAAGCTCTGCCCTAGAAGCAAAACTCTGGGTCTGATCCCTGCCGCTTCCAAGCCTGTGGGGAACAGGCTGACTTTTTCTGCACAGGGTAGAGGTGATAGGATGGAAACATCCGAGCTCATTCATGTGCTACAAGAGTTGCATGAGTTATTACAAACAAACAAGTTGCCTTCTGTAGTGGTATTGGGAAAAGCCTGTGTGGTACTTGTGCAGAGCCTGTGACCTGCTGCTGTCCCCAAGGCCAGAAAAGGACAAGACGATAAAGGCTCATTGCATCCATGCGGCCACTGCTCCCATTTCATTGGCACTGTACAACTCCCCTACGATAACAGTGACACCTAAACAAATCCAGTTCAGGAGTACCAAGAGTAGCAGAGACTGCCCCGTATCAGATGTATTCAGATAGTTATGGTAGTTGTATTCCTAATTCTTTTTGTTTGCTTTCCCAGGTATAATTAATACTGCCTCTGCTGCACGGAGGCTCAGAGGCAGAGACAGATTTGACTAGTAGCCAGGAAAACACTAGGCTGAAATTACTTCAGGCAGAAAACCCTGTGTTTAAGGAGAGTACTTGGGAAAATACAAGGGATGTTTATGAGATGTACTTAATCACCACGCAGGGAGGCAAATCAAGAGACTGTATTTCAGCAGGCTAAAAGGGGTGAGAGGAGAGCTGCGCGTTACTCTTTAGACCATAAAGAAACGTCACAAGCACCGTACTATAACTACACAATGAGAAAAGATGGGTAGAAGGCAGCATCCCCATGATTTAAGTATCACAGTTCAGCCACATTAGCAAATATATTGCATTCTTAGTTCTTCTATACAGCACTCCTGGCAGAGGAGCAGGGCTCAGTACAAATCACTCCAATAATTAAAAATCATCTTGGCCTGGAGCAAACTAACTCTCTACAGAAAGAGGAAACCACAGGGGGAGAGATGGAAAAAGAGGGTCAAAAGGATTGAAGGACTAAAACAGGGTCCAGAAGGGCTGAGGCACAGAGCCACCCCTGAGCAGCCACAGCTACAGCAAAGACTTTTGTAGATGGGACCACAAACTGGAATTGTTGCCCTCAGTGACACGGGACACATCTACCTCAACTGGTCCTGATTCAGTTGCATTACCAGAGGTTCCCGTGGCAATATTCTTAGTGTAATATTCTTCATGTAACTTGTCTACTCAGTTTCTCATCAGGGGAAAGAGGCTTGCAGCTATGAAGGAAGGATTTGGCCAGTGTCACTTCAAATATGTATGTGCTTTATGCACACAAATCTCTGCACTCACAGATGGCAGCATCTGCCTGTTCCCTCCAGGACTGTATATCCCACTCCAGCTATTGGAGTTAAAAAAAATGCCAGGTGCTTTGCAGCTATATTTTTCCCCCTATGTATTTGGACTCTGCAGACATGAACAGCTCCTATTAATTGCCCAACAGGGAGATGTTACTGCCAGGGAGTAGCTGACAGCACTTTGCTCTGCTCATCACAACACAGTAGTCAAAGTCCCACAGGGCAGCTTAGCAGTGTGTCCTGTCAGACCTGGTTTGTCTGTGTGCCTGTGCAGTGGAAAGGTTAAAACGGGAACCAAGCTGATCACGTTCATCTCCGTGGCTCCTGCCAGCTGGACCAGGGCTGGAGCAGCATGCCTAAGAGGCTGGCAGGCAGGGAAAGGAATCCACCTCAGCAGTGCTCACGCCCCACCAGGGCTAGGTTGTTTGGAAAACCATACCTTGACTTTACACTAGGATCCAAATGAGCTGTACAGACAGTGAGAGGAGGAAAAACAGATGCACAATCTCACCAACCTCTTCCCTCAACACTGTCTCTCTTCCCCCCCCACGCACAATCCACAGGTCTTGGAAGATCAGCCTTTAGGTCAGTAAGGTAAATGTGAGGATACAGCAGACCTGTTTCTGCAGAGTTTTTCAGGTGTGAGGTACCACCAGGTACAGCATTTTAAAGACCACAAGCAAAGTCAGCCCTTGGCAGACTGTAATAGCTCTTTGCACTGCACTGGGTCAACGTTAACTGAACAAGGATGGCACGAGACCAGCACAAACCACAGATCACATGAATTTCCGTGGAGGATTTCATGGAAAAAATCTTACTTCTTGTTTAACCCATGAGATCTGACAAGGCTACAGTGTAAGTTGGAATGAGTACCCACCCACCTCACTTATGTAGGTGCCAAAAACCTTTTACTGGTCCTTATATAATGGACTGCCTTCAGATGGCTACTGCCCAGGTCTCACCGGGTGGAGAAAGCAAGTGAGAGTCACAAACATAAGAAAAAAAAGCACTGCCAGAGACTAGAACAGAAGGAGCTTGTTACTGTCACAGGGACACTTACGTTAGTTATCACAATGGTGTATGATGCGCCGAAGTCGAGCAGCCCTAGCTCCAAGGTGAATTCTCCCGTTTCAGTTATGCATTTTCCATTATTATATCTAGATACAATGATGAAGTACAGTATTTCCCAGTTAGTCCCACAGACAAAGAGTTTTTTCCCCTCAGGTTTATTTTCCTTCCAAACTTTTTTCCACTCCTTCAGCGACTGTGGGCCAGACAAGTTAGCCAAGCCCAAGCAGCCTTCAGGAAATCAGAGATTTGCACCCACAAGCCACTTTGTTTCCTTTCAATAGAGCAAATTAGCCTTCACATTTGTTTTTCTGATTTTGGATGTGTGAGATGGCACAGAGGCTCAGCAGCATTGCCACAATGGCTGCTGCATCCTACTAAATTGCAGCAATAAATATTTTGGATGGAGCTGATGCAGAGAAAAGCCTTGAAGCTTGTTTTGAAACATTGCAAATGCCAGAAATACCCTACAAGAGCCAATTCCAATGCTGCCAAACCAAGGCCATATGGAGCCCCTGTCTAACAAGCCCAGCCTGCAATTCTGTGTAATGTTAGTTGATGTTACCAGCCCACATACCAATGCTTTGTAGCATGGAATATGATCTGGCCTTTTCCTGAGAGCACCCTAACACTAAGAGCTTGGGCCTGAGAGAATATCAAAATAGAGCAGGCATCAAATGGCAGAGGGGACTTCACCATGTCCTGCTTTACTCTGCTGGCAGACTCACAGGAATGGCCAGTCTCTTCCCTCCAGGCCCCCACATGATGTGAATAAAAGATCAAAGAAAGTTAAGTGCTGTATCTGGACCTCTTCAAAAGGCTTTTTGGGTTGCCAGAATTCCCCTGACCTGACTCTGAGAAAACTCAGATTATGGCCTGGATTAGTATGTCATTATACTCATGTCATGGGAATGAAGTTTCCAAGATTCGTCCCCACTGATTTTATTTTACCATAGCAATAACAGCCATGGGAAGAGAGAGATTCAGACACTGCTTGGAGGCTGAATCTACTCAACTGTATATTACATACAGAGATACTGATTTGCTGGCCTTTGGCTTGGGCACTTTGCAGACTAAATGCATGGTGCTTCTGTACACACATGAGTGGCCCAGAGCACCTGCTCTGCACAGAGCCAGTAATTCTGCTTTTTTGCAAACATCTGCTCCCACAACCAAATGCCAAGACAACAGTAATGAAGGTTTTACTATTGACTCAAGAAAAGCCCCATTTTATCCAAGGAAAGGCCTCAACAAGGACCTTCAGCACAGCAAGGGAAACTTACTTGTCCCTCTCTAGCAGTGAGTACTCAGAAGCACTGTAGTTTTTCTGAACAGCAATGAACCGTTTGCTGTCAATGGTGAGGTTGACATCTTGGCTCAAACCATTAATGAATCTGCAAAGAAAGCATATTTCATTGGGTTGTCAGGCAGGGCAGGAGAAGCATAATATCAGACACTAAAAGAACTGCACTCTCTCTCCCAAAGCATTCTGTAACTCCATAAAGTTATGATAGATTCTCCTGCAAGCTACCAAAATATCCACCTGATTCATTGCCCAGTTTTTCAATACAAGATTAGTTTTGCCTGATGTGTAATTTTACGCTCTTACTCTCTCTCCTGTAAAAAGTGACCCTCACTCTTTGTGGGTTAAGACTTGCAGGCAATCTTTTCTCAGAGACTTTCAAAGATTGTTCCGTGGCTGTTCGAAAGGACAGAGCCCCAGCCCACCTCAGGAAATTATAAAGTCAGGTGTCCTGATGAGTGTGTGCACCATGCTTGCATACTTTCCAAGGAGTTTCTACCAATGGGGAAAGAGCTTTCTAGCAAAATAAGATATTTGCATCAAAACCAAAACTTTCACAGGAATGCTCAGGTTTGGCTATTTTTCATCCAGTGTTTATATGCTTTTTCATATGCAAAAGACAGTTTCCTTTTGACAACTCAAAAATTGTTAGCAAAACCAAACTCTTTTCATTTGGTCTGACTATGTTTTAAATATTTTGGTTTTCAGTTCTTAAAATAGGGGTGAAATCCCTGACGATAGTCAAGTTCTTAACAAAAGTAACTTTTTAGTGGAAAAATAGTGAAACCTCTTCAAAAATTTTTGAAGGGAAAGTTTCGGGATTCTGTCAAAAATGCTCACAGGAAAATATAAAACATTCCTGACTGCAAGTATTAATCAAGTCTCCAAGGTAGTGTTTAGTCAGTAGAAGTCTTCACAAACCCAGGCCTATGAAGAGATACTGCTCTCCTGCTACTGTCAACACAGGCTTTCAGATAAGGGAGTTGGTCACTGTTTTATACTGTCATCTAAAGTTTTTTGGGGTTTTTTGTTTCGCTGGGTTTTTTGGGGTTTTTGTTGTTTTTTTTTTTTTTGCAAATCTGCTTCTTCTGCATCTTAGCAGCCTCGCATAGGTCTGGTGATGTGGTGCTGGAGGTAACTGTGATGCCAGTGAGATGGCATTTCGGTGCAAACCAGCACAGTCTGCTCATGGACTAGCTCAAATTTGGAAAGTAGACTAGCTGCTTAAACAGAGCCCAATGCCCAGCTGAATTATTTACAAGGGTGTAAAATTATTGCTGTGTCAAATTTAGTAGGCATTTGTGCATAAGGTTGGGTGAGATAAATGAACGTCATGGGTTGTACAGTTCACAGAGGATAAATGGCAACAGCTCCTTTCCAGATTGCTGCTTCCCTTTCTTTCCCAAAGAGGTGGGACATAATGAGATGAATTTACCACTCTTCCAAGGGAGGAGATCTTTTATGTTGCCATCTCAGCCCAGACTATCCTAGGCGGTAAGCAGCAATAAAGCTCAGCTCTGCACGGCAAGTGTGGGAGGTGACACTCTGTCAAGCCTCCACAGCTGACACCTGAGTCTTGCATGAGAAGTGTGGACTAGATTCCAACCTGAGAACATCTGGGTTATGTTACATACAGTTTGCATTAGACAAAAGCAGTTTCCCTCACCCCACCACCTCCAAATCCTCAACAAAAGCCATTCCTACCTAACAGCTGCCAAACCATTTTCTGGCTTTGCTTCCAAGTCTGTAATCTAAAGAGGGGAAGAAAAAAAAAATCAAATATATTTATTAATGCTTCCTTATAAATAATGTGTAGCAGAAAATACTAGTGTCTGTGGAGTTACACATATGTTGCAAAATCCATGGAAATCAACTAGACTCTCTCATAAGCTTTACATCAGGCCACAGAAGTGAAGTCCTGATACGATGAAGCCAATGGCAAAATTTCAGCCCCACCGAGGGCTTAAGATGAGATCATACCTTTTTTTTTTCCCTCATCTCCTGTGTAACAAAGGCTACAGAGTTTCAGCCAGTCACCCTTCTACTGAGGCATGTAACACCCTCAAAAAAACTATTTGTCTTGGTCTGAAGATAGCAAGAGAGCATTATCCACATTAGCCTCTTTAAATGATTAATTGCAATTAAACACAGGTGCCTTACTCCTACAAAACCTGCAACTGCCTAACTCTCAGATCTTGGTTCTTGGCATACTCAGACTTCACAGAAGCCTAAAGCCAAGAGGAACTGCTAGGTTACTATTTCAATCATCACGTATCACTCATATTTTCCCTGACCCTCAATACTCCAGAGATTAAACTGTTGTATGGTGCAGGCAGGGAGCAGGAGAGAGCAAGATGTACTGAGGGTGTTTTTGCGTGCAGTCTCTGCAGACACATCCCTGAAATAACGACCTGGCTGGGCACGCTGGGGAGTGAGAGCGCCTCTCCTGGAGATCACAGCTAGGGCATCAGCTCAATAGTTAACATCATCTATAGTCCTCCAAGGAGAGCCTATTTGGTATACAGTGCTGAAAAAAGACAGCAAAGACACAGCCCTGCCCTGAAGATTGTATGTCACACAAAGAATACGGAGCAAGGTTCTTGGCTGGTAGAACTCCACAGTTGCGCCATGTCCACTTAAGCTGGCAGGGCAATTTCAATTTGTGCTGCCCACAGATGGAACCCAGGCAAGCCAAAAGGGACTGGATCTACCTTCAGAAACTGGCTTTCTCCACATGTTCTTGCTGATGTTAAACCCTGCGCTTCTGAGACCAAGGATCCAGAATTTCATTATACCTATAAAATGACTATTGTACTTCAGTATGATATGCTGATCCACAAATAATGTACGCCCTAAATAATAAATAGCTACAGTGAATAATAAATGTCAGAGCAATAAATAATAAACAACAACATAAATTTTTCTATGAGAGACACATGGGGATTAACACTCTAGTTTGTTGCAGACAGGCCAGTCAAATTATTGCTCACTTTCATCGATGATCCCCAGAGCTCTCAAATTCATTTCCTGCCCACTCAACAGCCCACATAGGAGAAGAAACCAATTTCATATTGGTTCCTTCCAGGAAAACACCCCCACCTGAGCGAGGGGGCCAAACCCAGCAGTGAGGGAGGTTGGCGTGGGCCACAGCTACTCCAGGGCAAGCCCTGCAACACAGCAGTGATGCTGGTATCGCCTTCCTTGTGTTGCAATGCTGGGAAAGTGAGCATCACTTACCACAGTCTTCCACACTTCCCTTATCTACAGCTGAGAATGACAGGTCAATAGCATCACGCAACAGCACTGCTGTTCCCCAGCGCATGGGAGCCGGCCCGTGCCAGGGTGGGCGTTAATTTAAGCACAAGCTAGATAGCTAGGGCAGCACGGAGATGTACTGAAGCTCAGAGACTGCTTTGCTCCACCCTGTTGCAGGCTTTCTCTTTTTAAGGACTATGAAAATCACTGTACAAGTATCCATTTCTTAAGGTAACAGCACACAGTCATCAGGGTCACAGGGAAACTTAACGACATTTTGTTATAATAAGACCCAGGCTCTAAACCATAAAGAAGAAAAAAAACCCCAATGTTAGGAAAAAATAAATTCCTAAAACTCCTCACTTTTAAAGACAGTTATGTGATTTCTACTATATAATATTGAATGCTTAGTATGGCAACCCTGCAAGGTAGGAGGCTGAGGAACTGCAAAGAGAATTGATATTTTAGCATGAGGACAGATTCTGATGGCATTTACACACATACATACACACCTGCCACAATGTGCAATAACACCATACATTTCAAGCAGCTTCTCGGGATACAGCTGCATGTAAAAGATATCAGAATCCAGCCCTATACATCCCATATGCCTCTCTCTGATTGTTGTGGCAATACACAAAAGTCCAAATGCAGCAGACTCTGCTGCAGAGCCTGAAATGAGCTTAATCATTTATTCTGTTCAGCAAAACAAATGGGTCTTCTGTGCATTTTCACTAAACACACGCAATAACTAAACCCAGAATCATTCCTCTGATGCTTTTATTCCATGCCCAGCCCTAGAGCCTCTTTAATATCTTTGCTTTATAGAACCACCTTTGGGGGAAAATCTCTGGCTCTGTGTTTCCTCAGCTTTCTCAGGCTCTGCTGCCTAGCAGGCATGACTCTGCTCTCCCACTGCAGCATTCACTGGATTAAAGTGTGCCCAGAAACTCTCAGATGCCACAACGCCTCTATTAATCAACCAGCAGAAATGCATACAGATCCAGTGCCGCTAGCTAAGAAGTCAGGTTTAGAGCATCTGAGAGCAATCAGACAGACACTGCAACTGAGCAAATGAATTAATGAGCCTATTACCCCATTGTATCATCACAGCCATTGAATTAATACTGTATTTACACTTCACTCCCACACTCACTAAGCGGCTTGATAGGCTTCCTTCTGCCTCAAAAACAATTAAGCTGTATACTGATTTTTCCTTCACAGTGTAGTTAAAAGCAAGAGGCGATCCTTGATGTTGCAGGGTGAAGTGAAGGTTCTGGTGCTCTCCATTCAATATTAATTTTGAGTACTCAGTTGGGTTCTGTGGGGAAAAAAAACAACTTTGTTACACTTTCTTCAGATGAGAAGGGATATGGCTCTTCCCACCAAGTGCAACCATATCCTCTCTTCAAGGGAGCACGTAAAGAGAGGTTAACAGAGTTGTCTTCTACAGCAAAGGACCTATGTTGACTTACAGGCTTCAGGCTTGTCAAGCCAGAACTTGGAGAACCTTCCCTTGCCGGATGCAACCCGAAGGCCAGGGCACACCTTCTGCCCACACAGCTACCCTTTCCCCTTGCCCTGCTCTGCCCTGACGGGAGCCACATCTAAAACATGGCAGGCGGCTGGTGGCCAACGAACCGCAGGGCTGAGCCCCAAACTAGCCTGACCCGTAAAGTCAGCTGGAAGCTGAAATAGGAGACAACCCGATGCCCATGTCCAGTTAATTGCCTTCCCATTCCTTTCCTCCTTTGCAGCTAAATACTTTTCAGACGCCATCCAGATCCAAGCAGCAATGCCTGGTCTGAGCACCAAGAGATGTCAGCTGAATGTCTCTACATGCTCATCTCAGGACAGTTACCCTTTATTCTATTCCTAGTTACAGGTGAATGTAGTTAGCCATTCCCTCCTTTGCCATGGAAATATGCCTCCAAACTTTCCATTTCTGTCTCACCAACAGAGATCACGTGCGCCATTTTTAAAGCTATCCCCATGCACTTCTAAGGCGGTGGAGGACAACAAGCTCTAGCATCTGTGAGCTTTATTAGAAAATACCTGAAAAAAGCCCACCCTTTCTTCTATGGAACACAAGTCAGGTCTTCCAGCCCCACACATATGCTTACCTGAAAAGCCTCCACAGGCTGCTGAAATAGGTCCCGGCCTTGGATTGTCACTTGAACAGGGTTCTTTGCCAAATTCAGGACCCGAATTAAACTCTCTTCTGGGACAAGTCGAGGCATATCGGTTTCCTAATTAAAGTAAAAGGCTTTAAGTACCATCTGTATGCTTTATTAGCACTTTAATATCTCTTCATTTTTAGCCATAATAGTCTTCCTTTCTGTAATGACACTTTTCCATCCCTTCCTCGTCAGAAGTTGCACTGAGAGAAAACTGAACATAAATCTTATTTAGGGAGGCTTCCTCATAGTAGCTCAATAGCCAACCTCTCGCTCCTCCCAAAAACTGCTCTTCACACCACCCAGAGTACAGGCTATGGAACTGCTGGGCAGGCAGAACAAAGTCATTGTTTTATTATACAGCTCCCTAGTGCCTGGATTTAACCAACTGCCATATCAGAATGGAAAAAATTATGCTTAGCTTTCAAAAGCAGTGACCAGAATATTTCCCACTGCATTCAGTGACTGGGAAAAGAATTACGCCAAAAGCTAAGCAGTTTTGAAAGTCCCAGTCCATCTCCATGTCTGTAATCAGTGCTTTTGTATCACTTGACACCATGCTATCTAACAGCCAAATATACACATCTTATTCCCTGTTTTCTGAGTAAGGGAGGATGATGCCTCCAGCACAGAGGTATCTCTTTCTGTCAGGAATCATTTCCTAGAAAGAGTACTTCAACCAGCGTCAACCTTGTACTACGTGCAAATCTAAAATGAATTTTCTTTTAAAACTTCTCTCTTTTCTCACTTTATTTTCAAGTTGCTGCCAGCAATACTTCAGAGCTATCAATTTTATATCAATTCTATCTCATCCTATAATTCAGGGATTGCAGACAGGGTAGTTTGAACCTAACTTGGTGGGGAGACACACTATCAGAGAAGATAGGGTGACGCTGATTTCCCTGTACCCCTATGCCTCTCCAGACCAACAGGCCTGTTAATGGTATCCAGCAAATCCCATTACTATGGCTTTGCGCCTGCACTACCCACAGCCAAGCCAAGATGGGCCATCCTGCCCCCGTCTTTGATAGAGCTTTTAGTGGCCTTCAGGGTAAAATTTCCATGCACGGGCAGGGGTGAATGTCTAACTCACCTTGCCTCTGCCTGAAGGAGTCACCCACAGCCAGAGCAGACTTTCAGTGCTTGGCCAGAACTGCTGGTGGTGACAATGAGAGCATCTCTTTGCTCACATAGAGAGATCAGAAAGAAGACCTGAACCCACAGTCTCCAGCAGGAGACTTGTCAGTGGATTCACCTCAGGAACCAGCAGATGTTAATCCAGGGCTTTGTGCCAGCCACTCTAACAGAACGTTTTAAGTATACCTGGAAGCTTTAAAAATTAATCCTACAGTAACTTTTGAGAGCCAAAGGTCAGCCAAAGTCTGCACGAGGCTGGTCACGGGCCAGAAACAAACAGTACAAATCTGCAGGGGCTCACATTGAATTTACAAGAGATTTGCTGCCATCCTGTCTGGGGACGGCCGGCAGTCCCTGTTGCCTGTGACTACAAAAGTGACTGCATTCACCTGCCTCGCTAGAGAATCATTTTGGCTTGTGAAAAAACATATCCCCACCCTAAAGGAGGAAAAGAATTAAATTAAAAAAACAAAACCATCACACATACACAACCCCCCCCCCCCCCCCCCCCCAAACCAGTAAATTATAGGCAAGCTACAGCAAGAAATAGGAGAGAGAACAGACTACCTTTTGGGAATTAGTCCCTAGCATTAACTAGATGTCTGTCAAGCACTTTGACGATGGAAATCTAGAATATAGACCAATACAGATGACCGGCACAGCACAACTGCAAAGACTAGAAAGAGAGAAAGAGACAGAGAGACAGAGAGAGAGAGGGAGAGAGGGAAAAGTAGACAACGTAAGAATTATCATTAGCCACTGGGTCAGTATGCTTAATTGTAAAGAACACATTAAAAATTTTGATCAAGGAACACAATAGTTAAAAGGATTATCTAACATGCATCAATAGAAATAACCCAGGGAAAGAAAGTATTTCTGACGAATCCCTTGTGCTATACTTACATTTATTTTGATTTCTACAATGGCTGCAAGTCCAAACGCCATTCCTGCAAGGATCATACCTGTTGCCATTTTCCTAATTGGTCTACGGAGCAAATGAAAAAGGTGCCATTAAGAAAAAAAGGTAATTTAAAATATAGAATACCATGTGCCAAAACCATGTAATGAACTGTCCAACAGGTGGCACTGGGGATGACATGCTGTTTAAATTGGCAATCATTTAACTTAAAACTATTCTATTATTCTGTATGAGGCCAGCACTGAGGCCAATTAAAACTGATATGCCATGAAAAAAAAGCTCTTTACTTGCAAGTTTCATATTATCTCATTCCTAGCTCTTCTAGTGGGAATAACTCATGGCATTACGTTAACCTGTGATGTTGGAAGGAGCACTAGAAATGATATATCTTCAAGTCCCTTTTGGGAAAGGCAAAAGAAAAGCAGCATGCTATTTAGCAGCAGGAATGAGGAGAAGAAAAATGTATAGTTTGTGTCATCAATGTTTCTGACCATCTGTGGCATCATTCTGGGTTATTTCTCATGCCAATACATTTACATTTCTAGAGAATAAATAGCTTGCTTCTGAACTCGGAGCAAAACTAGTGCAACTCTACCAAAGTTACATGAGAGAATCTGATATAAAGCAGAATAGGTCCAGAACAGCAGGTCCAAACTGAATATTGAGTTGTTGAGATTTGAAACAAATCTGGTTCTAGATTCAGTGGTCTCCACTCTTTGTAATGGTCTGGATTCACATTTCAGATTGACTCGGCCGTTTGAAATCCAGATTAGGAACCAAAATTCTGTCTCTGTTATATGCCCTGGGATAAGAAAACATTTACTGCTTGCATCTTGTAACAAAAAATTTTTTTTGATCTTCAACACTGCATTGGGATTTTGTAGCACAAACTTTTGCAGCCACATAGGCTAACTCCCTGCGGGCTACGGTGTTTCCACAGCCACTTCTACAGCTAAACTGGATTCCACATGCAGGGGACAGAAACAGCATGGCATTCAGTCCTGATCGGTGCATGAGTTTGTGCTGCTGGGTGAACTAGTCCGTGAACCGATCATCCGGCAGAAACTTCTCTGTCAAGTCAGGGCTCATTCCAGGGCACAGAGTCACACTGAGGTAGCATGGAGAAGCACAGCTTCTGATGTGTGTCCTCCAAAGGGCACCATCACAGGGCTGGCCAGTATCTTTGTTATGTCTCTAGGTGCAAGGAATTCAGCATGATGGGAGAGGATCAGCAGGGTGAAGGGGTAGGCTTCTAAGGCCCCTTCCATCCCCATTTTAAGCAGTTTTGTCTATCCAGCATTTTAGTTTGGATCAGGAAGATGCTTTTTAAGCCATTCATCTCCCACTCATTGCCCCTTCCCACACTGTGATTCACATTGAGAAGTGGTGTTGGAACACAGAAACTGGGTTCCTTTCAGCTGAAACTGCACTGGCAGAGGCACTTCATGAGTGCACATAACATACTCCCACTGCTAAAGGGCATCAGTCCACAGAGGCAGACTACAGATACTCTGAAGTAAAATCCTCCAAAATGCATAAAGTGGGTCTCAGAACCAACCTGGAGGTCTGCTCCTGTTACTCTGCACTTCTTGCTAACATACACTTGGAATAAAATGCTTGGGCCATACGGAAATTCCCTTATGTACTCATTGGTTCAGATTCTAGTGTGGAATCTGCTTTCACAATACCACATGTAGCCCACACGGGACAGTGAATTTGGTCCCACAGGGACCTTTCAGGGAGGGAATTATTTAGGGCCAACATAGAAGACAAGGTGAAGAACATGTTGATCAAATTCAAAGGGGGACCGTTCATATCTGCTTTCAGGGAAAATCCGTACAAGCAGAATCTAACATCACTGAATTTTCTCCTCTGGAATTTCCAGGGCCTGTGGAAGAGGGTGATGCTGCCTATTGGGGCTGAAGTAGAAGCAAATACTGGGAAGGGTGAATGGAAATTTGTGTTTCTTCTCCTTAAAAGCTATTCTGCACACTTGCTGCAAAAGAATAAGAACTGAGGCATCTGCATTGTCCCCAAGTACTTACGTGAAATTAAATTTGCACATGTTTATCAGGGGGTAGAGCCAAAGGTCGAAAATTGGGATGAAGACAAGAATAAGAAGTGGATTTAAGAACTGCAATACAAAAGAATGGGAGTTTAGTGACTAGAAAGCAACTTTCAGTAATTAAACTCATAAAGCACTGTCCTCCAGAAATAATTCCATTACAGAAAGGACATGAACAAACACTTAAAAACCTCCTTTTAAAATATAATCATAGTACGCCCTCCGACAGCTTCTGCTATTTAGTTTTCACAGGCATGAATATGTTTTGTTCATATCCTCCCCTCCAAGAGGTAAGCAAGCATCACTGGCCCAATTTCCCTGAAGACAGAACTGAAACATTATGTTTTTAAAAAGTACAAAACCCACTGACAACAGAAGCAGGTGACCTTCAGTGCTGTCATGGGACCTTACAACAAATCAGTAATAATGGAATCATCTGTGGGACTTCAGCAAAATCCCAGAGGAACAGGCACTATTCTGTGAGATTGGCAATTTCTCACACTTCCACACAGTTTGGTAATCCCCCAGGAGCTACATTTCTCCCGGGAGGGCCAGAGCTTGTCTGCCAGCCAGCAGTGGCACAGCACAAAAATAGAGTGTGATGGAGAACAAGCAGAGAGATATGCTGTTTCAGTTTTGAAGGAAGATTTCAGGGAACAGAATAGCTTTGAATTTCTCCAGAGCAGTTCAGCATAAGAATTGTAATCAACTGTGACAACAAGTCACCGTCTTGGAGCCTTCACATTTTCCTCTGCCCTGCAGGAAGGGAGGAAGGAAACATATTTCAGGCACAATGCTCATCCCAGAGCAGGGGCATGTTAAAAGGAGACACAGCTTGTATCCTCCATATGCCAGCACTAGTTCAAGAACAATAGTTCTTGAATATTCTGCAGGATTCAGCCTCCACATTAGGACATCCTTGGGGTCTTCTGAACCCCAAGACTAAGCTTTCAAAACAGCTAGCGAGCAATAAGGCAGAGTGCACACCACAGCAGCCATCAGGAGCACTGCTATTACCTTCAAAAGGAGCGGAGAAAGGCCACTGGTCCCACGAGAAAAATAAAAATGAGAAAGGAAAAAGAAAACACATTTCTAAGGGTTATATCCTACCCCACAGTATCTTTTACCTGCATTTGGTCAGGCTGAAGGATATATATTCCCTGAAACAAAAAGATATTCCAAGTGATTTATAAACACCATAATATAACAGTGCATATGGCAAATAAGCAACCAGTCCAGTTTGCCTTAGCAGCAAAAGTGGCTTCTTCAAATGCTTTATGTTGGCTTCAGCAGCTGACATTGTGCTTTTGACAGTTGTCGTCTAAGGACACAGTGTTTGATGAGAATCATTTTGCAGAAGGAAGCTACGCTCAGACCTTGATATATGGCAGTGGGGACATAGCCTACGACAGATCCTGAGACCCATCTTTCAGACTGGCTGAGCTATGAACTAGGTGAGTAGGGAGGAATGGGCATGATAGCGTCCCAGTTGGGATTTGGACTTAGAGCTTCCTCCCTCTTTGCTTCTGTAAGGGAAAAAGCCAAAATCCTGCACGCGAGTGCTCTCAAGCTTCAGGACCCTCTGAGCTCTGCTGGCATTTCTCCCAAGCACCCCAAAAGAATAACAAAAGACCATCCCCGAGCCAGTGGGCTGCACAAACACCTCTTCCCTCCCTCCATCTACCCAGGGGTCCAAACGGGCTGTGTTGAACTGCTCGACTGTGGCTTGAGCCGAGTCCTCAAGGCTGTAAAAGGTGCCTCACCCTTGCATCACTGTACCCAGCCCCCACAATTGGGCAAGGTTAACGGCGATGGACGGAGGGATCCAAGACCCCAAAAGGGACCGATGAGTTGTCTCCAGGGAGAGGCTGGTATTTGAACTCCATGCAATGCTTTTCATTTGAAATTAAGATGAAGAGAAGAGGGGAAATATTAGGAAGGAAATAATATCTTCCCAAGAATGCATAGTGGGGGTTTGTCTCCTGTCTGCCAGGTTTGTCCTGAGCTGAATCTGGAAAGGCTGCCTGTCTCTGCTGGTTCAAATTTTGGGCTTTAAGTCAATTTTAAACTGGAAAATGGGTGTTTACAATGCTAAATTCTGATGTGAGCATCCACAGGTAAGATCTAGATGGCCTATTAAAAAAAATATGTCTGGAAACCAGCCCTGTATGGTGGCATTTTTAGGTAGATAGCTGATCCACATTTATCTGCCACTGCACCCTGCATCATTTGCCATTCACATCTCTGAAGAACTTTATGGCTACTAACTAATTAATCCTCATCACAGCTCTACCCTATACACAAGATTCCTGCTGGTTTTGAGAGGCTTCATTAATGTATCACCAAGTAAGCCAGAGCAGAAATATACAACTACAAGAGCTCTAGTTACACCTTACAAGTGCTGTGTGAACTTTCTCCAACTTCTCTGCCTTCAGTGGGGGTAAGCAGGCTGGAAACCCTACCTGCTCAAGGTCACAGAGCAACCAGTTGCCAGTAGGTCAGTACTCCTGACCTTGCAGGCTGCTGATGGCTCCCCAGCCCTCATTCCTTGGCAAGATGTGCTGTGATGAATTGAACACGGCTGCACAGAGCCTCTCACTTCTAATCACCAAAAGTGCAACTCACCCAGACTCATCAAGCAGATGCTCTTAGTACTGCGAGACTCCGGTTAAAAAGCAAGAGCAGTGATGTTACTACTAGTCTTACCAGCCCTGGTGACATTAAGTACTTACAAAATCAGCATTCATTTTTGTGGCTTGCAAAGTCCACCTGGATCCCTAAGGAGAAAACAGACAGCTGTGAAGCCTTCAGGATGTCCTATGGGACTAGAAAACATGGGGACAGAGAAGACGACAGTGTTGGAAGTCTTATTTCCCATCTATTCCTTCCCTTCCCTGTAACACCTGCCAGTAGGCAGGGCACATACATCCTTCTCACCCTCCTGTGCCAGACACCCAGCAGGACTGCGAGAGGATGGCCAGCAGTGATGGTGGGTACTGCCTTAGCAAGCCCCTGGACAGCTGGTAGGAGCATGGCACTCTGTGTCCCCAGGATGCTTTGGTGTTACTGTGGAAAGACAAGGGTGCAAACCTAGGCTGGCAGGCAGGCCTGCAACACACTGTACTGTACCTGCTGATCAAACAGGGCCCAGAACATTGGCAGCGGTATGAAGAGGAAGAGAACACGTGTCACCATTTTAACCTCCCCAATCAGCTGTTTCTATAAAGGGAACGGACAAAAAGGTAAGATGGGGGTGAGAAGCCAATAGATGATTCAAGCCACAAAGCATGAGAGCTCCTGTTTCCTTCTGCATGGCAGTTATTCCTTGCACTTATTCATGATATTGGACATATTTGCATTTCTCCATTTCAGTGCAGCACCTAAACTGTCCATTAAGGGTCAGGAGAGTACAGATGTGGGAAGAGACAGGACAAATGAGAGCCCAGTGCATGTGAGGAGTGGTGTGGCCAGGCCAGTCTTACTGTCTCCCCTGTATGTCTGCCCATCTCCCCCCTTCCCCCTCCAAACTTGCCAGGTAGGGCATCACTTACCGAGTATTTTTCTGACGCCCAGTCCAGCCAGTGATCTCGCTTTGGAATCTGACGGGAGCGGTTTTTCAACCGGTTTTTAATAGCAAACTAGGGAGAAAAACAGGTGAGTAACTTCCTCATGGCACACCTGCCCTTTTCACATTCCCAACTCAAGGCTGCCCTACACATCCCCAAATGTAAGCAGTGCCAGAAAATTGCAGGGGTTTGCTGGACACTTCCAAAATCTCAGATAGGATGCTTTATGACCAATTCTCTGCAGGGAAGTTTCTGTGACATTGAGTGATTAAAGGTATGATGTGGGAATGAACTATTTCACAGGCTTGTCTTTCGGAGACAAATCTGACACAAGCCCCCAAAGACTGTTTCATGCTTGATTAAAACCTGCTACGTGATAAAGCTTTAAACATAATTTCTTCAGTTCTCTTCCAAAAAGCACCTGTTGAATTTACCACTGTGCTGGGGAGAAAATGCCTCATTACCCAAAGCAATGTCAAAACCAGAACTCTCACTCCCTTCTTGTTCTGTAAACCTTTCTTTTCATATTCCTGGTGCAGCTCATGTCTCATTCACTCCTAGACCAGCTTTCAAGTTGGTTTCTCACTGGAGGAGAAATCAGTGACACCAAATCTGTAACTTGTTTGTTTATGCTGTGTGCTCCAGTCACTGAACACAGCCACCCTGGCAAAAAGTGGTAGACCTCACTTAGAAATACTATCCTTAAGATCTGGCCTGTTTGCCCAAGGTAAATCTGTGACTAGGATTGACCTAGGTAAAAAGAAAACATCTGCTGTTAGCAACAGCTTCCTGAAAAAGAAACATCATCATCCACCTAATAATAAGAGTATTTTTTCACACACTATATTCAGCTCACACACCATGAAAAATAATTGATATGGCTATAATGCAACTTCAGCAGGTGTCTCTTGCATTTACATCAACATGCTGAATGTGCATAATATGAATGTGTACTATTACTGTCTGCTGAACTGATAAACTTCAGTAAAATTATTCAGCTGAAAAAAATTGAGTCATATATCTGATACTCTGAGTTTCTGAATTTTCCTTTCAGTTCAGCCTCCACCAGCATCTGCCACTCTTGGTTCTGCTGACAGCTGAACAGTTCATGGAGCTAAGGAAAAACAATTGAAATGTTGAAAGAATAATCTAGGACCTAAATGTGTTTCTTATTCCTTACAGCTCATCAGCAAGATATCCAGGAACAGCATACAGAAGAACTCCAAATGTCACCTCCCGTTTCCCTTTGCACTTTTCTGACCTGCAACCTCAGAGTTGTGCACAAAAAAAAAAGAGAATGGCACACACTTACGCCGATGCATTTGCACACTTCAAGTAAGACGTTCCCTTGTGGTGGTGTTTTTCTGTACAGTCCACTTCCAGCAATGAACACAACTGAAAAATATTATAATCCAAATGGGAATTCCCATGAATGAGGCTCAACCCTACACTGGCTTCTGGGAAGGATCGCCCACCCCTGTATTCAACAGAAATCCTCTGCCCTTGGGCCTTACAGGATTGTACTTTTAAAAAAATAAATATATAGGACTCCTTTAATGCCTTCAGGTGGAAGAAAACGCAACACCCTACAAGAGGCAGTGTGATCCCTAGGAAGTCACTGTCATCGTCTCATGATCTGCTCCAGCACAATAGGCACCCCCACATCTGATTCACGCTAGGAATCAAAGCTTTGAAAATTCCCTCATCTATGCTTTTTGTAGGCTAAACTTAAAATATAATCCACATTGAATTGCTGCACCTGATGTTGGACATCAGCCCTGAGTCACTGCAACCATGTGGGGATTAATCCAGACCTAATGCGTGCTCTGTGTACTTGCATCTCACACACATTTCAACGGAAACTGCCACAAAGGTCACTGCATCACACACTGGTGTTGACAGAAATTACCTCCATTTATGGTTTCCACGAAGGGACATGCAATTTAAGATATTGTTTTGTCTTGGTTTTCTCCCTCAAAGCACAAAGAATATTGGACCGAGGCTTCAAAATCCTGTCAGAGAGGGGGCTATCTGATTACATATAATTTGTCCTGCTCTTTGAGAGCCTCTGAGCACATTGCAATTCCAAAGATGTTAGCAGGGAGAAGCACAATAAAAGCTGAGCATGAAATCCATGTAATAGACCAACCTCAATGTTTTAAACTAACCCAGTTATCTGGGTCAGTCCACAGCCAGTGGAGAAAAGCAGACAGCTCTGTCCTAACACAGGAGGCCTAGGACATTGCAGGGAATTCACCATTTCTCTTTTCTATGATGACCATTTGCATCGTTTTGACTTGCAGAACTGTCAGAGAGAACTCTGCAGTCAGTTTAGGTGAGGCACACTGAAAGACACTTGTCCAAAGTCACCCAGAGTGGGCAGTTGCACTACCTAATTTTTAGCATCTCCCTGTGGCCGTGTTGGTGCCTCTAAAAGGTGATTCATTCGGTTTGCTGGAACACCTTCTGGCGATGCTATCGACTCCTTTGGGAACTGAGGTCCTGCATTAGGTTTGGTATTTGGAATTAAATAGTATCAATCTTCCCCCATCTTTCAGAAGCTGAAGCAACCCAGAAAACCTTGCTCTGTAAGATTTCCATTCTGCCTCTAAATCTATCCTTGCTTTCCATCGTCACAGGGAGAGGGCCAGTCAGGGCTGAAAGCGTATTTTCTTGGGTTCAGCATGGTGCTCACATAGTCAAATATATCTCTTTCAAGAGCATTTTAGTGTGTTACAAAAGAACACAGAGCTGCTTTGCCGGGCAGGCCACGGAATCTGGCAGCCGGACACTAGCTAAAAACACATTTTGATTGATGCCCTCACCAAAACTGCAATATTTACATGTCCATTTTCCCCTGGGCAGCTATTACCCTGATAGAAACATTCTTCTCACAATGATGCACAGAGGAGCCTGTGCTGCCTTAAACTGATAGGAACAGGCCACAGGGGAACAGACAAGCTTCTCAGGCCCATGACCACGCACTTTTTTGAAAATAGTTGCTGTAACGTTAGCTGTGGCCTGATGACATTTCTCCAGTGTCCTGGTTCTTCTCTCTGATGGAAGTTTGAAGGGACAGAGCAACATTCACATTCTCTGGGGGATGAACTTTTCAAATCACAGATGCTGTGGTGAAATCACACAATTGCTTGGTCTCTCAATTAAGCTAACAAGCTGAATGAGAAGTCACCCCATGCTGTGTCAAAACCTCTCAAATGCAGCATAATAAGGGGACTGCTCCCCTCCGCAGCTTGCAACTGTGAAACTAAAGCTAATGGGGTGTCCTGTGCAGTGGCTACCAAGGAGTGACAGTGTGAACGTGGAAATTGCTGAGTATTTTATAAGGGTTGAAGAAGAAATCTTGACAAGTACATTAATGGGGCTAAGATGCAAGTTCTGGGAAGTAGGGGGATTGCGGCTGCCTCCTTACACTTGGACAATAAGGGCTTTTTATTGCAACATAATAATAAGCTGTCACTGTGATTGTGGGAATTACTTCAGCCAAGCAAAGTGAGACAGCTCAGAATAAAGTAACATCTCGTTCAGCTCCTTCTGTGATTTCTGTGCGGCACACAGATTCTGAAGAAGAAGTCTGAGCCATTAAAGATGGCCCCAAGCTGCAAAGAGCCTGTGGAAAGGTTAGAAGTCACATGCTAAGGTTCTCTTCTATAAGCTGGGGAGCTTTGAGCACTTCTCAGATTGCAGTTCAAAGGCCAAGCCTGCTCATAGGCAAAGCTGCAAGCCATCAGGAGAATCATTTTGGCGCCTCTCTTTGCTTTACAGAGCAAGGCAATTGTATTTTGAAACACTCACCAGACCACCCTCTCATCAGTATCATGATAAAGGATTGCAGTAAAACCATGGTCTGCCCACCACTAAGTGAACTAGTGACTTTTCTTGCTGTTCTGAACTGTGGAATTGTTGGATGACCTCGAACCCTTGAGTTTCCCATTGCAGTATCCATCCAAAGCAAGTGAATTCATGCATTTTCTCATCTTTCCATGGACTCAAAAATGGTAACTCCTATTACAAGCATTATTGTTTCCACTCACCAAGCGCCAACACCATCAGTGCTGCTGGGACACCAAAAGCCAGTGCATAACAATCCTCTCCAAAACATTTCACATCCCCTGAAAAAGAAGTCAGAAATAAAAGCACCTAATTACAGTCAGACTTATGTTACCAGGGCCTTTGATTTGCTTCCCCTAAATCAGTCACTTCCCCTGGCTTTAAATCTTCTTTGTTGGTGCCTGACACTGTGAATTGAATCTCCTTGAAACAGTTGTCCTCCCTTGATGAAGACAATTTGGAAGCAGGGTTAGTGTCTGTCAGCAAAAGCAGCTGATAATGGGATATTTATGAGAACGGTAGAAGGGAGGGGGCAGACAAATAAGTAGAAAGAAGTAGTAGGAACTGTAATTTGGAAAAACCCCACAACATTTGAAATTACCTGAAGCCATTCTGTATTTGCCTAGATCTAAATAACCAGTACTATGTTTCCACATTATTTGTGACAGCTGCCGGAGTTATTGAGCTAAAAACCTGAATTGGATTTCATAGCTACCTACAGTGGACAAAGTGGAAGCCAATACCTCTGCTAAATAAGTGAGAGAACAGGATTAGTCTTAACACTCCAGTTCCCTTTCTGGCCACCTTCACGCTCTCACTAGAGGCAGTCTGCTCCAAATGTCAGGTCTTGCAATAACCCATGAGGAAGCCAGGTTTGTTACAGCATGGCTTTGATCCATCTAAGCGATGGTTCACTGAAACCCTGCACATCTTGGACCAGGTCAGCTCTCACACCACATGAATTCAGAAGTCCAGTTGCAAACAGCATGCCAGCAGTGGGGTCTGTGTTTGTGTGCCATTGGCTACAAATTACTGCATTCTAACATGGAGTAATAACAAAATGGCTAAAGTAAGACAACATAGTCAACAGGAAACCAGCCCATGAAGCCTTCAGTTGTTCCTATTTGTTGTCCCTGGGCAGTCACAGTCAGATGCATAGCTGTGTGTGTGCATAGTATTTATTTATTTATTTTTAGCAAATTAGCTGAAATCCAACAAAGCTGGCAGCAAGCCATTATGGGCATACTGAACTTTTGACATGCAAAATTGAGTTGGACTTCTCCACCTAAAAGTATATATTCCACATTTCTGCCAAATGTCTATGAACTGCACTTCTTGCTCCTCCAAGAAAAGCTTTCACATTTAGCAGAAATTCCTCTCCACCTCATTTCCATGTTGCAACTACTTTATTGCTAGGCTACATTGGCACAGGTTTTGATGTTCAAAGGGGACTGGATTTTCATCTGCCCACTGACTACATTGAGCAAAAGCCCCTTCCCAACAGAAGGCTGACCTGGGGACACCACTGAGAGAAGGAGCAAGAGATACAGCATTTGCCTTTGCCCATACAGATGTTGTAAATCAGGGACAAGCACAATTGTCCAAACCTTGTGAAATGAATGGCCTTTTAAAATAATCACTCTGAACAAAGAAAGCTTCCTGGAGGCTATGGGATGGAATGAAAAACATTGCTACTAGGTGTGAGGCTACCTTGTCCCTGTCCCTGTCCCCATCGCCTATGGCTTGCTGCTCTGCCTCTGTGTCTGTATTTAGAATGTGCCAATGCCCTTGGCTTCTAGGCGCTGCGATACAATGAAGTAAGTGCAGCAAGACTCGGGGACTAAAAGGGATTGTGCAAGCTGGCTAGAATATAAAGTAGGTCTTAAATGGGGCATAGGCCTGCGCTTTGTCTTCAAGGGCAGTTGCTCAGGGCTGCAATCTTGCAAGCAGACCCATGCAGACATGCCCGGGTGCCAGGACAGAGCCCTCCAGAAGTCAGCAGCACCCTGTGGGAGGGAGAAGGTAGGACTTCAAAACAAGCCCTGCTAAGTTTTTTGGCCCTGACACCCGTATAGGACAGCAGAGATCAGTTCCTATCCACAGGTTACCTGCGGGCAAGACAGGGGAATAATCCTTCAATGGCAATGTGGAGGATTAGATGACCATATACGTCCTTCCACCTTTCATATTTTAATTATACAGTTCAGGCTGGCTTTGAAATACAACCAGGAACATAGTTTCTGTGACTCCTCTGCTAGTACTATAAATCTGTTACGCTGCTACGGCAGGATTAACAAGGCGTAAATGCAATACACTGGCCACTCCACAGATAATATAATTTCTGCCATTCAGTTGTCATAAAAGCCTAACTACGCACAGCAGGGCAGCTAATTTATCGTCTTATTCTAAATCAACACTGACCTCTTAATACAGGAGTTACAAACGTGGAGATCAAACTTCCAGCATTAATGGATAAATAGAAGATGGAAAAAAACTTGCTTCTCTCCGAGGTCTAAAACAAGAGAAGACAATATCAATGTCACGGCTAACACGCAGCATTGGGCTTGCAGATTGAGCACTATCAATTCTCTTGTTAGGAAGGCTGGGTAAATATTGACACACAGTACATAAAACGTTAAGCAAACATGCTTGCATTCAGGTGATGGTAAACGCTCACACAAATCAGCTCACGTTACTTGAGAAGCGCTTTGGGGCTTTCTGGCATTTCAGAGGAAAAGCCACTGCTTTGAGAGTGTTGTGAGATTGGAAGGAGGGGAGAGCATTTACTTATTCAGAACAAATAGCATGATTCAGATCCTCTGTCACCTAATTCAATCCAATTTGGCACAGTTTGACAAGCTCATAATTTCTTCCCATGTCTGAGCTCTTTTTTTTTCCCCCTCCTCTCCTGCATAGAAATAGAAAAAGAAACCTGTGTATTTTGAGGCGCTTGTAATGACAGTATAGATGAGAAAGTGCCAGCAAGTGAGAGGTATCCATCAGACAGGAGATTACCAAGCTGAGGCCAGTCAACCTCAAACTAACAGGGTAAATTAAATCTACAGGAGCAAATTCAAGAGCCTGATGGAGGGATGAACTCTAAGAGAAAGAGCGCAGAATTTAACTGAAGTTTTAACATATTATAGTTCATACAGTCAAAGAATTCCTGTTGATCTTCTTTTCTCCTGTATAATTCATAATTTGAAAGGAATCAAGAACATGATGCAGAGTTTGGTCCTTTTTGCAGAGTAACGTGTGAGGCCATTCAACCGAGAGCAGTGTCTTCTTGCTTGTGAGGGAGACATACCCGCATAGTTGCATGCACATACACAGTGCTAAACCTCCTCCCTGTGCCTGGGTGGGCCAGCAGAGAGGAGAAAGAAGAGCAGGCTACCTGACCTACCCCATGCTCATCTGTATCACCAGCTACGGGACACCAGAGTCGGTGAAACCAGCATCTAAGGACAGCCCAAGCCCAGGTAGCCAATACACTCCACATGTATCTAGGCTTCGCTCCCAGCTATCACCAGGTCCTATAAAGGTAGTGGGCAAATTGCTTGGGACATGGCTTGGTGCCTGGCAGAGAGCTCCTTAAGGCACCTCGAGCCACACGTCTATGACTTGAGCATCACTTCAATGCAAAGCTTTAAGTTAGCTGAGCATGAGGAAGCTCCTCAGGGGCCTGCCTGGTTCTGTCCCCTCTGCTTCTAGTACGTCCTGCTTCCTTCTGCTCCCTGTGAAAACAATATTCACAAGGCTAGAAACCAGGAGAAAACATGGAGAATTGCTGGCAGCTAAAAGAGGACAGCTCTTAAGGAGTGAAGCCTGGCATTCAGAAACGTAACAAAACTTCCCATGACTGATGGTGCAGCCAACAGGAAATGTTGCTGCTTCATTTGGCAAGAAGCCTCTTATCACAGGGGATTACTACAGGGAAGGTGGGCAGGTGGGAGGGCGCTTTTCTTTATGTCCCCTTGTGAAGTGGGTACTGGGAAGGTGAGGGTGAGAACCCCATCTCTTCCCACTGCCACCCACTAAGAAGTCTGGGGGTCCCCTCACTTGAACTAAGGTGTTTTTGCCTTGCCCCAGCAATTATGAAGACCTCAGAGCTTTTGGCCCTTTCAGTTTTATTTCCTACCATGTCCCAAGCAATCTAATCCATACATTACTCATAAATGATTAGTCATGGATTAAAGTATTCGTAAACCTTATAATAGTCATCTCTATGGCATGTTTCCATGGTTAACAGCAAACAGCACTGGGTCTTACTATCTCTTATACTCCATTTCTGTTCTTACCAGTGTTTTTGATTACCTGGAACTTTTTACTGCTAAGCTAGTAAAAGTATATTTTCTTTTTCATTCTAGCTTTGTGACTAGTTATTTGTCATCATAAGGAAATCTAGAGAAGTGAGCAGCCTCAGCAATCCGTCCCAATCCCAGAGTAGCCCTGCCATGGCTTGACACGGGTGGGGCAGCAGAGTCCTCACAGTCCTGCCCTCTTCTAGTCAAATTCTCATGCCATGTCTCTAACCCTTCGTATCTGAGCAACACAGAATTCCTGAGAGTGAGAAAACTCAAGCATGCAGCTCTCAACATGATAAAGTCTAAAGCAACAATTACCAAAAAGAATGTGCTGGTAAGAGAAAAGAGTAGTGATGTATAAAGAATTTGGGGCAATTTGTTTTGCACATTTTCAGATTTCAGTGATGGAAAAAAAAAAACCAGTCAGAGAAAAGCAGAAGTGAGTACAAAAATAATGACCCAGCAGCTTGCAAATTACACTGATTGGAAAAAAAGAATTCCCTCCCTATTTTCTTAATCTTTAGAGCAGACATACATTAACAACATGATTTGGATTAGCTAATTTGAGAAAAGGTACTGTACACGATAATCCTGTTCTCCTTGGCAACCGGAAAATAAAGAAACAAAGGGAAAGCTATTTAGTACCTTAAACACCATATCGCACTGTTTGAAAGCGGCTTTGATCCTTAATTAATATGCACAGCAGCCTAACATATCATAAATATCATTTGGTTCAGGCATTTTTAGCTTGGACTCCTAATCCCATAGACAAAGATGCTTGAAAATCTCCTGCAGATAAATCTACTTTCCCTGTCTGACCTCCTGCTGAGTCAGTCTCCATCACTGTTTGTAGTAGTACTGTTCTCAAAGTGGCAGATCCAAGACTATTACACTCATAAAGTACTTAAAAGAAAACCAGATTGATAGTGTGCATTTTCCTCATAACATAAATTTGTCTCTACGTGGGAATAGCAGGGGCAATTTATTTATTAATTTTATACACAGAACTACCACATCCCTAGTTTCCAGATGGACAACTAAGCCTGTGCACTTAAGGGTCAACTGAAGTTTATCAGTGTCCTGAAAAGTAAGGGGGAATCAAATGCTTCATTTTATTTGGAATTTTCAAAACTTACTTCATCCTATCTGGAGTGGAAGGCAAAACCTAAGTTCTCTCAAACGGCACTCCAGAGGCGTTTGATTCCTTACCAAATCAAAACTTCTTATTCCAATTTTGAAGACTTAAGTTTCCTATCACATACCATAAAACATTTTTTTCTTCTGAAAGGCCAAGTCATTTCAAAATGGTAAAATACAAAACTTTCTATTCTGAAAAGAATTAATAGAGCAGAACACATTGTCCTTATCAGAAGGCTTTTTACAGTTTTCTTTCTCTAAATTAGTTTTTCTTGAGGGCAACACACCGGTGAATGCTTGAGCCTTAGTATTTGATAAATTTGCTGGAGAGGTGTAGTCTGAATGGTGGAGAATGGGTACAGGCCCACACAACCACAGGCAATTCAGGTTTTTCTCTGTAACTCACTTGTGGTTGTAAATCTGGGATAATAATATCTATGTGCCTGGCTGGGATGCTGAGATTCATTAACTGAAGTCTATAAAACACTCTGAAGATAAGTGGCACATATTATCATACTGTAATTAGGTGGTAATTGAAAGATGCTGGATAAACATTATTAATCATTAATATTCATAGAAGTAGCACTTCTGAAAACGCTGCTGTAACACCTCTTAGAATCCTTTTGGGACAACTATTGGCGCTGCAAGCTGGGATGCCCACATGCTGGTATGTACACACTGTATTCCCAGCGCGTGTGTGCTGTACTGCCAGCCTAGTTTTGGTCAGAGTTGTGCCAAGTGGGGAGGCTGGTGACCACCAGATAATTGCTGCTCTCTCTTCTGCAGCAGCATCTAAAGTACCGGATCTAACTGACAGCACACGATGGACATGTCTGCAGAAGGATCTGCTTTGAACAAGTGACCATGAAACATCCTGTGTTTTGCTACTTCTTAGTAACTATAAGCTTCATCACTTCACCATCGCACAGTTCATGTGCAGAAAGCACATGAAAGTCTTCCCAAAATTTTAAAATAAACATTCTAGTCTATATTATTCAGTCATTAAATACTGACTATGTGCTAGGGCATTTCAAAAGACAAACAGCAAACTGCTCTATGGGGCTCCCATCCCTTGTCCAAGGCCAGGGAGCCATCCCTTGTCCAGCTCTACCAGTGCCTTTCCTGACAGACCATTGGTCTAACATCCTTCTTCAATGCCTCCATCGATGGGAATTTCCATCTCCCAAAGGTCCTAATCTTTTCCAGTACTTCTCTAGATTTATTTCTGGAAAATTTTTCCTACTGTCAGTCCTAAATAATCCTCCTTGAATTTAAGCCTACTCATCACAGACCACAACATTTATTTTCTTTCTTGTAGCAGTGGCTTTCTATATATTTGAGGACTTATGCCATGCACAGAAGTTACTGATTTGAATCCTGTCATTGAGAAACCTGAAATTTTTATTTGTGTGTTAGGTCAACATAAATCTAAGTGTTTAATTTCAGGTCAATTTGAAAACTTAGCATTTTGCCTGAGGCTTAGTACTTCCTGACCTGCTTCACTTCTTTAAGCACTACCTGATCCCTGGTTGAGCCACTGTGCTGCATAATAGGAGTCTGAGATTAGCGCAGGTGAGCGGCTAAGCAGTCATGATAGAGGATGAGGGACATGAAGCAACTGGACTAGAATTCACAGGATGCAGAGCACAAACAGTGCTATAAAGAAACATTTTCCCAACTCTTCAGAAATTTCTGTTCTGGAATATCTAGAAAACATTCTGGCTAGATGTGGTACCAGCACTACTTTCAAAAGACCGGCATTTCCTACAGTTCTTTCTGAACAATATCTAAGACACAAACTATGACTGATTTGAGGGAAAATTCCCAAGGAAGCATAGGCTGGCGATACAATTTTCTCTTTCATTTGCTGTGTTCTGTTGCAGTGCATTATAATCACCTCTGTTAAGCTGGTTCAGAAACGGCTTCAGTTCCATGATACATGATACAGGATTTTTAAACTACTATGACGTCCAATTAACATTTAGATGATTTGATGCAATTATGACCTATCCTTCCTGATATCAGTCCTGTTCTGCTGTCATTTTCCTTTCCTGAAGCACACAGATTCTCTCAAGTCTTATGGAAATCCTCCCACCTCACATCTTACTACATCTTTTCCTAGCAAACTGGCCCTTATTATAGTACAACAGAATTTGACCACATAGACACCCTCATAAAGTAAGCAGACACTGCAGATTTTAGGAAAGAAAAGAAATCTTACATGTTCCTCTTCAAACTGGTCCCCACCAAATGCAGAGACACAGGGCTTGATACCTCCCGTTCCAAGGGCGATCAAAAACAGACCAACCATAGACAGGATCCTTCATGCAAGAACAAAAATATCACCATTGCAGAACCTTTCCAGTGCTTATAAGAGCATTTTAGTGTCACCCAACCATGATTCCTCTGGTATCATTGTCTTTTGTACATGGGTAGTAGTGATGAGCCAGATAAGTGTAAAAAAACAAATTATCCTAATTTCTGCATTCAGTACCAGTCAATTAACCAAACTGCTTTTGTCAGTTTCTTGCTGTTCTGAGGCCCAATGGATATACTTCAGATCAAAAATCTGTGGGATTATTTTTCACTCATCTGAGAACAAAAGATTGCAGAGATCAATTGAGAAAAAAAAAAAAAAATAAGAGAAAAAAAAAGAAAAGCAAAAAAAAAAGCCTTTTCCTGTAGCCTTCCAGCTTGGGTAAGCACAGACAAACTGTTTGAATTAGGCTCATTCTTGGGTGCCTTCTACCTGCTAGTACTCCTCAAAATACCACTGTTGGCTTGACAGATTAAGTCTGTAGGGAACAGGAGTGTCAGGACTGGCCGGGTTTGGGACAAAAGGAAACTGTTCTGTAAATGAGATGCGCTCCTGCCTGCATGTGCATGTTTTTAGAGCTGTGACAACCTAGGCAAAAACAGCTTGGTGGTTTCAGAGATGCCAGCTGGGGAACTACTCTGACAAGCCTATCAGTTCAGAATCTAGAGGGCAAGAATGGTTGTACCCTGTGGAAGAGACAGACTCTTCCTCTGTCACATCAGAAAACGTATCTTTGGTTTTGTGTTTCCATGCACACTGGGGAACCATGCTGAGCTGGGCAGCTATGCTGATGAGGAAGTGAGGGAGGAATGAGCATGGTGCAGGCAGCTGGATGGAGGAGACCAAGCTCCGGTAGCATGGTATAGCAGAGAGGAGTGATCAGAGATCCCCGTCTCAAAGGGCTTAGAGTCTCCGTGGTGGTTTCCAACTCCTGGTGCATTCACGCTCTAGATCCACCCTTCTGTTCTTACTCAGATATCCCAAGCTCTTCCCTGATAAAGCAACCCATGCACAGCCCCCAAACTGCTGGCCTGATGGAGGTGAAACAAATTATAGTCCTGTGTAAACCAATCACCACCACAACCTACTATAGCGCTGCGGTTTCAACAGCTACTTACACATGAACCACCTGGTTGCCTAGGGATGGAATGGCACCGACTGACTTTATCAGATGGCCAACCACATACACAATGGAGAGGTAGATGATCGTCCTGCGAGGAAAGCAAACAGCAGTGACTGAAGGTGCTGGGTGATGTATGATCTGAAAACAGAGTGCACCTGTGTTTCCTGATATGGCAGGTCTACTTGGCAGATACACAAGGAACTGGTTTGTTCATACCACTGGTATAGCAGGCAGCTATAACTCTTTTGTGTCAACACTGAGTGCACTGGAAGAAAGAGATAGGTGAATGGGTTCAGATTAAGGAGGAATAGCCCCTGCTTTCTTTGCAAAGGTTGCTGAGCAGAATAAACTAAAAATGTTCCAGTCTTGTCATGCATGGAAGGCTGTAAATAGAAGAGTACTGTTCAGGTCCAACTCAGTTTCCAGATTACTATTAACTGGCATTTTGTAGCATGTGCCTAAGTGAATCCCTTGACTGGAAGGCAAGGTTGCCCACAATCAACCCACCTGACTAACACATCTGAATTAGGAGTGTGGTTCCCCTATTACAATTACCTCTGAAGGGCTGAGCTCATCTGTCTGCCTCCCATGTCTTGGTGAGAGAGAAGAAGAAATCTGACTAGGAGGATGAGGCTCTTGAGTGTATTCTATTCCTTCATCACCTTCAGGATTCAGAAATGTCTATGTATTTACGTGCAGACTAGACACGCACAGAGGGAATGGAAGGACTCGTTAGGACAGAAGTACTAGAAGAAGACTTATGAGCTTTGAGTACGGAAGTGGTCCTCAACGCGTTGAAACCCTGGTTGCAACAGCTAATTTAGAGCCACATCAGATCACTCCCAAAAGCCTCTCTAATCTGTTACCCTGTCCTTGGCATTGGCTGAGGTCCAGCTACCACAGCAAAAGCCACCTCCCTTTCAGTCATAGGGATTACTCCACGGAAAGTCTCCTACCTAATGCACAAAAGCCTGCATAAGGAATTACCTTCTCACAACATCATGCTGCAAGATAGATCTCATCAAATACCAATGAACATTGCTAGGTGACCTTAAATAATGAAGTTAATAAACCACCACTGTTATTTTTTTCATTCAAAGAGACAAGAGAATGACTAAAATTGAGCACAAAGAAAAAAGAACATTGATATCTCCTTAAGAACTTTCTGCTGGAAAGACATACGGCAGCTGTTTTTTTCCTGTTGAGACTCTTCTGCCAGATGTGCTTAGTCCTAGAGAGAAGGGTTCCGCTGCACTTCATCACTCTGACAGCCAACACTCCTCAGACAATGAACACAGTGCCAAGCAAAGAAAGTTCTATAGCTGTTCACCAGCACTATAGGGCAGATTATGGCCCGACAACTTACCAGTGAAATGGAATACTGCCTAACTTACTCAGGGAGAGTTTACCTGGTTATGTGCTGAAGGAGATGATTTGAGTGAAATGAGGTCTCTCTGGCATAAAAATGGGTGTGCTCACACATTCTCTATGCTGTGAAAGCATAAGTAAGTATAGTATAGTTAGTGACATTTTATCTGAAACGGCAAGATCTAGAGGATGACATCACTTCCTCACCAACTTTGAATCCTTCTCAGAAGCAGATCTTGGCAAACTGATGGTTAATCACCCCACACCTCAGCTCCCTCTAGGTGGGTAAGGGAAGGACAATGGAGGAAAATTGTGCTTGTGACATTTAATTTGTTCCAACTTTGTTGCCTATTGGCCCTTGGGTGAAAGAGGAGCACAGAGCAGCGTGAGCAAACGGATTAGCTGTTCATCCATTAACAGAGAGGAGATAACCTTAGCAAGTGTCTCTTTGCTACACTGGGCTAGCTCAAAACTGGGAGCACACACAGCACTGCCCTTGCACAGGCTGCATGGTGTAGATGTATGCTGTCTGAATTAGAGAGATGTCTTCACTTACTTGTATTTCCCCAGCCATGAGTCTGCCATGATGGCTCCAATGACAGGTGTAAAATAACAGAGAGCAGAAAAGGCATGGTACACAGCAGTGGAGAGATTCTCATCCCAGTGGAAGAAGCTTAAGAAATACAGCGTCAGGACAGCTAAAAGGAAACAAGCAGATCACATCAGATAATTAACGTGTATCTCTGTAGGTAAGCAGGAAACTACATCACAGTGGCAGAAAACCACTGATTTGCCTAGCAGCTATGAGCGCTGTTGTGGAAAGATCTGTGCTTTCAGACCTGTTGCTCATAATCCCTGACAGGAAAAGTTAAAATAAGATATATGAATACCAGGCATTCTTTGCTCATAGAAATTTATGTTTAGCTGGAAAACATATTTTCTAACTTATCTTACTGTAACCTTTAGTTCTGTTTATGCACATTTTCTATTTGCAAATTAGATGCCTGTATGATTCAATTCTCAAACATGTTGATTGCACACAACTATGAAAGATGTTACACACTAGAAAACCAAGTTTGAGACGGAATGATATAAAAATGTAGACTGGAAGATACTTTTGGAGCTCTCTGGTCCCAAATTCTGCTCAGAGCAGGTGTAGCACCAATGTTAGGTCACACTATTCATACCTGCATTCCAAAATACCAATTTACTTTGAAAGACAGCTGAGACCACATACAGCACAGCCCTGGAACACCAGGTCAGTGAGTATAGAAACCCAAGGACAGGAAAGTCACTTCCCAGACACAGGCCACGTACCTCTCATGCCATAGTAGGAGAAGCGCTCGCAGAACTCGTTCACCACAATGAAGGCAATGCTTAGGGGGTAGTTGGAGCCACAGAGTTTCTGCACGAGACAAACAAGAACGTATCAGCTCTGTGAAAGCCTTCACCCCAGCAACATATCACCACAGTGCCTGGGCAGTGGAGTCCAGGCCAAAAACCACATGCCAACTGCTGCTTGACTGGCCCGTGGGTTGGACTCAAAGGAGCGAGGGGATCCCACACCTATCTTTCTTTGGTTAAGGCACCCCAGTGAATCAGCCTAGCCAACATGGACCCAGTAAGGGTCCACGGGGACTCATGGGCTGCCAGCAGCCCACCATGCTCACAGCTCCAGGAACTCCAGTGGAAGGTCTTGCTGCCTCTCTGATGCAATGCAAAAACCCAGAGATGCAAAAACACTTTCAGATGCCTTTTCTCCTACACTTCACATAAAGCTACTATCTTGCCCCAAAACTGCTCCCTCTCCTAGTACCAGACCTTGCCTCAGCAGTTGGTAGACCCCAGGGAGCTGCTGTCTGCTTCTGTGGGAAACTGCTCCCTGCCACGCGACAACTGCCCTCAATCTCTGCACCTCACTTGCACCGAACTGTGCTACCATATTCATTGAAGCAGAGCGTCAGCCCTGTGTCCAGCACTCCCTCGGGCATGGTATCCATTATGTATTCCAAGAATGTTGGCATAGCTATGGATAATTCAATTTATTAATCAAAACTAAACAAAACAGTGATGGGACTGTCAAACCTGTCTGAGCGTGACCACTCTTTCACCGAGTCTGACTTTCCTACAGCTAAAATCAGCAGCTTCCAAGTAAAATACATTTAAACAGATGAGTCTCGGCATGACCTTGTATGGGCCTCCGTCCCTCTTGCTACCCTACTGTGGTCCGAGCTAAGCAGCTGGAAGCTGCTTAGCTCCACTGCCTCGCAACAGGGAAAGCGGTTTTCACAGCACTGCCCAGCCCCTGCCAATTAGTGGGAGAGAGGGGCTGGCCATGCACTTGGTGAGGGATGGGGGGCGCTGGGGGGAGTGTGATATTAACAGCTGCATTTATATTTGGGGGTTTAAACAGCCATGGTACAGGCCAGTGAAGTGAGATGAACTCTTCACATGCTTTTCTGTGCCTTGTGTCAGCAATAATGAATTCCTGTATTTCTTCCCAGAGTCCCAAATGCAAATACAGATACCAAAATAGATGCGTTTATTCAGGTTTATTTCACCACCAAGATACCTGAGCTTATTTGGATTCCCAAAGCAATGGTACCAAGTTTGGAAGAGTCTAGTTTAATGATGCTGACTTGCTCAACATTGCACAAGAGCAACAAAAGAGAAAGACTGGCTGCCTGGGAAAAAAAACAAAACCCCAAAACCCAAATGCTTTCCACTACTTAAACCAGCATCTCTAAAGACAAATATTTTGTCCTTTTTTATATATATTTTTCTGTCACTATTTATGGGCTGCCTTTTTATTAAGAAACCCTTGGCCTCTCTGCTTTACTGGAGTAAATAGGTAATTATTCGTTTCATTTATTATTTACTCTGAAACCATCACGTTCAGCATATGGCTTGTAAGACAGAGTGGGCTCCCTTGGAAACCATACTGGGGTCTCCTGCTTTTAGACTAGCCTAAAAACGGTGGCATATATAAGCTGTAAATGCACAATCACAGAGACATATGCACACACAGAATACCTTTCTCCAACAAGTTTTTCATAATAAATAAGAAAATCCAGAAGAGGCAAATTATGTTTCCTGTGGGTGCTTGGAAACATTTTCTGAACTTGGAAGTAAAATTGTATAACAGGGATCTTTTTCTTCTTCTGTTTCACAGACCTTGCTATCAGTACTCATGAGATTTAACAACATTTGATGGAGATGCAGAGCGTGACTGTTCAAACCCAGATGGCCAGCTGTCAGAAACCCTGCTGCCTGAACTCACCCCTCCGCACCCGATACACAAGCCCTGCTGGATTTAGCTGCAGTGGTTTAAGGCATCACATGCCACGCTGTGACCTGCAGTGACAGAAAACCTGGCAGTGACTCATTTCAGCCACTCCTGCTCTGGCATGGGCACCTCCTACAGATGAGCAGGGACAAGCAGGGAAAGGAGAGAGGGAGGCGGTGACTTCCCAGCTAAACCTCCCCGAGTGCCTGAGCCAGCACCCTAAGTGCTTACAAACATAGAGCAACGACTTACAAGCAGGGGTACTTCCATCTGGCTTGTATGTCATGAGATGGCATCAGCACACGCAGAAACCCTCATGTATTCTCTCCGCTGTATCACTGACCTGCCTGTGGCCTGCCTGGACATCCAAAAGTGGGCAGCTTTCATCCATGCGGAGAGCCAGATGCAGTTTGCTCCCTTTCGCGGAGGAGGACCTTGCTGAGCAGAGCCCCAGCAAAAGCAAAGAGGCTAAACCTGGATTCATGAGCGCACAGATAGTCTGCTGTGCTTAGCTACTACTGTAAGCCTGGGATCTGCAGGATTATGGAGCTCTTAAAGATACTGTGGAAGTTGACAGTCTGTTCCTTTGGAAAAAAGAAAGGTCATTTAAAGTGCCAGCTACAGCATATGTTTGTTTTCATCTCTCCTTCTTGCTGACTAGCTGCAAAATTGGGGCTAAGATTAATATTTCACAGGAGCTCCGGATATGCAATAGTTAATGCCTGCACAGTATTTAAATTTGTGAGTTAAGCAGTTGGCTTGCTAATGACATGACTGACCACAGGCTTTAAAAGCAAGTATTACCATGCTGTCCCGCGAGTCAAAGCAGGTGCAATGCAAGCCCTGTTCTCCCCAAAGTCAACACCATGTGCAGTTTTTAGGGGTCAAGCACTGAACAAGAACTAGCCTGAAAACTGCACAAACTTCAAAGCTGCAATGCAAGAGAATATTCAGCTGAATCCGGCTCTAAATAAGGTCCAAAGATGTAAACCTGAGGCTCTGTTACTACACTTGAGTGCCGTAACGCACATCAGCGGCCTGTGCTCAAGCCCTGTCCTTCCTTCTGCTTTGCAGCATCTGGGGACCCCCTCCGTGGTGGGTCTCATCATACTACGCAAATGCACAGGTCAACTCCCTCCCTCCCCTACACAACATCCCCCTCCACTTCAGAGAAGTCAGTCTTTTCCCACAAGGAAAGTAGCATTCAGAAAAAGACAGCAATCAAAACTCTTACCCTTTTTCCCAAAGGTTCGGACAGTTAATTTTTCCCTTTAAGCTGCCCTTTCTTAACTTAATCAGGTTAGTAGAGGGATTTTTGCCTTGAGTTGTTAATGCTTATTTCAACCCTCTGCAAGAAAGGGTGTTTGTCTCTAGCCAGAGCACAACAGAGGAAAGAACAGAGAGATCTTGCAATGTTTAGAGCAAGCTGAGCAGAAAGCAAAGAAAAGGAAACCAGCTGTAACACTCACCGGGGACTTTTTCTGAACAGGGAAATCTCCTTTGGGGGGATCATCTCCTGCAGAAATAAAAGTGAACAAAGTTTCCTTGGATTCGTTTCTCCGAAAAGCATTCATCTCCCCTCTCGCCTTGTCTCCCACCATGCTATGTGGCTGTGGTGAGTTGACTGGGAAGATTTCCAGCCTCAGGCATGAAGTTTGATTCAGTTTGAGTTAACCCTAATTGAGCACATTTGTGCAGCGAGGGCAGAAAGGGGAGGGAGATGCTACCAGGAAAGACAACTCTAGAGTTCAAGAAGAGTCAGGGAACAGAGCCTAAATCATTCACAGGTTGGGGCTGTCAGCACTTTGTGGCACAGACCTCCTCTTTCCTTGGCATGCCCCCAGCTATCGGACGTGCACCAGCCCAGCACAGCACTGTATGCTAAACAGATGTGAGCTGAATAAAAATCCCAGGTCCCAGACACCCCTACAGCCTGCGGATTTAGGAGCAGAGCATGCATCTCCCTGCCAATGCAGTAATGACAGGTTTATTCCACAGGGACCGCAGGGATCTCATTCCCCTGAAAAGCCACACAGCCATCCCAAGTCATAACTACTAAAATGCTCATCACGTCAAACCCTCGGACACTGGATGTCACGGACATCTGCACTGTGTTAAATCATTTCTTCGGTATCCCAGGAGTGAAGTGACGCAGGGTTCATTCTGCACCAATTCCCTGGAATGACCTTGCTTTTTCCTACAGGACAGTTTAATCCAGAGGGCACAAACAGCACCCAGGAGTAGCCCCACACCCCGTCTCTACTTTCTATTATCCAAAAGCCTACCTCCAGGCTCCCTGTGTGGCAAATGCATCCTACGCTGTGCTGGGAGCCCCCCGGATTCCCCCTGCAGCTATGTGGGCTCAGCTCCCCGCAGGTACCCCTCTCGTCCCTCCTCCCCTGCCCTTCCTGCGGGAATATAGGAGCTCTTTATCAGTATTCTTCCAGTGCCAGTTGCAATTACAGAGCAAAATTCACAACCTTCCCATAAACCATCCTCAGTGGCCGTGGCTCTGCAGTATTCTCGGCGCAGTGCAGGCTTTTTTTTCTTCCCCTTAGATTTGACTTCTTTAAAAGCCAAACGTTCAAAGAACTTTCACAAATATTTGTCCCTTCTCTTATCAACGAAAGTACAGACCACACCCAGAACCCACAGTTGGTACAAGGAGTCTCCATAAACTCATCCCTAGCTCCAGTACTGAGTAGCTGCTAGTGCTTGGGTATCACAGGAACCAGGTTTGAAGTTGACAAACCAGGAAAGAGGCCTTTGCTCACACCACAGTTATTGCTAACAAGACATGGAGAACATTTAGATAAGGGACTCGGATGTGACAGAGTGCCCAGAGGAAGAATGATTACTCTCTGTATTGCCTCATGTGCTCTGGGATTGCTTCCTCAGAAGATCCCCAGGGATCCTGTTTCACTCTTGCTATCTGGGCAGCTAAACATGGGGCCAACAGGGCAGCCAAACATGAAGCCCAAAATTCAGATGACGCCAGGGAGGTCTACACATTTCTTATTCCCTTTTTCTTCTACCGCCGTGGCAAAGCAACAGTTTGGTACCTCCCCGTACCAGCACAGACCAGCTCCTCACCTTCAGCCCTCCCAGTGATTTGCACACCCATGCAACCTTGCTTTTCACCTGGGTCACACTTCTCAGGCGCCACAAACAGCCTCCAGGGAGTTAGGGTTTGTTATGTCCATTTCATGGGCAAGGGTGACTCAAAAGCACACCCAACTTTGGGGGCAGCACAAGGAACAGCCTTGTGCACGTTGGTCCTGTCTCCTGCACACCAGGTTAGCGTGCACTCGTGAGTCCTGCAAGCCTGACCCCGTGTTCAAGGCAGCAGGAATATTTCTGAGCCCTCTGGTGGTATCTCTTACTGCCCTAAGTATCTCTAGACAACTCCCGGTAAAAGCCTGTTGTATTCTGCCTCGCACAGGTGAGCAGAGCAAGCACAGCAGCAAAGTTATTAATGGAGCAATACAAAAGGAAGACAGAAAAGGTTTCACCGTCCCTTGTGCAGGGCTCCTACGCTGCTGCAATGTGATGCCTTAATGTTTTCAGCATCCTGCAGCTATATTTCCTGAGTGTGTACACAGCGCCATGCGTCACATAAACTAAATGTTAATACTAGCATGGAAAACCATATCAGTCAGTGGGATTAACATATTACTTGTCAAATACACTGCAGAAATGTTTAGGCCATTAGCTGCCAGGAGGTTTTCTGAGACAGAAAAGGAGAATAGGAATTCAAATGTCTGGTAATAAATGGTAACTCATGGCAAACAGCAAGAGCAAGTTAAAGAGAATAAATCTGCAAGCACCTCAGATATAAATGAATTCAGAATAAGACCTGATAGAAGGAGACCTGTGCGGCTGGGCTGAAAATCAGGAAGGAATTGTACCACAAATGGAAATAAGGTGGCATTTCTGAAGACAAGTATAAACAAACAGATCAAGCATAGAGCAATAGAGGCTGCAAAGCTAAGGCACAAAATGAATTACAGCTAGCAGGGAGACACAAAAGGCAGTAAGAAAAGGTGTTGGAAATGCTGTCAATATTGGAGAAAGAGGAAAGAAAATGAAAGTCTGTTATTTAAACTAGAAAACGAGCAAACAAAAGCTCATCCAGAGAAGCCAGAGAAGTTGTGTCCTTTTTGTTTGTCTTCACTAAAAAAACTAAATTGCAACAAGATACATAACACCATTAAAATGAACCAGTAGGAATATGGGTGAAAGGAGACAAAAATCACTTAAACAATATTTGGATACCACAAGTGTGCTCAAATCACTAGAGCCTGGTGAAGTTCACCTTCAAGTGCTGAATGTAGTTTTTGAACCACTTCCCTTGTGAATGACAGAAGCAGGACAAGCATCTCCACTGCCTTTAAAAAGGCAGGTTAGGACAACCTAGGCATGTTCCTCCATAGCCAGAGAGACACTTGATCGGATAATCCCTTCTAAGTACCAAAAGAAGAGTAAGGATTACAAAACAGCTATTTTGGACTGGAAAAAAATGCTCTCAAACCAGACTGTTTTGTTCTTTGGCATCAGGGCAAGTGGTGTAGCAGCTAGAGCAGCTGTGGATGTGATATATCCTAGCTCTAATGTCTCACAAGGAAAAGCGGGTCCAGATGAAATATCCATACAGTGGGCAACTGGGAAATCCCTCTCCGAGTAGGTATCAATGTTTTTCCGTCTGATTAGGAGGAAACACACAGGTCCTCAGCTTTTCCATGAGCAAAGAGAACATCAGCACAGCCAGCGTGCTGCTCATGTTTGTATCTGAAACCAGGATGGAGCAAGCCTTGGGGAGAACAGGATATGAACTCAAAATGATGTTGCTAAATGGGAGAAACCATTTTGCGGTTCTGGCGTGAAAAGATGAAAATCAGGGAAGACGACTACCAAATGCCACCCCTACCCATTGACAGGGAATGCAGCCACAGAGACCAACTATTCTCCGTTTTTATTGAGGATAAGATGAGAAAAATAACTGACTTTAGGCTGCTTTTGGCCAAATTCCCTTTCTGCAGAACAGGCGAGAACTGGAACAGAAGTGGTGTGGCTGGGGCTGCAGGGTTCGGGCAATCCTGAATGTCTGTTATATAAGAATGTATTAGGGACGGGGTAAATACTGAGTCCTACCCCAGAGCAGGCAGATGGATGAGGTGACCTCCTGAATTTCTTTGAAAATGATATGCTTCAACTTCAATGGGTAAGCACGAAAGCAAGGACTGCTTTCTGTAAAATGTCCTCTTTTCTGAGTTATCCTTTATGCAAGTGAGGAATCTGCATGATGATTCATGCTTAAACGCAATATTCAGCTACCAGATGCCTTGCATAGCCAGAAGTTCCCATTAATACATTTTTCTATTACTTCCAGTTCATCATTTAATTTTTTCTGGTTCCCAAATCCACAGAAAGATAATCTGCATTTTCCCTTTGCATTTGCAGTCCTCGGATTCTCACTGCTTCCTGCTGCAGTACCGTTCACATGAATCTGTTTATACTCAACCAATCTCTTCATTTTTATCTGCATTCATCTTGTGGTACAATCCCTTCTTGATTTTCAGCACAGCCACACTGGTCTCTTAGTAATGATTCCTATTTTGAATTCACATACACCGGTCGTACTTTTATAGCCCTTTTACCATATCTGTGTTTCTCTCCTCTTTCTCTCTTTCCAAGATAAGGTTATAAGAAGCTAGATGAATGTGTGCCAGCAACACTTTGGGCTTAATGACCTGGCCCTGAATGGACAAGATAACCTCTCCAGGTCTCTTCTGGCTTGTTTTCTCCAATTCTTTGATTACAGGAAAGAGCATAGCTTAACTGATTTAGATGGATCAAGACTGGTTTCCATTGCCTGCAGACTTCTCTCAAACTTCAAAGTAATTTAAGAAAATGATGTATCAAATCACTTGAATAGCCAGGAAAATATGCCAAAAGTGTTCAGACCCACATCTCTGCCCTATTCACCAGCCCTTATAGACTCAAAATTGTAAAGGTATTCAGATTAATACCACAAACAGTATCAAGTACCTAATCTGTATTTAAGAGCCTGTCATCTGGTCACTAGTCAACCTGTAACAATCAAAGAAACTTCTCATCCCCTCCTGGTGCCCTTTTGCCTTTTCTTCTACAATTAACAAGAAGAAAGCTTTAAAATAAAATCTCTCACCAGCTTGGGCTTCCTTTGCAGCCTGCGGCACGCCGTCCCCCTCTGCCATGCCTGCTGCTTCCTGCACATTGGACAAATCCAGCTCTTTTGCACCTGAAGATGAACCTCGTTGAGCAATCCTGGCTTGCTCTCACCCTGTTGTTAATGTTTCACTGCACAACAGCAGTCCTTTGGTAACCAATAAAATAGTTAAACTTTCATTTATTTTTGATCTTGAAGTCAAACTGAAGTAATCTCTGCTCAGCTCTCAAATGTCATAGGGAATCTATCTTTCTCCTTGAATACAGCCTCTAAGGCTGCATGGCATCTTTCATGGATGTTCACAATCAATCACTTCACACTGCAGCTACACTATCTTTCAGTAAAATTACTACTTCTGGATGAGAACAGGGACTGGACGTGTGACTAGACAGGATCTACAGCTGGCCATAAATCCACATTTTTGATGCTGTACACCATCTACAGAGCTGGCCTTAACTATACGCATCTTTTAGTAGTTAAGGTTGTGAGGACACAGGTTTTCATCACCAGACTGGCTTCAGTTCCTGGTTCTTCATGTGTCACACATGAATGCAGACATAACATTGATGTGCTGTCCTCCCAGACCCTTTTTCAGTTTAAAGCCACGAGCTGTCTGAAGGAGGATTAACATTTTTGCTACCATGCTTCTGCTGTTTATTTCTTTCTGCTTTCCCCCCATAACTTCCTCTAAACTGCTGTGACTTCCTTTCAGAGAGGCTCTAAGGCATCTCCTCTGCAGGTGAAAGCCCCAGATATTTTCTGCAGATACAGAGATGGCTCACCGTGAAATTTTGTATGTTCAGCAGTAAGCAAAATAGGGTTTCCATCACCACACGCCGTGGCCCTAAAGCCACCTGCATCCTTCCGCTCTTCACTGCACTGAAATCCCAGTCCCATATGCTTCATGGCCTCATACCTCTCATCTCCTCAATACACAAAATACAGTCAAGGCTGCAAACAGATCCGTAGTTACTAATGAACTCTTTGCTATTAACCGAAAAAAGGCTGTCCCAAGGGAACTGGGCAGGAGGTCTAGAAAGATGCACTAGCGAAACACTAAGAGACATCTAAAGTTTACAGTGAAGAGAAACATGCAGCAATAGCTATTTATATGCGTAATAGCGAGCAGCCTAAGCCAATTGCAGATCAAATTCCAAAATGAAATAAGAAATAAATTCCTACAGGTGTTGAGTCATTTGATAGACCAACAAGGGATGCACAGGCTGAAGTGAAAGGAAGAAGAACAGCACAAACATCTCATAAAAAGACAATGGTAAATTGTAAGTGGCTTGTGAAAGGAGGATTGAAGCAAAACTTTAATTATGGCTACAAAAGAGCAGGCTATTCACTCAAGATATATTAAAGTGAAGATAGATGGTAAGAAGGACTTAAATCCAGGATGTAGGATGTATGGCCAGGATCCAGGGAGCATTAGTCATATTATAAGATGATGTACCACCGATAAGCACAAAGCACAGTATGGCAAAGCTAGCAGTATGAGACTCTGGGCAAGCACTGTGAAAAACAAGCAGAAAAGAAGTATGAGTACTACAGGCCAGACAATGCAATAGAGAAGAAAAGCTGGAGGGAGAATAGTTGTTGTGAAGAATAAAAAGCTTTACTTGGTAATGCTTGAGACTTCTGTTAGAAGATTAGGGGAAAAAAACACAGCAGGAAAGGGCTTTTCTTTCCGAATAACTTTCTAAGAGACTGTCATAGCTTGGAAAAATTAGGATTTTTCTCTTAATTGGAGGCAATGTCCAAGCAAAACACAGGGAAAGATAAAACTGATCAGCTGAGGCAGGGAAATGAAGAAAACCCAGCACTACCAAAATACAACCACAAATTTAAATCACCTTCTAGGCTGTCAAGATGGGAGTATCACAAAACCACTGCAAAAAATTGGAAGTCGCCTCCAGAATAAGACTTGTGGTCTTTTGGAACAGACCACTGATTAATAGTAAGCAAATACCAAGGAAGCTATATATTGCATAGAAAATCAGGAATAGTTTAACTACTCAGGCTGTCAGCAAGGAGACGGGCTAAGTGACCTCTTGAATTCCTTTCCAGCTATTTTCCCCTCCAGTTCTAAGTTGTACTTGATGCTAGGGATAAGGTACTGTGCCCTGACTCAGAGCTGACTGATTTCAGTAAGTTCAAGACAGAGGAATGGACATCCAGGTGCCCCAGGCAATCTGGACTCATGGGAACATGTCCAGTCCCAGGGATTTTTTTATGTTCTGCCCTTCCTGCTTGGCCTTTGTTTCCCCTTTATAGTGATTTAAAGCATTTTAGGAATGCTGCCTGCTTCTTAGAGACAGTGCCTAGTTGAAACAATAGCTAGTTTTACTGTTGTATGTAAAGTCAGCAATAGAGAGAGCGCTCTGAAAAAAAAACAAATCAAGAAAAGGAGAGCCAAAATAGGTGTACAAGGGAACATGAGCTCAGTTTCTAACACACTAGTCAGTGCTGTTTGACTTCCAACAGTCTAAGTGGTCAATTCTGAATGTCTTTTTTATGCCCCTAACAAACAAGGTGCACTAGTCCCTCATACACCCAGCTGTCTGGCTCAGGCATAACTCAGGCTCTCTGTTCAAACCTCTGAATAACAGAGAGAGACTGGAAACAGAAAAATCTGAAGGTTTACCCAGTCCACTTGCCTGGGGCTGAGGCTGGGTCATCCCCTTCATGGACTGAGAAGGTGGGAGGTCCCTGCAGCTGGAAGAAAGATGGATATGGTGTGGCAGGACTTTGGATAAGCACTTGAGGACCGTTTGGTGTCCCAAGAATATTTTCTCCCTGGTGGTATCAGAAGCAGGATCTCACATAGCGCCTTTCAGTGGCAAGTCTCAGGGCATTTCACTGGCAGGTATCAGTATCTCCATTTCAGAGATGAGCAAAAGAGGGAAAAACCATCCTGAGGAAGGCAGACTCCACTGAAACCTCTTGCATGTCAGCCTAGCGGTCTATCCATTGAGCTGCCCTGCCTGTAATATTATCACAGAAAAGAAAAAACAGCTACTGATTTGTTCTGCCACAGGCTCTGAGGCATAGCTCAGCTACTGAAGACACTGCAGCTTGCAGCAGCCTTGGGTCTGAAAGAACGCTGAAAGACAGCCGCATCCAGTGTCTCAGTCATCCCATGGGTGCATTGCCCTTCTCTCCATGCTCACTTCCAGACTCTGGGTCAGATATTGCCTTGGGAATTTCCCTTTTTGCACTGATCCCTCAGCTGGCCAGTAGCTCCTTTCTGGTGGTGAGTCCCGCACCCTCTCCCACCCAGCTCCGGAGTAAAAAGCTGCTTTTACTCACTGCTAGCTTCTCCTTCAGTGAGAGGCAGCTGGTAATGAGAAAACAGGAATCCTTAACTACTCTATTCCTAGCAGCCAGCTCACAGGGATGTCTGGCACAGGGAGCTGGGGGGACTATCGAGTAATGAAGGAGGCGGCATGGCTACAGAATGCAGCAGCAGAACCCTGAGGTTCAGTTCTGACTATGCTACTTGTCAGGCATCTTGAGCACATATTTCAAGTTTCCTAGGCTTAGCTCTACTGGCCGTAAAACAACAGTCAAGCAGCACTAATCTCCTGTACATCTGGGGCGAATGGTGCCGTTCATTAATCTGGCTACAGGACTAGGAGAATCTCACGGAAGACATTAATTACAGCTTTTCCAATTTTTCCATGCATTCACAATAAACAGCCTGATTGTTTTATTCTTTGCAAGTTTCTCTATGTCAGGAGAAATAACGCACTGCAGAATTTCAAGTCTTTGCCACCACAGAGAGGGTATGCTTACCATATCCCAGCACACAGCTGATTTTTTGACTACAGTTTAAGTTAGATTGCAATTGTGTAATCAGTGTTTCATCAGGGCAAGCTGCCAGGGACACAGAACATGTAAATCCCTAAAATACCTCCGTCCTGATAAAAAGACTTGCAGATCTAATCCAGAGAGATGTCAGCGCTCTGACAGTGACCTCTCCCACATGCAAGCACGGACAGATATGATACAACCGTCTGCATTCTAGGGACTGTCATTTCCACCGAAATGTTCGTCAGCCCTCCCCAGCCAGCTCCCTCCCTTGCCACACCAAGGGCCAGCCACATCAGCGGCTCATCCAAGATTCATTAACTCTGGTTCTCTGAATTTTCATAACAAGCTTGCAGTGCCATCCATTCTTTTCAGCCTCGCCCTGCAGTGACCATGAAGATCAATCTGCTAACGTGGTGAGTGCAAGCAGCTCTCACGAGCGCCAGCGGGAAGCGCAGTCATGTGGGTTTTCCCTACATCAGGTCCCAGAGTGGACAGGCACAAAATTAGAGACCTTTTTTGCCTTTTTTTTTTAAAGGTTGCTTTAAACATACAGCCTTTGGGTCTCCAGGGATCATGACACTTTGTAGCACAATTAATTAATCCTGACCATCCTGTGCCCAGGGCAGTCTGCTCTCCACTGGCGCTCCTGGCAATTTCCCTCCCAGTTTAGCAGAGACAAAAGTTATACTCTAGTAGGAGGAAGAATTCATCTGCGCCTCTTTCTCCTTATGCTAACTCCACCAAAGAGGTCCACTTTTCCTAGGAGTTGAGCAGCCTCTGATCCACCTGACATCAGTGGGACCACAGGGGCTCAGCCTTTCCCAGATGCCACCCCCACAGCACATGTTAACTTCCCTCTGCTCAACATGCCTTTCTCTCAGAAATAACCTCTCCTGCCTCAGCAGCTTAACCGGAGCGCATCTTCTGGCTATGATCGAATACTAAATCAGGCACTTGCTCTAACCCTCCTCTTCTATCCCCAGCCTGGGATCTTCCTCCTGGGATCTTGCATAGGGTTGTGCCCATCACACAACAGCCAAGTCCTGCATCACACACCTGCAAACACTCTGCGTGCTTCACTTGTGCAAACAGCAACCTTGAACACAGAAATGTTTTTCCCATGGGCGCACAAAAACCATCTCTGGTGTTTTCCAGCTTGTGACCACCCAGGAGCTATAGAGCAGTGGTGAAAGTGCAGGGCAGCAGCACGGCACATGCCCAAGCAGCAGGCAATAGTGTACATTGCTTTTACTGCACCTGCACGTCACCAGAGCCTTGCTGGCTTCACCAGGAGCAGAGCTAGTCCCATGCATTTTGAGTGATTGCAGACACAGGCTCAGAGCACAAGTCCTACACAACAGCAGGAGGTTTAATGAAGTAAAATTAAGCCACGTTCACTCTTCAGGCTACTACACTCACCTCCAGCCCTTCTGCTTTCCTAATCTATTTCTAAGCAGTTCCTTGTACACTATAAGGATACAAATCCTCTGCAGATTTCCAGTACGTTCCTGTGGTGAGCTATCAGCTATTGACCTGGTCTTTCTTCACATTTATTACTCACCAGCAGCCAGTCCCATCCGTATCTAAGCAAAGCAAAATGCCCCGACCTAGCAGAGGTTTCACTAGTCCCAGCACTTGCTCTCTTAAACCTGTTTCTCATAGGCATGTACCAGCTACAGCAAAAGATGCTAGATGATGAAGATACGCCGGTTCAGGTCAGTTAATATATCCACTGCAGTCCCATCTGTAGTGCCTGACAAAGGCAGACAGCATTTCCACCCTAGCTGATGAGCAACGGTGCTGGTAACAGCTTTCCACCACCCCTTCCATCTCCTGTTCCCACAGCTGGCATGTCTTTGTGTTTGGCATTCAGCCTTTAACTGTCTCCAGATGCTTCTCCGTAGCCCTTAGTAAACACAGGAGAGCACACTGGCACTTGGTGACAGGGAAATCCATTAGTGCCAACATTTATTAGCTTTAATAAACCCATGCCAAAAAAAAAAAAAAGCAATCATGTTTTCCATGACCTCCAGCTATGCCTAGGCTACGTGAGAAGATCTAGCCATGCCAGTCCTTTAAGATGTGGAGGGCCACTCAAGAGGTATATATTCAATTGACTTCAAAGAACCTTTGAGTGCTCAGAAGCTTGCAAGAGATTTGTTTATAGAAATAATCACTCTCAGAAGCAAAGTGTACATGGCACTTTTTCTCCATCTCTCATTCAGTTTTCCCTCTACCAATAAATCACTAAAGAGACTCGACATGGAGTGCCTTAGCATTGTACTCATCTAGAAGTATTCCTTTGCTGTATAAACGCAGATTAATATTCATTCTCTCTGAGATAAAGACAGCTAGAAATAATTTGAGGCAATAAAACCAGTTTTTGGCATTCCTGCACTTCCCATTGTTAACAAACAGACAATCTTATAACAGTAAAGTCTGAGGAATAATTTCTCTCTTATACTAGATCTGATTGATTAGACATGACAGATGGTGTTTTTATTACTTTCCGTCTTTATGCTATTCTAGGAGAGGCCTCATCTAATGCAGCCCAGGCTGTGTTTTGAGTCTTAACCTCTCAGATAAGCAAACCCTGTTTCATCAGGTTAATGGATCCTTACTTGATTCAGGAACGTAATTTTCCTTAAAGTTATTCTAATCAAGTACTCAGAGCCCAAATTGTCCTGGCTGATTGACTGCCAGCAACGGGTAAATCTTTCTACTAAGGACCACATTTATTTTCAAAGAGGGAAAACAAGTTATTATTATTATTACAGAACCAATTCTATCATGCATTCAGTGACTTCTCAAATATTGGCTTTTACTGCAGTTGCAGAATCAAAGATAAAAGTAAAGTTAATGCAGCCTTCCTCTGAGTAGTTTTATTAAATAACAGGCAGGAAAGGAAAATTAGAGAGTGATGGGCTGCTGTCTATTGGTACCCCCTCAATTAACTGCCCCTATGGTAATAGCATCTGACCCAAATCAGCACAGACCCCTTCAAACACAGGCTCACTCCAACCTGTCTTCCTGCATCAGCCTCCAAATTGCAGACTGCCAGCCCAAGTAACCGCCACCAGGCTGGGAAGAAGTAACAGAGGACTATCCACCTTCTAAAGTAAAAGGTCTGAAGGAAAAGCGGTGTCTCAAGGATGCTCCCTGCAAGTCCCATCTCCAGCGACAGCATCTGGCTCCACAAGCACAGTTTGGTGCTACAGCTGCTCGTGAGTGCAGTCACAGCCCATGAGGAGAAAGGAATCGTGGTGCCTTAGCTCTTGGTTGGCTCAAATCACTCCAGGCAGAAACCCTGCCAAGCTGTGGGGTTGTCCAGACTTCTTAAAGAAGCAGATGGGAGGTCCAACGTCTCCTACTCTCTCTCAAATACTGCGAGACTGGTCCAGCAATTAAGCCGATGTAAGGACAAGGAGAAGCAGCAACCATCCCAAAGTTGTGCAGAAAACCAGCCACAGAAACAAGAACTGGGCCCACAACTCCTGAATGTTCATTCAGTCAGTACTTTTACCTCTCAACACACATATTACCTTTCACACAGCCTCACAAGGAGGATTGGTAGCCCTGATGCCCATCAGACATTCAATACTGGATTTCCACCTCCAGAAAATCTGACCCCCAGGAGCCTCAGCTGCAGTTTGCGGGGCAAGCAAAGTGAGCTACTTGACACAAAAAGTGTTTCTTTGCCATTTTCTGAGCAGCTGAGCTGTTGTCCTAACAGCTCTGCTGAAGTTATTGATGCCTCAAATGAAACTATCATTCTCAATGATTTTTATCTACAAGACACCAGACTTTTGCGGTTTAGTCAGGCAGAGTATTACGTTGTAATATCAAGGCAGGCATCTTTAAAACAGTGATTACTCTACAGGAACAATAAAGATGCTGGAGAATACATTAACTCCTTTCTGCCTACTGTAGGAGAAGATCAGGTTTGAGACCACCTTAGGAACCTGAAGGTGCACAAGTCCATGGGACCTGATGGGATTCATCGGCGGGTCCCAAGGGAACTGGCAGATGAAGTTGCCAAGACACTATCCATCATATTTGAAAAGATGTGGCAGTCTGGTGAAGTTCCTGCTGACTGGAAAAGGGGAAACATAACCCCCATTTTCATAATGGTAAAAGAGGAATACCTGGGGAACTACAGGCAGGTCCGTATCAGCTCTGTGCCCAGCATGGAGCTGGATCCTCCTGGAAGCTATGCTAAGGCACATGGAAAATAAGGAGGTGACTGGTGACAGCCAACACAGCTTCACTAAACAGCAAATTGTGCCTGACAAATTTGGTGGCCTTCATTGATGGGGTTACAGCATTGGTGGACAAGGGAAGAGCAATTGACATCATCTACCTGGACTTGTGCAATGCGTTTGACACTGTGCTGCACAACATCCTTGTCTCTAAATTGGAGAGACATGGATTTGACAGATGGACCACTTGGTGGATAAGGAATTGGCTGGATGGTCACACTCCAAGAATCGCGGTCAATGGCTCAATGTGCAAGTGGAAACCAGTGATTAGTGGCGCTCCTCAGGGGCTGGTACTGGGACTGGTGCTGTTTAACATCTCTGTTGGTGACACGGACAGTGGGATTGAGTGCACCCCCAGCAAGTTTGCTGGTGACACCAAGCTGTGTGGTGCAGTCAATACACTGGAGGGGAGGGATGCCATCCAGAGGGACCTGGACAGGCTGGAGAGATGGGCCTGTGCAAACCTCATGAAGTTCAACAAGGCCAAGTGCAAGGCCCTACATGTGGGGCAATCCTGAGGACAAATACAGGCTGGGTAGAGAATGGATTGAGAGCAGCCCTGAGGAGAAGAACTTAGGAGTGTTGGTTGATGAGAAGCTCAACACGAGCCAGTAATGTACACTTGCAGCCCAGAAAGCCAACCGCATCCTGGGCTGCATCAAAAGAAGCATAGCCAGCAGGTTGAGTGATGTGATTCTATCCCTCTACTCTGCTCTCGTGAGACCCCACCTGAGTACTGCATCTAGCTCTGGGGCACCCAACATAAGAAGGACATGGACCTGTTGGAGAGGGTCCAGAGGAGGGCCATGAAGAGGTTAGAGCACCTCTCTTATGAAGACAGGCTGAGAGAGTTGGGTTTGTTCAGCCTGGAGAAGAGAAGGCTCTGGTGAAACCTTATAGCAGCTTTCTAGTATCTGAAGGGCACCTACAAGAAAGTTGGAGAGGGACTTTTTACAAGGGCATGTAGTGATAGGACAAGGGGTAATGGCTTCAAACTGGAAGAGGGGAGATTTAGAATAGCTATCAGGAAGCAATTTTTCACTATGAGGGTGGTGAGGCACTGGAAGAGGTTGCCCAGAGAAGTTGTGGAGGCCCCATCCATGGAAGTGTTCAAGGCCAGGCTGGATGGGGCTTTGAGCAACCTGGTCTGGTGGGAGGTGTCCCTGCCCCATAGCAGGGGGGCTGGAACTAGCTGATCTTTAAGGTCCCTTCCAACCTAAACCATTCTATGATTCCTCAGAATGACTACAAGACAAGAAGAGGTTGTCAAGCTGTGATACAAGGGGAACCTAGAAACCTATATTATCTCCCTCTTTATGGTACAAACCAGCCCTTCAAACATGCTGCAATTGTGCTCATAAGCCAAAAAAAAAAAGAATCATAAAGGCCTCAGGATTCCCCGTCTACTGAGAACTCACAGTATTTGCATTCAAGGGCAGCGTACATTGAAGGCAGCATAGCAAATACAACCAGGAAGGCAGCAGGATGATAAGAAGCAGCTAGAGAGCAAGCAGCTTTTATACACATTGCAATCACACTACAACAGCACCACTGTGCTACACACAAACCTGAGAAAAAAGCCTACTAACCTGTATGCCATAAGGCTGATACGTCACCCTCAAGGAGCATTCAGCAAACCCAACCCCCACAGTAACACTACCCAAACCAACTGGTGGGTTATGCTGCCTTTTAAACTCCCCATGACCACCCAAGTACAGCTCAGCTGGGTCCACAGATATATCTCATTAAATTAATTATGCCATCATTACTTAGTGAAGACTCAAATCTCATTAACTCACACTCATCTCAGATTGACTTCTTCCCATGCTCGACTCTGTAGATATTTTACCTTCTATTTTTGAAATGTCCTTCAGATAAAGAGGGGTATGAAAGGTTTTATCCATGTCTTGAAGCAGCGGCTGCAACTTTATGCTTAGCTGAGACTGAGACTGGGATTCTGGTGCACAGGAGGAACCCAGGCACAGGGCAGGGCATTTCAAAGCAAGGTGGGGGACAGCCTCACAAGACTTCCATCATTATGAAGTCATACAAGATCAGTCATTCTTATCATGTTGGAGAACTCATTTTGAGACAAAAGCTTCTGATAGAACTTTATTTTTTCAGACTTCTGGGCTCCTCTGGATTGGAGAGGGAACATGGTCTGCTCCAGGCTTGAATGCTAGGTGAAAAGGGTGCGTTTGAATCAGAGGCTCCCAAACCAATGTCAGAAAGTATGCCTGGGCTCAGGCTCAAGGATTAAATGTTCCCAAGATTTCTCAAAAGTCTCTGTTTTGGATCCTGTTGTGTAGCCTATCACATTTAACACACACAGCACACTTCAGGAGAGGCAGCCTTTTAAAGTGGTGCTCTCCTCGAATATCGTTACGGGCTTGATTGCAGACACCTTTGGGCTCAGATCAAGCACCACTGAAATTGTTCAGACAGGTGATCAATAGAGGGGCATAACTTAAAAAACATGTCACCTGTGGAGACAGCCTCCAGGGACAGCCCCGAAACTGTCCCCACAGTTAAACAATCCCAGAAGAGGTAGGCATCTATCCCTGTTAATTACTGCTGGGAAACAAGGCATCAGAGCAGCAGGAGGAAAAGACAAGCTTGATTCTTACTAGGTCTTATCTGCTACACCAGTTTTTTCAATGAGCAGTGCACGGTGGAGACAACTTATTCCTGGGCCTGGTGCAAACCCCCATAAACTGGGTGAGTGGACCATAAGCAAAATTCACCCCCATCCAGATTCCAGTGTCTGGGAATAGCTGACTCCAGCTGCTTTGGAGAGAACCGCAAAGAGGCTCCACAGCTATCGGATAAGCTGCCCCAGTAGGTTTCTCATTGCCTTTATTGAGTATTGGGTAAGACCCCGTGCACAGAAGTGTCTGTGATCAATGAACCCATGATTTGCTAGTTCTGCCCAAGGGCTTATTCACAGTTAATCCAAACGAACTTGATTCATGAAACTGGCTGGAAATCTCATCAGAACAGGCTTTGCAGAGAGATTTCTGGCAGTTTTGCTTCCAGCACGGATTGAAAATAGAGCAAAAAGAGACTGCAGCCTCCTCTGAGTTATTTTGTCAGATCTGGAGATGGGTGATTAATTCACAAAAAATAATAGTAGCCTCATCATTTTCTGTCTTTTGCCATTTTTCCCCCCTGTGAACAGAGGTGTTTTTTTTCTCAGGTTTATTTGTTTTTCTGAACTATTTGTCAAGTAGTTTCCGCAAACAATTTCAGGTACTTCCACAGCATTAGTGGTTGGCAATATAAACAGGCACAAAGGGACACGTAGGTTACATCGTATACTTCAGAGTTTTTCACCTGGATGAGCATACATCTTAGAAACAGGTTTGCAGTGCAGATTTGCACAACTCTCATTCTGAAGCTCCTTCATGGATAATTTGGACAATTGCCTCAAAAAAAGCCCACTCCCACAAACATTCCTCACATGACTTCTGTCTGCTTGAGCACTCCCAGCCAGGGAACACAGAAAGAACAGGAACACAATCAAAGCACGTTACTTACGGAAATATCTGCAGCAAGTCTCAAAGAAACGTGTCGGTGGAGTGTCCCCAGATGGAGGGATTTCCATGGAGGAAGCAGTGAAGTCGTCCAAGACAAAAAAAGAGCACTATGCACTCTTTAAACTTCAGGATGTGTCTGAGATGAATGTAGGGAATGAATATAAGGTTATTTCTTCTTGTACCCACAGCAACACTTTTATACCATGGTTACGTACGGAGAACAAATGGTGAAACAAGCTCTTGGCCTCACAGTAACATTGTTCTGTTTGTTGTCCCTGAAGGCTTTCAGTCAATCTTCATCTGTGGGTTTGGCCAGAAAAATGTACTGGTGAACCTCCCCTCTCTGATTTCTGCATGCAAACTTAAAGCTTCTTGAGAATTCTTTAACTCTTTAATTCATCATTCGTGTACTTCAGGGGAGCCTCTCTTATTTTCTGTACCGCTCAGTGCCTTTGTAAGTATAAAGTTATTGGTGGGGTCTCTTTCCAACTTGCATATGCTCCAGAGCAGGGCTCCTGGAGAAAGAGCTGGTCCTACAGGGAGGATAGACAGATAAAACAGGGATCGTGTTGGAGCTGGCTTGGCCAGACCTGGTTTCTCTCAGCCGTAGAGCTTCCTCCTTTTTTCACATTCCCTGTTGGGGAGTGGAAAGCAACGCAAAGGATTTGGCTGTATCAAGCCAACTTACCAAAAATGATCAGCAATCAGAACTGATGTCATATGTTTTCAGAAGATCATATTCAGCTTAATGCCTAAAATTAGATTTAGGCTTTGGTGAGTGGCAAGCAGGAGGGAAACACACTGTACTGACCACTCAGCTTCTCCAAAAAGCTAGTCCTCCTGTGAGTGCCAAACACTTCTCAGGCACCCCCACTTTCTACACGTGCAAGAATCACTTTGCCATTCAAGTGCAGCTTGCAGCGAAGTAGGAGCAAGCCAGGTAGGTAGAGCTGTATTCCCAAGGCAAAATCACCTGGGTCCTTTAAGAGAGAAAAGAAGTTTTCACTTTCTTCAGCCTTGCCTTCATAATCCACTGTAAAAAATGAAATTTGCTGCTCCCGAGAGTTGGTATGCTGCAGAAGGATAGAGCCTGATCCAGGTGGCCGGCTGGCCATCCACCCAGGCACCCTATGCCCCCATCCCCACAGCACCCAAGCACCTCAAAGGCACCAGCAGCTCCCTCCCAGTTCAGGGACCGGGGTCCGGAGGATGCAACTATTTCAGCCCCAATGCTCAGGTTGCTAAACCACACACGGCATGTTAGTTGCTAAATAAGGCTGATTGATGAGCAGTGTACTGATCATTTTTAGAGGAGATAAACCAGACATTCAAGATGCTTGCGACAGAATAATTTGGAGGACATGACAAGATGCCATTGGATCCCTTGAGATTAAGAGCCTGATCCTCCTCTCACCTACTTTGATGAGAAACAGGAGGAGCTGCCTTGTCTGTGGAGCTAAACCTGTAGCAAAATGGTTTAATAGGAAGAATCTCCTCCTTGGGTGTTTTCAGGACCGCACTGGAGTGAAGACATCTGGGTCCCCAGACCTCAGTACCAGGGAACCCAGCTCATTTCCACAGCGAGGACCCTGCAAACCCTTGGGGTTTGGGGCTTTCCAGGCTCCCCGGTGCAGAGGCAGGAGCCTGAAAGCCCTGCAACAAGCTTGCGGTTCCCATTGCTGTTCCCGGCAGGGAATCCCAGACTTCTGGTGTCTTCTACACACCTAGACAGGCCCGAGTCTCCTCAAGCCGTGTGAACTGCCCTTCAGAGCCCAGTAACTAGCATCAAAGCCACGTATGCTGGGTCATGGATAAGGAGCCCTCCTCAGAGACAGCAGAAAGAGAAAATGAATTACGTAAGGGCAGGAATTCAGGCACTGACGACTGTGAGGTCACCAAGGAGAGTAAGGAGGAGAAGAAATACAACATAAGGGGAGCTCAATTTGCCACGAAAATCATAGACAGAGGTAATAAAATACTCATTTTGCCTCAGAGTTTACGTATAGGAAGAAATCTGTCAGGAAAACATGCCCCAAACAAACACCACCTGGGAAATGCTGAGGCAGTTCTCCTGCCCAGTCCCCCCAGCACGTTAACAAGTCAGGCCAGTGAAAACAGGGCTGGACAATACTTCAGTTTATGAAAAGATCAAGGCTATTATCAGCCAGCTGCACTTGGTATGTGGAGCGGCCCCAGCTCATCACATCTGTCTGCCCCTAATGCTCCATCTATGGGATTTCAGAACAGCTACTTCGACCAGAGTCAGTAAAACCAAATAAACCTGTGTTTTTAAAAAGGGTTATGTAGGACATTTTCAGTGTGCAAGTCCTGAATAAAGAGGAAACTGTAGAAAAATTATGTCTAGCGGTTGCCACACAGAAATAAACCCTGGGGATGAATCACACGGGGCAACCAAGGAAGGAAGGAATTATCATAACTGAGACTGAAGAGAGGAGACCTTGCTGAGGCACTGCGGTGGGAATGAGGGTGAGAGGGATCTAGCTACAAGCTTGTGCAGTGACTGTGAGGCCAAGAACACTGCCTCTTGACTTGGTTGGAGGTAGCAGCACTGCCAGGTGCTCTCACATCTTTCTGTTGTACCCCAGTGCTACCCACAGTCAGGGAGACAAGCAGGAATCGGCTCATCCAGCCTGTCCCCACACCAGTGAAGCAACAGCGATTCAGTGCGGAAAATTGAAACCCAGGCACACACTCCTCAAGCCCCTCACATCACCAGGGTGGAAGATGGATCTTTAGTAATAAAAGCAGAATGTTTTGGTTTCACAATGATCTCAGAGAGTCAATGGCTGCTGGAGCAAACAGCCTATGTCATGAGAATTTAGCAAGGGAATAATTTAATGGAGCTCAGATAAAAGGCAGTCACCTGGAACTCAGATTTAGAAGAAATTGCTTTTTTTCTGAATTACTGGTTTGGAGGTTAAATAAGGAATATTCATCTGACTGCACTTTTCTTGCACACTTTCGCTGATCAGTGCACTAATGAATTCTAAACCATACAGGGAAATGCTTTCAGTCCCTCCCCCCACCTCCCAAGGAGCAAGTTCTTTATTAAAAACTAATGATTGATTCTCTTTTTCACAATTAGCACCTGCAAATCTGGGGGCAACTTCAACCCTGGAACAAATAGGAGCAATTCCCTTTGCACTGATTAGGAGTTCATCCTTCTCAAAAGTCCCAAAGGCCTCTTAAATTGACTGTCTTGATTAAAGATGGGTTTAGCTTTAATTGAGTAATTGATGTGGTTTGTTATCATTGATTATGGCAGAGATTTCCTTTGCTGTATCTTGGCCAGAGAGGGGTGCTTCCTTTACACCTCAGTTCAATCCTCCTCAGGTGAGCTGTTCAAACAATTACAGATATATCATCAAAATACGTACAAATATATATACATCCACACATTTTAATATGCCAGCCTTGGAGCCTAGTGGCAGGTCACACTCCAGGCCTAAGTTGTGGCATGGCATAAGGGGCTGCAGAAGACCAAGAGGAGCCTGTAGGACCAGATCCACAGATATAAGAGTGTAACTCCCCTGATTTTAGTGGGTTGTCACTAATGAGACAGCTCTGTGTGCTAGAGACACAGAGCTGAAGGAAAGTCTAGTTAAAAACCAATACACGCTGCAAGGATTGAATAGATTTACTCTGGTGCTATGCTGTTAGGCGGCTTGTACCCTTGTGCCTCACAGTATGTCATAGAATCATAGAATGGTTTAGGCTGAAAGGGACCTTAAAGATCATCTATGAGGAAAGGCTTGGCTGGTGGTAAATCTCAAGAATATACATTTTCTCAAAGCCCTTTGTAGGGATTTGGAATCAACTGCTAGTGAATGAGTAGTTAATGTCTTCACTTGCAGTTAGGACTGTAGAATATGCGGATGCACATCTCTGTTTGTTTGGTGTCTCACTATCAATTTCTAGCTGCTTTATGAGGCTTCTTACTGTGATTTCCTGACTCAAACCAAAGACAGAATTACCAGCATTTAAAATTGAGCTAGAAGCTAGGAAAAACTGGTTTTAGGGTTAATTTTATGTCCAGTGGTAACCTCTTTGCCACCATTTAGTATTCGAGAGAGAAACTCTCTGACTGTGCAGCTCCGCAAAAGCTCCTTCTAATTGAATCAAGCAGATTTAGATTGTATCAACTGATTTTTTTTTAAGCAGGAAGTAGGGATTCACTTAGACTGGTGAAAAATGTGGGCTTCCAGGGGAAAGGAATTGAGACGATTGTCTTTACATAATAAATGAGAGAGAGAATAAAGTTTCAAAATTATTCAAATATGTAATTTTGAAGCTTTTAGTTGTTATGGTTTAAAAATCTGCAAACACATAGTAAAAGCTCACAACTGAAATAAAACATGTCAAAAACATTTCGACTGACTCAAGCCATGTTCTTCAGTTTTTCAAAATGCAGGCAGCTTGTTCTTCTTCAGGACAGGAAGATTTTCTAAATCTCAGACATTCTGGTGGGGTGGAAATGTGCATCTCTGAGTGTCTAAGACCATTACGTTCCCAGATCTTAAAGAGCTGGAGACAACTGCGTTGCCAGTGCACTCTCTTGCCACTTCTCCACCTTGCTAATGGTGCACTGATGTGGACAAAGCACATGCAATGAGGCAGGTTATTGCCAATGAGTGGCAATGCAGGTTTACACTGCCTCAGCTGCCTCTTCAGTAAACACGGCTCATTTGCCAGCCAGCCAAGGAGTACAAGTTCTGGTGTTGTGTTTGCTGTTAGGGAAGGGCAGAGTGAAAAGGATGGCTATTTGCACAGGGTGGAGGAGACCTGCTGTTTGCATGGGCCAGATTTGCCCCACTTATCCACCCCATCCAGCCCTCCCTTGCTGGGGCAGACTCTCAGGTACTTCAGCTATGTGCTGGCTGCCAGAGCAAACTTCTCCATGGAGAGAGCACCCACTACTGAAATTGAAGCCACAGGCACCCAAAAAACTGCCTATGCGACAAATATTGTGACTATGCCAGACATAGTCTGTGGATCCAGCTGGTTTTAAATGGGGAAGGAGCCTGACTCATTCTAGCTCAAAGCTCAAAGGCAACCATGTAAGGGCAGAGCGATTGCTTACAGCGACTAAATTCTGCTCTACAGTCAGGCTATTGGAGTACTTGGTCCCTCACTCTTTACAACAGACCCCAGCAGCGCAGAGATGTGCCAGATGCCAGTCAGCTTTAGTCATGCAGAACAGATGACTCTGGCCATGCCAATGAAAGCTGCATCTACTTTGTAAAGCTGTGGCAGATGCATTGAGCGGTTGCCTGAGCCAGTTGGTATTGATGTGCAAGACAACGAAGGGCAGCAGGTCTGCCCAAACAGCAGGATGGCCAAACGCAGCTTAGATAACATAGTGGACAGCTCCTCTTCTCCATCAGAGGCTGGACAGATGGCCTGGAGAGAAGCACGTCCACATCACTTAACACCTTGCTGTAGGACAAGTCACAAAGTGCTTCCTTAGGCAAAAGAGTCACTGAAGGCAACAGGCTCCTCGCCTGCTCACAGGCTAAGGAAAGACCTTTGGGACCACAGGCTTGGACTGCACAGCTGTATCTGGCCAGTGAAAGCAGGCTATGCATGTGGTACTTTCTGCTCTACTGTATTTTTGGCCCATGCCCCACCCCAGCAGGCAGCAAGGATGAAAGTAATTTGACATGTGATGAACCAGTGTGAGCCAGAAATGGGAAGGGAAAGGAAAGCCAAAACCAAGACAGAGGGTTGGCTTACACAGAGCTCCAGAGCCAAGCACCTGCCCCAAAGAAGGGTAGGATACCTGTTAGCACTGGGTTGTTCCTGAAATAAATGTCCTTTGGCTTCAGGGTACATAACAGAAGCACACTTCATTGAACCTTCTGCTTCCAAGCATGCAGTTGGAAAGTGTTTGTCCTCTGAGTCACTCCAGAACCATGGTGATGGGCTATCACCATCAGCTGACAGATGGGTTTGCCTCTCTGTTCTTCAACATGTGGAAGGCCATTGATCTACAGATTCTTCATCTCTGCTCTTTTCCTTTTCCATCTGCTATGGAAGTCTCCATGCTTATTATAGCCCTGATGGGCAAGGTAATCAGCCCTAGATTTCCCCACTGGTGTCAAAATACAATTGCACTGCCATTCAGCACCTCTCCAGCAGCTCACCTAAAACACGCTATTGATTCTATTTGAGTCGTCAAGAAAAAGCAAGCATATATCAAAGCCAGCCCCATCTGTCAGCGACTGCAGAGAAGATGACTTCAGAGACCCTGGAGACACAGCTCTCCAGGAGAAAGCGAGCCACGCTGCTATACCCATCTCACCATTGCTAAGTGAACCAAACTGACTAAGCAACTTAAGAAGGTGCAGCCTGTTCCTGACCAGGGAAATGGGTTATTCTGCAAACTGGAACAGGCCTGAGAAACCAGGCCATGGCTCAGCCCATCTCTTTTGGTTGCAAAGGAGACTGTTTCTACCTTAGGATCTGAACTTGCATTGCTAAGAACTGCTTTAATGAGGAATCTTCCAGACTGGTGAACACACAAGGCTTAACATTCAAATTATCTCAGAGGCCATCACATAGCCGTCTCTTGATACACTGGCATGGCCCTTCAGGCAGGGAGCAGTCAACCTAAGCTGACTTACTGTCATCTTGCTGTACATAAATAAAAAAAGGACCAGAGATGGAAAGGCCAACTATAATGTAATGCATGTCACTGCCTTCAGTTATATTGCACTGAATCTGCCACGACCATTTCTCTCCTTTTGCTTGAAAATTGCAATGATAGCACTTTGCAACCAACTTTCATGAGAGTTTACAAAACGGCAGTCAGACGGGAGCCTGGTTTGAAAGATTACAGAAAGGAAAACACAGGGCAGTGACTCTTATTTGAGACAGGTCAGCCTCAGGACCTCAGCATTTTCTGCCACACAGCCATGCACACAGAACAGCTGTCCCTGGTCAGGTGGGAGCAACACATTGCATGTAGCATTCAAGCTGATTCAAGGGTGGTCTTGGTTTGGGAGAGGATGGCAAGCGACTATCCAGACATTAAAGGAGCAGAAAGGATAATAAACATGTCTGTCTAGTTTTTCAGCTGAACAGATTCTCCTGGAAGCCAACAGGAATTGCACTCCTGAAAAAAGTAAAGTGGTGATCCCCAAATCAACCACAAGCATAAGTCCATCTAGAGTTTCCAGAGAGAGGCATATGGGGCATCCTGTGACTGACCAAGGCTTCCTTGGCTGGACCTCGAAAACACGCAAAAAAAGGCGTGGAAGGTCCTTGGAAGTGATGCAAGTGTGAGCTGCCACCACATTGTTTGTCTGAGCCAGTGCAGCATGGGGATACAGTCATGTGGAGCAACAAACTTTTCCATGCCATGAGTGCCCTTGAAACTTCACCATAGCAAGATATCAATGATATCTTTCAACTTTTTAAAGCAACATTGTTCAAAGAATGGGAAAATAAAACTGGCTGCCCCTAACCAGAGCTTTCCAGAGTTGCTCTTCTCTCTGCACAGTGTGTTTATCACTGTATCACACAAAGATACAAAGCCACTTCACTGGTCTCCCTCACTTCTCCTACACCCCGTCACAGCTGAGGGCAGCCTGGGATTGAGGGATGAGGACCAGGCACGGCTGAGGAAGCCCACGTCTCACAGGAGCAAGCCCTCCAACCTCACACAAGATGATTCCTCTTCCAAACACCATTCACCCAGTGGCTGTGCCTCGTGCCCCACAATTTTTTCCCCACCATTCTCCCTCTCCCCTCCCAAATTCCACAACACACATCGATACAGAAAACACCCCGCCACACTTTGAACATCCCCCAGTCAAGCTTTTCTTTTTCAGCTGCCTGACTGCCAGCCCCAGCATAGCAGGGCTGCCCATTTGCAGAACTCAGCACTCTAATCCATTGACCTTTTGCACATTGTACAGGACTGTCTATTTCTTATCAGCATAGCCTATTTTAAGTAATTTTCTAGAAGTTCAGTTCATTCTTCTGCTTGCCTAAGGAAATATAAAAATTTACACCTATTGTAAAAGCATGAATAAAAGCTGATTGCGGAAAGTAAAGACAATAATGTGCCCATAATACTAACTAGCTCACTTGCACTGCATTTCTGTTTAAAGGAAGATTTGTCTGATCATCAACAGGGTGTTGATTTAGATTGCTGCTAAAACTACCACTGTAAAAGTAAATCCACTTTTATGGCGTTAGTACAGAGAACAGTTATGTACAGTTTAAACTTTTATGTCTGTTGCCAGTGGTGATCAATCTCTTACTTATTAAGCCAAACAGGGTCTGTGGCAGGAGACGACATATTTAGTGCATTTGGGATATTTTTTGAAGACGTTAAAATTTACAAAATGAAAATCAACAAAACCTTTTTAAAACAGAAATCAGCAAAGATTGTAACAGAATCAGGCAGAGAATTTGTGCCATTCTCAGATCGGGCTATTTGAGAAAGCAAAGTGAGGGCAATGCCCTAGGATTTAAAAGATTCACATTAAGTTTCCAGTTCTGTACAGAATTCTGGTGTGACTGAAGCTAGTCTTTTGAGTTTGGGAATGTTTTTTGCAAGGATATTGTGCAATTTGGCCAAATATAACAGAGAAAGAACTACATTCGCTACTAAGTGGCAGTCACCTTCAGTTGTAGCCATATGCATTTGATTACTCTTTACACAGTGCTCTGGTGACCTGATACTTGAGATGCAGGACATGTTTTCTTTGGCAGTGATGTCACCTTCCTCACACTCATGCATTTCTAATCTCAACTCTGTAATGGCTAATCACTAACAGCAAAGAAGTAATTCACATGTGGATGCACGGGAGGAAGATGTTTGTGTGCATTCTGCATGTGGTTTGCTGTGTAAACACTATCCCAAGAAATAAAACACAAAGGAAACATTTTATGTGAACAAGCAGATAGTTGCTTGGATCTCCCAATGTCCAGGTGCCATCACTTCCTGGTAAGTGGAGAACAATAAAACTGGAAATGTATCCAGAGGCATTCCTCTGTTGGTTTCAGCACACTCAATACCAATTCACCCTTTGCTCAGGGTTCAAACTGCTCAGCAAGGAGACCAAGACCTGCTCTGGCCATTGTGAGCATTGCAACTTTGGGACTGTTTCTCTCTCGTTCAGCTAAGATGAGAGTGGCTGGGCTACAGACTTTTCAGCCCCGCACAACTCACAAGCAGCTCAGCTGCAGCTCCTGCCCAGGGCTACACTGTGTGGTCAGCAAGGGGCGTGTGTTGGCAGCAGGGCTACAGGGCAACCTGAAAAATATCAGCTGGAATCACTTTTATGAGTCATTTACAGAAAACACATTTACAGATGAAAAGCACATTTAGCTGAAGAGCATTTCATCAGTCAGAAGTCACTTGAATGCACTGATGGGGAGAGCTTTGGAGAACACTCAGGATCCAGTTCTTTTCAGTACAGCTTCGTTATGAGATTTGCATAGACTGCTGCTTTCCAGTTGGGCGATGCAGCCATTTAGGAGCATTGGTTTGACTGACGGATAACCCTGCTGGTGCAGGCTGGGTGGCAAGGCTGCGTGCTTGGAATGGGCATCGCAGAGAGCCTTTCAGACTGCCATTAAGGACCAATTAGGTCAGCTCTGAGAGAAACTCATTGGCTAAAACATTTCAAACAAAGTGAGATCATGCAGATTTAATGACTGATGAGATAGATTTCTAAGACAGCTCCCCACTAAATAACAGAACCACCAGCTGACAGACGAGAGAGAAAATCCTGTAATTCAGCCTGTTTCAGTGCATGAGAGATGGCACACGAGGAAAATCAGGTTGTTAAGGTTCTAAAGCAGCACCTTGTTTTTCGTTCTCAGCTGTGTCTCATATTCCTGTCATGATCTTGGGCAAATTACTTGACTTCCCATAGCTTCAGTAACTCAGCTTTGAAACAGGGAAGATTCTGCTGCCTTGATTACTTGACTTTTAAATGACTTCAGTGAGCATCTCAAGGGGGGATGTACAGCACCTAACATGCTCTCTGTGACTGTTTTGAGAGAGGACACTCCATCCTTTATAAGCCATTGTAAACACCACTAATTAATAATCACTGGAAATTTTTCACTGCATCTATGTAGTTCAAGAGGGGTGCTCTCATTCCCAGGCCACAGAAATGAGCAGGACAGACTGAATTCCTCATGCCTTCATCAAAGGACTTCAGATGGGACAGTGGCTGTCCGGGGGTTAAAGGTTTTCAGCAGTCCTTCAAAGGCAGTGGGTTGCCTGCGGAGTCTTCAGCCCAAACAAAAGGGCAAAGACCCTCCAGGTCTTTTGGGACTAAGAGCAAGAGAAATCTTCCTTTGAATTGAGGAAATCTTTAGAGAAGGGACTTCAGACCTCCAGTGATAAAGGAAATAAAAAGCATCTGCGCTGACAGCTCCAGTTAGGAGCAAAGAGGCACAAAGGGCTTTGAAAAACAACCAGCCTTTCATCTTCAATAGCAAGCTCAACAGCTCTGCACCAGCTGCTCTGTAAACAGCATAGCAGGGGAAAGCAAATCATTGGCACCAAATGCATTAAACATGGCAGTGTCTTCAGATGACATATTTTGTAAACTTCCTCCTTACGAGTTATGCCATTTCTTAAATCTAAAGGATTACCTGCTGTATAGCAGCAGAGTCATTCTTCCAGGCAGCTAAGCAGCTTCATTAGCCGTGTTTCTTGCTGAGTTTCCCATAATGCAGGCAGGCAGTTTGGTTAAGAGAGCATCAAATGGGACATCAGGTGACTTGGGTTCATCTCTTGTCTCTGCTTTATATTTTCTGAGGGACCTTCAGCCAATCACTTCATCTTTGGAACAAGTTTTCACCTGGACAAAGAAAGGAACCATTCTTTTGTCTTATAGCAGTCAGCCCTTTATAACAATCATTTGCAACCTTTTACTGACTGTGGATCCATAAGAACTTTTTCAGGGGACAGGTAGACACTTTGTGGCAAATAAAAACCTCCTGATAACAAAGCAACTTTTCCCAGCTCTGTACCACATAGGAATAGCCCAGGAGCACCCAAACCCATGCATATCACAGGGTGAACTCATTCCAAAGTGTAAGCTCCTGAAAGCCAAGTAACAGAAACTTCAGCCTCGATTGGTGTGGTTTAATTTAATTTAATCATCTCACGTGAACTATAAAGCACTATCAGTAAGGGGTTAAAAGAAAGTACTGACAATCCCCCTACGGTATTTTGTGTGCTGAAACAGTTAAACACACCCAACATCTATGTACTTGTACAGGGAAGGATTACATCCTCTGAGCAACTTTGTTCTTGTTATCTATTAACACTGAAGTGACATTTTCTCTAATTTCCAACTCTGTTTCTATTACGAAAACTATGTTAGAAATAATGAACAAGCACAGTTAGCAACATCTGATTGTCACTTGTTATGCCTGCGGCAAGGCATGACAACACCCTCACCTTTTTATTTTCTCCTCATGCAGAAATCTATTGGGATTCTGGTCACTTAACTTCCTAAATCTCATTTTGCTAACAGAAGAATAAGAATGCCAGACATTTCCAGAGTGCACCAAGGCTTAACAGCAACATGATATCCATAATACGCCTGTACTGCTTAAAAACCACGACAGGGTCTTTAAGTAGCTGCCTGCCTTTGCAGGGAAGCAGCTGAAGAGTATTCCTGCAGCCCAGTTCCCCAGGTTCACTCTGCCGATGGTAACTCAGGGTCACAACCAACAGCGAACAAATCTCACTGAACACCTGACACCCACTGCCACTGAGCCCTAAAAAGCCCCTTTGCATAAGTCACAGCCCCTCCTCACCTGGCATGTGACAGTCCCATGAAAGGCACCTGATACTGCTCAGTGGGGAGCATTTGGGGCTTGCATCTGCCCCTCGGTCTTTGCCAAGCTGTCATCCAAAGGTTTCCCCAACAGCAAGCGTTAGCCAGCCCCTCCACTTCTGGCTAACTGGCTGTTGCTAGGCCAGATGCTTTCCCCTCCATCAAGCATGGATAGGTGGCTTCTCAGGAACTGCCTTGAGAAGAGCACAGCTGCCTCACTGTGCTAAAATAGGCACTTTAATTTGTTGTCCCCACTTCAACCAGCGAAATAGCATATGGGCTTCTGCACTCTCCTTTAATTTGCTGCAAAGCAGCCCCAGGGTTTCGGGAGAAAGCGTTTGGTGATTGCACTTGTAATAACCCTGGACACACATCCAGCTGGTATCTGCACACTCACTCACCATTCCAGTATCGGGAACAGCAACACTACATCCCGCATGTCCTCAGGTCTGCATCTCATGTCTTCAGAGCAGGTAGCACTGGTGGCTCAACCCTAGGTACTGCACTGCAGAGAAATTTTGCTGACAAAGTCCTTCCAGCAGCTTGGTTGCTATTAAATACCTGGGAGGCAGGGGCAGGCTTTGCTCCCACTCAGTACAGCCTTTAAAATCCTATCTTCTTCCCTCAAAGTTGATTCACGAAGTAAGTATACCCAATGTTTTACATACCGTGCTGTGGTGGGTCCTTATGACTCGATTTGAAGAGCTTCCTTTAGCCAGAGGCACGACACTTTCAAATGGGGACGACAGACTGGCTGGTACAGAGCTAAGCTTAAAAAGCCCCCGGTGCTGATGGACCTGGTGGGATCTGTCTTCCTTTTTTAAGGAAACAGCGTGAAGAGGTTTCATCATGTGGCCAGAGCCAGCCACTGGTTTAACGGCAAAGGCAAGTATCCTTCTGCCTTAGTCTCAAAACCAACCTCCTGTCATTCTCTGGGAGCAGTAGCCCCCCAGACAGGGACAGCCATAATGACACAAACATCCTTCTTCATCTCACCCCTTCCCCTTGGTAGATCAGCGTTATTATGCTGTTACAAAAAAGGGGAAACTGAGGCACGGAGCAAGGTGGCAACTTGTCCAAGGCTGCTAAGGGCATTGCAGACAGTCAGGAGGCTACATGAACTGCTGGTCTGTGGGCAGCGTCTGTTTGCTTACAGCAGCATCAGAAACCCAAGCTCTGTGGCTGGGAGCATGCTTTTTTGGGTGTCCACGTGAGCCCTGAAGACAACGACGGTGACCAGCCCCTGATCTGCAGCAGGGTTAAGGACCCCTGCCAGAGCCTGGCTTTCTCAGGGACAGTCAGCGGAAGCAGGTTTGCTCCCCATCGTCTTGGAGGCCCCTTCCCCCAGCCAGGCAGAAGAGGGGGAGGTCTCTTTCCCACTCCCCCAGCCCAGCCTGCTTCTCTGCACGGCACAACTGACCCCAATTCAAGCTGCTGACACTTCTGCTCAGGGTGTTTCAGAGCTTCGTTATTTGTGAATGCCTTTTTGTGTAGCGCCATTGGCACCAGCACAGCCTGTTCCCAGCCTGTTCCAGCAGCTCCCCAATGACTGATGTGACAGACTCGAAACGAGGCATGGGCTCCAAGCAGGTCCTCAATGGGGTCAGGGAGAGACAGCAAGAATCCTGGTGGATCTCCCTCCCTTTTCCAGCTTCCACTCCCTGTACTCCTCCATGCACACAGTCTCCGGTTGCTGCTCTCCAAGAGTTCAGTGCAGAGAGCTGCTTGCTTAAAAATACACATACAAATTTTTAAATCCCCAGCAGCAGGCTGGGTATCGACAGACTGCACGGCATTGGGAGAAAGGCAGCAGAAATATCTGGGAGGCTTCTGGGATTGATTTGTGAGGAAGAGATTAAAACAGACTAAACATCTATATCCTGCCTAAGCAGCGGCCAGGCCCAGGGCAGGGAGCTGGCTGCACGCATCAGGGAGATGAGCGCTGCGAGGGATGATCCAGTTACTGTGAGAATCCAATATTTAAGAAAGGGAGGCCTCTCCGGCAGGCTTGCAGCATAAACTGGCATCCAGGGATTAGTACCTGAATTGCTCATTGCCCTCTCTACGTCCAGTCTGTAGCTGATGCCAGGCTCAAGTTAGGGAAGAGGCCAAGGTATGTCATCAAACAGAGATGGGGTAGCAAAGGGGTGGGAGAGAAAAACAAGAATAACTAAAAAAGAACAGCATTGCCAGGATGGACGTGTGTCCACCTTGGTCAGGAGCCGGCCTCCGACTGCAGCCAAAGGCAGACGCTCAGGGAAAAGTGCAGGAATAGGGCAAGTAGGACATTCCCAAATGCTCAACCAGCAGCTCAGGTGCTTCTGTTCCAGAAGAAATTAATGACAAAGACACCCCAGGTGGGAGACCAGAGCAGAGCAAAGTTTCCTGAAAGCTGAAAACCTGCAAAAGCATGCCAGAAGAGTGGAGATCACCTGAAAGAACTTCACTTTCTATACACAAGCAGTATCATCTGCTCAAAGGAAACCAGCTATGACCTGTGTAACAAGCCTTAGTAGGCATCTCAGTATCTACAACATGGCCCAACGTAAGACATTTTTCTTAAAGATATTTAATGTTTGAAATAATGTCAAATGAAGCTCTTATGCATGTTTTCCCAGTCCCACATAATTTGGAGAATTCCCCCTTAGTAAGCATGACTGGCACATGAGCCGTTTTGCACAGTATCTGCTTTTTTGCAGGGTCTTATCCAGGGCAGTGTCTCTGGCAAGCAGAGTTTGCGTTTTGACAGGGCTGTTCTGCTCCCGCACACCAACACATATGTAATCCAGCTCTGCTGCATTTCTGTCAAATCCTCGCTGTATCTGCAGCCACAGCACCGCTCCCACACTTCTATTTACAAATCACACCTTCTTCACTGCCAGAAGGGGAATTACTTTTTTCCAACAACAATAAACACCATTTATCGAACACTGAACACAGTTATCAATGTTGGCTAGCCCTGGCCGCTCAGGAATAAAGACAAGGAGCTTTCACACACCCAAGTAGGAGGTCCAGTCCTGACTGCTGTTGAGAGGCAACAAAGCTAAAAAAGCATCCTCAAAAACATCCACAATCAGCTGAGCTTGTTCTTGCTGTCAAGGGCTGAATTTCTCTATTTATGATGCACAACATGAATGTCTTATTTTTCTATAGAGTGCAACATTTGAATTTCTCTATTACAATTTTACAAGTAGCCTTCTGTGTCAGTCAATGGAAAACTATTAAAAAACAAGCACTTCAAAATCAAGCCAAAATAATACAGACCAATGCTGAAGAAAACAGCCAATATCACTGCTACAATAAAAATCAGACTCCTATTGCAAAATACCCTATGCTTTTTCTTTTCCCCTGACAGTGTTAACAAATCTATGCAGTAGTCCTACTGGTACGTATCTGGAGGGAAATGCAGCTAAGCAGGCACTTACCAAATCTGCTGTCATGGGACATGGGAGATGGGACCCAGAAGTACCCAAAAGCAGCCCACAGCTTACCCTTCTAAAGCAGCGTAAATCCAAACAAGAAACTGACGCCTTCATTATCCTCAAAAAATTGAGGGAGAGGAGCGTTCAAACAGTACTGCAGAGGCTGCAAAGTTTAGCCTTGAGTATCAGCAACAAAGCCTCCTGACACAGGCAGCCCCTCTAACAGATGCGCACCCCAGTAAGCACTGAAGAGACAGATTCTGACGCAAAAGAGACACATGAGGTCAGACACAAGCCTGGGGACGACTTGGGCCCCAGGACTGTTCCCTCACTTTTGCCATCACAAGTTTCTGCACAGAGAAACCAGGTCACCATTACAGTGAGTGGTGAAAAGCAACCCTGAGAGGTTGTCACCTCAGACAAAACACAGGAATGAGGGACACTTTTTCCTGATCTCAGATGGGTGCTGAGTGACCTTCAAAATCAAACCAGAGCAGGATAAAGGAACTGAGACCCATGACCAGTGCAGGATGGACAGATGGATTCCTGCTGCAAGTGCTGATGTCACATTTCATTTCCTTTCCCCATTTTCCCTTTGCTCTCCTCTCCCTATGGCTATTACACAGAATCTAACTACTTCCCAGTTTAATTGCTTTCAAGTCATTTCTTTTCCCACTCTAATATCCCCAGCTGCACAACTAGGAGTGGGAAAGGGAAAACCACAAGGGACTGTTAGAGTCACGGCCACATCATTGCTGTGCTGTGACGCTCCATGGGATGACTTTCCAGTGCATTAGAGGTGTTGCTGAATTAAAGATAGAGTTTTAAGACTGTAAGAGTCCTACACAGTCTGTTTTATGGATGGAAAAAACACAGCCGATAGTGCCAAGGAAAATAAATCTGGTATAAATCTGGTCTTTTTTATCCAGGCTGATCTTGCCTTGTTACTTCTGTTGCTTATTGTTGTTTTCCACTTTACCACTGAACTTCTTCACCCTGCACCTGCACTGGACTGAGCAGACCTATCCTGCAGTCAATCACAGTGAGTCACTCAAAGGTAAAGAGTTAGGCCCACGTTAGAGGTCAGACATGAGTAAATACTGCTCTGAAGGTTTTTGCATTTAGGCACAGGTAAGTGTTTGTCTTTCCGGAAAGCTGCTTTAATTCATTGTTTTCAGCTAAATAAACTCAAGGGTGCAAGTAGCCGCTGACACGCTGAAGTGCAGGAAATCTCCACCACGTAACTGCGTGGCCAGCACACAAAAGCACAGTAACTCATTCAAGTGCTTAGACATTGTCAGCTCAAAATTACTGTATCACTACACTTCATTATTTAGAGGTCTTGAATGCTCTAACTGGGAAGACAACCCATTTAATCTGATCACTTCTCATAGGTAAAGCTCGATGCCCAGGTTCTGGATCAAGACAACAGCCTTCGTGACAAGGGAAAAGAAGAGTTTTATACGCTCCTCCATAAAATATGATGCAGGGCACAGAGACAAATACCTTTCCCTGACACGAGTTACAGACTACAGTGTTGATCGACCCATGAAACGAGATGAGCAAATCACTCCCAGCCAAATCAGATCTCTTCAAGCTAGAGGGCAGCTGGCAAAGCCCAACCAAGAGGGAGCTAAAGACACCAGAGATTACGTTGCATTGGAAGCTCCTTCCTGTCTCTCCTGAGGATGATCATCTCAGCTTCCTTGGAGGGGCTAAGCACCAGGTATGGTGTCAGCATCTTGCACCAGTCACCTCTGCCAAGGAACAGTGAGAAATCAGCCATATCACATTCATTCTGCAGGGTGTGCAGAGAACAACAAGCATGAGCAGCTGTCCAAGGGGGCAGTAGGCATTGTCTCATGTCTGACATAGAGCACTGATCAGCAGGAGATATAATGGATTGGTGTTAACAGTAAAGCTCTTTGGGCAGAACAACCGGCAATGCAGTGATATCAAACAGCTGGTAAGCATCAAGGCTAATTCCAGCTAGTGGGCCCTTATAGAAGTGCCTACAAAGGTTTTGCTCTGGCAATCAGGCCTTTGGGAGGCTGATTTCTGCCCCTTACTGGGATTTAATACAAAGCCACACAGTTTTGTAAACTGAGGACTTGGAGCTCATTGCAGGAGCAGGCCTGAATCTGCAGTGGGATTACAGGTTCCAGCAGCTGTAAATCAGACATGCATCCTGCATTCAAAGCACCACAGATATTACAAGGAAAGGAGACTGCTATGATCTCAAGTGAGGGTTCATTAAAAAAAAAATTAAGTATTTCTGACTGTGTTTTTCCCAGACATAAATTAATGTAGTCTCTGTCCAGGAAGAGCAAGAAAATGCTACCTTATCTGGATTGCAGGAAAGGATTCACCGGCTTTGTCCCTGAAACCAAAGGGCATGTCTGAGATCATCCAGCTTCATCCAGACATGAGCTGAATGAGCAGCTGCACTCTCCCATGACACCAGTTCAATCAGGCTCTTCCCGGGTGACAGTCTGGGCTAATTGCAGGGGTCAACAACCGAGCTCGGGGCAGCAAACACTGCACAGGGCGGCTTTCACTAACACTTTCCTGTAGCAGAGGAAATCTATTTTCTTTACCTGAAAAGAGGAGATAAACTCCCACTAAGGCCAGCAGATTTCATAGTCCTTAATGTATGTGGTGGGCTGGACTGAGAAGTAGGGAACAACCAGCTGTGGGTGTTTCATTCCTGGATCTTTTCCTAGCAATGCCAGACCCGGGCTGATACACCTCAAAGCTCTGGGACCTTGTCCTTTCCCTGGTGGAGAAATGGGATCAGGTAAGCAGTGAGGTCCAAGCAATGGAGGACTCTGCTGAGCCTCAGCAGTTGTTTCTACACATGGACCCATCCCGCCTCTGCTCCTCAAACATCCCTAGTCAGTCACACCAAACTGCTTGGGAGTAGGAGCCACGTGCTAACAGAGTACTGATAAAAATGGAGCCTCAGACTCTGCTTATGCCTCCGTACACCATGCAAGAGAAATGACGACTGAGTACTCCTCCAGGACCAGGCTGAGTTCAGAAGCTGGGGAAAGCACACAGAAAGGAGCCAAGGAGGAACTGCTGGGGAGCAGATCTGAAGCAGTGGCCCAAGTCAGCATAGCTTCAACATACACCTCCAAAACAGCTGGCCATGCACCAACTTTCCTGATGCTGCTGGAAGCCTTGAGCCCCTTAGGGGTGAGGGGACAGGTAGTTTGGGGGCAGTTTGCAGGGAAGAAAATCCTCTCTTGTAGCTGCCAGACTGTCCTACTCGCTCAGGAACACATTGCTCAACTGATGTGGTCAAGAAAAGAGACTTTCTTCACTTACAAAGGAGATCTGAATGCAGTTGAGTGTCTGAATACAAACTCAGACACATGAGCTAAACCAGCTCCTTGCAGCCTTAAACTATGAAGGATGGCACCAAAGAACTCAAAGTGATACACAAGGAGCAGTTCAACCAACATTAGAGCAGGAGGAAAGACAAAGGAGATCAGGAGACCAGATCTCACTGGTTTTCCCAGGCAACACCTGAGGCAACCTGAACAAAGTCACATCCCAGGGCTGTGTCTGTGTTTCGGGCTGCGTGTCAGGGAGTGGTGGTGACGCTTGGCTGCACATGGGCACCAGATGCTCGGAACACTGAGTCTCACAGGGACGCAAACGCGCTTCCTGCCTGTGGCTCAGACCAGGGTCTCACCATCCCTTGGGGCCACCGATGCCACTGGTTCCTTGCTGGTTGCCTGGGCCGAGCACACAGGGCGCTCCCACCAGGTAGGGGCTAACGAAGAAGCAAGCACTGTAGGTCTGCTGCTGAGAGAGAAAGCTGGACTAACCCTGGCTACCCTCCAAATGCAATGCCTGCCAGTAGGTGAAGATATTCCTCCAGGAAGACACTAATTATCAGGAGATTTGCGTTTCAAGGTAAATCAGAGCCCTTAATCATTTCCCCAGCCACACTGGACCCAACTCTCACCTCCCGGCAGCCCTGAAGGTAGATGATCCAACTGCCCTGAGGACCAGCCAGGGAGGAGAAGCAGCCAGGCCATGAATTACTGCCCAGCTTTGCCTCTCCCCACGAGTGCCTGCGCGCCCGCAGGAATGAGGGACGGGCACACTTAACCTCCCCAGAACTAGGCAGCAAAATTGTGATTTTTCCAATGTGGATGAGTCACTTCCAACTGGGTTATTAAGTTATTACATTGTATTATTATATTAACGTCATTGCCATTTTCAGGAGAAGATAAACCTAATTTTAATCTGCTCTTAATTGAAAGCTTATCAAGAGACTGGCTCCATTCCTACGCAGTGAGATGGCTTTTTCTTCCTTTTTCTTCCCTTCCCCCTCTCCATACGCTGCACTCTTTACGCTGATGAAAAGAAACATCTCTATTCATTAGAGAAAAAGCAGCTTGGAGTTGATCAGGCCTGTTAACCTACAGCCTGGGCTGTTATCACAGATCAGACTTTCCCTAACAACAAAAAACTGTTGGGGGCTGCGGTTTGGCGGCCTGTTGCAGCGGTTTCGTTAGCTGTTCATTTTTATGTTAGGGTATTTGACAGTTTCCATTAGAGGAAGTAAGAATATTAAAGATATTTGAGCAGCTCTGGGAGAAAGTTAAGTATATAATGCAAGGGGACTGTGCAGATTTTAATTACAGATTCTCCCAAAAATCCATAGAAACTCTGATTAAACTCCTAATTACTTTTAAAGAAGTGAATAAGCAGTCAATAAGATGAACAGCAGTCTCTCTCCTTCTTTCCTTTTCTTGTGAGCAAGTTCCACACTGATAGCATGCTGCAGATGTATTATCACAGGCAAGTTAACAGGAGACCAAGGGGGAAACATTTCTCTAAAGATTCCTTTGAAGGAACTTTTTGCGACATCTTCAATACCAAGCCTGGCCCTAAAATCAATCAGGTCACAGTGATTTACACCGGCAAAGGATGTGCCCATAGCCTCCAGCTGTGACTTCATTTTGCAGGATTACATTGGCTTTTCCGGCAGAGCCGTGCCTCCCCACACAAGCGGTGGTGGCCTTCAGGGGGCTGTGGCGGTGTTTCACTCCTTGTCTAGTGCAGGGAAGTGATGCTCATAGAGATGCAGGCCTTGTCCAGGGGGCTGGAGCCCGTCCTCCTGGCTGTGTTTTACTAACAGCCTTCCCAAACATGTCACGTAACCACACTGAGCAACTTCACTTATCCCTTCTCTGTCAGACCACAGAGCTGGCAGCAAGTCTCCCCTGAGAGCCCTGGCCCAAGGTCATGGCTCAGCCACAACTAATATCTCCACAGCTGAAGACATGGGCACCTCTGTGCTAAGCGAAGCACCAGCCCCTGGCATAGAGAAACACTCTTATTCCAAGGGGACCTCTTACCAGGTGGTGAGAAGCTTCTCAGTCCCAGACCTGCAGGGCCTGTTTCAGCCCCTTCACCCAGGCCCAGCCCTGCAATGTGGATGCACCCAATTATCCACACTCATCCTCAAAACCAAAAATGGTTTCCCAGCGAGGCATTTTAATTGCCTCCTCGGAACTTGGTCAAACATGCTGGATTTGCAAAGACACTTCTTTCTTCCAAGCTTCACTGAGGCCCACAGTGAACTACAACCCATGCTCCTCACCTCCATGCGTATTACCCCTCTCTTGTGTGTGGCTCTCACTTAGCCAGAGCTTTGCTACAGCTGTGCCAGAGCAGGACAAGCCCTGCTCACTCTCCCCAGGCACAACAGTGCTAAGAAGAGTAAAAAAGAGATACCTCCCCTAAGGTAATTCAAAGTCTGAAGGTGGGACCCACTCTGAACTGGTGTACAGCAGCAAGAGATGCTGAGCAAGCAGTGACTGTTCCCAGAGCACAGCCATGCTTCATCTTCCTGCCTTCTCTTCAAGCCATTATTGTTTATTTTGCTGTCTCCAATGCCCATAACTTTAACCCTGCAAATAGCTTTAATTACTCCACCTCAGGAAGGAGAACAGGAGTGCTTCTAGGGGGTCAGCTGTGCCTGCGTTTGAGGGCTCTCATTCTCCATCTGCAAATATCACCATGCTCTGCTTCTTGCCTGATTTTTTTTCATATTTTCCCCACAGAGAAGACTCAAAGCTACCAAAACCCTCCTTCTATACCATTGCCAGTGATTTTCTGTCTCAAGCACAGGACTGGGAAGCAGCCCCATGCCTGCTGAGGGGCAGAAACCACCTATCTCCTCCATCCCTGCCCGCAGTGCCAATGCAGTTTATATTTCATGGCGTGGCCAGAACTGTCCTCACTTTATCTCATCACCCAGGTCCCACAACTTTATCTTTCACAAACCTTTCAGACTAGTCCCTGGATCTGGAGAGACCTTAACCACAGGACGCAGATGACCTCTGCTAAAATTGTTAGTTCAAGATGGATAAAGCCATCTTGTGCACTGTGCACAGCGTCTGACAGAACGGGGCTCAGTGCTGGCTAGAAGCTCTCAAGGCTTTTGCCATCGAAATCATTTTGACATAGGAAACACAGCTAAAATAGTAAGGCTATAGGGCATGGCCATTCGAAGCATGATTTGGTTTTTTAGAAGAAAGCTGCAGTGGGGTCTTCTAGGGGAGAAAAAAATTGCAAAAGGACACTTTTGTATCAGGAAGGGAAGGAGATTTTGCGGTGAGTTGGAGAGGTCCGTTAATTCCTAAGCCTTGAGCCAAGGGGACGGAGGGGAGAGAAAGAGGCTTGGAAAGGGAAGGAGGGAAGGAGTTTGCTCTGCAACCAAAGCTGGGTAATAAGGCATATGTGGCTTCCAGTGACAGTGTGAGAATTTACAGTATAATAAAGATATATATGGCCATTTGGAACAAGCTATTTCTAACATAAAACGACTCTGTATATTGATTGCCCGAGGAATTTGTACAGAACCTTATTTCCAGACATATAACTGAGCATATTATTTACTCGCCATAAAAGCTGCATAAATGGCCAGGCTCCAGGAGGGTGTGAGGCAATAGTAGTTGTTCATTGACAGATGAATGGAAGGAGGTTTCAGCGTGACAAAGAATGCCAGGATACTGGGACCTATACCACCCAGTCAGCAGCTTCCACAAGTCACCGCAATGTATAGATCAGGTGTATCTGCTTGCTCTTCAAAAGGGTGATGCCACTTCAAAGCCCTCTTGAGAAGGCAGGAGCTCAACATATGGGAAAAATATGATTTCTCCTCTGGAGCAGCACTGAGAAATGAGGAGCCTGAGCAAGTCCAGAACGCAGAAGGGTCTGAAGCAGAGCAGGCTCTTATACAGCGGCATATGAGCATTCACTTGAGGCCCCCGACCATGCGCACCCAGCTAGATCCCACATCAGTCACTTAATGGTGAGGGAGAGATGACAGCCGTAGTTCAGCCTCTGCCTTGCTTCCCACGAGCCTGCCCTGAGGCAGGTACCCCTCAGCAGTACTGAGAGCTACTGGCTCCTTTCCAGCTGGATGGAAGTGCCTGAATGGCATTCTACAGAGTTCAGAGAGCCGACCCTTCCAGATCCCTGTTCCTCTTCCCGAGTGACCCCTAGGCATACTGGTGTCCAAAGGGAAAGGGCTTTGCAAGCTTTCTTATCTCACAAGCAGACTATAAACTTCAAAGCATTTCCTAGGGAATGTGGTGGATACATCAGGTGGGAATTTCCTTCCAAAGGAAACAAGACTTGAAGGAAGAAATAGTCTGAAAATGAGGAGAGGAACAGAGAAACATCTTTTGGCCTCCCAGCTGACATAGCAAGCAGTAGGGGCATCCCAGAGATGGGGAATTCTGCAAAGCTCAGCAGCTCTGTTGCCGTTGTATTTTGACTATTGATAGTTTTGCCTTGACTCATAAAACAGGTGAACAAGCAACACAGTAATCTTGAGTATTCTCCTCCCCATCTCCTTGCCTTTCACACTCCATCACAATGTTATGTGTAGGTGATTCCAAGTCCAGGCTGAGATCCCCTAGGCAGGGGCTGCATCATTTCCACATTGTTAAGTGTCCAGACTGTCATAGAAGTTACACACAGAGACCCAAAGGACTGACCAGACAGGTGAGGGGGTCTTGACTCATGACTTCAGCTCATCAGCAAGTTGCTCCAATAATGAAAATAAAAAGTTATGTGTGTTAGGCTTTGAAAGGGTTGTGAAACTGAGGTTATGTTCAGCACGAAGCCGCGCCACCACAACAGGCCAGAGTATCAGAGAGGCTGAATATTCTTGTACTCCTGCTGCCACCTAAAGGAAATTTTTCCAAAATGGTCTGAAATATCCTGGAATAAACATGTTTATGTTTCCAGGCTAGGGTGGGCTTTTAGCTGAAGAAAGATGCATCTGGAACAAGGAATATTACAAGCAGAATATTTCTTTCTCCAGGAATCAGCTCCAGTGTTCTGGCAGATTTCCAGCACGACCATGATTGTGAATGGATGGGGCCAGGGGACTTCTGCTGCCGGCGCTACAAGGACTCCAGCTGTGGTCGTCTTGATGGCCATGGACTACAGCTACAGATAAGAGAAGGCTTGTAGACAGGAGCAGTATCTTTCATTACATGAGCCAACCTAAATAGAAAACCAAAACAGATTTAGGGTCATAAAAATATCTTCTTCAAATCATTTAGGGCTCAACACAAATGTTCTTGTTCAATGGCTCCCTCTGAAATAGTTTTCCTCAGGGCACCTGATTCCTATGTTTGAATTCTCCCCATTATTCAGGGGAGACGCTGAGTCTTTTGGTGCTTTTGAAGAGATGGTGACCAGGTCAGGCCAGCTTTAGAAATCTGGCACCATGTCCCATTTCAGCCAGTGTTTCTGACGTTGGCTGCCTACGCAGCTCCCTTGGATTAATCCATTTCTTTTGGATTTGTTTGCCAGAATTGGGCGTACTCCAATGGTGTGGTGGTAGCTGGGCAAAGGGGAGATTTGTAAAAGGAAATGTTCCCATATTGTGCATAAAATAGCAATAACTTTGTTCAAGCTTCCATGCTGAATAAATGCCCAACAACAGAAGTTCTGTATAGTCAGCACTAGTGAGCCCAGGGAAATATTAAATTGCCTTGTAAACTGGAAGCCAAGTGGAAGTATTACTTAAATGCTCAAAAAGTATAATTTGCTGCTGCAGATCGACAAATTGCTTTATTTAATAGAGGGAACATTACTGCATGAGTTATGAAACTGGCTTTACAACTTTAACTATGGAGTTCACATTTTAATAACCTTCTGCTTAAGGGGTAAGAGAATGTAGGCTATTTAGTTTTCCACCATGTAAGCACATGAGGGCATGCATGGAAAAATGTGCATATGACATTCAGAGTGATTGAGTACAGAAATTTCATTGACGTGTATCAGAAGGTAGGAGCACTTCTCACGAATGGGGCAGTACCTCCCACTCAGGACACTGGTGAAACCTCTCCAATCCAGGATGATTAAGTAGCTACTTCCAGATATCCCCATATGAGATTGCATGTTTGTCAAGAACAGGCAGCAAGTGCATAAGCTTCAGTGCACAGTACACTCTGATGTATCATTCCATGACATGAATATCTAGCGAACTTATTACCTTCCCTACGTATCTTCTTTTTGGGATGAGTGAACACTGTGTTGTCCTTATTTCACAGCGAGTTAAGCTGAAATGCATATGCATTAAGCAATTTGCCCCAAAGTATCATATTGCGATGTGTCATTTGATGATAGCTGCTGCTACCTGGTGTTATTCAGGAAGCCATTTGACTCCCAGACTGTCTTGCCTGAGCAGTCTTGTCAGGAGATGTGATTTCTACATATGCTTTCCTTCTCCCTGTGTTCCACAGAAACTGCATCTATCCAATTTGGTCTAATATCCCCACTTATCCTCACTAGGGAATTTTAGCTTCTCTTGAAAGTGGAAGCAGAAGCTATCTAGGGCACCAGGCGTAGATGAATACGACCTTTTAATTAAGTGTTCTGAAACTGCTGAGGAATTGGGAATGGAAGACAATATGGATGATTTTGAAAAAGAGAATGAAATAAAGAAAATAATCCTTTAATAAAGGATCATCCCCTTGTGATACTTGTCTTGCTTTCCCTCCCAGACTGCACCTCAGGTCCCGCTAATATTCTTACAAATCCTCAAAACAGAGGCAGCACAGGAACGCTGGTGTGCTCTGCTCCAAGGCACTGTGCAGCATTAACTCCACAGCCAACAGTTCTCATGACTGACATCAGAACATACTTGGTATCAGAAGATGAAAACCAACAGGGAAATCAGAATGATGGGATTTTATCTTACCATTTTATTCCCCAAATGCTCAAACTGGAAAGTATTTTTTTCTCCAGTAGTCAGGAGCATGTTCTTTCAGCTAATTGCAATGGGTGACATTCACATCTATCCCCAGCTGCCCTCAAGGTGTTGTCTACAGAACACAAGAAATCCCAGAGCCTTTAAGTATAGAGGCAGTCAAGTAACTCCCACTAAATATCTCTGCAAGTGTGACCACAGGTGTGGCACACATCTCACCTACCTTCAGCCATTCAGAAGTGACACCTGTAGTCTAATCTTCTTATTGAGATGGTTCCTCTAGTCACTAGAGGGAGAGCAACTCTTCTGGCAGGCAATTCGTTTGCCCATCTCCAACCCTTTCCTCAGGAGGAGATGAAGTCTTCTCAGCCTACGTTTAGATTGCCTGCAGGCAGGGGAGAGGACCCCTGTCCCACAAGATTCAGTTGTCTGTGTGCCAAAGTCCTGCTGAAACACAGGCTTGGGAAACTGCTCAGAACACTCCCCACCTCTGTTTTTGTCTCTTCCGGGAAGGCAAAGTAAATATACACATTAATAATCAAGCATAGAAAATCACACACACACACCCCCCTCTCTGAGGCAGGAGTACGCATTTCATATTCTAGCCATCCAAATTGTGTCCCTGAAGCCTTGGGGTAGCATTTACCTCCCAGCCAACTGAACTAATTTTCCTCGAAACAGTGTCTCTAATACTTTACTCTATTCCACACACTGTGTTCTTACCTACATCTATTAATTTTTGTAAAAGTATCCAGGAAAAAAGGCAAGCAAGCTTGCTTGGCACACTTTGGTTCTGAAATCAAAAGAATCCAGGAGTTCTCAGTGCCATTCTCCTCTCCAAAGCAAAAGTCCTCACTGCCTCTTGTTGCTAGGCCAGAACCGTAACTACTCCACTACGATGCCTTTATGTCTTTCTTGGTCTTGGTCCCCTCCACTTTAATGCAAGCTTTGGTGTTTCACAATTCCAGCAAGAAAGCCCAGCAATACTAGGCACAAGACGTGTTATGCACATGCCAGCACTTGTAGGGCCTTAAAAGCACATCTGTGGCTTCTATGCACCAGGAAGATGGAGTCATACCAGCACTGTTTTTTTGCCATTAAAAAAAGACGTAATTGTTTCTCAAGATCTTTGCCTCCCTGAATAACCTCACAATATTTCAACTATCTGGCTTTTCTTGGATCTTCAATGGAAAGTCATCCTGCTGGATCACTTATTGTCATTATTGCCACAGACAAAATGGCAAAGCAGGAAGTCGGGTGACAGGTCAGGGACATGGAGAACACTTCATTTTATCTTGGCAATGTGAAGGAGAAAGGATTTTTATTTCCAGTCTGTTAGCACGTTGCCTGTAGAGATGTTCCCTTCCTGTTACTAGTCCTGTGTCCATCTGAGGAATTTCTGCATTGCATGTGGAGATAAGCCAATGTATTGATCAGAGGAAAAGTTCTCTGCGTGGGATTAGGAGAAAGCTCATCTGTGGTCTTTATTCTCCTTTTAGCACAGCTTGCTGTGAAGACCCTGAAGACAGCAGCGGGAGTGATATTGACCTGGATGAGGGCCTCTTTGCCAATTACCCATTGTTCGTGTCCTCAGGCCACGCTTCACAGAGCAGGCCCCCAGCCTGCGTGCCGGTGAAGCAGGGCTGAAGACGGAGATATGGGATGAAACCTTGCTTGGATTTGTTCCTGATAATGAAGCAAACGAAACTGTGCATATATATTACCTTGCTTCACATGCTTACCCAACTGGGGCCTAGTTACAGCTATTTAACACCAATCATCTTGCACATATAATCAAAGACTTAAAATATAAGAGAGATCCACAAAGCAGAGCAGACTCTCATGAGGATTCACACTTGCTCTGAGAGAGCCTGATCTACAGAACACCCGAGTATCCTCCACTACCCATTTCAATCAGTCATGAATTTCCTGAGTTCTTCCCAGCTTTAGTGCAATACTGGGATACCTTCAGTTTTTTTTATAACTTACACATCTAAGGTTTGAAAAGTGCCCATGCAGAGAGACTGGTGTTCATTTCCACACGCCTTAGAGCACGCAGTCAAATCCACCCCTCTGCTTCCACTGAGCTGGCACTGGACTCTCTGCAGATGTAAGGCCAGAAATGGGAAATAACGGCCCTGCTAGTACTACCAGGGGGACATCTTTCTTACCTGCAGGTGGGAGACACCTGCATGCCCGGCTCCGCTGTGGTAAACGCCAAACAAGCCTAACAAGAGACAAAGTTCGTACATGAAATAACAACAGGCCACAGGAAAGGAACGGAACAGCGCTGTGTAAGAGAGGCCTTTGGAGCATCACGGGAGAGACAGTTTGGGGAGCAGAGAAACACGTGCTCTGCCCCGGATACTCTCTCACACGCACAGGTCCACGGGCTGTCAAATTACTGTTTCACCTGTTGTGAGCTCAGTGCTAATTACAGAAGTCTAGACTAGGAGCAAAACCCAAGGCATTAGAGGCTGATGTGTTTAGGCCAGAAGGTAAAGGGGAGTACAAGCAATAACAAGAATTGTATTAAAGATATGAACTACCTAGCAAGGGGACTAGAAAACCTATAGAAACAAGGCAAAGTGAGTTAGGAGGATTATTAAGAAACCAGAAAGAGATATTGAGTATCAGACTTACAGAGAGATTCCCAGGAAGCATAACACGCTGTGGACAAGTCTATACCAGACAGAAAGCAAACAAGATGATTACTCCAGTAAAAACGATAGGGATGAACTGGAATCAGCAGGTGATGAAATGGGGGAATTTATGAAGTGCTTTTTTTTCCTCCTGCCTCTTTGCAGAGAAGGGAGGACCCAGTGCCGTGACAGGGAGTATATCTCTGGGAGGGAGAGGAATAGATAATGTGCAGATAACAACAAAAGTGGTCCTGGAAAACATAGGGCATTCACCATTGCCAGATACACAAAACACACAGTTAAAAGAGAAAACACACCTAGGAGCTGTGCGGGAAATGAAGATAACAGCCAGAGAGCATCAGGTCTAAGGAAGCTATTTTAAAAGATCCGGCAGTGCTAGCAAAGGAACACAATGGAAGACGCATTTTGATTAGTATTGGAAGATTGCTACTGTATTAGCACAGTGCTGCTAAGCAGGATCGGGGGAACAGGCAGGCAAGCAGATGTCCTGGCAGCCCCAGGACTATAAGACTGGTGAAGCCTCATTTCATCAGGCACTGCAGAGCTCCTAGGTACAGATGATCCATGCACACACAGGACAAAAGGCAGATCCAGAGCACAAAGGAATTTGGCAATCTGCTTGTAACATTACCTTGAGGTAGTCCTGGACAAATCAGTAAAGTCCCCTCCCCCTGTTTTATGGTAATATCCAAGTAGGAAAAATGACGTGCTTTAAATATGTGTGGCAGCTTCATAGCAGGACAGCAAGAAAGCTCAGGCCATAGCCTCTGGCCAGGACTCTGAGAATCTGCCACTAGCTGTGCCCATGAGCCAGAGCAGATGCTGGGGATTCACTGTACTTGGTGCTTTCCACTCACAGCAAGAAACAAGACTGTGAAGGTGGGAGAGGAGAAACTGAGGCACAAAGTATTACAGAGGCTTGGCCTCTTCCTTCACATAAGAAGTCCATGGCACAACTGGCCATTCCTTCTTGTAGATCAGTAACAACTCCAGTCAAGCCAGTGCAATTACTAGCATTAAAAGGGAATCCGATCCACTTAACTAGATCAACTGACTTCCACATTAGCCCTCAAAAATCCGTATTCCAGGCTGAAAGCAGATTTGCAGGGAAAACAGACAAAGTATGGAAAATAGCTGTCTTTCACATCTTCCTTAAACTCAGGATGCTGGGTGGTATGCCACAAGCACTGGGGAATGACAATACTAAAACACCGGATTATTTGCAAAGGAAAATAAGAGTCCCTCGCCACCCCTGCTCTTACAAATGCTTCTGCGTGGGGTGAGTCCTACTGAAAAACACCGTCCTCATAAAAGTGTCCAGAAAGGAGGAAGCCCGAATATTCTAAGGCCTGATCCCCCACACACTTTGTATCTTATCTCACATAATGGCTATATTCCCACAGACACACACAAGATTTTTCCTTAGAAACAAGGCAGAACTGTTTCCCAGATCAATTCTAAAAAGTCAGTAGTCCCATGCTTACTAAAAGCAGGGGGTGCACTTTCAGGTCTATATGATCAGTTAGGGAATAAATGCCCAGTGCTGCCATGCCTATTTCATAGCTGTCTCACTTCTCATGACCCACAGTTAGCCCTTAATTAGTCTTTAACTAGTCACTAGTGGCAGTGATTAATAAGGTGAATTGCCACTCAGGAGACTTAATTTCCCTCCTGCTTCTTCTGTTGTGTCTATATGGACAGTAAATTCTTTATAGTAAGGATTGTGTGGAGTGTGTCCACCTATTTTCAGGTTTTGTACCTATTTCCATGGCAATGCTGTTCAGGCTGAGTTCTCCAGTCCAAATGAATGTTTTAAATTACATCTCCCATACGCATTAGCTCAAGGGACTGTATATGGCAAATTTACCACTCTTTCAATTTGTCTACAGGAAGATGAAGAACATGACTGCTTGTAAATAACAGGTTTGAGGATATAAATCATCCTTCTGCTTCCATCCGTCAGTCCCAGAGACTCTGAAGCTAAAAATGCACAGTTCATTACCACATGGATGTTACTTAGCCAAGTTTCAAATACTGTTAATATGCATCTTCATGTATCAGTGGCAGACGAGGTTGGTCAGTTCAGCCCTGTGCTGTGCATGGCAGAAGTGGTACTGTTGGCTGGCAGAGAGCCTTCACAGGTCCTGCACGTGTTCAGGACAGCCTCCTCTGCCAAGCTGTTCCCATCAGCTCAAGAGATTTGCACATGATGGGGAGAGACACTCAGTTTAAACCAAACCCAGTACAGAACTCAAAATGAAGTTATTGTCCTGCCTTTTCTTCTGAGCCCTCCAGGCGCAGGACCTTGCCCGAGGGGTAAGACAAAGCCCTTGGACAGAGATCACTGGCACCAAGGGTCAGAGGGATCCAAAAAAAGGAGACCCGCATTCAGCTGTACCGCAAGTTTCCACGCGATCACAGACATGTGCTTCCCCTTTTGTTCCCCCTTTTGTGGTGACGGCTGTGCAACTTTTACCTCGTTCCCAAATGAACTGAGGCTTAGCGTATTGATTTGTGTCGGGAAGAGGGCAGAGCAGACACCGCTAGAAGAGCAAAGCAGCATCTAGCAGGCGCGGGTAACCAGCTGAGTGATGGGTGCTACAGGAACACTCGCAAGTAAATAATAAATCTGTCTCGTCTGTGATGCATGTTGCACAGCAACTAATTCCTTCCCCTCTGCATAGATGCTGCTGAAGTATGGTGGCTGGCTACGTGCTCAGCGACAGCCTGCCCCTGAAGATGGGATAGCAATGCGGAGCCCCACCATACTATCTTGACTTTGAAGAATATTATAGTAGCTTTAAAGCTCTCAGACATTAAGAGATCATTACTCACTGTCTCGTCGGAGCTGATGGAGTCCTTGCCCTATGTGTTCTCCATTTAACAAATGTCACTGATTGTTTTACAACACACTCCGCCAAGGAACAGAGAAATCTTTCAATTCAAACAGAACTGCAATAGATTTAAACAGCTAGGAGCGCTTTGCGCTTGCTTGGGAGCAAAGTGGTTCTGCAGGCTAAGGTCAGGGTAACAAGCCCTGAGAGGAACTGCCCTGAAGAGAAGGACTTTATGGGGGCAAACCCTGCCTGTCCCTTGCAGCCCGTTGCAGGTGGCTGCACAGCAGGCCCACCAGTGAGGCTGAGATGTGTCCAACATCACGCACTAAGTCTGTAGCAGGATTAGGGCTCACATGCTCCAGCTCCTCCCAGCTGAGCAGCGCCATACATGATGAGCTCTGGATATTGCAGTCAGGCCCCCGAGGTGTCCGAGGTGGGAGAAGAGGTCAGCATGGAGCTGAGAGGGAACTTCCCATGAGGGCAGCATCGGCTCAACCATGCTGGTGTTTCAACTGCCACGCAGTGGGATATTGAGTTGACATCAAATCATCATTTCGAGCAAATATGAATGTTTCCCCTATGTTAACCCCGGAGATAAAGTGAAAGTCTACAAATTTAGTCAATGGTAGTCATGAACCTACATCCCAGTAATGTTGCAAAGGACAATTAATAATTGTACTCCTCTTAATACAGAGAAAATGCTATATCATAGCTAAGTATTTTTTTTAAATCTGAACTCAACAAGGATAAAATGGCACCACAAATCTACAGTATCATAAAAACTTCCATTCCCAGTGCACAATGGATTTAATATCACTATCTAGAGATAGTATGTGTTCCTGTTCTTCTGAAATCATCCATTCCTCGTCTATGGATAATTACTTTATATGAGAGATGCTTGAAAATTATTTCCCCCATGTGGAAAACTTGGATGAAAATGAGAACATTCTAGTTTGGAATCAAAATTCTCAGTAGAAAACTGTAGGTTTGGTTTTTTTTCTTTTTCCTCAACTGCACAAAGCACTGTATTAAAAGTTTTGAGTTTTGATTTTCTATGGAAAAGTATCAGCTCAGTTTTTTTCAAAGAAAGCAGATGCCCTCCATGAGTTGCTTTTTGCTATGTCAAAACTAAAATTTTCTTGGCATTAGGTCTAACCACGCACTGCACCCGCCTCACTGCTGGCAAATATCCATACGGACTCAGTATCGCTGACAGACACTGTTTTGTTTAATCCTCTGACACTGTGCCTTGCACCAACACCCTAGGTTGTGCTCATCAGAACAAGCTCTGTGGAGGGGAGGTAAACTTGCAGAATCAGACCCAGGGACAAGGGCACACAATATTTTTGGACACACCTCCTTGTTCCTTCAGGATTGTGCCAGAGGCAGTTTGGCAGTTGTCAGCAGTGTTTTCTGGAGGCAAAGTGATTCTCTGCAACCACAGCTGGAACAGACTTTTTCACCTTTTACCCTAGGACCAAACAACCTTCCCTCGGGCCTCGTCAGAGCCATCCATTTGTGAAATGGCTGTGCAAAAGGGGCACAAAAGGCAGGAGAAACTTGGATACTATTCCAGCCTTAATGTAATAACAGAGGTGCTGCTCAGGAACGATGTACTCTGTGTCCCTCAGTCCCTCCAAGATCCCAATTAATAGAATTCCATTAACTTCAAAAGGTGTGCTAAGTAGTAATGCTTTGGGCCATTAATTCCAACAACGTCAGCGTGCTCTTGCTATGACATTTGCCTTAATTAGTACTATAACCCACTACTTGACTGCTAGCTTTGCAGGTAATAATTCATACACAAGTCTCCCATAAACAGAACTTTGAGTGCTCTCTGCTAGAAACTGAACATATCGGTACATGCTAAAAAATGGCACAGGGGCACGGGATTTAAAATGTTGTAAGAGAAAAGAAAGGGGTTTAAAAAGATGTCACTGGAGTTACTGTAACTCTTTGAGCCTCAGTTACGCCCTATGGGTCTGTTAGGCTTCAAAACTGACAGTTTATGATATTCTTCAGAGACCTACCAAAAAGCAATAGACTGGAGAAGGTGCCTCTGGACGGCAATAGTCTGTAGCAAGCTGTAGGCATCTTGTAAAATCTTCACATAGGATAGAGTCAGCTGAAAGAATTTGACCCCTTGAAAATTCAGCCATACAGAGGGACCTGGAAAAGCTTGAGAAGTGGGCCTGCATGAGCTTCATGAGGTTCAACAAGGCCAAGTGCAGGGTCCTGCACCTGGGTCAGGGCAACCCCGGGTGTCAATACAGGCTGGGGGATGAAGGGATTGAGAGCAGCCCTGCCAAGAAGGACTTGGGGGTATTGGTGGATGAAAAGCTGGACATAAGCTGGCAATGTGCGCTCGCAGCCCAGAAAGCCAACCATATCCTGGGCTGCACCAAAAGAATCAAGGCCAGCAGGGCGAGGGAGGTGATTCTGCCCCTCTACTCTGCTCTCCCGAGACCCCACCTGGAGTACTGCACCCAGCTCTGGAGTTCTCAGCACAGGAAAGACATGGACCTGTTGCAGCCAGTCCAGAAGAGGGCCACAAAAATGATCAGAGGGCTGGAGCACTTCTCTTATGAAGATGGGCTGCAAGAGTGGGAGTTGTTCAGCCTGGAGAAGAGAAAGCTCCGGGGAGACCTTATTGTGGCCTTTCAGTACTTAAAGAGGGCCTACAGGAAAAATGGAGCCAGACTTTTTAGCAAGGTCTGTTGCAATATGACAAGGGGTAATGGTTTTAAACTAAAAGAGGGTAGATTTAGACTAGAGATAAGGAAGACATTTTTTACAACGAGGGTGATGAAACACTCACACAGGTTGCCCAGCGAGGCAGTAGATGCCCCATCCCTGGAAACATTCAAGGTCAGGCTGGACGGGGCTCTGAGCAACCTGATCTAGTGGAAAGTGTCCCTGCTCATTGTAGGGGAGGTTGGACTAGATGACCTTTAAAGGTTCCTTCCAACACAAACTATTCTATGATTCTATGAAAATGAGAAGCAAGGTCCTCATTCACCCTAAAAACAGCCCCTGCTCTCAGAAATCAATATGATGTGTGGCTTTGTTTCTGGCTCAGTGGCAGCAAGGTTGTCCTTGGAGAGACAACCCTTGGAGGTTATTTGAAATTTAGAATGGGGCAAGGACATATAACCTGGGAGGACATATCAAAAGATGAAAAAGGGGCACAAAGATGTGAAGAAGATGAAAAATAGAAACAGCCCCAACTTTGCCATAACCTCTTAGTTTCTGCTGTAATTTATAACAAAGTCTTATGGAAGAGAAGTGGGCATAAACGGGACCCAAGAAGATCATTGTAACAAGAAATAGGAGACGACCACTGATACACAGGGAAACAAGCAGCCCAGGCCTGTCCAGGCACCCACATGGGAGGTCTTCTCACTCATCCCCTGCAGCAGCAGCAGCCAGAACTCCCATCTTACTACCAAAACAAAAACAATTTTCACAGGCCAAAGGATCAGGATACCTAACTTCATGGCAGGAACCCCTACAGATCTGAGCTTAATTCACTTTCCCCAACACCTTCCAAAACTTGAGAAGTACTAAGTACTGAAAACAGTCGGCAAAGCAAATGCCAATCTAGGTGGTGTTTTGTGAATGAGCCAACCACAAGTAAGTCAGGATGAGTTACTGATGATAGGGCTGATGATGCCCTGGAACATCCAAGCTCTTCAGATTGCTACATTTTGGCCAGAAGTCTTCCAAGGTCAAGTCTCCCAAAAACATGCAGTTTTGCTAAAGAGCCATGCATGGAAAGATATTAGCACAAGAGGTCCATAGCGGGTATGGGCCAAACAGTCATGCAGAAAGATCTATGCTGATGGAAGGACACTGGATATTGAATAAAGACAGGAAATGTAACCAAAGATATCATCTCCTTCAAAGAGAGAGATTGGCTCTAGAAAGCAACAGAGATTCAGATGCATAGTGTGTGTTCTAAATGTTATCTCATTTTCCACCTAGACACGACAAACAGATGTTCCTGGTAACAATCCCTCTTGTAGCTAAATGAGATAACATGGATGGCTGAGAGATGCCAAAAATGTTGTTCCCAGACCACTCGTTCCTTGTTTTTCCAGCTGAGACTGCCAAGAAGAGAGGCACTGACTGCCAGTTAGACTTTCTGAAGGCAACACTACTCCAGAAAGAATTCAGATGAGACCAAACCACTCATTTCCCCCAGGACTTTATTTTCATCATCAGGGAAGAAAATGTAATACATCCCTGCAGGCCTTTGACACTGAAGTCTGAGGACCTCAGTCTGATCTCTATTATACTCATGTAAATCAAGGCCTGCTTGTGCCACAAAATTGGTGACATTTCACTGCTGCGGTGCTAATAAGGGCCCAGGTATCTATCGCCTTCCCTGACATACATTCTGAAAGGAGATGGAAGATACCTTGATTATAATTCACTGCCCTTTCCCTTACATGTGTGACTTGGTCAATTGCTAAAAGAAAGGAAGAAAAAGTCCTGAGGTCAAAGAGGAGGTCCGTGCTGGTGCAGTAACTGCAGCAGGTCTTCCTCATACCAGACCAGTGCAAATTACTGGGGAAGAGGTTAATTGACACGAGAAAGGGCATCTCACACCCATCTCCCACCTCCTTGACACAGCATTTGGATTTCACACATTACCAGCACAGCCTCCTACCTTCCCTTCAGCGTCACAACCCATGAATGACATGAAGGTGACCTAGCAATGCCTGGAGTCTGTGTCAGCAATCCTGCACTCTCCTCCCATCCATAGCACACAACCCCAGCGCACGAGCTTAAAGCTCACGGGGTGTTCAGACCGGGGCAGCATCTACCCCACCAGACTGACGCTCTCCCCATGCCAGTATCCTTCCTTTCTCCCACCAGAACTCTGAGAGCCTCTGTGATTATGGTCATTCTACAGCTTTCTGCTAAAACGAGATTGAGGAACAGCCCAGAAAAAAATACCTGTTTGAACCAAGCTGAGTGTGATGTTTAGATGGAGCATGATGTGTTTTGTAGCCACCAAGGGATCAGCCATAAACATTCATTCCTATTAATGCAGTCACTAGCAGTTGCTCTCAGTAGATCTGAAAAGCAATACAAGACAGCAGCCATCAGCAGGTTAAATGAAAAATAAGAAAAAGACATGGGCATAATCCAAATTATTGCTCCAGTCCCAGTGTGTTCAGTACTAGAAATAGCTCAGACTGAGGTTCAAGCCACAGGATTTCCAAACAGCTCCCTGACCCCTCACACTTCAGGAAGGCTGAGACTGGATTTTGTGGCTTAACTCTTACTGCCAAAGAGGGTTTTTTTTCTCAGGGGCTGGTCCAAGTCTGTGGACTGTGCAGCCTGCAGGATCTAAAAGCCACTATCTCCCCTTCCAAGTGCGAGGCCCGTTTCCGAGCGAGGCAGGCCATTTAATGCCATTCATGCTTAAAGTGAAAAGGTTGTGCATTTTTTTTAATGTTGTCCTACTGTCTTCCACTGAAGAGAGGAGAAAAGCAGAAGCATGTGAGGAGCCTCTGGCTCTCCTCATTCAATGTGGGACTGAAGGGCAGACAGGCGTCTCAGCACCATCAGTGGGTCAGGTCTCTAATGTCTGGTTAGAAAAACCTGCAGCAAATCTCTATCCAAGCTTAATAACAGCTCCTGGTCAAAACCACCCATAAGCATCAGGAAATTCAGCCTGGATTCTGATGAGGGTGGCAATGGCCCAACTATACTTAATAATAACTTAATAAGAGCATCCTGGCCTGTATCAGGAATAGCGCGGCCAGCAGGACTAGGGAAGTGATTGGCCCCCTGTACTCGGCACTGCTGAGGCCCCACCTCGAGTACTGTGTTCACTTTTGGGCCCCTCACTGCAAGAAAGAGATTGAAGTTCCGGAGCGAGTCCAGAGAAGGGCAATGAAGCTGGTGAGGGGTCTTATGAGGGGCGGCTGAGGGAACTGAGGTTGTTCAGCCTGGAGAAAAGGAGGCTGAAGAGAGACCGTATCGCTCTCTACAACTACCTGAAAGGAGGCTGTAGCGAGGTGGGGGGTCGGTCTCTCCTCCCAAGTAACAGGCAATAGGACAAGAGGAAATGGCCTCAAGTTGCACCAGGGGAGGTTTAGGATGGGTATTAGGAAAAAAATCTTCATCAAACATCGGAACAGGCTGCCCAGGGAAGTGGTGGCATCACCACCTCTGCAGGTATTTAAAAGATGGGTAGACATGGTGCTGAGGGACATGGTTTAGTGGTGGTTTTGGCAGTGTTAGGTTGATGGTTAGATTCAATGATCTTAAAGGTCCCTTCCAACCTAGACGATTCTAGGATTCTACGCAATTTCTCACATCACTCTGGAAGCACCCTATCTGCTGAGAAAAGCCACTAAACCAAAGTGCCACTTGTTTCGGACACACACAGCCAGCTCTGGAAGATGTCAGCTCTCATATAAATTAGTCACTATAAAATGGAGAACCCAACACTGAAAAAAAAAAAAGGGAGGAAATAATATGAGAGGCTTTTCTTGGTTCATGACTGGAACAGCTACTGTCATTTAAATTTTATTAGGAAAGATTAAAAGGAGCCTTGGAGTGAAGCTGCTGTGATGAAGTGGTCCCAGGGTCTCTATAACTGTGATTGGCACCATACTGATGTGTCAGCCTGACAAAGTTATGATAGTTATTACGCTGGCCCTAAAACAGACCCTTCAGCCTGAGGCAAAATAATAAAAAATGGGGAAGAAATATCCAGAACGCAGGAAACTCAATCCAATTGGGCAGAGAGATAGACATTTACCTCAGCATCATTTTTTTTGGAGGTGATGTGGAGTAGACAGTCAATACTGCCAAATCTGTACATGGATGACTCCTCTCATCGATGTCTTTGTAGTCTGGCCTGTAGGTGAGGCTTGGTGCATGGCCGGTCCGTGCCTCCCCCCCCCCTACAGAAGCAGGGCCCCCGCACCCAGAGGGGAGCAGGCTGAGAAGCCTCTCGTCACTTCAAGACAGCACCTGCGTTGCTCATGCTGGCTGTTTCTGTCCCTGCAAAACAGCACTGCAACAGGCTCCGCATGTCAGGCTCAGCACTCGCTCAGCGGAGCCTCTGGCTTTATACCCATCCTCACCCTCAGCCATACGTAAGGAAGCAAGAAAGGCCCCTTGGGCTGGTGCCACCACTCTGAACCACTCTGGAGAGAGCTGTCACCTGGAAGTCACAAACGCCCATCCTCACAGTGCAGCTGTAAAAATCTCAATTTCTGCAGGCTGCTGCCTTTGAAAGCTCTGCCTGCCCTCAAGGTACCTTTTGACGCATGCAACCTACTTGCTGACCGCATTATACCACACATGCAAGCGTTATCTCTGGCCCCAAGAGACACTGCCTGCATAAGCACAGCTAACAAACAGAAGCATAATGAGCCCTTCTCACCACCCCAAAGTTGAAGGTGAGATGCTTTTTTAATAATAGGGTATTTGAAAGGATTTATAGGCTCTGGTTGTCTCAATACACAAATGACAGCATCAATCAGAGCCAGACAGCTGAGGGGAAAGCAATATACCTGCTAGGTGAGGGGAATGCTGATATAAGGCACAGGCAGCAGGGACTGCGACTGGCAGGAGCTGAGGTTTGTGCCTGTACCTTCCCGCCTGGCAAGAGGCGTGGTAGCTAGCAGTTAATATGAAAGAAAAACTGCATTCTGCATCCCAAGCGTGTTTGGCTTGTATTTTAGGATAGACTAAGTCCCTTTGGTTCCATCTCTTCCTGTCTCAGGGAATCTCTACCTGCTGCTTACATAGAGCCACAGGACCTCACAGGCCAAAGAAGAGGCTTCTTCCAGGTCTGTTTGCACCCCACAGCTCCTCACTGCTGCAGAGGGGGTAGATGAAGATTGCAGATGATTGCTAACTGAAAGCCCTGTGATTCCTCCACCAATTTAAAGGCCAAACACACCAGGCAAAATCAATCTATGTTATTGTTCAGAGGCTGGGAAAACAGAGGCAGACGAGTTGCAATAGCCGCATTCTTTAAAGACACCTTGAGGAAAGAGCAGTACTTTGAGGCAACCAAAGATAGGCGAGCAGATGATAATCCCGTGTTGCAGTAAGCACATCCTGAACGATATTGCATATGAGCTCAGACAGTCTGGGGCACTAGGTTATCTGCCAGTGGAGGCAACTGGCAATCCACAGTACATCTGTGCTGGGCTACCACTCTTTCTGCCCCTACATACGGGAGGGGAATAGCTGTAATACCAGCGCAGGAGATATTGTACATGAACAAGGCAGGTGATGCTCTGAAAAGGGGCACAATGTTGGAGAGATTGTTTGTTTTCACAGAGTTTGATCTGCAGAGCCAAAACAGAAAGGGAGCCTTCTCATCCAGTGGGATTATTTTAATTCATATTCCCCCAGACAGAACTGTTTAATTTGAGCAGGTCAGGGGTTCAGCTTGCTCTGTGCTTGCCTACTTATTTAACAGATAATACCTAATACAGTTTGAAAGAAACCTTACGCTCATGTATTTTCAAAGATTTTCAGCAAGCTGCCTGGGCAACGCTCTCAGTTTATAACTTATCTGGAAACTAGAGAAACCTACTGAGTTGGAGTTTAATTGTCCTATTCCATTAGCTATTGCATGCAAGCGAACACACTGTACAGTAAGTCCTGTGTTTCACTTCTGTGGCTGCTCTACTGAAACAAGTACTGAGTAAGAAACAGGTTCCAAACCCACAGAGATTTTTGAACTTTGAAAAATCCCATTTTAGAATAAAACCAAGGCCTCTCAAATCCTTTCTGAAAAAGAATGCATGTGTACCCCAGTGGTTAGGGGCTATCAACTGGGACAGGGTGAGACTCTTCAAGTCCGGTTGACTTCTCAGCAGGTCTTCTGCAAGCCCGCTATTGGGCATGCCACCATCTCTGCTGCTGGAACTTCTTTGCATTCCATAAATATCACAGCTTCAACCAGTGACCTGAACCCAGCTTTCTCAGAGCTGAGGAATATTTCTTTTCTACAAAGTGGAACAGATTCAGTAGGACAAGCTGATAAAAACCTGCTCCAAAATACCCATGAACCTGGTACATTAAGTTGGGATACGTTCATCCAAGCTCACATTCAGCAGTGTCTCACAGCTCCTGCCACCCAGAGGAGTGCTGCAACCCCCATGCTATGCACTGTAATAGAGCATGCAATCGTTTCTCTGTATCTCCTTGATCCAAGCAGAGTTTAATGAAAACCACCTCCCCTTTGAGAAGTATTTTCTGAGCAAAACTATTCCATCAAAATATTTTCAGCCACTTCAAGCACAACAGCTCAAACCCATTTGTTGCATTGTGCATACTCTGCAATTTAGCAGATCAATAGGCAATCTTTGCCTTTTTCGCTAGATACAGTAAGAACCTTCGCTGCTGTAGACACTCCCTTCTTTCTGTGTGCTCTTAACAACCCGTCTGCCTCCAGCTTCTCTTTGCTTCCATGCACTTTGCAGATACACTCGTGAGCAAAGTCAGTATCTCATTCACGGGACGGACAAGGCAGAACAAAAAGAGGGCTGAAAATACACTTCTCTTGCAGAAGGGAAAGCTGAAGTCTCTGTCATTCTGCAGGGCAAACCAAGCAAGCTACAAAGACCCTCAGTTTCCTTTGGTAACAGCCTTAGTGACATCCAGCCCCAGAAAGACATCCAGGAGTGCAGAAGCATATTGTGAGCAATTGAGCTAACAGAGCAAACTCCCAAATGGCAAAGGACTGAGCACATGTCCCTGTGCTCTGCAAACTGCAGCTGATTAATTCCTTCCACATCCGCCCAGCACAAGACAGCCTGCCTAGCACCTCCCTTGTAGCCAGCATACACCTTGCCAGAGCTGACGTCTGGGATTTAGCTTTGCTTTCAGTGCCACTGCATGGCCAGCCCGGGGACTGGCGTGTGGTCCACTAACTTCACATCTGCCCGCTACAGAAGTGGTGTTACAGATGTGCTGTCCAACTGGCAGAGCTCATCGTGAGTGACTGCTGTGTCAGGGACATACAGTAGCGCAATCCAGCACGCAGGAGAGAGTCCTTTTTCATGGACATCCACAATTTGATGGGTGAGCCAGGCTTTGAAGATGATGCTATACACGTTTTCCAGACATTTTATCACTCTTGACCCTTACTAATCACGTCCTTACAGAACGATACCTCAATTTCCCCATCAGCACACTCAAACATAAATAACTATAGTCACCAACAACTCTCCCTCAGTTTCAAGAAAAAAAAAAAAAAAAAAGCATTTCCCGACATAAAGATCTCACAGTCACCACGAGAGCTTGGGAAAGAGCTGCAGCAGTTTCTCCCTCTCCCTCCAGGGCTTTAGGGCTCATTACCAAACTAACAGATAGCCAGGGTTTGCCTGTTAGGAGCTTTTTCGTAAGACAATCTATCTGCAATTCAAACAGTTTAGAACACAGCATGAACACAACACAATTTATCTTAACCGAAAACAGTTTCAGTCTGGCACTGTTTGTCTTAGAAAGCAGGTCTCCTTCCCAGGGTCATTAGAGTTACACAAAGCTCTGTGTCACAACAGGTATGTAGAGGATGATGCTGAGGGGGAAAGCAAGGCAGGCAGCCCTCCTGGGGGACTGCTCAGTATCTTACAGCCCATTCAGCTGAGGAGCTGTACGATACAGTCACCAGTTTCAAGTAGTTCTTTGGCTGGAAATTGCTACCACTCCTCTGTGTTCCTCACCAAGGTGCAAGCCAAATTCTTCCTGCAGGTGAGAGCAGCAGCAAACTGTGACTCTGAGATAAGAAAAGTGCCAGAGAGTCCTCTCATCAGCCCAGGTTTATCATGATGAGGACCTGGAGCTTTGGGTGATGGCTGAGCAAAAAAATTGTCATAACACATAAAACAGGCCAACCTCAGACAGTTTGAGGTTTTTTTCAGGCTTTTTCAGTCAACCCTGAGCCCTTCCCTCCTCCAGGTCACACTAAATGTCTCATTTTCCTCCCTAGAAATTGTAGTGATTTAAACAAACATCCCTTTCAACAACACGTGTCACATTTTATTCTGAGGCTGTCAGAACAAAACCTTACTTGGAAAAGTTCTCCCTCTTCATTTTTGGCCCGAACAATTCACTAAACTCAACCCAGGTTCCCAAATACTTTCACTCCACAAAACTGTACTTTTCAGCGAATTAAGTATTCCTCAAAAGGCATTTCCCCCTATGCTGATGACCTCTATTATTTTCTTCTTTGATGTGGAAAGTAATAAAAGATGACTAAGCGAGAACAAAACACTCTTTTACTTTATCTGTACACAAGCGGTTCCACTCCCAACCACTTTTTCATGTTAGATATGGGCTCCTCAGGCTTTCAGAGGCATGAAGTTCCCCCAGAGAGAGGAAATGACTTGCCTACAGTCACATTGAGCCAATGGCAAGGCAAAAGAGACCTCTTTCATTGCAACTCTCTGCTTGAACCACAAAACACCCTTGAGAGGAAGAGATTTATTTCTACAGTTTCCTGATTTGCAACAGAAGCACTATCACAGGGGTTATCGCGAGGAATAATCATTAGCAGAAATATCAGTCATGCATAAAAGCACCAGATGATAGGACAATCACATTGCGCGAGATGTCATCCCGACACCTAGTGAGAGACAGGCCTTGGAGGGGAGGGCTTGCTGTGGAGACAGCTCAAGGATGCGATGGGCAGTGTTAGTCCCTTTCAAATGCAGAGAAAGACAGTGACTCCACGGCATTCATTCTGCATTCCCACAGCAGCAGACCGGCAGCTTATCTAGGCCAGACTTTCCTCCTTAATGTATATTAGCCAAGAAACCACAATTCATTTGTGCAAATCTCCCATTTCTCACTGGTTACCACTGAGACTTTCTTGGTTGCCTTGTTCAGTGGTGACTGCTTCTTCCCATGCAGAGCGGCAGTGGTCAGGGTGAGGATGTGTGGACGAGATTCCTTTTGATTCACCTGATAAAAAACATGGAAAGCTCTCGAGGTTGAACTGAGGGAACAAGGATGCAGTGCACCTTGCCTATTTCTAACTCCTACAACCCTGTGAAATCTCAGCATGATTGCTAAATTCTGTTCTCCAGAATCAATGCTTAGCAATGACTGAGCGTTATGCCCTCCTCCTCAGGGGAGGGCAACGAATTCAGAAGGCTCTGAAGAGCAAATAAGGAGACCTGTATTTAACACCTCCCCAGACTCCGTGGGCATGCCTGCATGGACAAGCACAGGTCCATGGTCTCAACCTCCGACCTGCCTGGTGCAAGCCAAATCCCGCCTGGAAATACATAGCACGGTTAGTGCAGCACTGCCTGCTCTTGCTCAGGCTCGGGGCAGTGTCAAGGTACTGACCAAGCCCTCAGAACCTCTGTCTGACAGGAGCAGTACACAAGCACAGCACCTGTCCCACCACCTTCACCCAGGCAAAGCACCCGTCCTGTGGCTTCTTGCCACAAATAAGAGCTGTACATTTTCTTTCCTGCTTTCTTACAATTCGCATTCATCTGGACGGAGCAAGTCCAAGGCGTCCCAGGGACACCGGGACCGTGAGGCACACGCTGCACAGGGGGACGCCTGGCCACGCAAGCACTCGGCAATCGGCAGGACAGGTGTTCTTCAGTAGCTGGCGAGCACCTGGTACCACACTGGTTCCTCTGCCCCGGAACTGAGATGTTTGAGAAACAAAAATCTATAAAGGATAAAAGCCCACGTTACCGAGTGAGGAAAGGGAGGGGAGAACAAATCCAAACCACAACGTACTGAGTGCTTTTTTGGCCATCTGCCCAACTTCTGACAGCAGCTGCCGGCTGGCAGCCAGGAGGGGTTCGCAGGCACAGGAGACGTGGTTGCTCCGGCTGCTCCTGAGCCCCATTTTTCCCCAGGGCTCTACCCACACCACCACACCACTGTACGTTGAATTTTCCCTCCCAGCCCTGGTGCAGGGGTTTCATCCCAACGCCGAGGCCGGGCCTGGGAGCGCTCTGGGGCAGCCAGAGGGACGGGGCTCTCCTCACGGAGCCAGCGGCCATAGGGCGGGAAGAGGTGCGAGAGCCCCGACAGCTCCCGCAGCTCCTCACCGGCGCTCACTGCGCTCCCCGCCCTACAGCCCTCTCCCCTCTGAGCTCCCCTTGGCTCCCCATCCTCACTGCTCCCTCGGCGGCATTGCCCCGTCGCTCCCCGGCCCGGCCTTCTGCCCACTCCGCCGTGCGAAGTCAGCCCAGAAGATGGCGCCGGCCCCTCAGCCATCGCCGCCCGCCGTGCCGGGGAAGCCGCGGGGCTGTGGAAGGGGGGCGGCATCTGGGGGGCGCTGAGGTAAAATACGATGGAGGAAACCTCCCTATCCCCTGGGGCAGCGATTAGAATAAAACAGCCCCTTGCCATGCCCGCAGGGGGGACAGGAGCCATCGCCCAGGCGGCTTTGAGGGCAGGTCGCGCTGTGAAAGGCGCCCGCCTGCGGGACGCGCACCCGCCACGCTGGCTGGCACTCGGGGCGCTGCTGCGGCCCCTTCCCGACTCTCCTCGCCCTCCTCCAGAGCCCCGGCGAGAGCTGGAGAGCCCCGGGGAGCGCTTCGGGCCACCGCCGACCCTTCCCCGGGGCGGCCGCCTCCAGCCCGGCCTGGCCGGGGCAGAGCTCCCCGGTCCCGGTGACCCAGGGTCAGGGGGAAAGGGGAACGGAGGGGGGCACCCCTGGGAGGGAAAACGCCAGGTTGTGGTTGTGGCAGCCTTCAGCAGGCAGGATTAAACCAGGACCTGCAGAGACCAGGACATTTGCTGCCTACAGAACAAGTTTTTCAGCAGCATACGGAGCAGTGCAGGGAACCAGGCGGCCTGTGAACGGCCAGGAGGATATTTATCTTTCCTGTGGATCGGGCTGCAGAGGAGTAACACGCTCTCCCGGGCTCTCGCCTCAGTCGTCACTACCTTTAAATCTTTAAATCGCCGCTGGGCCATTGCCAAACAGCTCTGTTGCCGGCCTGGTGCTTTCAGGCCGCGGCAGGAATTCTGTCAGGGGAGGTTTGAGGTGACAGCTGGGACGAGGTGTTTGAGCGAGACCTCAGGAAACACCGGAGAAAATATCCGCTCACAAGCAATAAAAAATGCAGTGTAAAGTTGCGGGTGTTTTTTACCCAGCTGGTTCTTTGGATATGTTTCTCTTTCAGGGCAGTCCTTGGGGCGCACGGCCGTCCCTGGTGGAACTGAGGAAGGAAATGGTTCCCTTCAGGAGTTACTCTCATCTCACCCGTACGTAGACGTACACAGAGAAATCAACAGCAAAGCCTGATTTTTCCCCAGTGGCAAACAGCGTCTCAAGACTAACTGAAACATCAAGAGCACTTTTTAAAAGGGAGTCAGAGATCCTAAACACCGGCGTTCTTCAAAGACAGCCAAATTCCGGGCAACTGCCTGGTCTGGCACCTGGCCTGAGCACCACGCACGTTATCCCCGCTGGAGGAGCGAGCCAGGGAAAGGTCCTTGAGTAGGAGCTGGGGAGAAGCAGGGTAGCAAAGCTCACAGGCATGGCCGTGTGGGACCCAGCAGGGAACCGAGCCCACCGGGCACAGGGCACATGCAGCTGCTGTTTGGGCGTTTGTACAACTGCTGTCAGAGTTCCCTCAGGGGAAGCACCTCCTGTGGGAGAGATTTCAAAAAGCTCCACTCTATTTGTCTTTATTATCTTTTCTTTTTTCTACCCCTGCTAGTAATCAGCTTCCTCTTCTAGGTGCCCAGTTCCCAGTGTCTTGGTTAGAGGATCTGGTGGCACCCAGGCAATCGTTAAGAAATCTGTTAGTAAAAGGTCCTGCCCTGGACTGCTCCATGAAATAACCTTGGGAAGCCCTCTGAGCTCTTTGAGTCCTAATTGATACCAACACCAGCTCTCCTGGAGCTGGTTCCCTTCCCGTGCCTCAGAGGATCTCTCCATTCGCAGTCTGGGGTGGTGGAAAAATGGTCTGCCTTCCTTGGCAAACTGTGCTTGCACAAGAAAAGCACACAGCATGAAAAAATAACAAGATATAAGACTAGAATACTGTGGGAAGAGGCCCCAAACCAAATTGCTTCAGATTTCCTTGCAAAGCAAGAGTCCAGGGAATCAAAGTATTCCTGAACACAGCACCTTCTCCTGTCTCACACACAAATCCCCCAGTACCATGTGCTGAAACACCCGTTTTAAATGTTATTTATGTGCATCACCAGCATGTGAATGTAAGTCTTTGGGGTAAGACAAGCTCCTGGAAAAAGGTGCATATCTACAGGAACTGAAACTTAAGTCAAGGCTTATCCAGAGAGGGTATAAACTGTACTTGGGGTCAGTCTGGTCAAATAGGTTGAACTATTTGGGATGCTGAGTTTAGGCTCCTGGAAACCTGTAAGCACATGAAATGCAAGTACTTTCATCAACTGGTGTGTCTTTTAATTGCAGCATTTGTATTTTTTAAAAAAAAAAAGAACAACCTGCTTGGATTTAAAATTCCTCTTTATTTGGGAGCAGCATGGGCTGACTGCTCCTCAAGGGATGCGGAGCCAGGATCCAAGCGTGATAATGCAGGCAGGAGAGATGGTGGCCTTGTCAGCAAGTTCCTGCAGCGCTGTCTGGGAGCCTCTCCCCACAGTCACCAAAGGAAGGGGGCTGCCCTCAGCTCCACGGGCTCTACCTCAACCCAAGCCCAGGTACCAAAAGCCACGGGAGAAGGGATGCTCTCAGAACCTTTACACTCTTCCCACTGACAGCCCAGCTAGTGCGTAGAGATGAACAGTCTTGCTGGCAATTATTATAAGAGTGACGTGCAGAAAGACCAATCAAACCACACCAGTCATTCAAAATAAGCTAGGGAAGGCGACTCTGGAAGTCATTGTGCATGTATCTAATCACAGAATCACAGATCCCTGTGGAAGTTACTTTTCCGTGCCCTGAAGAACGCTACTTGGATATTTGTAAATTCAAGTTGTCATTTTGGTCACATTGAAGTCAGTCAGAATTTTGTAATTAATTTAAATGATGGTCAGAATTTAAAATCCATGTTACTACCCTGAGGCATTTAAAGCCATTGTAAATGAAAAATGAAATTTATTAACCATTTCTCCCTTGCACTGAACAAGTGCCCTTCACCAAATAATTGCTGTGTAAGAGTTTTCTTCATCCTGTTCAAGTCGAGACCAGAATCTACAGCACCAGACGCTCTTTCTTCAGAGCTGTCGGTATCTCGGCACACACACAAAAGAGCGTTACCAGCAGGCTTTGCAGACACACGGTTTTATCTTAACACGACTAATACATTACCAGCTAATTCCTGGAAATTCAAAGCAGCCAGGTCTCAGACCCCTCTTATGCATGTTGCTTGCGATAAGAAGCCACACTTTTGTATTTATGCATCTGTTTGTCAGCGTGACTGAACAGGTGAGCTGGTTTACTGCTAAAGACGTCCTGACCATCTCGTTTCCTCCCAGCCCAGCGCTGACCAGCTGTGAGCCTGCCTCTCCAAAGAGTTATTTCAGCGCTGCCGGCCGCTGACAAACAGCCATCACGCTCTAGTCTGGGGGAGGCTGCACCGTGGCTGGAGATGAGTAAATTTTATGCTGTCCGTACAGGGCCTGACAATAAAACGCTTCATTGTACCATACCCTGAAAGCCTCCGATAAAGCCATTTGAGAAAGCAGTGCTCTAATGTCCAGTTGTTTTGTTGTTCCAGAACTAGAAATGTTGAAAGCAGGAGCAAGATTCTGGTCAGACAAATGTTTCTCTGCAAATTGTCAGAGACACACAATTAATACTAAACTGTCATTAACCCTGCGTACAGCTTTACAAAACAGCCTATAAAATAATCTGAAATTGTGTCCCTGCCAGATTTATCAGGACGTGCCTTTTCAATACAAAGACGCCGATTGTTTGAAACAGCTCCTAATGAGTCATTTTGGGCCACAGATTAATTGTTTCTGCCTCAAGGGATTCGACTCTCCTTTGTCAGATGCAACAGTAGCAGCGACATATCCCTGCTTTGCTTTTTATTCTCGATTTTGTGATGTTTCCATGTAAATCCAGACAGACCCAAGCCTGGGATCCCAGTTTGGTAGGGTGGCCCAGGGTCAGATTTCAGACATTTCTGCACCAGCAGCGCCTTCCAACACCACCTTGAGCTTCAGCACAGCCAGATCCGTCTCCTTCAGGACAAATTGGGAGCAATACTTGCCTGTTGCTGGGGTGGGTTAGTCAGCACAGCCTCGCCTAATCCTACTCACCCACCCTTTGTTTGTGACTCAAACATTTGCATTTTATGCTTTTTCTTTCCTCACGGACGGTAGCGCCAGAGGCTGGGAGACCACGCAGCCGGGTGGGTTATGCCCTGACAGGACTGTGAGCTTGGATATGTGACTAACTCAGGCCCAGAGGGAAAAGGACTACCTGATGTGGTTCCCATGGCTTGTCTCCCTTCTGAGATGCTCGCTCTTTGTGCTTTGAAAGTGGCGCCTTTAGGAAGACTGGGTCTCACCCCCTTTTGTCAGAAGGGGCACAGCAATGACGTAAAATACTGCTGCGTCAACTTGACCAATATAGAGTAGCTGCATGAAGGGTAGGGTGAGAGACTCCTGCCCGCTGGTTACGGACGCAGGACCTGCCGCCCATCGCAGCTGCATGTCTGCAAGGAAGCAATGCAGCACTACTACAGAGCTGCCCCACGTAGAGAAAGGGACAAGGGGAGACCAGGAGAGGGCACACAGATGCCCCATTTCTCTTTTCACCTCCTGGGCAGCCCAACCACACACCACCATGCAAGGGTAACCCAGGTGTTCCCTTGTGGCTCCAGCTTGACTTCAGCGTAGTCATGCTTTCTGACAAGGTACCTGATGTGGTCCTCGCCACTGAGGCTGAGGGACACAAGTTGTTCCCACCTCCCCTAGTCAGAGGGAGTGGAGCAAAGGTGCTTTTGATTTCCTCCCCTGATGCAGTGGGAAGGTGGAAGGAAGGAACTTCAGTGGTTTACCCCATGAGACCAGGCTAAGGAGGTCTCAGCAAAGCCAGGAGGGAGCAGAGGTGTGTTATCCCTTCCCCACACAGAGGTGCAGTTAATGCAGTTCTAAATACCCTCTCCCATGAGAAGAGAGGAGGGAAGCTCATGCTAGCATGGGGGGAAAGAAGCCTGTGAGACCAAGTGGCCCGATTTCACTGGGACCATGTGGTGTGGCAGTCTGGGAGGGCTGCAAGCGCAGCAAGCTGACTGGGTGTTAAATTGTATGGTTTTGTCACCTGAACAGAGTCCGTCAGCAAGAAGTCCTGCTGCTGAGCCACTGCGCTACCTTGAACAGTCACCTCACCTTATTGTGGGATAACCAAAATATTTCCCTCCCTGCGGAGCACTCTGCCACTGTCCCTGCAAACTGGAAAAGCGTGAGAAGTGCCAAGGCAAACAAGCTTGAAAATACAGCTTTAATTTAGCTTGGAAAACAAATTTGCCACTTGTACAGCCCTTCCTCCTTGTCAGAGAAGTACAAGGTGAAGAAAACACAGCTGCGAGGCAGCCTCTCGCAGCTGAGCATCTATATCAGGCAGGAGGTCTCTGTGTGGTGTGAGCTGCTGATAAGACCCAGGAGGTTCACAAGCTACCATGCAGCAGGGAGCAGTTTGCGGTCTCCACACTTGCAGCAACCAACACACCTGCCTGGGGATTGCTCTCAAGGTCCCAGGAAGCGTCAGATCAATCTACCAGCAGCGTCAAACACATCCCACGGATACTGGCTGTTTGCCAGCTTCCCATCTCAGAGCTGCTCCCGTTTAACAGTGGCTGAGACTACCCGACAGTGAGCGTTCTCCAGTACAGCACGGACAGTCTCACCCATATTTTTGTTCGGTTTAGAGAGATTTGTGCAACATAAGCACTTCTCGTTTCCAGAACAGAGGTCATTTGGATCAAAGGCTTCTATGTAACATGGCAGCTTCTTTGGCTCGCTCAGCTCAGAGTCTTTCTATAGAATTATAAATATAGCCGAGACATTATTAAAATTTTAACAAGTTTCTCTCTTGGGGACCTCAATTATTCACCTGTGAGTAGCTGTTGTTTCATCACCAGGAGGGAGTCAAATGGAAAGTACAAAAGCAGGGATGGGTTCTGAGCTTTAGCAGTCATTTTGTTTTACAAATTAATGGGGATAAAAAGTCCCCAGTAAGCTCGGTACACTCCTTCCAGGTGGCACTTTCTAAAATGTACTCATTGTGGCAAGAACTTCTTAAATAGCTTAACGGTCTTGCATCCTCGCTTAAACATAGCCACAGCCACAGATCATCAGTATCCTTGACAAATACCGTATCCTGGGTGAACGTTACTAGGCAAAGTCTGCTTTGTAAGGGGGAAAGTAGCTCAAATAAGGGAGCAACACAAGGGTAGCTGCTAATCTACATGGAGTTTTCCCCACCTACGTTCAGGTCACATTTGGCAAACGTTTCTGATGATCAGTATTTAGAAAAAAAAGCATGTATGAAATGGTAGCTAAATGTTTCTATTGATGACTCACACAGGGAAAAAAAACCCACCCCGGGTTATCATTCAGCTTGGAAGTTGTTCTGCGCTGTGGTGGGAGAGGATTTGTAAAGCACACAAACCTTTCCAGGAGAGCTGCTGAAGGACAGCTAATTCCAAAATAGTTTGTCTGACCCTGATGCTCCGAATGGCCCATTATGTTGTGCTGCCTCTGTTGTGCCCTTGTTATTCTATCAAAATCAGAAACTGGCACAAAACCTGGTGTTATTTGAAGGGGGAATTGCAATCAGACATTGGTCTCTAAAACAACCTTAGCTTTTAGGAATACTTGGTGGTAGGAGATTTTTTAAAACTAACATAAACCCTTGATCAAAACTCTGGTAAAAGCCTAGATCTTCTCATAAATTGTCAACGTGCAGAGATTCAGGTGTAAAAAGGAAATTAGTTAAGGGATGAGTTGGCATTTCGGGCTGCAAAGAGCTCCCACGTCTCTCTGAGAACTGTATATGAGGATGTCTGTCAGTATTTATTCCAAAAAGTCACAGAAATGAAAAGGTGCAGGAAAAAAGGTGGGGGAGAAGGGGCAGGGGAGGAAAGCGGTTTTGCAGAGTTTATTGGAAACTGAGTACATTGAGGATCTTAGAAAAGGTACAGCCAATTAGGTGAGCTCAAGTTTAATTCTGCTGGTTGCTAAGAGGAAGTCATTGTGCAACTGTTTTGCAAGAGCATTGAAACTGGTCGAACAAGATACACAGCATGTGGAAGTGAAACTAAAGAGATTAAAGAACAGTTTGGGTTGTTGTTGGGTCTTCTTTAATTACCTTTTTAAGACACTCCACTTTTCTTTAAACTTTAAATAAAAGCATGAAGAAGGCCTCGTCTCTTAGAGGAAGCAAATAATCCTCTGTCATGCGTAAGCACGCTTATGAGAACAAGCCAGGTACGAGTTTTCAGGGGACAAACCAAGCTGCCCGGAAAGAACAGCATATGGGAGATGAGAGGTGGAGAACAGGTTCTGTAACAAGGGCCCCTGTTCAAAGCAAGTCAAGAGAGGTCTCAGCAGCTAACTCACCAGGTGTGTGTTGTACATCAACAAAGCCTCTCTGTTGAATGAGAGGCTCCTTCATCTTTGCCTCTAACCTCCATTCCTTCCTCACCACAGCAGAGGGATTTGCTTTTCAGAGAAGGAAAATCTGAGAACGCTCTAGGTGTTCTTCTACGCTTCTATACACTTCTCTGGCTTCAGAAAACCACAGGAACAACTGGAGCCCAAGCCCTCGCTGTTCCCAGCAAGCCAGTCCCTTCACTGCAGCAGACATAGCATGGGTTTTATGAAAGCCCCGTATGAAATTGGTATCTCTGCTTAGGAGCTGAATGGTCCTTCCTGCTGACGCAAACCCTGAGCTCCAAGTCTGCACTTCAGGAGCTTTTCTCCAACACCCGAGTCTGCAAGCGGTGAAATAAAAGCCATAGTAACAGATTCTTCAGAGCTTTCCACTAATTGAGCCTGTTCCCGTGCATATACCTGGTAAGCAAGGAGCTGCTGCCCACAAATACCCAAGCCATCGTGAATTATTCTTATGCAGGGGGACCAAGTTCACTTGGGACATAACTGCTAGTCAGTTAACAACTAGGAGAAACTGTCACCACAGTTTCATTGAACTGGGCACAGTAATAGCTGAGACACATAGGTCTTTCGATCCTCCCCTCGGATGTTGATGACTACTCCTATCAAGTTTTAGGTCTAAACTGTGGAAGAAATTATCATTTCACACTTTTTCCTCCTCATTTCAGTACATCTTCACCTTCTTTTCGCATTTCCCCTATCTCCCCCAAAGCAGCAGGGATATATATTTTAACAGAATGCAAACGTTCTTATTCAAAACTTCTCTTTTCCTCATTCTTCTTTTTACATCTCCTCAAAAAGCTGGTCTGAACTCTGTATCTACTTATATTGTCCCCAGCACCTTACACGGTTAGCTGAACGACCTCAAAAAGTGGCGAGAGGAGGAATGCACATGCACTGCGAGCATTCAGCCTAGGAGCCATCACGAACCAAGTCATCTTCTCTTTCTTCCTCTGGGCTTCTTCGTTTCTGTCCAGCCTAGGCATCCTCATCTCTCCTGTTTAAGAAGGATTCAGCAGTCTGCCTGGCTGTTCTCAGAAACCTTCCTGTAGAAATTCTAAAGAAAATAAAAAGTGTTGGCCAGAAATGATACAATTTTTGTGGGCTAAAATCTTGAGAACCAAAGCAAGGTATTATCTGAGATCATCTGTCCATGTTTGGTTCCCCAGAAATCACTCAAGGAAGACCCAACAAATAATTCTTCTTAGAAATACTGTTGCTCTGTTCTCAAGATGATTCACTGTCTGTTAGCACAGAAGTGGCTTACTCAAGTCCTTTAATCTGAAAAAAGTCATCATCTCCCGCCTCCCTCCAAAATAAAAAACAAAGCTCATGCAGTAATACTGATCATATCAGGTGCCGTGACAATAAACTCTGTAATGACCTGTGCTCCAGCTGATGCTGATATTTGTTTTCAGTAATCCGTGCCTAGGCATCACAATAATTTTCAGAGATTATGCGAGAAATAAGGTTATTACTTACCGAACAACTACAAAATGCATGGACATTGTATGGAGTTTGATGCTTATAAACGAGAACTTCCTAAAGGCCCATTAGGGGCAAGGATCTCAAGAGGGAATTACAGATAGACAGAAACACCCAAGTAAATGGCAATCCTGGTCTTAGTCGTGGAATACAGTGGTGCCAGGGCTGCCCTGAAGAGATCACATCAGCCTTTGCATGTGCCCCAAGGCCGGGTTCATGAAAAACAAGAGCAGGATGGAGATCTTACAAAAACTGGCAGCTGCCAGGCAAGGTACTTCCAATTGGTAAGCACACATTGTCACCGTTTCAGGACTTAACGGGGGTTGAGTACGACAGCCCTGATGAGGTACTTACTAGACAAATTTCTGAAGTTTCCGGTTGTATTTGCAAGATATTTTTGACTTAACAATGTGATATGCAGATGTTTCTCAAATCCAAACCACACACAACAGCTTAATTATAATGTCACAATAAAACATTCTTCAAATGTTATCTGCTGCTTCGAGATACATACACACATACGCTTTCACTCTCTGCACTGACAAAATAGCTGAAAGCAATGAGATAGAACCAGACACGTTTCAGAAGACTGTTTTGAAAGAGGTACTCAGAGGTCATAGGAACAGTGGTCACAGGAACCCGTCGGAGCTGCTGATTTGATTCATTGCTAGTTAAGTTGACACGACAGGAATAAACTGTTTTCAAAGGAAAGGAAAAGAATTTTCAAATCAGGGTCCAAAAAAAATAATTTCCAAGACCAAAAAGACAACCTGATCTGTTTTCCTATTGCTAGGTTACCTCCCTCATTCACACTTCCAAATCTCAACGCAACCAACCACCTTCTCACCCCCTGCCAGTTGAGAACACCCTGCAGCAGGAGGTACGGGGGCTCTGTGCCGCTGGGGGCACACAGTCCAAGCCTTAGCGGGGGAAATACCCGCAGCACGTCAGAAATGAGACCCAAGGCAATCCCCTCTGCACAAGGACAGGCCCAAGCAAGCTCTTTAGCTCACTCGCCTGTGTTTGGCACTCACGGGGAAATGGGGGGTCAGATCGCGTACATTTGGGCTGGAAACAGCATACGGCATTTTTTTTCTTCACGCATTTAAGGTTTGTTATCCTTTTTCCCCTACCTCTATAGGAACTCTCTTTCAGATTCTTATCTCTTGTCTTGATATTTAAAGGGACCCTTTCCTCAATTATCACAGTTGCACATTTGACAGAATGTTTCCATCTAGGTCACAAATTTATTTATACTGGATAGCGTCTGGCTGGCCTCGAATCACTTTGTACTACGTGCTAGGCAAAAGCTTAACCAAGACTCTTCCCATCCTAGAAAGCTTTCAACCCAAAGATCAAATCCTAAAGACAGCACAGGCTCAGTTACAGTCCTGAGACTCAGGAACTTGGAAATCTGCTTTACTCCCAGAGCTGTATTTAAGCACACGGTGAGAGCAGTTATATACCAGATACAGGCAGGTGGTACTCACCAGTTTTATCGCTGAAGGAATGATTACAATTCGTAAATACACACGCTCTCCATGACTTAGACCCTGGCCTGGTCAGCGCTTCCACGCATCTGCTCGCTCCCATACACCCTGAATGTCATTACCCAGAAAAACCAGCAGCATTCTGGCTAGAATTAGAATTTAGCGCTGGCCTAAAGGCAGGCTTCGATGCAAATAAACCACCGGGGACAGGGGGAAGGCAGAAAGAGGACATTTCAGCTCAGGACACTGCATTATCATAGTTATTTAGCACACAGGGCTGACCCCTTAGTCCTAAGGTTGCCCACAACATCCCAGCTCCTCACACCGCCCCAGGAGGCTTTACTAGCAGCAGGTGCCGAGAAGCAGGTACTCTGCTAGAGTTCCTGCACCAACGGCTATGACCCAGCAGAGAACTCAGTACCCTTTCCCTTGAGAAGGTTCCACGTATCTTACGGCAGTTATTACACAGCATCCTTCAAGATCGCTCACCAGCCCCTTTTCTTCTCAAAGACCTGTTTGCCCATGGGTATTAAGTTGAGCTTTTTTTTTCCCTTTGAGTATAAACAAGAAAATGTTTTGCTTCTTACGATACCAGCTTCAGGAAGCTGGCAGACTAGCAAGCCGTTCCCTGGTGCGGAGCACGGACCGCTGCCCTGCTTTGGGGTAAAGAGCACAAGGTGGGGAAGCATCAGAAAGCAGAACTTCCAGTGTTTCATTCCGGCCTGGTGGTACCAACAGAAGTTCCTCTGTGAGGGGTGAACATGGTTTTGGTCTCAATCTGTCCAGAGGGAATCACGGGCTGATTCTCACAGCACAGTTGAGAGAGTAAGCTAGTCTGGTACCATCTATTGTATACGTTTCCTGAGTGTGCATTTTTTCGTGTCTGCACATTCAGGCTCGCGTATAGAATTCAATCCTCACAGTTTAGACACAGAGATGCAATTCAATCACTGCGATCAAGCAAAGGGAGCTTCTGTGCAAGACTGAGCAGATTTATCTCATCGGAATTCATCCTACATGCATTTGCTACTCTTAGTTACAAAACTCTTGAGTAGTAAACTACAGGATGAAATTTGGACTCCTACCCGCAGTTCTTCGGGTCTTGAAATATAATTTCAAAGGAGGAAAACTAAGACTAGGCAAACACCTGGTCTTCGCTAACACAGTATCATTTACTAATGGCATTTGGATATAATCTGTAATAAACATTCTTCAGTACATTAGCACCGCCATAAACTTTCGGCAAGTTCCTATTAGGGCTTGTTGCAATGTAGGCAAAAGCAACAAACGCCTCAGTCTTGCAGACGGGGTGGGGAGTCCGTACGAGCTGCCACTTCACTGCTTTTGTGTCTTTGCATGACCCTTTCACTGGCATGACCACTACAGGTAGAAAGTGGAATTCTTAACAAGTAAAAACAGAATCAGACACATGAAAATGATAAATATTGCTTTATTAAATTACTTTTATACTCCTATGAAGAAATTGTCTGATTTCTGTTACAGAATTAAATGAAAGAAATTCATTGCTGTCTCTGCAGTTATCTAAATTTAGATACAAAAAGGTTGTAAAAAGACCAGCCTATTCAAGTTACATAAAAAAGGCAGAGAATAGACAAGTTCCCTTAGGAATCTTGAGGCTCAGAAATATAAAGTCCTATAATACAATGAAATTAAGAATTCAGCAATGTGTTGAACAATTGTAAACTGTAACTGCACTGGTGGACCACATTATTCAGCAGTTTCCTTAAAGGTACGAACTGTGAACTGAACAAAAAGCGTAGCTGACACAGCAGACTTCATTTAGTTGTCCTCCCTTTCACTCCCTCCAAGTAAAAGTTGTGAGATCAGCATTCAGCATTTGAATGATAGGAAGGAAACTTGCCTCCATAAATATCAGAAATTTCTCCATTCCATAACTATTTATATAAAGTAACTAGCTGTTACAAATCAGTTTCAAGTAAAACAGGTGGCTGAGGCAAAAATAATCAAAATCAGATCATACACAATTTTACTGTAAATACAGTAATTTGAAAGATAAACACATAACCATAGCACTGACAGGATATCAATGCTGCTGTAGTATAGACATGATGTGTCAGTAGAAAATTAGGATGTCTATTATCAAAATCGAGGACATTCATTCCAGTCTCTGGTAATCTAATCTTAGTGCAAAACAGATGCTAAGACATATTTAGCAAAAAAGGTGATACATTTAAGGCCAAAAATTTGTTCAGTCATCACTATCGCTTCCAGATTCACTCAGCTGCAAGTCATTTCCTAGAAGAGAGAGAGAGAGAGAGTCATCATATTAGTAATTTTCAAGGAAATACTTTTCTTCTTTCAAGATATTCCCTTTCCCCATTAAAGGTTCACAAAAACTAATACCAAACAGGTCAGCAAGGTTGGACTAGATGATCTTTAAAAATCCCTTCTAACCCAAACTATTCGATGATAAAAGAATAAATAGGTGTAGAAGCAAAATCCCCAGTGACAGAACCTTAGAAATCTCTTTTCTACAATTTTAAAATCTTGGCAAGGAAGCCATTAGCTTATTAGCCACAAGTGCATCTATTTAATATCATCAGATCACAAAAGACAACACCTAGCTATCTTTGCCACCCACTTTTTCATGCTTCGTAAGTGGGAAAACTGCTGGTGAATGCAGTTTTGTGAAAAACGAGTTGGTTTTTTTGAAACATGTCTGAATGCCACTCAGCTGTGTTTGAAAACAAAGTGGTGTCTCAATCAAGAGCAGCAGCTCTTTGATGTACCATTTAAAGATGTATCAGTGACCTACTATTTCAAACAGGTTTTGGAACAAGTGAACAAACAAAACATCAAAAGAAATTTTACACAGCACTTTAATTTGGTGGCTATATATATTTCAAAATGGGGAAGTAAGAAGAAAGACTACGTCGTGTTTGCAATGGATGTTCATAAGCTTAGGGGGTGGGAGGAAGGGAATCTTTCCAGGATGACAGAAAACTAACAAAAAAAAATACAGCAGCATGCTATACAGAATCTACATCATATCTAGCAACTTCCCACACATTTTTAAGAATTTCTTCCAACTAGTATGCTTTTATTCACACCTCCCTTGCCAAACAGCCATTAAAAAAAAAAATGCATCTCAGACTGTGTTGAGCAGAAAGGACCTAAAAAGCAAAAAAAACCCACCAAAAAAACACCCCCAAAAAATCACTGAAATTGAGTAGGCACACTATTTTCACATGCCTTCTCCTCAGCTGCAGCACCCTTCACAGATCACTTTTGCAGATGGGTAAAAAAGTAACCTCAAGAGGGTAAACCCGACAAGACACTCGGATTGGATCTTTTGTTGTCAGGCGTATCATTTCTGCCAGAACACTGAAGTCTTTAACGTGGCTGCATTTAGCCTGCCTTTGTTTTCCACTGTGTCATCACTAAAGCTTAGAAAGTGGTACATGACTCTCCACAACAAAACAGAAAACACTTTATATAGAACAAGAATAGTGAAGATGGCCGTTTCCAGCAGTCTTTAAGGCACTAGTGTAGACAATTTTTTTCTAGTCCTCTATACAGAGACATTTACAGCTGTATTATTTTAATATAAATTAAAAAAGCAATTTTGAAAGAACAAAATCAAGTAATTTGTCAATAATTACTCAGGACAATATATTATCCTAAGAAATAGTATTTCAAGGCAGAGAACGGCATTAGTAATTAAACTCATGCATTTATCAAAGGAAAACTTACAGCGAATCCTTAGAAATCCCAGCCCTGTTATGCACTACCTACTTTAGGAGAGGACTGGGAGTACGAACAAGAAGATAAACTTCCAAATAGTGATTCTGCAGCCTTCAAAAGTTATTTCAACATAGTTAATAGAAATTACACAAACCCTATAACGCCAGCCAAAAATACCAATGCTTGTGAAAACCAGCAGATGGGAAAAGCAAGAACTCCAAGTTCCACAGTCAGAAATAATGCATTAGGATTTACTTCAGGGAAAACTGTCTGCCCCATTTTTATAACCCTACCTCCAAAAGACACCTTCAGAGAGACGGCAAAATAACACAGCCTAGAGTTGGTAGTTTTCAGAGGGTTTTGGTGCAAGAATGGAAAGTTCATTTAACTAGGACTCACAAACATCGACTCTATTGTACTTATAAGGCAGCAATAAAGTGGGGAAAAGTGTTGAATTCAGTTTTCACAGTGCCAATTGCTAATTAGCAATTGGAGAAATAGATTGCACTGCAAATTATGACATTTCCCAAACTTTTAAATCAGTGACTTTAATACATTCAATTGAATTATTGTGAGTTATAGGGGATGGGGAAACTCACAGGAGTGACCCGTGTTTCACGGATCTCAGTGGTCACACCAACACCAAACTAACACAAGGGAAGATTATTTCATGACTCTGCTTGTAGCAGCACCAAGTAGGAAAAGAAGTGAAGTTGTGCTGAATACCATGTATGTAATGCAAGGCCCTGGAACAGCCAATCTATGCTGGTTTTTCTTTGGAAAATTACTTTATTTAACCTAACTCTTGTTTAAACAAAAAGTAGACATAAAGCAACATATGATCAAATATTTACAGATTCAGCAGTGCCACCATTTACAAGCTTTGTTATAAGGCAAGTTGTGAGCCTATATAATTGGCTTCTGAACACAGAAAGGGGAAGAAGCAGTATTCTGGGGGTGAGAGGCACTCTTGAGCCCCGGATTCCTGAAGAGGTAGATCATATATATCTGACAGAAGTATTTGGTTACCATGCTCTAGACACTACGTCCTACGTTTTCCAAGTTCCACAAAACCTCAGCTGCATGATTTCTACACGCAAGATGAAACTCTGCTCTCTAACCCTTCCCCCAGCCTTCTGCCTGCTCACAGCAAGCCAAAGGAAAACTTCACTAATTACCCAGTAGGGCCCTGATTCTACAGGGGTGCACAAAACTAGTCACGCACAAAAACAGTCAAACCTCAAAACAGGATTAGACAAGCAAACAGCTTGTGCTGACATTTGTTAATTTGTTAGTATTTTATTTTTGTAAAACAGTGTTTGAGATGGAAGAAATGACTGTACAGGACCCCAACTGAGCACTCTTGACATTCAAGCTAGAACCATGTGCTATCCATTTACTTTCTTCAGGTTTTGCTCTCCTGCCAAATTCCCTCAGCAAGGGAGCTGGAGAAACGCATTCTCCTTGAAAGTAACTGTTTTGATCTTTGTTTAGTTGAAGTACATTTTAAGCGTTAACCATAATAGAATGTGGGGACAGAATCATTTTAAGCAGTACAGAGATTTGTAACCATAACCTAAGTAAAGGGGATTAATCTAAAGATGTAGGCAAGCTCAGATAGTCAAGCCCAGGGCTTGATGCTACAGACAGAGTTTCTACCTGCCAACAATGGTTCTTGAGCACCATCAAGCCACAAACTTCCCCCGGAACAGTTTTGATGTTGTCATGTTGTAAGCAGCGTTTTCTCGCTATGACTGTTGGAACTGGTGAACCTGGCCACCTGTACTTGTAAGTGTATTTCTCAGTGGAAGCTTTACCAGCTGGGATTCTGTCACTGGGGATAGAGCTTAATCTCATTTTCGTAACAGTTTTATTTAAAGCACGAAGAATGGGAAATCCCATTTGTGAATAAGGGTTGAAATAAATGGCACACTCTAAAGTTATGCAAATTATAAACATGAGATATTGTTCTCTACAGTGACAGTAAAATGAAAGCAGCATTTAGTCCTTTGCACACAGAGTCACAGGACTTTTCAATCTGATCTTATCTGTTAATGCAGTACATAATTAAATATCTGTGCTGGTTATTTAAGTATTTAAATACTAGCTACAAAAAAAAATCCCAAACCCTGTTCATGTTATCCATTAAGTACTGAAATAAAAGTAGATCGGCCAGAGTCTAAAATTTCAGTATAACAAGTTTACATATAAGTGATAAACCTTAAAGATCTTAGGCTGCAAACCAGGGTTGTTGGGAATCTCTTCAAACCGGGAGCCTGCAGCTAAGCACCTAATTAAAAGTGTAATTATTTTTGAAGAGTCACCATAGCTGAATACTCACTTCTATGGCTGAATACTTCTGCAATTTAGGTAGTGAACTTAAGGTTTTCTACCTAGTGGGATTTATTTTTCTGTCCAAACTCTCCTTTTTTGAATACACTGACCACTCAATTCCAGGCTGCACAGCAACCACTTCTTGAAGAACATCACAGATGCTCTTCAAATTACATTTTTAGTTGCCTGAATGGGTGGAGTGAGATAGTATCACCTGAAAGCAAATCACCTCCTTCCTTATATGCAAGGGACAGTTTTGCCATGCTGTCCAGTGGAACAGTGCCTTGAATAATAGTAACTGAAGCAGCTAAGAATACACCACCTCTTCTGTAATTCAGAGTATTGCCAGTACAGTATCTTTCCCATAGTTCTACCCAAGAAACTGTAAGCATACGTTTTGGGAGTGCCCTGTTAGTTCAAGTATTTTCAATACAAAATTACTGTTCTCCAGTCCAAACGTATGTAACTGGGAGGAAGCCAGAAGAGCTTAGGAAAAAACTTCAACTGCATCAGCTTGAATTTAATATCTCTGGGGACCAAGAACCTTCTAGCCCAGTGTCTAATTCAGACCGCTGCTGAACAATCAAACCCTAGCATCACTTCCCACAGTTTTAATTATAACAGAGACATACTTAAAAACAATATGGTTTCCTTTCAGAATCTTGATGTCTGGAATTGTGCACTAAGAAAAGAACAGCCTTTGTACTTACGTAGTGTATTCATCATATGACCACTGCTCTCTTGGGATCTGTTATGACTGGCATCTTTGTCAGGGGCAGCCTGTTGTGGTATGGCAGACACAGTAGGCTGTGGCTGCAAATACGGCATTGACATAGGAAGAGAGGGCTTCGTTTCCTCGTCTTCAGAATCACTAGAACTATTTTCACTACTTGATGAAGAGGACGAAGAACTTTTAGAGTCAGATGAACTGTCAGAGCTACTCAGCTGATCCATGATACTGGCTTCTGCTTTCAGCTCTGCAAACAACATGATTTGTTTCTCGGTTAACATTCATTGTAATTGAAATAAAAGGAGGGGAAAAAAATAATAAAAAAGAAAAATCAACAACAGAAATCAGGTACACACATTATAGCGATTAAAAAAAAAAAAACCCAAACCAAAACCACCAAAACTCTCCAGAACAAAGAAAAGGGCAGAAGCAAGCATCCAGCCTGTCATGTGGTTTTCTTCTCCTGTAGCTTGGGCACTCTCTCCCTTTCAAGCCAAGTGTTAGAACAAGGGTGACTGTGAACCCAAATGCTAACCCCACATTCCACAGGGTAGTGCATCCCACATAGCCTTTAATTCCTGCAACTAGCAAGTCTTCTGTGTTTTCCTTAGCACCCCCAAAGACGCCCTTCACTGACTAAAAAGCGCAGTTACGATCACACAGATAAGTTCGCTGCAAGATGTCTGCAGCTGCACCCAAAATGCCTGCCAGCAGTTCAGCATTACAATCAATGCACTCGTTTGGACTATGGGACGTTTTGCTCAAAACCGAGTTAAGCATGAAGAATATCCAAAGGAACCATCCACAGTTTACTACTATTAGAAGGATTTCACCAAATCCTTGTTCTGTTTATAGATTTGGGGCAGGGAAGGAAGCTAGGACACCATGAGGTAGAAATACTGTAAATTAACAGATCAAATGGACTCAACCAACTTGCATTCCTGATGAAATAGCTCACTTGACTACAATAATATTTAGGAGAGTGTGACTGGATAGATCATGCTGCATGGTACGCATTTTTGATATATACTAGCCGAAGTCCAACATCCAGAGGAAGTTAAGATTTGCAGAAAGGGTACACATAGTAATTGTGCAAAATGGGGGTGCTACTAAAGTGAGAAGTCTGAAACAGACCACTGAATCATGGTGGACGGTGATTTTATATAGCAACTTGAGGAGTTGCCCGGAGTGCAGAGGTTCATCATTATAGAAGATTGTAACTACCCAGACATTTGTTAAGATGATCTTACAAGCACTTGGAACACGTCAGGAACAGCTTCGATATAGCAGGCATAAAAAGCAAGTAGAGGAGTTGCTCATCTCACTTCAAATTTACCCAATACATAAGAACAGGTTGAACATGAAAGTCACTAAGATGCAAGACAGCTCAGAGCTTAATCAAGAGAAGAAGGGAGAACAAAAGATTAAACTTCAACATAAACTTCCATGAAGCCTTCCAATTCTGAGTTATCAAAGGCCACTCTAAAGGAAAGGTGCTTCGGCCAGCCAGTCTTATCAAAGGCCAGCCTAAAGGAAAATGGTGTTCAGAAAAAATGCCACCTGAAATAGTGCTGCTATGGCTACAAGGACAAACAAACCCAATGCCAAGGAAGACCAGAAAGTACAATAAAAGACCATACTGTCTGACTCAAACATAAGGAAAGAGAAGGGGAGGGAGGGAAAAAAAATAAGTGAACACATCCTCCTGTTACTAAGGGCACGTCTAAGAGAACAGCTTAAGCACAGAAAAGCTAAGGCAAAAATAAGGATGCAGCTAGCAGAACGATCAAGAAGTCATTTCAAAATTAATTCTAGAGAAGAAAGGCCAAAGAAACAACTGATCTGCTACACATCTGGAGCTGCAAGATAACCGAAAGATACCACTCTAGTCCTATGCACTTAATTCCACTTCCTCCCTGCTCTCACCAATGCCTAATAAGAGACAACTTCTAAGTGAAAGGCTAACAGTTAATACCAAAAGCTGAGGAATAAGATCTCTGCCTTAAATTTTGATGTATTTTAATCTGACAGAATTTAAATTAAGTATTTTCCAACAGTGAAGGAAGGGCTGTACATATACTAGAGGACAAAGATAGAGTGATCTTTCCTCCACCCAAGAAAACAAAGTTAGTAACAAGTTCAAGGTAGTGTACATAAGCAGGAATAGTCCATTACACAACCATGGGATGAAGAACGATTAAGCAGGCAACACTTCTGAAAAGTCCCTGAGTTACAGTGGATCGCTACGCACAGTTCTACCGCACTGTGCTTCTGCCGAAGTGACAAGCATTACACTGGGACATGATACTGTTTGGTCTTTGTGTATGAAGATGTATAAAGATGAAGACTGAATAGACAGTCTTTTTGCTCAACTCAACACTGCAAAACCCGAGTTGAAACAGTAAATGCATTTAAGCACTATACTTCAGGAAGTTTTTGGACTCGTCGTAAGATAGCTAAAGGAGAGTGACAATGAATCAGGGATCTAAAAGTCTTCTAAAGAAAGACTGAACCAGCTGGCATCGTTTTGCATAAAGAATGAGAAAGACATAGCAGCTTCTGAGTACATGAAGGGCTGCTCAAAAGCAGCAGAGTAATCTGGTCTATACTTGCATAATAAATATGAAAGTAGTAATGGGCTTACTGTCAGATTATTTATTAGGAAGCACCTGAACAGTAAGGAGAGCAAAGCCCTGGAATGGACTGCAAGAGAGAACAGAGGATCTGTCACTGGAAGGCTTTAAGAACAGGTTAAAAAATGTCAGAAATTTGACTTTAGGATAGAAGGATGGACTAGATGACTTTAAAAGGTCCCTATCATCCCTATTTGTCAGTTATTCTGCATTCTTTAGTAGTACTCAAAATCAGACTGGCACTACTCAAGAGTTTGATACATGTTGGCAGCCACTTTGGTGACTTGCAATGTTTGACACCACCATTCCCCCCAAAACAACAGACCACCATGTGCTCAAGTACTCCTTCCCCTTTGCAACCTCAGGTATATTCTAGTACTGTTCTGCAGTATAGATTTCTGGTCAGAGTTCAGACCAAAAAAGTTTTCAAAAAAACCAAAACCACAAAACCTTCATAATGACACATCTTTAAAAAAAACCAACTGTTTAAAGGAATTCAGAACATCTTGGGAGGCAGATGTCAATTCCAGTCAGTGAAACTGCCACCTGTCAGCATTTCTGTAGCAAGTAATTACCACCTGCCATCCTCCTTGTCCTCCAAAAGGAAATAAGGCCTCCTATTAAGTGAAATACGAGTGTCACAGCAAACCAGAGTCTCTCAAGAATACAGTATATAGCCCTGTTCAAGAGTTGATTTATGCAGTTTTTGGTTGCCTTTTTATTGGAACCTCATCTTTCACAAGGTTTGATCCAGTAATTTAAAATGTATTTTGAGTTGTAAAGCACTGTAACCTATACGTTTGCCGAGAGCAGAGAAAGAATGAGGAGTGATGTCAAAAGGGAAGCGACTCAGTTGGTTCCAGTGCCACAACTTCATTAAAGTAGCAACAGACAATAGAATCAAGGAGAGGGGGCAGTGGGACCCTTGGCATTATTAAGCCTAACTGTTCATCCGATTTCTTACCTTAGCAAGTTTCAAATACTGCTTTGTTACCACTTGAGCCATAGTGGTCATGTCCACATCAGAGTAAAGTGCTTACATAATCAGCTTCTAGTGTGAATCTCAAATTAGAAAAAAAACAACAACAAAAAAAAACCACTACACAAACAAAAAACCTTGGCTCTTAAAAACTAATTGCTAGTTAAGAGCAAAGTTTCTGAACCTTATGTGCCAGTGAAGCTTACCTCGTTCAATATCATCCATAGGAGAAGATGGAAACATTTTTTCTTTTGGTGGAGAATTTTTAACGTTGTTTGGAACCTTAGTTGCATTTCGCATTTGCTGCTGTTGCTGTTCTATGCGAGACTGGACCTTACTGCTTCCATCAGCTCTGTGTGTAAGAGTAAAAGATTTGTAATTACTAGAAGACAAGATGCAAGGAAAAAGGCAAGAATACAGGGGATACAGTATCTTAAGTTATGGAATTATTTGTCATGACTTTCTAAATAGCATCATTAGATTTCTAGGTACATTATTAAGCTGCCATGTAATTATATATTAAAGATAGTTTTTTAATATAGTGCTAGTATCTTTTTAAGCCTTTGTCAGTTGATCTGTTTTTATACCTGGCTACTCAGGTATAATAATAATAATAATTCTGCTACAAATTACTTATATGGACTCAGCAGCAGAAAAAAAAGTATTCAAAAACTTTGTATGAGAAAAACAAGCCATTAATATTACTGAAACACGTCACAAAACTTACCTTTTTTATTTTCTTATTTAGAAGTCAGAAGACACTAGGCAAGCTACTTTCCAAACCGATTTCCCCCACCCCCAACTCCTCAGAAAATAGTTACCATCTCTTTCAACAATGTGACAGTTTTTACTTAAAACATAAAATAAAGCCTCCATTTCTGCCGCTAGTCAAGACTCGAAAGCTGTGACATCAGCGTGCTGAGGAAGCAGACTTTTCACTCTACTGAACAAGGCCAGGTACTTTCTAAAAATGACATTTAGCTAAAAATACTAATGGGTAGTCCTGCATCCCAATTTAGACTCAGTAACAAATCAATTTTCACAATGAGTAAAGCACAGTTGTTTCTCCTGCAAATCACCCACCTGGTTTTTTTCACAGTGATGTTGCTACTAAGTTTCTCTAGGCGACATTCTCCAGTGTCATGGTTGATAATTAAGATACATTCTTTTAGGTAAGGCTTCTTTGAGCCCTTGAACACAGTCACTGGTGGAGTTGAGCCCTATTAAATTAGAAGTCCAGTAAGTGTTACTCCCGTAGTCTTTTCTTTTTCCTTAGAAACAGCAATCCATCACAGTGATGACAACTTCACTACAAGTGATCATTTCTAGCCTTTAAAAATATTATTGGTTAATTCAAATTAGTTTCACAGTAGCCATGAGCAAAAGCAGCTGGTGTTTGAGGGGAACAGGATTTCACCCAGCTTAGCTTAGTTTGAAACTGATTAAATGCTCTTCTTCCAATGAGACCATGCTCACTGTAGGGCTCCTTCTACCAAAAGGGCTTTCAGTTACCATATCAGCAGAGCAGTAAAGCATGGCAGGCAGTAAATTTTCCCTTTCCAGTCTTTCCTGCTTTAGAACTGCATGCGCTAGAGCAATAAATACCAAGGGGAAACTTGCACTGCCAACATCCACATGAAGCTTTTCTGTGTATGCAACACTTCTGGGTCATCCTACAGCATATTTCCAATGTGGTGAATACACTTAAAGTTACAGCGCAGCTGTTTAACCTTTAGGTCTTTTGTAATTTTACATTCTTAGAGCAATTGTTTTTCTACTCTAAAAAAAACTCACACAAGCAGCTCTGAAACAGCACTGAAACTTCATATCCTTCTATATTCAGTATATACTTATAACAACAAAATAAGTCATTCCCTTAGGCCCTCCACTCTTCAGCCACCCCACTCACCTCAATATTTGGCAGTGTTATTGTCACCTGTTCACCTTTGCCAACTTCAAGGTCTCCTTCACAGGACATATCAATAGATGCAGGCTTAAAGTCATCTAAATATAAAAACAAACTGAATTATTTACAGGCTTTTCAGGAATCTTGTAAATGCAGACACCTTTTAATTGCAGTTGGAGGCTATTATGTTAAAGCCTTTTTTGCTAGTGTGTCATCTACCATTCCCCTGAGCAGATCATTCCATAAGTCAGTAGAATTCAAAGTAAAGGTGGTTTTTTCAAGATACAATATAAATGTCAGCACCTTTTGATTAACATCAGAAAAATGCTTTTAGGTTCTAATGGTTAAAAAGGATGAACGAGCTGTGTTATACTTCAAAAGATAAACCCTCACAGAATTACTGTCAGAAAAATCAACAAACAGTTCCTGAAAATGGTCCATCCAAAACATGGGAGATGTAGACAAGTGACTGAATATGCAGCAAACATCAATCCTCAATATCCATTTCTGATTTTACTGAAACATGCATGTCAGAAGCTGACCCAGACTTGAATTTCAGTATATTTTTTTGTCAAAAGTGAAATTACTTCCCAATTAAATATTAATTTTCTTTTTGGTTTCTTTCAACATCTAAAGTATTGATTAAAGTAAGTTTTAAGCAGAAGTAGTTACCAATTTCTGGTCCTTTTCAAAAATCTGAGACATTGAAAATGAGCACGTGTTCAGGCATCAGCACTGCAGCTACGTAACTATCTATAAAACAGTATTTCCACCACAAATGAATTGGGATGGGCTTACAGCTAAGAGGCCTGCCTGCGCAGATCTAAGGAGACAGGACAGCATCAAGAGGCTCTGCGAGGCACGTGGTAACACAAGTGGGTTTGAACCTGTGGTTGTAGCAAATATGGGCGCAAGGCCAGTCTCGCATCCCGGCGATGTCCGCTGCCCTGCCTCACGTGCTGGGGACGAGCACCCTGTTGCAGCTGAAGAGAGGCACGGAGAGCCCAGGCGCGTAAAGGGCACCCATTAGACAGCACGCTCCCTAGCCACAGCACACGCTCCTTGCCTCACAACCTGTCACGTCACCCGCTGCCGGTCACGGGTGGCAGCACTCTGTTACAGCCGGGGAGCTTCCCAGTTCAATACCACAGCCTGCAACCCACGGGCCGGGCGGCACAGACCACAGCTGGGAGCTGTGGCTCCAGCTTGCACACCAACCGGGCAAGAAAACCAAGCTTCAGGAGCTGGTGGGCAGGACTACGCACGCAGCAGCAGGCTTTGAGCTAAGGCACAGGTAGCAGCCCCCGCCGACCTTGTTTACCGCAAAACCTCACACGTCATCTTGCAGGGATAAGCGTACAATAGTTCCAAAGTTTCTCATCGAATTAGAGAATGTTCAGTTTAATATAGGCCACTGAGTGGCTGATACTTTAGAAAATTAAGATACTGATTCCAGTGTCCATAAACAGACTTCTAATCTTAACTTTTAACCAGCAGATGTCTTCTCCTTTACTCATTTGTTAACAAAAAGCTTCAGGTGCAGAAAAGGTCTGTATTTGACAGAACTGATGAACGTGCCAGTTTCTATGTCTCATTTGTTGGAAAGGAAGAGAGATTTCAAAACAGATTTCAGAACAAATCATCAAATTACAGGAGTCAGCAAGAACTCGTAAGGGCAGGAGGTGGTTTTCAGTCCTCTTTAAAATTAGGGTAAATTTCAAGTTACAGCATTTGTTTAAATCCATTTATAGCTTTTGCCTGCTCCCTCCCTTCCCACAGTTGCAGACAATCTTACTAAGTGCCATTCCATTTGCTCACAGAAAGCGTATCGCCCATCTCGCTGCACTGTGTGAAAGCATACGGGACGTTCTCCAGAGAACGTACGCGAGACTGAATCTTGGGGATCAGTCTATAAATAATGAGACATCAAAACGAGAAGCAGCAGTCCTAAATTACCAGAACTATAATCCTGAGAGCATTTGTTTCCTAGCTACCCTCAGAATCTTTGAGCACACACCTCTCTAGATAGTAATTATGTACTCAGGGAGGGTATAGTAGCTTTGTGATTAATACTGCCTTTAACCTTTGATTGCTGAATTGTACTTAACTTCTAAAAACTAAGCACAAGGAAAGAGGGCAAAGCCAGAGGTTCAGCCCGGTTGGATTTTTAAGAGAAGCGCAGCGAGACGCGACGCTGGATGCAAAAAGTGTTTTTTAAAAAAAAAAAAAAAACAATAAAAAGCCAAGTTAGTGCCCAAAAAGCAGCGAGGGGCGGCACTGCCATACAACGGCCGCACACCCCCCCCAAGCGGCAACACTCTCTCTTCTCGGGAGCCAACGAAACCCCATCTGCCCCGCATCGCTACCGATTCGTTTTGCCTTTCCCGGCCAGCTGAACGATATTCCAAGCTCCCCGTCGCCTTGCCACACCGGTACCCGCCTTCCGGGCCTGCCGGTAAGGCCAAGCCGGGCCGCGGCACCTGCCCGGTCAGCGTTCCTGCTCCTCAGGGGACCGGTGGGCCCGGGGGGGGTGTCCGGGTGCCGCCGGACGGCGGCACCCGGACCCCCCCCGGGCCCACCGGTCCCCTGAGGAGCTGCCCCCCCCCCACCAGGGGCTGCCTCCCCCCCTGAGGGGCTGCCCCGGCCCCACGCTCTCACAGCGGACGGTGTGGAAGGCGCAGCGCGGCTGCTTCTCGAAGCTCTCGCCCAGCTTCAACACCCGTTCCTTGGGGTCGAAAAGCGACGGGACCGCTCCGTTCATCGCGGCGGCGGCGCCTCAGACCGCCCCTCACACCATGGCGAGCCCAGGCGGCCCCCGCCACTGCCACTGCCGCCGCCGTCGCCCAACATCCCTCACACAGCACGGACACGCCCACCCGCCTCCCATAGGCCGCCGCCGGCGGAGCCCCGCCTCCTCAAGCCTTGCGTCACGGGGAGGCGTGAGCTCGGATTGGACCGCCGGGCGTCCCTCTGTCGCTTTCCGCGAGTAGAAGCGTCCGGAGGCGCCAGCCCGCACGCGGATATGCAAATGACACCCTCCTCCTTCAGGGGAGAGCTCTGGTTGGTGGAGAGCGGCCGCGACCACACAGCTGGGAGGGGAAGGGGGGGGGGGGGGGCGTGGGGGCGCGGTGGGGTTAGAGCTGGCGGGGTCAGTCTGCCAGTCCCCCCCACCCCCCCCCCCACCGAAGTGGGGGAGCCCCCGCGCGGCGGTGAGAGGGGCCGGCGGGAGGAGTGGCGGGAAGGAGCTTTCCTCAGAGCCTCCCTGAGGGCCCCGCGAGTGGGGTCCCCGGTCCCGGGGGCTCCGTGGCATCGGGACCGCCGCTAGCGGAGGCCGTGGAGGCGTGAGGTGACTCCGTTTGGAGAGGGCCCTTCCGCGGGCCCTTACACCACCACCCCCTCCTCCCCCCCACCGCCCGTGGCTGAGGTGAGGGCCCTCAGGGAGGCCTCTCACGCTGCCCGCGCCGTGGGGCCTCTCTCGGGCTGCCCTGCTGGAGCCCTGCGCTGCCGGCAGAGCCAGTCCCGCTGCCCGCGGCCTCGAGAGGCGACGTGGGGGAGCGATGGGTGGATGGATGGATGGATGGATGGGGCTTTCTCCATGTTTGTTTCCTTCCTCAGGGGGAGAGCTGCAGCCCGAGGCGCAGAGCGGAGCGTCAGCTGCCAGCTGAGGGTGCGGGAGCTGGAGGTTTGGTGGAAGTAGTGGCTTAAGGACCCCACGCCAGCACCGAAACGATTAAAAAGGGAGAGAGGCTTGAATCGATGGTATCGGCGGCCTCTCTCTGTTTCCTATGGCCAACGCGCCCAGCACGGGGCTGGCAGCTGCGGACCCCCGGGTACTGGCCTTAGCTGCTCAGGTCACTGAGAGCAGAGAACAGGACATCCCCCTGCTACTTCTGAAGTTAAAGGGTAATTAATACCGTTTCTGAAATAAAAGGATAGAGGTAGTGAAGTATGGACAGTCCTTCTTCCTTCTGCCTCCTTAAATACAGAAGGTTTTTCTGACTATATCTGGCAGGGCTGGAAACTCTGTAGGGTTGATAATACGGCTTCTCCTGAGAGTGGTATTGAGTGGCATTTGGCGTGGCGACAATAAGGAGGAGGAGCTGGGGAGCAAATGGAGAGGAAGTCTTTTCTCCCTCTCAGCTGTCACCGTGTTTGTAAGACTACTGTTGATGTGGTCAAGGATCTTACGCGTGGTCAAATAATTTCTCCCAGTGCTTTTGGGTGGAGAGCTGGAGTGGTCGTTAGCATTCAATTTTTAAGTCTTAACATAGAAACACAATCGTGAGCTCCTGTGTGACTCCCCCTGGCTTTCCTTTTGCCACATAGCCACTGCTCGTAGAAACGGTAGAAACAAGTTAGGTCCTGTTCTAAATTGGGATGTAATTATAAGGAAGCTATATGTTTCGCAGTGGTTGTGGTTTTATCTGGCCTAGGAAATTCATACAAATGGGCTATATCCCAGGCAATGTATGTTTTACTACTAAATGTGTAATGAGAAAATGGAAACCTAAGTTTAGCTATCTTTCCCAATTGTCGTATAATCTAACAAATGGATTGTAGCTGTAGGAGTGAAAAATGCTGACAAAATATTTTATGCTGTTCTTAGCACTTTTAGAATTACCTTAATCCTGGCGCTGTGTACACTTGTTTTGGAAAAAGAAAAAAAAAATCTTGCACATCAAAATCTTATGCTCCTTTTTGTCTCTCCTGCTTTCTTCCCACAGGAATTTTAAATAGTGCTTCCTTGGGATGTGAAGAATCCAAAAAAATTAAGCAAGATATATACAATTATGATCTTACTCAGTACTGCATGCTGGTCCTTAAACAAGACCACTCTCGACTGCGTGGAGGCTGGGCTACTGCTGCCCAGCTAGCAGAGATACTAAGGTAAAAAAAAAATTGCTAAGAAGTTTTCTTCTTGTTTTCTTTCTGGCCTTTCATCTTGCTCTTTTTCTTTTCAAGCTGTAATACGCTGGCTCCCATCCAGAACAAGGCTTGTTGTTCAGGAAAGGCCAGGGTTAAAGTGCAGGGAGCAGTCAAGAGCAGAGGGGTCAGGCATAGCCTAATTGGTCCTGTTTAATTCATTGGCATTGTGTTTCCTTGAGCTGGGTAAACTGTTTGGTGGGAACAGTTTTTGTGTTGGCTTTACCTTTTTTTGGGACCAGTACTCCTCAGCGTCACAGTTCTTGCCCAGAAATTGCTAATTTTGACTTGCAGTTATTTTAAAAAGTTTGTGTGCTTAGATTTCATCTTGCTAAAATCTTCAGCCTGATTGACTCACAGCTTGGCTTGACTTTATTTAAGTATCTATTTATTATGGCTATTTTAAATATCTATTTACATTTTAAACATAATACAGGACTCAGTTCATACAGACTAGATAGCTTGATGTAGTGATATTGTGAAAATGGCGTAATTAAGTTTAATTCATAGCTAGTAAATAAGACAACTTTAAACTCAAATCCCCAGTGATGCAATCTCAATCTTTGATGTCAGGAAAAATAATAAGTTTTAAATTTTCCCCGAGTTGTACTTGATTTTGGCTTAACTAGGGAGAAAAATTCTAAGGCATGAAGCAATTAGGCAACCATCTCTTATTTATGCCATATCTGCAGTATGAATTTTTAATGCCAGTAATTTCACTAAGAGATGCAAGATTTATCACCAGAGTTGTGTGATACTTAAATCATCCCCTATAAGCTGTTTCAGTCTGCAGACAAAACTGAAATTTATTTTAGCTATAAAAATGTCCTTTTGTAACTAGATGAATCTCAGTTTCATGCCTAGAATTTGCTTTCCAAGGGCTTTGGTAAGCAAAGCTTTACGTGTGTGCATTCACAACAAGCTAACAAAGCCTAGATAACATGTCAGAAAGCAAAAGTCATAAAAAGTTAGGAAGGCTCTTTTGTTGCACTAGTGTCCATGTGGACTACAGAATTGAAAAGCTTCCCGGTTGTAAAGCATGCAGTTTCTTGTAAAAAGTCCTCCAGAAATGACTGACATGTTTGCAGTGAGTAAAATAAGAAAACTGAGATCTGAAGAACTGATTTCTAGCCTACGTGTATTCCCTCTGTTAGAGAAAAGTTGTAGGCAGACTCGCTGAAGATTTTGTGGTAAGTAATATTTTTTTATACATATTTTTGTTGCCTGATCTGCACCCCCTTCATCATCAGGCTTCCTTTGCCAGATTTTTGTCTACCTTTCTGTTTTGCTTTTTTTTTTTTTCCCTTTTGACCATCAGAGCCCTTCCCTAGCATGTGGAACAAGCCTGAACAGATCCTGTGAAGCTGGAGGAGAAAGTGCCTTGGATATGTTTTAAACTGAGACATGCTATATTAAGTAGTAATATAGTTGCTGTCTCCAGCCTGCCAGTTAGTCCTCTTCCTTTTGAGGCAGCTACCTTGGAGCCAGTCACAGCAGTTAACTGCTGTTCAGTGTTGAATTGTCCCATGCCAGTGAAGCATTTCTCCTCTGATGACGTGACATTCATTCTAAGCTGTTCAAACAGGCCCTCAACTATTCAGGTTGCTTTTTTTTTCTTTTGGTTTTTGCCTTTTTTTTTTTTTTCCATTTCAGTCATTGTTGTGTAGGACTAGAGGTGAAAGAAGATCCTGAGGAATTTTACAAGAAATTTCTTCCTTCAGCTATAGACAACCTGCTGGTTTTGGGAAGACGCTTGCAAGCACGATTTATCCGAGCAATCAAGGTATTTAAATTTCATAGTTAAAAGAGCAGAGAATCTCTGTAAACTTTCCAAGGTTACATACTGTATAAGTAGGACGTTATTCTAGGGACACTGTTAGGAAAATTTATTTTCAGAAATTATGGTAGTTTTTCTTATGCCTTGGAGCTTTGAAACTGAAATCTGTCATTGTGGAGCCTTTGGTCCATATGCAAAGCTAGTTTGTTACCATAGGTTTGGTTAGAGAGTTTGCCTACTACTTTTTGCAAGTTTTAAAGGCAGGGGGGAAGGGATGCAATTATAAGTAGGATAGAAGAATTAGAGCAGTAGGATAGAAAAAAAAAAAAAGCCTTACAAAAGGCAGCATCCCAGTCACGGTTAGTGTCTTTTTCACTTTGCATATAATTAGTTCAGTCTTTGTAACGTCTCTGTTCCCATTGCTTTATTCAGCTTTACAAAAAAGGTTTAAGAAGTCTTAAGAGTTTAAATCAGATCTGTGGAAGTTTGTTTTGCCATACAATTTCTGCTGCAAAATGGGCAAAAGATTCCAGAAATGCTCACTGCTTCTGAACCTGCATGTTGGGAACCCCAAAGGCAGACTTTGTGAATTTGTAGATTTGAACAGTTTCTCACATTTCTCTCTCTCTTTGCAGAGAACAAGGGGTTTGCCCATGTAGGTTCCCTCATGTTTTTGAAGCTTTCCGAGTTCCAGAACCAGAAGAAAAAAACCAGCAAGCTGAAACCACAAATAATTTAAATAACCAACCTCATGGATTCTGATAGTTTAATATCCCTGTTTCCTCTTAGTATCTCGTCTCTTGGCTCACTGGCTTCTTGCATTTAGTCAAAGGTTTCCTATGGAGTATTGTGCTGGGCACCGCAAACACAATCAATCCTCAGAAAGTATCAGTAATGTATTTTCTGTTAGTTCAATACTTTAGAAGTGCATTTAGTGCTTAAGAAGGAAGCTCCTGAATGACATCCCAGGAGACTCCAGTCTTATCCACAATATGTAATTTCCCCTACACTTTCTTATTATGTCTCAGCCTACATGCTACTTGAGTCATGCTTGTGGGCAAAGATTTCTTTTGAATGCAAATGTAGTCTACATTATAATTAGTCCTTTGGCTTTTAAACCTTGTGGTCTCAGAGGTGACTGGGCACCCAGACTTGGTGCTTGCTCAGTGGAACTTTGGAAATCCCACTCTACCAGTGGAGATTTGTAGTTTATTCTGCCCTCGTTTGCTTTTTGTACAAGCCTTTGAAGTCAAGGGAAGTACTGAAATAGCTTTCAGAGACTGACGTATTGCCAAAACACAGAACAGATAGTATTACAGCTTAACTTATTACTGTGATTTTGTATCTCTCATTGTCAGTAAGAACCAAATACAAAGTTAAACTATGACTGACAGCTGGGACTTACAGCAGGGATGTAGGAATAGGCTTTCCAGAGTGTCGTTTGTGGAGGCTGTATTAATGTGGGAGATATCAGGCCAAGTGCTTTATAACAATATTTGTCAGCAATATAGTATTATCAAAAAGCCCCTTTGCTGTCCACACACCAATATTTTAAATTTCCAGTGGCCTGTGGCTCACACCTGGAATACAGACTCTAGACTGTGCGCCCGTATGTGCATTCACATGTTAAAACCTGGCTTCTTCCTGGTCATTTTCTCCGGTCCAGTGTTATCACAGGCGAGCACATAACATAGTTTGTCTGGCAAACTGCTCAAATTTCAGCTTAATAGTGGTTTGGTGTTTGCTCCCAGACCTCCATCTAGGAGGTGCTTCTAAAGCTCACCATGCCAGTTTTTAGGAACCTTTTCTATTTTTACTGTGTCCTTTTCCACTTTGGACCCTTTTTTTCCTGTGTTGTAATCTTAAATAATATATTTCACACTTTGTGGATTAAATCTATGGTGCATTTGTACTGAGCTGTTATTTGTCTCCTTAGCCCTCCTATGTTATAAAATATTTTTTAAGGAGTAAACAAGACTTCTCTCTCCCTGTTATAATGTTTTGAGGAACGAATGCATTTTTTAGTATGGTTAGATTTTTCTTGATTGATCTCTGGCCTTGAAGGACTTGGAAGTTATTTTTTTGACTGGTTCCTACAGTTTCAGCAACCTCATCTGGGAATTTGATGGAGTTTTGGTCTCCAAATCCCTGAAACATACAAACCTTCCCACTGCATCAAGATGAAGTCCTTGGTGAAGATACATACACATGCTTTTACCTGCTTCTCTTTTGCTTAGGATGAAGAAAAACAAGATTTTTTACGCTGGTTCCAAACAGTAACTGATGCCATCTGCTGGCTGTTCGGTGGGCATATTCAAATAGCAGCATGCGGTAAGGGAAAAGTAAACCCCTAAAACAATTGAAAATTTATTTATGGCAGCTACAGTTATCAAGAATCACTTTTATGATAATATCCACATAGTTTTCTAGATTGGAGTAGTTGTTAAATCAGTCTCTTAAAGTAGCGCACTCAACAGAAACAGCAATATCTAAAATGGGAAAGATCCACTGAAGGGAAATCCTAAAGAGTTCCCCTTACAGTCTTTCTGAGACAACCATTAGAAGTGTTTTCCTGTAATTTCCCTTTGCAATTCTATGTCTTTAAAAAAATCATACTTTTTTCCTGATAAGATACAGTTGATCTTTCTACCTGTGTGTGATTGACATATCCAGAAATTTGATCAGAGTACATTGCCGCCCCTGAAAAGTGGATAGACTTAAAAACAGATTTCTGAAGTTGTTGCCATGCCAGAAAATTTTACAAGTATCTAGCAAACTTCACTATACGCTTCTGACCGAAATAAGCTTTCAATTAAACCAATGTTTTGAAAATCAGAGTTTCGTTTCATTTCTAATATAGAACAAAAACCTAAGGATCATAAGATGTGTAACTGAAAACACACACAGCCAGAAAAATTACTAAATACATAGACAGTGATATACGGGAATAAAAAAAGATGGTGCTTTGATGACATCAGCGGACTTGCATTAAATAAACCTGGTGTAACAGACTGTCAAGGTTGAAGTCCTTTTCCGGATATTGTTGCCCCAGTGATAATTCCACTGTTGTAATAAGAAACTGGTACTCGTGTAACATAAAAGTTTTTAAAGCTTTTATTCCATTGCCACACCAGTGCCTGCTCGATATCCAAAGGCAGAAAAAACAGGGCTAAACATGTTTTTTGAATATTGAAGAAGTTTACTTATTCCAGTAAGTTTCAGTGTAAAAATTATAAAAGAGGGAGTTTGTTCCAGGAACAGTCTCTGTTTTTACTTGCTATGGCTTATGTTTCATAATGAAATTTATTTGTTTTATGGTATTTTCAAGTCTGGTTCTGATTGCGTTATTTCTTGTTTGCTTGGTTTTGTTTTTTTGCAGTACTGCAAAATGATCACTTCCTGCAGTTGTTAATAACGGATGATGTTGAAACAGCAATTATAATGATGTCTGTTTTACACAAGATTTTGAGGGTCAATAGGTTAGTAGTTTTCCTATCACTGGTTTTTCTGAATTTTAAATTTAAAACTCAGTTCATTGCTGCTTGGTAAAATAGAACTTTTTTTATATACAAGAATTGTTGTGGGTTTTTTTTCCTTAGTCTTTGTTAAAGAAAATAGCTATTTTTTCTATTTCTACATCTTGTTAAATTGAGGGAACGGGAATCAGTTGATTGAAACAGTAGTACTGCCTGGATCAGATTGCTTGTCCAGCTAGATGGGTATGTTGGTTTCCTGAATGCTTGACATATCTAAAAATAAGTCACTGTTAAAAAGCTCATAGTTTGTAATTAACACTTCAATTCTGTGTCTTCCCCACCCCCCCCCCGCCTTTTTTTTTTTTTCTTCTTTTTAAAGTTCTGTCTTGCTTCAAGTTGACGAAGAGACCCTTCACTCTGTTTTGGATGAACTTGTTTATAAGCTTTCATCTAGCACCAATCCTGTCGTAGGAAATGCTGCTACAAAACTGCTATTGTTGGCGGCAAAATTTTGCAAGCAGCTTGTGAAGTTACTCACAGCTCGCTACAAAGGTTTGTAAGCATGCGCGGGACCAATCGCTCAGCCTCCTCTTACATTCACTGTGAAAATACAAAGATGGAGGTTTCCCATCTCGGTTCAATAACTATCCAATACAGATGGAAACTGCCATGCTGTGTTGTTTTGGTTTTTTTCCTTCTCTTCGGTTCATTTTCATTGTAGTTTACGGTGCCGCGACTCTTTCTGCTTCCTAGATTTATTTTCTTCCGTATATTGAGGACTCTGCATGTCGCAACTTGTCTCTTAAAGCTGTTTGTCACTTTCAACCTGATGGGCTTTACTTCTTTCTATGTGATGTTCTGCATCTTTTTTGCTGTGCAGCTTGGATATTGAGAGATCCTGGTAGCAGGGTGCCTGTACTGCCGCGGTAAGAGCCGTGTGTCAGACAACTGCCAGTGTGCTGAGGTTCAGCACGTCCAGAAGCACGAAAGTCTTACTTGAAGCCAGCTTCTAACCCTGGCTGTTACAGGGCTGCTTATCTGATAGATGCTGTTCTGTTACGGAGGAGCTGACTGTCTTTTGCTATCCAAGTGGTTGGAATGAGCTCTTTCCAAAAATTCCTGAAATATTTTATTGTTTTGTCTTGATGCCTTTAGATGAGGAGGCTGAGTATGCATATAACTTGCTCTATGTTATTCATTATTTAATAAGGTGTCCCATTTAATGTTTCTGACTCTAGCCTAGCAGGGAGCTCCAGGAATCCCCTTTGTCCTGTGTCATGCCCATGGAGACTAAGAAAGAGGCTTTGATGTTTGCCAGATCTTTTCTATTCTGCATGCCATTGATGGTCAAAACTACTTGTAAGCAGCCTCATTGCTTTTGGGACAAGGACAGTAAGAAGTGGGTACGCTAGACAAAAAGGTCCAATTCCCTTTTTTACGTTTGTGCTGACTACTTATTAGGCAGTACCAGCCAGATTAATGTCTGGACCAGATGGGCAGCTTTGCCAACCTTTTGCCTACTGAATTGAGAGAGGAGGGCTTCCTTTGGGTATGAAATTAAGTATAACGAGCCTAAGGCTGGTATCACATTGCAGATTCTTATGAAGCTGCTGTGATGGTCTGATTATCCCAGCTGTAGAGTGCTGGCTTGTCTGAAGAGGTGCAAGGCTCCATCAAAGGATTATACTTTATTTTGCTCTAGAATCACAATATGCCACAGTCATTTAGAGACTCTCCCTCTCTCTTCTGCACGTTTCCACTATGAAAAAAAAAAAACCCACCACTTTTTTTCCTCTATGCTTTTTTTAAAGTTTGCATCCTTATGTTAGTTTTCACTCAGGCTTTGGAATCCTTTAGATAGTTTGAGGAACAGCATCAACAAAGAAAGCATTACAGTATTTCCACCATCTGGCCATCGTGCTGAAATAACTTGGCTTCACAGTGGCTCAGAGCCATTGCCAGGATGAGGTACTTCAGTGTAAGCTTTCTGTCAGTAAAGGCAGCCTGCTGGTGGTGAGGACGTCACCTGAACCTCACATCTCCAAGACTAGCAGAGTCTTCACACGAGGTTTCCAGGAGGGCCTGGTGTTTTTGCCTGCATGGGTTGACACCTCCGAGAGGCACACATGAGGTGCTCCCCGTCAGCAGCTGAAAGGTGCATATGGCTCTTTGGTCTGTGCAGAAACTGGGAAATGGTTGCGTCGGACGCACAGGACTTCTGCGAGGGAACTGTCTGGTGTAGCCAGGCTGCGTGGTTTTGCAGAGCTCAGGCAGCATTAGGGCACCCACTGACTCCATTTGGAGTCTCACCTGTCTCTCCTGAAGTGTTTAACTGTCATCGTCTTTCCAAAATGGTGCATGTGCAATAGAACAGAGGTGCCATTTCTGTTTGCATGAAGGACTTTGTGCTCCGTATCCAGATCCTGTAAGTATATATGCGTGTTGCAGTTGCCCTATGAATATGAATGAGTATGAATATGCTTATGGACAAGGATTTGAAAATGGAAAAGTTGCTTGAATCTGCAGTTCTTCAGGAGGCTATCCAAACACGTGTCTACTTCCCGCTCTCCTTCCTTTTCCCTCCAACTCCCTGCAGAACTCTCAAGCTCTGGGATTTGTCCGATACAAAGCTTTAGCTTTGTATTGCTATCTACTCGTGCCCTGTGCGCAGCACAGTGAGTGTGTGTGTGATGTGGGGGGAGCACAAGTGTGCTTTTTAGCTACTGCGAACCTAAAAAGCTGTTTTGTCTCAGGGATTGGATGCACATGTACTCACAGTTAGACTATGCTACATGGATAAGACATCAAAGAATTCCAGTTATAAATAAATATTATGAAAAATATGAAATCAGTCCTAATAGAACCTAGCACTTGCATGGCGCTTTACATCCTTTTAGTATCTTACAATGACTTACTGATAAGACACTGAAAGTGCATTGATAATTTAACTGCCAGTTATGTAGATACAATAGATAGTGACTTGGACATGCGAAATTACAATCACTGTATAATACTTCTCTGTGATGGTTGGAGCACCAGATATTCATTGATAATACTTTGCATTGAAACTCAAAGGTGACTGATGGTGTTCAGCTCCAGTGTTCCTTTGCACATAGAATCAGATTTGATTTTTTGACTTGAAAATTGTTAGTTTGAAACCCTGAAAAGAAAAATTCACCTTAGCAGTATCAAATCCTTCTTCTTTCTCTCCTAGGATTAAAAGGGCTTTTAAGTAAAGAGTGGACTGGCAAAGGATTTGACAGGGATCTCTGTCAACTTTTGGACCTGCTGGACTTGGAACAATCCAGTGGAAAAGGAGAAATGCAGGTGCTGAAGTTTAATTAGACTTTTGTATGTGAAATCCTAGTTACATGTGATTTATCTATCTTTAGAATGAATTTACTCTGTCACTTGGATGCTTTTCAAAGGCTGTGTTATTTTTTCACTATATTCATGGATTTTTAAATTTCCTATTTGTTAATTTTTTTTCTTCCATCATGTTTGATGACATCAAGAAATTGTCCAGTGATTAAGGTATGGGACTGTGATTTGCGAGACTGACTTTCTGTTGCAGATTCACCATAAATTTCTATGCAACCATAGGGGGAGAAAAAATTAATCTAGTTTTGCTAACTTTAAAACAAAAATAACTGCATCTGCTTTTCTTACATCAGTGTTACAAATTTGGATCTCTGAACTCTAGGCAGCATTCACATAGAATTAAGTCATATAGAGAAAATGTTAAGTAAGAACACCTTCTGGGCTGTGTTCCCAATAAAAGAGACAATATGCATTTTATGAACTTCTTACCAAAATTTTACATGCAGGTTTCTCAGAGACAATACTTTAGAGAAAATCAGAGTTATGTTTATAGAGACCTACTTTCATCTTCAACGGAGTAGGGTGTTTAGTGTTGTTGTTTTTTTAAAAAAAATCCATTTAAGACTAGAATAGATTTTTTTTTTCATGTTTATTGCATTTTGATGACTTCTCATCATACTGCAAATGTAACATTTTTCCTGCTGCTAATTGTCCAAACTTGTCTTTCTGTCCTCTCTAGTGTAGGTATTTTGACTGAACCACGATTGGAAATATCAAGTGCTTTGACTGTTTTAAGTACAAATTTCTAACATTGATTAATGCAGCTAATATATATGTTACATTTCTGCTGTACATTCATTTGTTTACCACAGAGAACATTGATCCAGATGATCAGATTAGCTGCCTTTGGAGCAAGTACAGGTGTCATGATAATAATCATCTTATAGGACCTTAAATTCCCCAAGCTGTTACAAGTACTGAATTTTGATGCATTTGAAAACTGATGTTTTTTTGGCCAAATGTTGAGATTGTTCCACATATGCAAGCAGTAATAAAGTGGTTTTATATGCAGAGAAAATATTTTACCAACTGCTTTATTAATTTCAGAGGCAGCATCAAGCAGCTTGTGTAATCCAGGCTATGTGGAGGGGATTTCAGACAAGGAAAAGGCTGAAAAAACTACCCCAAGCAGTGACCTCTTTACAGAGAAGCTTCAGGTAAACAGTATGGCTTTGTAAAAAGCACTTAAGAGAAGCATCTAGTAAGAAGGTTTGGTTTGGGTTTTCTTAGGTCGCAGTCATTGGAGCCCACAGCCTGTCCTGGCTCATGAGGTTATTTTGTACCAGGTGCTGAACTTCCCATTTGAACTTCATGTGGTTTCTTTTGACCCATTTTCTGTGTTTGTGGAGGTTCCTCTGAGTGTCAGCCCTGCCCTGCATGGCAGACTGTGATGACAGCCTTGATAAAGTCAAGAAAAATGACATCCACCGCTCTCCCCTCGTCCACAGAGCCAGTCATCTCATCGCAGAAGGCAATCCGGCTGGTCAAATATGATTTGCCTGTGATAAATCTGTGCTGGCTGTTCCCATTCACTTCCTGTCCTTCCTGGAAATAGCTTCCCTGAGGATTTGTTCCCATGTCCCAGGCCGTAAGTTTGGGCTGACCAAGAGTTCCTTCATCTTGAAGATGCTTTTTTCCAGTCAGCTGTTATTTCAGTAACATAAAAGTAATGTAATGCCAATATGAGCTGTTTCACTACAGATTCTTTTAGCAGAAACATCCAAACAATGTGCTTTTCCAGCAGTACCAAACTGCCACTTCTGGTGCCAAAAGCTCCAACTGTCCCTTTCCCAACTGCCAAACTTCTCCATGAAAAAACTTACTTCTGTGATGCTTTTACATGTTTTCTGTGTAAAAATTTATGGCATAAGGAAAACAAAAAGTGTGGTACACTGTAGTGTGGGATTGCACTAAATAGCACTAGAGGGTGATGTACTGGTGGTAGAGCAGTTAACTGGTTCACAGTTAATTTGACACAAAATTCCACTGTAAATTGAATGTGGAGATGTCCTGGAGTTTCCAGTCTGCTATGCCGGAGTGCTGCAGAAACCAAAGCCCATAGTGCTTGCAAGACTTTCAACTATTAATGAAGAAGCAAGCACTTGCAATCTTTGACTCTCAGAACTGGAGCCACTTAGTGACGTAGAAATAGTATCCTCTGACTTGGAGCACCACAGAAGAATGAAGCTACGTAAATAATGCTTGTCTTACTTGAAGTAGGATTTCAGCAGTAATGCTAGCACGTTAGGCTAACTCTTTTGAGAAATTTAGTGTGAATTTAACATAGGATAAGGGATCTAAATCAATTTCAGACTCTACAGCAGGTTTCTTCAACCTTTTTTTGCACATGTTGAGCATTACCATGTCAAAACTAGATCTTGGTAATCAAATAGTCAAATCACATTGCGCTACGGTCGAGGCGTTAGCAGACAGTTATGATTTGTCGTCTAGACTGGTGTTAAGAAAATATTGGACTGTCTAGGGTGTAATCTTTACATTCTAGAAGATTTGCGGGGGCAAGCAGCGTGTCCATTGAGGGCCACTAGCCCCTCCAGCTTTTGTGCTGAAACGCCAAGAATGACATCCTTGTCACTCCTTATTACTCCACCACATATTACTCCACACTCGCTACACTTTAAGCCAATATTCCTGCCCGCAGCAGGCACCTTGCAAGCCTGCAAGCCAAAATCATAGCCCAGAAAACTTGGATGATGGGCTAAGACATAATGTGGTAAAGCAGAAGGGAAAGCGTGATGAGGGTATTGGTAATCAACAAGCTACTTGACTTTCTTGTGTCATATTTTCAGCACTGTAAGCATTTAGTACGTGCCTCTCAAGTAGTTCTTGAGTCATTTAAATGGACTTTTGAATGTGTTTGTTTAATATTGAGAGGAATGGAAATGTATTAATATCCTTAGAGTTGTGTGTTCAGGGCTCAGTCAGTCCCAACATTCTGAGTAAATAGAGTAATTGTACAGTTCTAGTGTTGTTTTTTTTCTGTCTAGGTCAAAGTTGTAGTTACTGTTACACTAAAATACCATGTTTGCAATACTTTAGAAAAGCTTTCAAGAGGACTTTTTAATTTTTAACAGTCAGGGTTTGGTTATATTCACAGATTTATTTTAGAACAAGTGTGGTTAAATACTGAGGTTGAAACTCCAGACTTGGCTCATCTGCAGCTGCAGGCAAAAGTCTTAAACTCTGCAAGTTATAAACTTCTGAAACTCTGGTTTCAGAAATGCCTCCTCAGTGAATATTAAAGCCTGTGATTTCTCCTTGAAGTTAGTTCACTGTTACATAGCTAATTGTAGAACTGTTAAAATGTCAATAATTTGTATTAGTGATGCATCGAAAATCAAACCATTTTATATATATGTATATTAAACTTGAGCATAGGAAGTTCCATCTTAACATGAGGAGGAACTTCTTTCCTTTGAGGGCGGCAGAGCACTGGCACAGGCTGCCCAGAGAGGTGGTGGAGTCTCCCACACTGGAGACATTCCAAACCCGCCTGGACGCCGTCCTGTGCAACTGCTGTAGGTGTCCCTGCTGTGGCAGGGGGGGGTGGACTAGATGATCTCCAGAGGTCCCTTCCAACCCTGACCATTCTGTGATTCTGTGCCGTGAACTGCTGAAGGAAGCTTGGCTCTCACTCTGTATGTGCTTTGCTTCTGTTCAGAGGCATTTCCCTGTCACAGTGTGGTCTTGTGCAAACAAATATGTCTTATCATTGGGAGGAATAGAGACTGAAGAAGAGCATACATTTTTCAGACTACATGGGAAAGAATCCATATCAAAGAAACATTTAAATACCTGACAGACACTATTGGTAGTTTCACAGATGCACATCTGAGAAGTTCATGAAACATTCTTGTAGTTTTCCACCTAGTGGAGCCGATAAAAATTTCTAGGGAAAATTATTAATACTTTTACCAAGAAAATGTCATCAAAAGTCCTATTTGATCCTGTGACATCATTCCACTTGTAATATGTGCCTGCTTGGATTAAAAATGCAAGGATTTACAGCTCTAATTTGCAGAAATGTGTGGGCTGAAAACCTCTGGTTTCCTTGAGACTATTCTGATGTAATCACATACATCATGATCTGTCTCTGTAGGTAGATGTGTGGGCACGCTTCAAGTCTGCATTACTGTCATAAAAGGATTATGGTCTCTCAGATTGTGGTGGAGGCTGTTTATCAGTTAGGGCCAGATCTTTAAATCCAGAGTATCTCTTTTATACGATAGCTTCCATCCCAACTTTCCCCACCCAGTTACAGAGACAGCAGAGAAAGTATGGTTGGTGGAAAAAACACAACTCAATTTATACTAGCGATGGGAAACACACAAATAAATCAACAGTACTGCGAGTATAAAGGTATGTGACGTGCAGCAATACCAAAATTACTGGACATTTGTTCCAGTCTATGGCCTTTTTTTCCCCTTTCTTACACCCCTTATGCCTGTCCTCTGTCCGTTTGTTCTCTTTTTTAGTGCTTAAGCTGCTCCTTTCATTGTCCTTGGAAAAGTGCTAGAGAAGAGCTCGGGGCTGTGGGTCCAGTGGGGGTATGCGGGTCCTGAGTGGGCAAGTGATTTTGCTGCAATAGGAGAAGCGGAGGAGTCACGTCATTACCTCATTGTGGGGATACTCGTGAAGTCTCAAGCATTACGCTGCTAATGAGGTCAGGTCCATTGGGACAAGAAGGGGTAGCGAAGGGAGGGGGAGTCCTCCTAGCTCACAGCTCCTCACGCTTCACTGAGACCGTGTCGAAGTGATCTCAGTAATTATTAGTATCAATACAGCAGTATATTTAGTATTAATATATTAATCTTGATATTAATATGTTAGCATATATATAATTGATCTACAGGCTATTATTAGCTTGAACGCTCCAGGGCCAGTTAACAGAGTTTTCAGTTCTCATCTGTGAAACATCTGCTGGGGCTTTTCCAATGCCAGGCACAGCGGGGCAACATCCTAACGTCAAATTACAACAACTAGTGCAGATCTGGAAGAGTTTGCAAGGAAATTCTTTTAGTGTTCTGTTAATAAAGTTGATGGAGAAAATGTGTCAGTCTATTTCCTGGAGAAAAAAAATCCCTCCAATTTAAGAAGTGAGCCTTAGCAGCCAACATTTTGATCTACTTTTGCAGTCAGTACAAAAATAATAGTATGTATTATGAAAAGCATGTGCCATGCATGCTGATGGGTGCGCTGGAAAAGGTGCATACTGGAGCAGATGACTAATGTTGCTTCACCTCTTCCCCAGATGATGGAATCAAAATTGTTGTTCTTGTTCACGCTGGCTATGAATGTCTCTCATGGAGCATTGTTCCCTTCAGAGTCCTTAGAACTTTATCCTAAGTAAAAATATATCCTTTGGTTTGATACCAGATAGTGACTGGCTCAGAATTTTTTGTGGCTATAGCGTGGTAATTTGTTTGCTTGCAGGTGATTTCTCATTGCTCAGTGTGGTCCTGCAGCCAACAGCTGGGCTGGCAGATTATTTTGTGCATTTCCTTCCTCAATGCTGGACCATTTCACACAAAGAGAACGAGAGATGCTTTTAAGAAATGTACAACTTAAGCTAATTGTTAATGTATTCGTGTATTGCAGAGCTAAACGGGAACAGGAGCTGCAGCATTTAAAAAAACAGAAGGAAGATGAGGCTCTAAAATTGCAACTGCAACTTCAAAGACAGAGGGCCATGAGACTCTTCCATGAACGACAGCTGGCCTTACTGGAAATAATCCATCCCAGTATGATTTATATTAAACTATATCAGAAGATTAAACTGTCTGGGTCTCTTTAAGAACAGTTTCCCCAAATATATTTCCTAATCTTGCATGTCTGTTTGCTCTGTAGTCTTACTGTCTCTTCTGACTCAATTATCTGACAGAGAACATGCTAATTCTTCAAGGGCTCAGTAACTACTGATCAAGATCTGCTGCCTTCAAAATGGCGCAGGAGAAAGGGGAACCCAGTTTTCTTGTGTTACAAAGCTCCATCGCAGCTATAAGTCTCTGAGACATGGCTCACAGCTAGCGGACCTTGGAGGAAGACGAGTTTTTAACTGATAGCACCCAAGCTTTTTTGGTACTATCTAGTTTGATTAGAAAAGTAAATTGTTAAGAGATCCCAACCCACAGTGTTATAACAATTTTTGTTACATTTGCAGGCCAGGTAAATAAGTACATGGAGGAAATGGAGGGGAAATCAGCATTAACTATCCAAAGATTCTGGCGAGGCTATAGAGCAAGAAGAAATTTTCATCAGCAGAGACAATCACTTAAGGAGTATAAAGCAGCTGTCATCATTCAGAGAGCAGTAAGTATATATACCTTGTTTTGACATTAGATAGGACTGAGTGGATTATTGCGGTGTCTCAAAAAGCTCTGTTTATTCCCTTATTGTTGGTGTAGCCGTAATTCATTAAAAAATTCTTCAGAGTATGATAGTCTAGAGCCACAAGTTGTTTAGATGGGTTAAACCTTGCGGAGGCTACAGAATCTTACACAGTTTTGTAACTAAAATATAAGAGCTGCCACTTTGAAACCTAAGGTTGGAGAGTGTTCTTACTTACAATTTAGTATTCATGCTGACCATCCTTGTATGTTGTCTTTTCAGCATCATAGCTAAATTTATGCTTAAACAGATGCGGTACTGAAATATTTTTCTTTCACTGATTGATTACAAACAAAGCGTGAAGACAAACTTCCTGTCTGTGATTGTCATATTCTGGTATGTTCTTTACAAAGGCTTGTAAATTCTTGGAAAAACAAAGGAGGAGGAGACCTCTCTCTCCTTGGAAAGATCCCAAGGGACTGACTGATGAGCGGAGACTGGCTTTGCAGCAGAAGGTGGATGACTACATCAAATTGCATCCGGTCTGTTTCTTAGTCATTTCATAATTCGCATTAATGATGCAACATAAAATACTGTAGGGATGAAATATATTCAGCTTCATAAATTCTGATCAAGATAATTCATGTGAGGTATGCATATATTAACCCTGCTTGTTTGACGGCAAGGCACTAGGATATTGGGGATTAAACCCATTAATCTAATAAAAAGGGTCAAAGCAAACTGTAATTGGAAAATTTATATACTTGATGATGGATAGCTTTGGAGAGAGCTGCAGAGGAAGCAAAATTATTAAGTTAACAATTAAGCACAGCATTTGCATTCCTTGTTTAGACATTATTCTGCCCCTAAAAGATTTTAAATAACCAGCTCCTAATGGTAACAAACTGTTACTTTCCTCCAGGCTTCCCAAATGTCAGAAGAAATGAGTAGAGAATTACATATGCAGGCCCAGGAAAAGCTGGCACAGTTCCTGTTGAGGAGCAGACTGGATCAGAGAGCAGCGCAGCGGAGAGAGACGTTACTGGCTCAGGTCAACACCGATGTGGAGCTGCTAATGAGTATGTGACTGCTCTGGTCATAGTTCTGATTACCATTTGAATTAAACTAATTTAGGGAGAAAATTAGAGGGAACAGTGGTAAAGCCTCATTTCAAAACTGAAATATCTTTCTTCCTTTGCCATCTGCCTTATCTTGAGATTCAAGCTTTGTTAGAGATTATCCAAATGTTGCTATAGGTTATGTATACACACCTGCTTTTCAAGGGGCATCTTCTGCTAAAAATCTCTCTCTGATACATTCACAAGAAAAGCAATGGCCCTGTTAAAAAGCATTCACGTTTCTAAGAAGGGGATCTCACACAACCTATTCCTCTACATTTGTTTTGCTTTGTTGTGCTTTCTTGTGTTCTAAGTAAGCTGCCAGTTGAAGCCCTCTCAGCTCTTCCAGATAAAGAGGGAAATCTTTGAGCTATGAATTCGAGTCATGTTTTCATTTTCTCTGTTCTGGCTTTATTTGAAACAGAATTCACTATTGTGCTATCTTAATTCCAGACAAGTAGCCTGGAGTGAAAGAGGGAGAATAGCAAACTGCAGCCACCAGAGAGCACCCAAGCCGGACAAAATTCAGCAAGTTACTAAATTCCATTATTTAGTCTGTCACGTGTTCTGTCACTGCAGTTTATCACTCGCTGAACAGGCAAATCAGCAACACACGCTTACACTGTGCTGGGTCCCCCAGGCAGGGAATAGGCAGTGCTGCTGCGCCAGAGTGATGGAAGCACTATGTTGATGTCACCCTGTGCCAGCAGCACTGATCCAGCAGTAGCGACCAGCAGCTCCTCTTTCTCTTAGGTCAGAGTTTCATAGAACGGTTAGAGTTGGAAGGAACCTTGAAGATCATCTAGTTCCAACCCCTCGGCCATGGGCAGGGACACCTCCCACTAGACCGGGTTGCACAAAGCCCCATCCAGCCCGGTCTTGAACACTTCCAGGGATGGGGCCTCCACAGCTTCCCTGGGCAACCTCTTCCAGTGCCTCACCACCCTTGTAGTAAAGCATTTCTTCCTAATATCTAATTTAAATCTACACTCTTTGAGTTTAAATCTGTCACCCCTTGTCCTATCACTACACTCACTGATAAAGAGTCTCTCTCCAGCTTTCGTGTAGGCCCCTTTTAGGTACTGGAAGGCTGCTATAAGGTCTCCCCGGAGCCTTCTCTTCTCCAGGCTGAACAACCCAAACTCTCGCAGCCTGCCTTCACAGGAGAGGTGCTCCAGCCCTCAGATCATCTTCGTGACCTCCCCCGGACTCACTCCAACAGATCCATGTCCTTATGTTGGGTGCCCCAGAGCTGGGTGCAGTACTCCAGGTGGGGTCTCACGAGAGCAGAGTAGAGGGGTAGAATCCCCTCCCTCGCCCTGCTGGCCACGCTTCTTTTGATGCAGCCAAGGATGCGGTTGGCTTTCTGGGCTGTGAGTGCACATTGCTGGCTCACATTGAGCTTCTCATCAACCAACACCCACAATCCTTCTCCTTGGGGCTGCTCTCAATCAGTTTTCTGCCCAGCCTGTATTTGTGCTTGGGATTGCCCTGACCCAGGTGCAGGACCTTGCACTTGGCCTTGTTGAGGTTCACACAGGCCCACCTCTCCAGCCTGTCCAGGTCCCTCTGGATGGCATCCCTTCCCTCCAGCGTGTTGACTGCACCACACAGCTTGCTGTCATTGGCAAACTTGCTGAGGGTGCACTTAATCCCACTGTCCATGTCACCAACAAAGATGTTAAACAGCACCGGTCCCAGTAATGACCCCTGGGGAACACCAGTCATTGCTGGTTTCCGCTTGCACGTTGAGCCATTGACCGTGACTCTGAGTGTGGCCATCCAGCCAATTCCTTATCCACCAAGTGGTCCATCCGTCAAATCCATGTCTTTCCAATTCTAAGACAAGTATGTTGTGCGGGACAGTGTCAAACGCATTGCATAAATCCAGGTAGATGATGTCAGTTCTCTTCCCTTATCCACCAATGTTGTAATGCTGTCATAGAAGGCCACCAAAATTGTCAGGCATGATTTGCCCTTAATGAAGCCATGTTGGCTGTCACCAATCGCCTCCTTATTTTCCATGTGCCTTAGCATAGCTTCCAGGAGGGTCTGCTCCATAATCTGGCCAGGCACAGAGATGAGACAAGAAACAGAGAGGTTTCATAAGAATTCATTTTGGTGAATGCCACCACTGCATCTGAATGAAGTAGTCCTGCTTTCCCCTCTTCTTCTTCTTCTCCCATTACGTATTTATTTTTTCAGATTAGCCTTAATTTGGATTACTTCTCCAATCAGGTTTATCGTGCAGCCATAAATTATAATGCCAGCATGGGGAAAGGAGTTACCTAGGGCAGTGGGAAGTGGGAGGGTAGTGCTCCTTCTTTTTTTTTTTGGTTTGAAATACTTATAAAAATGCAAACAAAATACAGTGAACTCTTCTCCTTGTTCCTACAGATGCTCCAGGGTTAGCAGAGACCACAGAAAAAGATCTTGATGTCTTTACAAGTCGATCAATCCCTGTAGCTACGAAGGCAAGACAATCCCACAACACTATGCTGAAATACGCTCGCTGGCCGTGGTGGAAGAAGCTTGGAGATGAGTTTGTGGAGGATGATGTCATTCCTGATGATGCCCTAAGTGCAGAACTGGGAACTCTATTTATTGGTGGAAGGAAATCCTTTTAGCTAACAGGCAGAAGAATTTCTTGCTCAACCGGACTCATACTTTGCACTATGCATTCACTTGTGTGTGTTTTTAAGGAAGGAAAACACTTGAATTGTAAGACAAAGCACTGAAAAAGACCAAAGCCTTATTTTAGTGCATTTTACTTATCTTACTAAGAATCTCTTCCTGTAAATCAGCAGCTAGATCCTATTGATTGAGCTGTTGCAAATAGAATTTAAATACTGTAGTTGTAAATAAGGATATTTTGTAATTTGTATCACTTTAAAAGTAAGTTCATAACCTTTGGCTTTTCAGTCTGTATTCACACTCGGATGCGTAAAGAATCATGCCATTGTAAAAGCTGGGGCTTTTATAGCAAAACATTTTATCTGGTGATGTGCTTTGAGATAAAGATGGGTTCAGAACAAACCAAGACACCAATAAGAAGTCAAGCAAGCACTAGGCAGGCTGGGTGCTTATGGCAGGGTAGAACAGCTAACTCCAGCTAGCACAGGCAAATCTTGGCCTGAGGAACTCCACCAGCCTCTTGATAGCAGCACGGGAAAAAGAAAGGGGAGGAAAAATGCCAATATTATTGGATTATATGTGTTTTCCTTTAAAAGCATGAGGTTCTTTCACAGCCGATGCAGTGCATTGTAACATGGGTGCAGTCCGAACTGTTATAAGGGATTGTAGCCTCCATGTGACCGTTGGGACCATCAGCTCTGTCTTCTCAAACCACGCAGATGCTGTTTAATCCGGAAGGGTCTCCAGCACAGAGCCTCTGCCGTCACTGTGACCCGGTAATCCAGTAAAAAGCTACAGTCAAGGGCTGAAGGCTGCCGCTTACCGATGCGCCCAGAAAGCAAGGAGAACTCAAGGCTGCAGCTAGTGCCGTAGGTGCCTGTGCTGTTTTTTAGGTGAGAGGCTGAGAGAATCTTAAGAATTGGATCTTACCTCACTGCAGAGGAGGAAAAAGCGCAGTGATTTCTGCCAGTTGTATGTGGGCAGCAATACTGGTTCAGCGTGTTTGTTTTCCATTCTCTTTAGAAGGTTTTGAGTTTTAATTTTAGTGGAGATGAATGGAAAACAAATAAATAGAAATAGTGGGCAGAGGCCCAAGCCTGTTCAGATGCAGCTGATACATTGAAATTAATAACTGGACAGCTGCCAAGAGGAAGAGCTGTGCTCTAGGTTAATTTTTTTTTAACAGAGCTATGATTTGGACTTGGCTCTCGGTTCCTTTCTTGGAGAGTTAACTGGTGGAACAATCCATTAAGTATTTGCCAGGCCACTTGCATCTGTCTGTTGAGTTACAGGCTGTTCTGCACAGCCCTGCTATTAGTTTTACGCCATGCCCATAAGAAGATCAGTACCCTGTGACCACCAGAGCAGAGGGGGCTGGGGGGCAGTCACCAAGCGCTCCAGGGGACAGAAGCTACCCCCCAGCAGCTGCCGAGCTCTGGCGCTGGAAGAGGCCCGGTGTCTCTGGGTGAGCTGCAGCGAGCCAGCCGGTCCCTCGCAAATACACGAAGTCCTCTGTGCGTGGCGTAGTCCCCTCTGCCATACTGCCACTCACCCAAACTATTTTGAGGCAGCAGCCTCTGCTGCTGTGTTTATTCCTAATCACCCTCATCATAACAGTTCTTTAGCACAGGGGGATGTTCACAAAGGTGCTTTGCTTAATGTATTTGATGTAAAGAGACGAGCGCCGCGGCCAGTGTTAAACACCAACTGAACTGTAGAGCTGTCTTACCAAAAAGCCATTTATCGTAATGGCCTCTGCCACTCACTGCCGTTAGAGCAGATAATGAACTCCCCTGTTGGAATATGCAATTTGCTGGATAACGGGGGTTTTTAAGCGAACAGAGAGAGCCTGGTGGAAGGTGCAGTCTTGCTGGAGGAATTCAAGTTGCTGGGTCGTTTATTCCCAGCCCAGCAGCGCAAACTCTCCCGCCCCATCACTGCCCTGACCAGTGGCAAGAGAGCCATGAGGGAACACGCCTGTGGCCACAGATAACTGGGTAACTTGTCACTTGTTCCCATTGCTGTCCCAGGCAAAGCAAGCCAGAAAGGAGCCACTGGAGCATGGCGGGGCGGTGCTGGGAGATGCTTTCAGATGCCGGTTGCTGTGGCCAGCTTGGAGCCTGGGCCCAGCAAAGGAGATGCCCGAGCTCCCCTGCTCTCCTGGGTGGGAGGGATTTGGCACAGCTTGGCTTGTCCTCTCTTCACATCCTCCTGCGCCATACGCGGGACATGTTGCTGGTGACTTATTTCACTGCAGCTCCTTCTGCCTCAATAATGGGAACAGATGTAGACAGCTGAGCAGAAGCCATCTCCAGCTTGCTACCAGGTGAACGAGCACCCAAAAAAAGACTTGTAGGAGAGGCCGTGAGCTGAGATGGCGCCAGTCCTGCTCCCGCTTGTCTGCTTGCCACAGACCACAGGCATTCCCGGAAAGCACACAAATGTGCCGCACGGGTGGTCGAGCCGGGTAGGAAAAGAGGCAGAATTCGGTCGTGCCCAGCAGGTCTGGGCTGTGCCACTTCAGGGAGCAAGCAGGCCTGCGCCGGCAGCCTGGAGACGGGCCCCACGCACCCCAGAGGAAGTGTGGGGTGGAGTGACAAACCTGGGGGGGGGACCACGCTGTGACATGAGGAGGGACAGAGGTGAAGCCGGAGCTGCAAAGGCAGCGGTGCTCAGGTCATTAAATATTGATGCCATCTAAGCTGGCCTGTGGGGGCGATTTAGCTGAATTGCAGGTTTCTGTTGCTGTGATAAATTGGACCAATTTGTCATGTGGTTTTGTTTCTTCCCTCCCTTAAGTAAAGCTATACAGAAGCGTTATTGCCACAGCTTCAGCAATCTGGAAAGCAAAATCCTCTGATGGATATAGGTAAAAAAGAAGGGACAGTGACTGTTCTGCCGAAGGTGCCACCAGGGTCACGGAGCAGGAAGAAGGCAGCAAAAGGAACAAAAAAGATCACTCAGCCCTTTCAGTCGGAGACAAAGAAATGTCTTCTGCTGGCTCCTGCAATTGAGGAAAATTCCTGTTTATGCAGACAGATACTTTTTTTTTTTTTCAGCTTTAGCTGTAACTGGACTCTGCAAACAACAGGATGCTCATCTCCAGCAGAGACACGGGCATGCGCTTGAGACTACGCTGCTAAGTCCAAGGGCGTCTCCTGGCCTGTCAGGCTGGCTGTAACAGGAGCTCTGAACCGAGGACAGGAGATAACCCCGATGCTATTTCACCTCTCGCCTCCAAGTCTTCCACTGCTGATTTCCATGGGAGCAGAATCTGGTACAAACATCTGCTCTCCACTGCAGAGTATCACGTACATCAAGGACAAGGAGAAATGAAAGCTTTCTCCAAGTAGCGGAATCGGGGCTATTTATAAATTAGCGTGCATCAGAAAAGGAGGAGCTGCAAAGATCATCGCAATCGGTCTCCAAGTTCTCCTGATCATCCTTCGTCATAGCACAGTAACAACGGGTCATCCTTCAGGCATCCTTGCATACAGGAAAAAAACCTCTATTTAATAAAGAGATTGTTTACTAAATGAGCGATATAGGGGCCCAGATTTCCCAAGGGAAACTAAAGGATGGGTGCCTCCTGTCCCCTCTCTCTGGGTTCACTCTGGCTGCCTTCTTAGCATGAAAGGGCAAACTCTGGCAGGTGAGGACCAAGGCCGGGACACCGTGGCTCTGGCAATTTTTCCCAGCTGTGCTGGAGAACTCCTCTGCGACCTTGAGCACATTGTGTCTCTGCTTCTGCCTTTTCCTCTCCTGGATGAGGCTTACTGAGGAGGTTTTGTATGTTGCACTGTAATTTGTTTTCCGAGCCTGCAGTGGAGGATGCTATGTGAGCCCAGTGCCACAAGAAAACCCCCTCTGCTGCAGCGAAATGGGAGTTTGACAGGCCCCAGAAAGAAAAAACATCTGTATAATCAGATGTTGAACACACAGAAAGAGCTCAGGGTTGCCATGCTATTCATTTCTCTCTGAATTCAGCTTGTCTCCGCAGAATTTAGTTCTTCTCTATTTAATTACATCCTCAAACAGAAACAATGTCTTTACATATGCGTGATCACTTAATAAAACCCATGAAAGTGAGCAGTTCCGATCAGGGAAACCTCATTTAACACATCTCACCAATCCAGAACCTGCCTGTTTGGAACAAGATGAACATGCACACGTACAAGACGGATAAAAAGACCCAGCTCAATCTAGCGTTAGGTGACAGAGCCGGTGAACTGCGACGCTTAATCCTAGAAACAATCACAGCAACCATTACGTTTGCCAGGTCCTTACTGTCTGAAAGGGACGAGACGTTCAAGCTGGCACTGCTACCCCTAAAATGAAGGGTGAATTAACGTAAAATAGTTGCAAGTGGAGGATGCAGCTCAGTTCTGTGCTCGGGAACAGGGAGAAACGGAGGCACGACCGTTGCCTTGGCTTTATTCTCTGAGCAGCTCCGCTGCCCGTCACGTCTAAGTGCCTGTGAAGGCTGACGGAGGAAGGCAGTCACGGTAGTCACCAGAGCCATGCTTGCTTCAGGACAAAAGCACGAGCAATCTGCGACCAGATATTAGCGACTTCCGAGGTGGTCAACCTACTGGATATGGAAAACGAGGGATCGCGAGCACGGTAAGGGGAAGCCGAGAGCTAACCCAAACCCCGGCTTCCTCGCTGGTGTCTCGGACCCTGCCAGGCGCGCCGGGCAAGGAGGGGAGCCGGGCTGGGGAGAGGGGCGGATGGTCGCCCAGCCCGGCCCCCTCCTGCCCTCCGTCCAGACCGCGGCGGGTCGGGGAGCCGCCGGCCTTCCCCGGTGTAGCGGCGAGGGGCTGGCAGGGCCGCCCCCCTCTCTCCCAGCGGCGCCAGCGCCCGCCGAGCCCTCTCCGAGGCGGAGGGTCGGGCTCCTCCCGCCGCCGCCTCCCGCCCCGCGGGGACACCCGGCGCGGTCCCCTCAGCCGCCTCCCGCCTCCCCTCACCACCGCCCCCCCCACACACCCCTCAGGCGCGCGGCGGGCGGGGCCCCGCGGCCGTTGCGCGGCGGCCGTTACCCCACCCGCGCCGCCGCGCGCCCGCCGTTGCCGTGGCGACGGGCTAAGCCGGGGCCTGGCTGCGGCGCGGCGGGCGCAGAGGGGGCGGACGGACGGGCAGGCGGCGGCGGCGGGCCGGCGGCTCGGCGCTGCCGGGGCATGCACAACAAAGGCGGGAGGCGAGGCGTCCCGGGCGGGCTCCGCAGGTAGGTAGGTGCGGGGCGGCGGGCGCGCAGGGTCCCTCTCGGCAGCCGCTCCCCCAGGACGTCTGCCCTCCGCCGCGCTGCGGGGGCCGCTCTCCCCTGAGGAGAACGACTCGCGGCGCGGGCTCCGGTCTCAGCCCCGGCCCCGGTGCCGCACCTTGCGGGCGGCGGGGCTGCAACAAAGGCAAATGGCTGCGCGCCGGGGAGGGCTGCGGGGCTGGCGGTGGCCTCCCTGCCTCTGCCTGGCTTCTGCCCCTCTCCCGGGCGGCACACGGAGGGGAACCGGGCGCAGCCTTTTATGTATTTATTTGTTCGTTGGGTCTCCTTCCCCGGGTCTTTCTGCCTGCCCCGGCGGGGCCCTTCGGCTACAACCGCTAGCCCCGGGCCGAGCCCGGGAAGCGGGAAGGGGGGGGGGGGGGGGCAGGGGGAAACACACGGGCTTCCCAAAACCCTTCCACACCTTTCCCGGCTGACACCTGCTCGTTGCTGGGGGACCCGCATGCCCCCCCACCCCTCTCCTGCATTTGCTGGCTCCTGGCTCGCAGCGCTTAGCGATGGCCCCCGTTGGCGCAGAAAAGCGGGCTGAAAGGCTCCGCTCTGGGCAGAGCGGTCGCCCGGGCTGCAGGCTGCTGCCCTCCCTGCGCAGGGCTTCGCATCAGCCCCCCCCCTCCCTCCCTCCCTCCCCCGGCTTTTCTCTTCGGGTCCTAAAACAGCAGCCGCAGAGGCAACTTTGCAAATTGGCAGGTTAGAGCCTTTTAGATGCCTAGGGGCTTTTGTCCTATGCGAGGTGGAATATTGTGTGCTGGTACGGTATTAGCCTGAGTTTAATTGTTGTAAGGGGTGGCTGAACAGCACCTAGCTCTTTAAATCCGCGGGGAGCAAGTGAGTCATTTCTTAATTCCTTTCCATGTGATTCGTAACGTTTTCTACTCCAGGATGCATTTTCCCAAATTCATAATAGGCTTTGATACCTGAGCTATTAGCAAGGGCATCTGTTTTAATCCGTAGAGGCAGAAGTTTTACTGCATTGTTGAAAATAGTAGCTACGACAGAATTCCCCAGGGGGAAATCTGTAAAACCTGCTCCTACCATTTTTATTTACACTGCAGCAAAGCAGCGCTGGGTGCATCTACACTTTTGCCTTCCCTTATTTCCTAGTCATTGTGGCACTGAAAAGCATTATAAACAACTCTGCATTGTTTGTTGGTATTATAGTAAGGCCCGAGGGTTTGGTAATGGTTTCTTTCATTCATGGCTCGCAAAATGCTTCACAGACATCAATTAAGACTGGGAGCCCTGCTGCAAGTAAGGGAGGTTTTACTGATCCCATTTTACAGATGGAGGAGCAGATCAGAGACCTAGAAAGATTTAAGTCAAATCCAGAACCTAAGTCGTCATCTCACAGATCCAAAATCCTCTGTTTAGGGTGCTCTTCCCCACCGCCTCTAATAAAATTCTCTCTTAATTTCACTGGCTGCTCCAGGAGCTGGTTTGGACACTGACAGGCCATGTGTGTTTTGGGATTTTGGGATCCTACTGTTGCATATTGCCAAAAATTAATGTGCCTTTAGTGCCATACTGTTGAGGAGAATGGTTTCTGATTAAAACAAGTCTCTGATTGTTCTTTGGTTTGTACTAGAGTAGAATGCAACAGCTCCATCATGGATGAGGGTGCGTTAGGCAAGGCGTTGTACAGCCAGACAGCAAAGCATGCAGAGAGCTGGGGAGCCATATACAGAAAGCCTCTGCTGTGACTTCTTTGACAGCCCCCCTCACAAAAGAGAGAGGGTGTCTCCTCAGTAAGCCTCACTTTGAAGGGCATATTTCCCAAAGCGAAATAAGTGGTTCCAACTGTGACTGTAACCCAGAAGGCTCCTGAGCCTAGCCTGTTTTTGAGTCTGTCCACTTGCTTTCATGGCCCACACAGGAGATGGGCTATGTTTGAGATCTGGTTGCCGTCCTTAGGCATTGCTTATGTTGATCTCCTTTAAGGCCTTTAACCAGAGAACCCCAGCTGCAGTCTCAGATTTAAGTCTTGCTGCCCTGTCTGTAGAGCACTCCACAAGACAACAATGGTAGCCCCACAGCATTTACAAAGTTTTAAGCTTCTTAAGCTTCATCTGTGTAAGAAAAGCCTACTGCAGACTAGGCGATGATGTGCAGCTCCCAGTAGTCACAGAGGGAAGGAAAAGGAGCAGATTGAATGCCTTTATGGCTTTTCTGGTTTTAATATCCATTGGGTGCTTGCTGAGTCTGATCTAGTCTTACAAGGTGTTCTGGAAATCCTGAGTTCTTAATATTTAAGCTCGTAGGACATCCAGTTCCACTTTAAATACATTCCCTCCCCCCAAACCACACAGTCCCATCCCCCTCAAACACTTAGGTGCCGCAGTTGTGAGAAGCATCATTCATTGCTGGCAGGCAAGATATGGTATCACAGTTTGTTTCCTTTCCAGGGCTTCAGAGGACAGTTCTTATAGAGAAGACAGAGCAAGTGTAGCTCCAGGGCCTCCATGGCTGGGCATCAGCCAATTACTGTCATATCAGATTAGCTCTATGGCACATTAGCACTCGTTTATGTTCATATAAATGCAGCATGACTGTTCCATGGTATTGATGGAATTATTGTATTTACAGCCCTATAATATGACTAATTGAAAGGGAGGTTCTGGTTACAAAACCATGAACTTCCAAGGTGATTCCTTCCACAGCTTCTGTATGGGCCAGTTTTGAACCATGAAGAAGAAATGAACTACTGGAAGACATAATCCAGTTTTTATTTATCATAGATGCAGTTGCCTTTTTGTCAAACTCTAGGGGAAAAAAAAATCCTGTATCACAAAAGAAACAGGAGGAATTTACAGGTTTTTTCTACCTTATCATCCTGACTCAGTAGCCTGTGCTACTGTAGCTCCTTCTTGGCCTCTGAGAAAAGTTTTTGCCTGCCTATGTTCTGCAGGCACCTAGCCCTTGAAAACAGCATTAAGATTTCCTCAGCTGCCGCTGCAGCGCGTGAGCACATTCTCCTTGTCCAGAGCAGCTTGGCAGCAGCAGTCGTGGGCGTTTGCGAGATGAGGAGGCATCACATGCAGCACTCTGTAGCCAGGATTGTAAAGCTGTCCACAGTGTGGTGACTTTCCTGCTCACATACCACCTGCTGATATTCAAAGGATGTGCCCATTTGTCTCTGGGAATAAACTAGGCACCTCTGGCCAGAATCTCCACAAGTTTCGCAGTCCCTGCTTCATAATTAGCTCAGCCTAAGCTTCCGACTGTTTTGCAGTTCGCAGTAGCCCTAACAGCTGGTTCCTGGCAGCCATTATCACCTTCCAGCACAGGAACAGCTTTAGCTCTGAGTCTTGGGAGGATGGACAGGGCTGGCAGGATCAGTGATATTAGGAAAAATAATGGAGCAGAAAATAGGTGGCATGGGCACAGGGAGGGAAGGTAGACCAAGAACATACGTGACAATGAGGGGAAAATGAAACAACAGGTGGGAGCAAACCCCTAGACTTCATAGGAGTTGCAGATGAGGTAGGATGAAGAAGGAGGCCCGGAGCTCTGCGGTGTGTAGGAACAGTGTGAGGGATCTCCTCTGCTGCCAGAGGCGGACTATGTTACTGCTGCCAGCCTTCCAGCCCACTGCCCAGGATTCAGAGCTGTTCAGACAGCCCCGAGCCACTGCAGAATGCCATGCAGCATTTGTTATTTTCAAAACACCCTAATGTAAATTACAGCAACAAAGGGTGAGTAGCTCTGGGAACTGCACAGGACTGCTGGGGTCAGTAGCCTTGTCCACAGTGCCATCCCTACTCACGGAAGGCCCTGGGAAAATCTGCGTCACCGCAGCAGACACCAGCATCAGTTGTGTGAGGAGCAGCAATTTGCTGCTCAAGGACAGCAAGGACAGTGGAAAGTCTGTGATTTCAGGAATTAGTTATGGAAAGCTGGGACCCTCAGGCTGAGGTAATAAGAATAGCTGGAGAATTAGGCAATTCCCATATTCATGAGATGACAGACTGCAGTCCCTTTGCCAAGGCTGTATTAAATCCACTGAGGGGCAGAGGAGTTTTCTGGCTTTGCTAACAGCTGCTTCAAGGTGAAGTACAAGGGGAAAAAGAAAAAAAAATTCTTCGCTGTCTGCTGATATTCATTTCGCCGTGTAACAACTCAGGGCCTGGAACAACTCGGGGTCCTCTGCAGACCCTTTGGAACCTGGGTTTGAGACAGTCCCCGTGCCTTCTAGAAGTAACCTGATCGGGAATTAAAGAATACCTGTCCTAAAGACTTCTTTCCAGGAAGGAACTGAAGGAACTAAAGCTTTTGAAATCCTTCTCTGTCTTCTGTCCTAGACAGGAAGTCAAGGAGCAGCAGTAAATTTTTTCTTATAAAGGAAAAACATGGCTTTGTGTTTTTAGCTAGAGAGAGTGTCTACGCCCTTGCCTTCTCTGCTGCTGAAATGCTTAAAGATACATGTAAGCAAAAATCCATTTTTCCTTTGGGATATGAAGCTTCAGCAGATGCTAGTGGGAGTTTACAGGCTTGGTTCTTTGTCAGTGCTTGCAGAAGCAGCCAGATGCTGCACTAGCTGTGGACGCGGTGCTAGAGCTGCTCCAGTCAGACACTGTGCAGCCCATCTTGTGGCTGCCCGGCGTCTGGGAGCAGTGCTGGCAGTGCCCTGTCAAAACTCATTTGTTTGCAACACAGCAATCTGACTGTTTCTGCAGGCATGTTTAGAAAGCCAGTTAGCGACTGAAAGATGACAGTGGCTTTGACCACAAGCGAATGATTTACGAGACTTGTTGTACACACAGCTGAACTTTTCATGCAAGGTTCTTCCCCCAGGAAGAAGGGAATTAAAGACCCTCAGACACTGAGGAGAGACAGCTCCATTCAGACCTAGCACAGAAGTGATACACATTAGTTCCTAGTGTCACAGCCAGTCAGAGCTGCTGGGAGAAACAGAATAGCTTGTCTCAAGGGCAACTGGCCTGCCTTTCCCTCTAATCAAGTCCTTGCTCATCTTAAGGATCTTTGCATCTCAGACACCTTGCTCAATAAACCCACACTGCAGACAGGTCGAGAGGGAAAAGAGTGGTTCAAAGTTTGACTGGAGCAGAATTAACACCATCCATGGCTGGTACTGGATTTAAGCTGGGCCCTCTGGACTAACAGGACATTGGTGCCTGGGGATATCGATCAGCTCTGTGCTGAAGTACTCCTGTCACTCATAGTTGTGTGGCTGATCATTCTAGCCTGCTTCTAGGAGTAGACAGAAGCAACTCCTTTCAAGAGGAGGTCCGTCTTGAAAGACCCCTTTCAAGAAACTGCTTTTCAAGAGCCAGGGAGGTAACTGCTTCTCATAAAGGATCAATACAGTTTCACTACTAATTTGTGCTGTGGTAGTTGAACCTGGAAAAACCTCAGGCCTGAACTGAACTGAGACCTTTCAATTACAAGAAGATATGAGAGCACTCCCTCAGGAGTCCTGGTTTGCGGTACTTAACTGTTTTGCACTGATGTGCCCCATTTTTTACCACAGCTGTTGCAACAGCTCTGTTCTCTGTGGACAATCAGGGTTCAGGTTTCCACAACACAATATAACCGGTCTGTAAGCCCTAATGTGGCAGTCCTCTTCCTAGTTTAAGGGCTAGGCATGGTTTTGGAAATTGGTGCTTTATGCTTGCAGAAGACATAGCTGCAGTGGGGTCACAAATCAGTTAGTTCAGCTTCTCTGAGAAAGCTCAGTGTCATTCAGAACAAGTATCAGCCAAAGTCACAGGAGAAAAAAAAGAAAGAAAAAGAAAATCTGTTTTTGAAAGGGGAAGGAGTAGGCCATGGAAGCCTTCCTTACTGATAAGCAGCCCTTGAGCTGATCAGGTTTTTAGCATTAAGGTGCATAGCTTGCTTGTTTGATCTGCCACTTGAGTCTCAGGACACATTCCAGCAGGTATGGGGAGAGCTGATATCCCATTCCTGGCTCTGAGTACCAAGTCTGCCAGTACACAGCCAGTCACATCTTTCAGGGAGGATCTTCTGCCCTTTACTCCAGGTTCTATCCTACCTGGTTGTCATATAGCCGCGTCCCCAAGGGACACAGTCACTGCTTGTCTACACAGCACTGCGTTATTTCTGGTCGTGTGCAAACAGTAGAGCAATAACTCTGCAACACTTTTTATTCTGGCTCTCAGCACACTCAGGCTTTTCTTCATTATAGCAGTAGCATGAAGTAAATCCATAAAACAGAGTTAGCCCAGTCCAGAAGCAACCACAGGCATAGCCCCCAGTCACGTCAGCCATCCCCTCCACGCTTATGACAGTGCAGTATGCATTAATGCATAGCTTGGATTTTTTTCTACAGGATGGCTTTTGACCTCCGTGGGAAGAAGCTCCCTATTCCCTCTGGGCTGTCCCGAGGGATGAGAGTCAGCAACTTTATTTCCTCATTGCATTAGCAGCCATGCTTTTACCTGTATCTCACCTTGTATAAAGACTGTGTCGAAACACAGTCCTTTTTGAGTAAAGCCATATTCAGTCAAATTCCAGTTATGCCTCAAGCTTACACTACTATAAAGAGTAATCCCTTTGAGAATGTCTAAATGTTATACAAATCAACTCAAAGTTGTTGTAATAGGAAAGGCAGATGATATGTATATGCTCAGTAGTACACCATTAAAAATAATGTTCCTAGCCCACCACAAAGAGAAAAATTTAGATGTACTTTTCTTTCTTAGGATATGCGGAAGAAACACTTCCCTTTACCTGGTCATGCCTTCTGCGTTCCTCCCAGAACAAGACCCAGCCTTTCCCTCCCACGGTAGCCAAGGTGCATCTGCTTGCGTGACGCAGCAGAAGCTCGTGCTGTTCATTTTCAGTGAGCAAGCTGAAAAGGTGTCCTCACAGAGAATTCCTGGCTTGCTGGACCAGGAGAAACAGTCTGCTATTTTCAGTGGAAATTAGAGAAATAAGGGAAGTTGGCCCTTAGATAGGTATGTGTTTAAGGGACAGATTGCCAGAGGGTCTCTGCAGTCCCTGCTGAGTTGTTTTGAAAGATGTGAGTACTTATTTTTGGTGAAATGATGTAGCACATTCTGTGATAATATGACTATGAATATAGGTGCTGAACACTTTGAGGTTTTTTTGCTGTTCATTGGTGGATCTGAACGTGGTTAGAGAGGTGGGTATGTGTTAGCAGAGTAACTGAACCTTTGAAACGCATACTGAGGCAAAGCTAAGTCAGGTGAGATGTCCACCTTTCCAGGCAGTGAACAAGGGTCACGGTATGTCTGGAAATACAACTCTCAGTCCATGGTTCTACCTGCAGGACCACACTACATCATTTTGTAAAATAGCATTAACAATCCTTCTTGGATTATCTCTGTAGATTATCATAATTATTGCATCGTAAATGTGTCCATGTGTAAAAGTCCTCAGCAATAACATATGTGTGCAGACTGGAGTTTGCCACACATGGTATTTAGCAGCTGCATAATCCTGCTGATGTCAGCATAGCTTCCATAGGTGGAAGCCATGCACAGGGTGTGGTAACAGGAGGTAAGAGGTTCATAAACTTGAAGGCTGAAGAAGAATGCTGAGATGTAATCTTTTGCTGGACACAGGCTATAAGACTTCCCCAAACTGACTTCTGTCCAGTGCCTCTCTCCTTTAATGGCTGTTTCCAGCGCCTGAGCCCTGTGAACCAAACTTTGGCATTCACATCCCCAGTCTCGCTGTCTGTCAGCAGCTAGTGTCTCACCATCAGCTGCCTCTCTGGGTGCCCGTGCAGTGGCTGTGCTCTCACCTCATGCTGCAATGCTGATTAGTTGGACACAGCGCTGTGTGCGGTGATGCGGGATGTGCTTTCTGTGCATCACACATTCTCCTTCCACTCAATGGGAATCAGCTGCTGGACTGAGCTGAGACAGAGCCACGTGAGGCAGTGGGGCCTCAGAGAGGGGCAGGGTACCAAGGTGTTGGCAGTGGATGCTGCTTCAAGTTGGATCCCTGCTTCATAGCACAGAACTAGTTCGTAATTCATGCGGGGCTGGACCAAAGCTGTAATGGGAGTGCAAGTGGCTATGGCTTTGGGGGCAGGTGGTAGTCCTCCTTCAGCTTCTTCTTCAGGGATGTGGGAGGGCCAAAGGATGAGGAGTTTATAGCAAAGCACAGAAAGATGGGTTGAGAGCCTCATCAGGCAACAGGATAGTAGAGGGTGCTCTGTGCTAGGGAAAGGAGTTTCTGTAGCACGAAGAGAGGGTGTAGCAGGGGTGGCTGTGCTGAGAAGTGGGGAGAAGAGAAGAGCTCAGAGGGAGCAGGGAAGATGCAGGACAGGGGTGTTAGCCAGGGCTGAGGAATGGCAGTTATGTATTGGCTTGGGAGGGCCTTGCAATTGGGGTAGGAGTCCCACATACAAATGCCTGGAGCTTTCAAAATTCAGGCCCATCAAGCACCAAAGCAGCAAGTGGGCAGCGTGACTCCAGGTGAGGAAGAGCAAGCAGCAGAATGCCTGGCTCCTAAGTAGGTTCCCTTGTACCCTCCCCTATCCTCTTAGTCGATTTTGCCATTCCTGCTGCTGTTTGAAACACAAAGCATCTGGAAAAAGCAATGCCCTTGTATAGTGCCTCTGGCTTCAGGAGAGTTCTCCCAGCATTGAATTTGGCCCATGGATTTTAATTACTCTCCACTGTGATAGTAATGAGAGCCAGTGGAATTGTAGTGATTTTATTTCCTTTTAATTTGTTATGATGCTCTGGATGCAGATTAACTTTCCCAGCTCGATACATATTATTGATTCATCTTGCCTCGTGATGTGGTAAATGGCTCCGAGAGGTGGCTTATTTCACTGTAGCTTCCCTTGCTAGCTCTGAACCACGTGCAGTGTCCTCCTCGCTCCAGCAGTAGCCAAAATCAGGTACCTTTGCTTGCATCTGATCAGGTTATTTACATCCATGTAACTGAGGGTAAATTCGGGTCTGTGGTAGAGCCTCTTTATATGCAGTAGTCCAGGTCTTCCAGCTTCCTTTCTGTTCAATGTACTGAGTGTGAGGACGGGTTTGTGGTGATTTGATGGAGATGAACCTGCTTCTAGGCCCAAGCACAGGGATGGTCCTCACTGAGGGGAATCATCTTGCAAGGAGGGAGGAGAACTGTAGTCAGAGATGTCTTCCAGCAGCACTCCTCCAAGCACACACCTGTCCGGGAAGCCCCTGCAGAAGGCTGCGGCCAGCCTCTTGCCTCTGTCCCCATGTGCCAGGCTTGGCTGATGGGGCACATGGTAGAATGCACTGCCCAGTTGTCCATGGGGTTGTGGAGCAGCAGGGAGGCTCTTAGCCTCAAGGCTTCCCTCCCAGTGAGGGAACGTGACAGGAAAGCTTATGGTATGAGACTACACTGTACTGAGGGATCCTGCCCCGCTTTCTTTAGAGAAAGACCCTGCAGTCCTTAATGCAGAGTAATTCATGTCTTCCTCTGCTTTTACATCACTGAAGCTGTAATGAGGGTAGGGACAGAGCCTGAGTTCTCGCAATACAAAGCCCAACCAGAGGTGGAGATAAAGAGGCTGACACAGTGTCTTGCTGGTTATAACATGGGTGACAGCAAGATAACCTGCAGCCACATTAGCAGGAATTTGCTTCACAGGCTCAGAGACACCCCAGTGGAGCCAGGCTGGGTGTGTCAGTATATTGGTGCAAGGGGACGACCAGCCCTAGCCTGGAACCACTGCTTGCTCTGCACCGCACAGTCTGCTGCTCCTGGCTGCTGGTGGCTTGCTGGGCCTGGCTGCAAACCTGGTGCTCCACTTAATCAAATTGGCTCATGGGGCAGTACAGTGCTCAGAAGCAATGGAGGTGTTTTCTCTCCCCCATGGTGTTCCTATCCTACATCATCTTGGATAGCAGAGAGCCAAAGGAGAAGGCAGGAGTCGTTCTCAGCAGCTCTGCATCCTTCCCTGTGCCAGCCCCTTGACGTGGACTGCAGCAGGAAGCCCAGTGTGCCAGGACCCATCTTAGAAAGCTACCTCGTCCCCAGCCGTGCTCGTAACCTCCCAGCTCAAAACACTGCTTTGTGATAACTGGTCCTCTAGCGCTGTGTGTCATTATAGTACAAGACCAGCATGTCCCTCAGCAAGTCCAGAGGGACACTGACTGCATTACACAAGTGATGCCAGTGTCACATCGTCAGAGGCCATCGGGTATCTAAGTGCAGTCATTGCACTGCCGAGGAGTAGCCCTGCAGCTCAGTGATTATTATCTGGTTGCTGATGACAGCTATCGGTGCCTTGGACACATTCCCTGGAGCAGAAACTGAACTCAGGCCAGAGTAGCTTTGCCTCAACTCAGAGTCTGAACAGTCCATTCAGATGTAAAATGTTTCTTCTTCCTCTTGCAAAAACATCCATCCGCTCTGTGGACAATTCTCATGCTCAGGAACATATGTACCGACCATGCAGCACTGGGCAAGCCAAGATAAAGGAGATAAGAGGTAAATACCAGTTTGTCTTGTCACACACTGACTTTAGGACTTAGAAGCCTATATCCAATTAAAGCAGCCAGGCAATTCACATCGGAACAGTTGAGCCTGGTCTTCATCTAGTGCATGTTAACATGGCTGCTGTAGCTGCAAGGAAGCCTCAGATTTATCTGAGCGGGTTTGCTCCTGCCCCCATTATCTCCGTCTTGCAGAAGTTTTGTTTCCAAACCTTGCTCTGTGTGACTTCTCCATAGCATCATGGTGGCAGCAGTCTTCTGTCCATCTCTGTCTTCCTTCACCTCCAAAGCTATCCTGTGCACCTACCTGCCAACATCCCACTCGTGCTGGCCCTGAACAGTGAGGAACTGCTGTCACCAGCTGCTTGAGAGATACTGGGCAACAGATTGGGAAAATGCTTTTTGGAAGATTAGAAAATAGCACTAGGCAGAAAAACTGAGGTAAATTGGGGCACAGTGAAAAGTCAGATACTGGGGATTAGATACCAAACATTATCATCCTAGGGAGCTTGGGGCAGAATCCTGCAGACTCTCAGCCATGGACACCCATCATGCATTAGCCCAACAGTGTCACAGCGTCCTTGCACCTGGCAGCGTTTCCTCAGGATACTTGGCTTTCATTTAGGAGGTGCAAAAGCTTTGGGGATCTAGTGATTCACTAGAGAAGGTGCTTATGCTGCCTTGGGTGAAGCAGGACAAATACACACTTTTGGCTTAGTTCCACCATATCCTTAGAGAAAATAAAAAAGCATTTAACTTTTTTTTCCCCTGCTTAGACTAAGCCAAGTTTAACACTTAGCTGGGCTCACCCGTCAGTAGCACTGAGCGTGCCTTCAGCACACCACCACTGAGGGCAGAACTGGGAGAACCAGGAGAAGGGCCCTTCTGTTCCCTCACTGTCATACCGCAGGGAAACAAATTTGTCTCTTCAAGGAACGTACAGACTGTTTTGTGATCCCAGCCCAGCCACACCAGTGTCCCCAAAGTCGTAGCTCAATTACATCCATTTTATATCTTTTAGGTTAAAAAAAACCCCAACAAACAAATTTAACAGAAGTATCTAAATTGTGCTATTTTTGATGTGCACCAAGTTTGCCTTCCTTTCTGTCTGGAATAAGAACAAGGCTGCTTTGTACCCTTCTGTAACTCTTTTTCACTGTTTAGGCTGGGAAAGTGGAAATGAGGTGAATCTTTGAATGGGCTCCAGCCTCCACCCTTCCCCAAAATGGTTTGCATTGAAATGGATTTTTAGTATCTTCCTGAAAAAAAAGGGATTGTATTGAACTGGTAAAACTCTTGCTTCCCCACTTCTCTTACAGTCCCTACCTCACAGAATCGCTTGGAAAGAAACAGCATCTCTTTCAGGATTTCTTTGGGGTTTTGTGGGGCTTTTTTGTGGTGTTGTTGGGTTTTTTAAATGATGAAATCCTTTACTCTCACCTCCCAGCTGGAATTCCCTGCAGCATTCTCACGTGAGCATATCTGAGGGATGATGCCTTGCTTAAAGAAAATGCTGTAAATACCAGCTGGTCTCCTGAAGGAACAAAGCAAAGGAAGCCACATAGCAACTGCTGTTGTCTGGCAAGTCAGAGGGGCACCGTGCCTCCTAAACCATCTCCCAGAGCAATTGTACATCATCACTAGTCAGGTGCCCTTTTCAGAAGACAACAGATGACTGTTTAAAAAAAAAAAAAAAAAAAGGGAGAAAGAAGGAAAAGGAGAAGAAAACAATGGTGAAAGGCCAAAAGCCGCTGCAAAGACACAACCACACACACATAGTTGCCCTGGTGGTGCGTAAAGAGAGGCAGGTATGCTTCATCGACTGGTTCTTTGATACCACGGTCCTGTCCTTGCCCACATTACCTGCATTTCCTTATAGCTTGAGAGGTGAAGGCACCCATGTCCTTCAGGGTAGCTAGAGCCATGTCAGCTTGTGCTCAGACAGTGGCTTGGAGCTGTTACACTTGAACACAAGTCCTAGAGTTCAGTTAGTTCCCAGTAATCACATTTCGGTTTTAGGAAACCTTACCTGTCTTTCCCTGGTGCTCAAAGACTGCAAGGAGAGGAAAGGTTTAGTTCTCGCAGATGCTGGAAAGTAGTTTTATTATCTCCTTTTAGAGATACCAGAACTGAAACACAGGAATTGGAGTGTCTTGTCTGGGAGGACCCCAGAAGATCAGGGACCAGACATCAGGTCTCACATGTTACTGGGTTACAGCCTGTTCACAGCATCTCTGACTCTGTGCAGCTATGAAAGTTACAATATTTGCTTCATTCACGCATTTCAGGGTGAGAAGTCACAACGTCAGTTTGTGGCTTCTCCAAATGATCTTAGCCCGTGTTCGCTCAAAGCTCAGGAGCATAAATCAATGTCCTGTGACCTCCCACAGAGAGGCTATTAACAGGCAGCAAGAGAAAAGTGCTGCATCCATTTCAAGGCAAGGGGAGTTGGCTTTAATTTTTAAAACACTCTCACAAATGATTGATGAAGCAGTATTTTTGGAGAGGAGAGGAAACTGGCAGTCTCCTGGGGCTAGGTCAAGTGTCTTACGATGCCAGTTGCCTACATCAGAGTACTTCTACCAAAATATTTGACACCGAGGCCTGGCCAAAATCATCTCCTTTGGCTGAAGCAAGAATGGCATCTGGAAATAAAATCTGGCTTGAGGCAATCAACAAGGCATCAGGGTCTCTCCCTGTTCACCAGGGTTTTGAGTCAAAGGCTGTCTTGTCCAACAGTCTTAATACGATCCAGAGCTGCTGTACCATCAGGGCATCACAAATTCCTAGGTGCCCGGTGAGGGACAAAGGAAGGCAATGCAAGCCAGAGCTGGAGCTGAGAGCAGTACCACCACGGGACGCAGCGCTGGCCTGTGGGCCAGTTCCCATCATCACCAGTTGGAAAGAGAGAAAGTGATGGACTTCAGAGAAGGTCTTTAGCTGTGGCTAGTGGAGAGTTTTGTGCTTGCATTAGGAGACCCCATACCAGCAGCTGGGAGGCAGGACGCTGTTCACTGCGTTTATTTTTCCTCTTTCTTCACTAACTACCTCTGACCTCTGCAGGAGCACATACAGGAAGAGGAGTAGCAGCCATCTAATTACAGTGCCTGATTTTGCTGCTGCTTTTACACGTTTATCAAAGGTTTTATCTTGACTTCAGCAGAGTTAAAAAAGAGCCCTTGTTTAATCAAGTGGCACCAGATTAAGTTAGTAGGATTCTGTTCCAGGGCATCTGACATGCTTCCAAAATCCAGCCCTGACACTGCCCAGGCTGTGGGTAATTTGATTCTGCTGGCACTAACGAAAGCCCTGAGCAGTAGCAGAGGTTGCACCTTGAGATCTGCATACTCAGATGGTAGTGCCTACTTCTTTGCATGTCCAGGTGATTTATTTTCATACATAATGATCAGAAATTCAAGCTAACACCCTCAGACATCCCTAGCTTATGGTAAATATCAAAATCTAAGCTTAATTTCAGTAAGAATAATGAAAAATGGAGCCATTGTATTCTGCAGAAGTTGATAGGTGAGGCAGAATGCTTTATGCCCTGGCAAAAATGGGTGATGTCAGCTGGCTGGCTTCCTGTCATTTTTGCAGATGGCAGCTGGATGACCTCAGCGACAGGAATGAGGGCCTCCCACTTCACATGGAGAGAGCCCTTCAATCTTTAACTAGCCAGTCTTTGACTTCATTTTATTTAAAGATTTTGGGCACTGTACGGTGCTAAAGAGGATCTTGCTGGGCTCCTATTACCTCAGCTGCAGCTGATAGGTGATGAATTATTCACAACTAGCCAGTTCCTTCATTAATTTTAATAAATCAAGTTTTCCACCATGTTCTCGGCAGTGCTGCCAGCTGGGCTGTGATGAGGTAAGCCCATTATTTCCTGGGGCCTTTTTCATTTGGTCTAGGTTTACATACCTGAGGGCCTTTATAGTTAACAAGAGATTAGTAGCAGACAGTGCTAATTTGGGGTAGATCTACAGTGGGCACAAGAGGCAACGGAACTCCCCCGTCTGTCAGGAGGTGGCAAAGCCCTGTCTTTACGTAGGAAAGATGTCTTTGCATGTACAGAAATGGACTCAGCTGCTACATACTGACCTCCAGGGCAGAGTGTAACCCTTCGGACAGATGGCCTGGACGCCACAGCAGCTGAGAGAGACTCTTCCCATCTTTCACACAGACTCACTCTCATGAAATTGTTCCTAGGTCTCTAATACTTCTGCAGAGCAGACAGATTGTGGTGTTTATGAACCAATCCCATTCAGTAAACATCTACGTGGATCAGTCTTACATGTAACACATGCACCCATTGCCATGTACAACTGTTAATACATATGCAAGCAGCATCTCTCGGTACACTGCATACATCCTGCCCAGGCCGATGATAGACTTCTTCACAGCGCAAGAGCTGCCACAGCAGATGCAAAATTGATCTGGTGACTCTTGTAGCCTATCTTTCCCCCAGCTTCTGCTCAAACTCAACAACAGAAAATACTTTCTGATGCTGAAGCAGTGTTAGCACTTTCTGTACATCTCTTGAGCAGGCAGGAACACACTTGTTTCTGTTCATTCAGTCTCAACCTCAAAATTGCGCAGTCTGTTCCTTGCTTCCGCTCTTCTGGCCGAATAAGAGCCAATCTCATAATAGAGTCAAAGGCAAAAAGATGCCGTTTGTCCCCTACAGAATTTATTTTTACCATATTGTGCTGTGTTGCATGAAGAAGTCAGATTGACCTATTTCCTCCTTTTTCTCCTTCTCTGTAAACCGCACGTTATTCAGGGCAGGGGATTTCTCCAGCCCAGGTCTTGTAGAGGGTTTAGCGCTTATGGCCGTTTTTCGTCCTGTACACAGGACATGCAGTTTTTACTGGAGAGAAGCAGAGCGTTCAGCCCAAACCCATTTCTACTGTGGCTGCATCCAGCCCTGACGATTCGTGTCGTCAGAGAGCTTAAATTGTCCTGAGGACATGATCAGATATAGCATAGCTGCACTTCACAGCACATGCAAGGAAGGCAGAAATCCTGTAGCTGCTTTTGTTACCATGTATTTTAGGAGAGGGAAGATGAACTGCTGAAGAGAAGAGAAAGGGAACACCAGCAATGCTGAGCACGACTTGTTTACAGCCATGGTGATAAATTCAGTCCACGGGTTAGCCTGTGACTATCTAACCTGCCAGCATCCGCGTGGTGCATACTCTCATAAATGTGCTGCTGGTAAGGCATCCAAGTACAGCAGCTTATCCACAGATCTGGCACCAAGGCTCAGTTTGATTGATAGATGAAAGACAGACCTTGCTAAAGGAAGGTCACAGTTATGAGAGATTTAATGATTTGGTCTTTGGGGATGGAACACGAAAGAATAGCACCTTATTGTGAGAAATAAGAGTGTGGCTCCTCACAGTGTATTAAATAGCAATACCCATATATCTGTGTTTCAAGAAGTGGGAGGGACATTTGCAGATCCCTGCAACCATTGCACCTGCTGGCTCTTCCAGTCTGCCTTACACAGACATAGGGCTGTTTCCCATGCCCAACCATTCCCACTAATCATCACAGCCCCCAGAAAATTAGTCTAGAGGTTAAATATCTTCACTATGAAATCATGCACCTTTCTGTAGCCTGCTTTATTCTAGCTTCTGTTCCCAATGAGCAGGAATGTGCTGCTCTTATCAAATGTATTTTCCAAACTGACCTAAGTCTTAAGGCCACTCTCATCTCATGTTTTAGTATTCACAAAAAAAAAAAAAAAAATCATATCAGATTAATGCTGCAGATCTCCCAAGACAGTTATGGCTGAGCAGCTGGCAGAGGTAGCTTTCTGCTTATTCTACATTCATGGCACTGCTAGTGACTGTAGTTCCACTTCATTTTTGGAATGACACTATGCTGTTTTTAACACCCAACGTATTTCAGCTCCTTCATGCCATCATTAATCCTGAAACTCTTTAATTCTTCCAGTGTCTTTTTTTCCTTATCCGGTTTGTGCAATTCTTAGCGTGTCATTTTTATTTACTACTTTCTATTTTTGCAGTGTTTATACACATAACACGCTTGCTTTCACTTTCCCAATAAAGAAGAATCCTGTTTTTTTTTTCCAAACCAATATATTTACTTTCCTCAGCCACAGGATTGTGTCTGTTTGAACATTTAGCAAAAAAAAAATGCTCCCAATTATAATTTGTATTTTTTTACTCAAATTCCATTTATTACCTGGCTCACGTTTGTTTTCAGCTCTCTGAAACTGACATTTTTAGAGGTGTAATGACGGATAATTGGTTTGTACTGGGCTCTGTTTGCACACAGCAAATATAACTGTGTAGTGATCATTGGTAACTAAGCAACCAGTTATGTTTTTAATTCTATGATCAATTCCTTGCTATCTGTCAAGATTAAGTCTAACACAGCATGTGCCTACAAGGGATACAACAATTTTTGGAGTTAAGAACCCATCATCTATATGATTGGGAGTAATAGCAGCATGAGGCCGTTGATTTACCACTCTGACTGCAATCTCTTACAGGCGTGTAGCTTTGATGGTTAAGGTAAGCATTATCCAGAAATAGTTAATTGACTGCCACAATTTTTCTGTGATTGAGGCAGTGACAGCAAACACATCTTTACCCTTTATCTGTTAGAGCAGATCATTAACATTTGAAGGCTCTCATTTGGGTGGTTTGCCGTTCAGAAGGCCTGTGACAGGCTTGAGCTGCTTCACTCCCACATCCTGGAAGGTCTCCTGGCAGTGGTTGCTGCACAGGACATTTAAAAACTCTTGATTTTCTATTCTTGTTCCATGGGAACATTTCTTTCTTCTGTTTAACCTGGGGAAGTAATACTTGCCAAACTCAAGGGCTGAGAAAACCCCTTGTCAGGGAGCAAGTAAGGGTGGACACCTCTGGAAAGGAAAGTGAGGTGGAAGCCAGGCAGCAAGGCAGGTTGAGACAACGACCTTGGACAAGGGGTATAGTCCCACTGTGCCCAAATGGGAAGAGCAGAGTGGGCCCCATGACTGTATCTTTGTTCAGCTGACAGTCCAACAAACACCAGAGAAAGCCATAGTCCCAACACAGCTCTGATGTCACTCAAGAAGTCGAGTTAGCCAGGACAGAATCAGTATATAGACAGCCTAGCTCAGGCAAGGACCAGGGCAAGGACTTAAATGCAGCTCCCAGGCCAATGGGTGGCAGGAGCAAAGGTGGAGGTCCCGGATGAGGCTGGTCAAGGTAATCAGAGGCTGTTGTACTAGGGAGTCCTCAGCCTAGGCCTGGATCTGCTCTGCTACCCGACTTGTGTTCCAGAGGGATCACTAATAGACACTTTATATAAAAGAAATAAATATTACTTTCATGCAGAAAAGAAAACATGGTCCATCTGGGGCAGGTCATAACAACTCTTCCATCACTGTCCATCTGCAATGAGTCTTATATGGTACTTAGAAAGAAATCTTTACAAGCTCCATCTCCAGACCCTCTTTGCAACTCAGCCTTCTTGCTGTTGCTGCTTGCTGAAAAGAGCCATATGGATTTTGTACTGTATGTTGCATAAATGCTAATATGCAAGTGTATTTAGAGGTGTCACATGGACAATAGTAAATGGAAACGAGTGCTTTTTTGGTTCAGATTACACAAGCAAGTTCAGCGAAGCCAGATGCTCCAGTGGGTTAGTCAGGAAGCTTCATTCACCTGGAGTCCCAGGTTCAGGTCTTCATTGGGGTTATTTCTGCACTTGGCTGCGCTGGCTGACTTTGTCAACAGTACTAATGGTTGCCAGGAGATGTAGAAAATCCTGAGGACTTCAGCCATTGTGAAAAAAACCTCATGACATACAGTCTGATCTGGGTGATATTGTAGACCAGTCAGAGACTCAGATCTCTGTCCTTTGGGGTACTGTAGGCACAAAGGTACACCTTGGAGTTACTTGTTTAAATTTAGAAAAGTCATGTTGTAGTCTAGTAGCTGACAGAACAGTCTGCTATAGCTAGTAGGTGAAGGAAATTATTTTACTTTTGAATCCCCGATGAGCACCAGAAAGTCCTGGGGTATGTGGGAGTCTGTAAGCTTCAGTGCCCTCTCTGTTGGGGAGGGTACTGTGATTCATTCCAGTGCAGTGCGTCACAGCTCCTGTTGTGCCTGCCCCAGTCAGGGAGCAGGAACATTCTCCGTGCTCAGGCAACAGGTATTTGAGTTGGGTCTGAAAGCGCTGGACCAAGTCCCATCTGGCATTACGTGAGCTGATGTCTGCACAGTAACTGGCCATGTTAAGAAATGTCATACGAAATGGACTTCACTGTTTTCTGTTTTTCAGTGTTTGGGGGATTTACTCATAGATCCCCAAGCAAAAAAAAAAAAAAAAAATCCAAGTTGAGCAGAGATGGAAATTTCTCATGAAACTGTAGATAGAACATCCCCTTTGATAATACCGTAATTTTATCTGCTCTGATTAAAAGGTTAATTAGATTTAGAGCTTTTATCCACAATGGAAAAATGACAGCATCCTGACAGATTTTTACAACTTGCTCAGGGGTTGGCTTACAGCAAATCCACTGTGGTCGCTTCCGTCACAGCCTGATGTCTCTTGTTTACAGCCTCGCCTGCAACATTAAATAGCAGCCATAAAGCATTTTGCCACTGGTCCTGCCAGCTGATGAGTCCATTTTAAAGCCTGCTCATTGCATTGCATGCATTTCTCTTTGCATAGGGAAGTAGTTAGTTTTGAATGTCACCCAGTCCTACGGAGGCAAGTGGGAAGATGGATTATGCTGGCAGTGATCCATCCATCTGTTCATCTGCCAACACTAATGTTTAGCTTTTCAGGCTCCCAGTTGTCTTAAATAATGCTGACCTACAGGATCTGGGGTGGGAAAGGTCACATAGCTCATTTTGTCTTCCATTTCTTAAGTGGTAATTAAACTTTCTGAGGTGTTATAGCTACATGCAGGAATTGTTGATGGACAGTATTTATAAAGTTGAGGTTAAATCCTTTTCTGAGATGCTGTGTTGCGTGAGACTCTTACCATCCCATTGGCTGCAGCATCCTCACTGTATCTCCTCAGAGTACTCCTTAAAAACGATGTTTACGAAGGATTAATTTTTGTTTCCCATGAGTAATTTGGTGTCTGCGTAGACAGTATTTCCTCTCTTTTGATCGATATTGCCAAGTTGCATCTATAGAGTGGTTTTGTCTCTCCTTGCTGCAGAATGTTCAGCTTTGGGTAGGTGTGGGTACTTTGAGGCAATCACAAAGGCTGCGGACTTCCAGTGCTGTGCAGGAGTCAAGTTATTAGAAGAAAGTTGGTTGTTTGCTGGCAGCTCAGCCATGATGCTCTTGGTTCAGCTCTTAGCACTGCCTTGGTAATATAAATGTGCATGCAAGGGCTCTCATCAGCTACTATAATCTGTGTCCTATTTTTTCCCAAGTTACAAAAAAAAATAAAGGTTAACGAGAATGTAGCAACATGAGACACTTGCTATGTTTTGCAAAATGGCATGAAAGTAATTATACCTAACTTTGATTGCGGGAGACATAGAGCCCAGAGCTGGTTGGGAGCAGCCAGCTTTGGATCCTGCAGCAAGTTAGTGGCACGGGAAGGGGCATGGGGTATCTTGTGACTCTGGATCCAGGGTGGGTCTTCTTCACGCTTAATGTCATGGGAACTATGTGATCTAGCTAATATCTGAGATCCACAGCACAGGGAGAGGAGATCTGGTTTACTGTCCTTCTCCCTCACTCACTTAGAAAGAGCTGCAGAACTGCTGCATTTATTCTTACTTTTGTTCACTATCTTACAAGTGCAGGGGCTAACCTGCACTGCAAGAAGATGCAGCTTACTTGCACAAAGTATGCAGTGCATTTGAGCAAACAAAACCATTTTCTTACAGCTGGCTCTAAACAAAGGGCCATATCCTGACTTCTCCACCCTCACCTTTCACTATAAAGTAGGAGCTGGTGGAGCACCAAAAAGAAGGAGTCCCTTGGCAATATTGTTAAGTTAAAATATATAGATGTGGTTAGGAGCATCCCAAGAACATATGCATTGGTATTAATCAGTCTTAGAATTTGTTTCTTAATGGCAACTTTAAAAACATTGCCAGTGAACCACGTATGACATGATGCGTATGGGGGGAGGTAAGGCCAGGTTTGTGTGTGGTGAGAAATCCCATGGATCTGTATTGCCTCCAGTCTGATCTCTCCAAATCCCATTCCTGTGGGGTCACCAGGGAGTTAATGTCCAGCTGGAGTCAAAGACAGCCCAGAGAGATTCTCCTATCTTGAATGCATCTGATGGAATTTTAAGTTAAATATCTTGATATAAGGGATCTCCTCTGAGTGAGAAACCTTTAGTGATCAGCGGTTTAGGGCACACCACACTTGGAAAGTTGCCCTCTGGAATATATGCTCTTCCCAGTGTGCTGGGATTTGTGTCTAAAGGTATTTACCCTGGTATCTACAACTGGAGGAACCTAGAGCTCCTGCCCAGTCCAGACTGACCACTTCTGCTCAGCCTGAGCTGCTCTGGGCAGTTCACCACCTGCCACGTCTCTGCAGTCACACCGTCGTTAGGAGAAAAATAATAGCTGCATTCGCAGTAGAACAACGGTTCCCCACAGGCAGAGATCCAATTTCAAGAAGCTATTATGTTCCTATAGCCTTCTCTGTCTCCCAGTGTAATAAACCAGTCCCTGCCCCTGTCTGGCCCCACCTGTTTGTGGTGAGACCTCCTTTCTTCCACCCATAGCACTCACAGCCCCCCACATCCCTTTGCTTCCAGCTGGGGGAAAGGCAGGATGCTGCAGCTGGTTCTGCGCTCTCCGCCCTGGCCAGCAGCAGGTCAAGCAGAGCAATTAGGTGTGCTAATTGCAAGCCACAACCTTTCCTACAGGGAAGACACCAATGGGAGTCTTCTCCAGCCATCGGTGTGCCTAAAGCTTCTAATACAGACAGGCAGGCAAAAGAAGCTAGGAAAAAAAGATTAAAAATCATTTCCATAGCTAATTGAAATGGAAAGGAAGGGAAGAGGTGCAAATCCAACTTGAAAGAGCAGCCTTTGCCTCTGATAGTCAACTGGGAAAAATAACTTACTGGAGCATTCAATAATATGAAACACAAGCAAATAAATGATGCTGACAGTCTGATCAAAGGGTTGGTTGCTAAAGAAGAGAGAGCCTCTGTCAGTGCTGGTCTGGGCTCCATGTGCTTAGGAACCTTGCCCAATAAATTTGATGAACAGCTACATGTAATGTAGGAGAAACTAAATGAATTTTGCTCTTGGGATCTGTTCCTGATGTAAAGTGCTTTCAGACTCCATAATCCATTAAAACTATGTTTATCAAAAGATGCAAAAGAGAGGAGTTTTGTCTCCAGTTCCTGAGTTCACGTGGAGGCGAAGGATCCGAACACACAAGTAGGTGGAAAAGCTAATACATCAGTTGGATCTGATCTACACCAGGGCATTTACTGGCAAAACTGTCTGCGTAATGATACTGCTCTAGATACTGCTCCCCTGTGGATGATACTTATTCCGTAATAACAGATCCAAACAAGCAACAACTTTCTGGAGTAAGAGTGCCCATCATGTGATGGAGTGGTACGTGCCTGGAGCGGTATCACTGTTTGGAGTAAAAAGTTCTCCAGTAAGTTTGTATGTGTGTAGGACAACTCCTAGACATAAAACATAGCAGAAAAGATAAGAATCATTGCTAGGAAAAAAAGCATACTGTGAAATTTACTAATCATACTAAAATTCCGCCCAAAACAAAGTATCTTGCAGTTTGTATGCCCCTTGGTGGGCTTAGATAAATAGTATGTGCAGAGGAAGAGGGAGTTCCACTGGGAACTTTATCACTTCTTCATTAATATGTCACCAACCTGAATAAGGAATGTTTTTTCCAGAGAAAGCAAGGCTAAAGAGAGAACTGGTATTTTAGGAAGACAGTTTCTGTGCGCCAAATCCCTAGAACACTTGTGCAAAGTGAGAGGGCCCACTTGCTGCTGGAGTGCAACCTGTCCTTGCCGGTCAGTGGTCATTACTCAGCTAGGATGAAGGGTAAAAAGATTGCTCTAAACTGCATATTGCAGAGTAGGAAGCTGTGAGAGAGCCCATGATCCCACCTTTGGAGAGTGCACAGCGCTGAGCCTCAAGAAAACAGAAAAAAACCTCTGTGCAACAGCGGCTTTTCCACGCTTGAAACAGCTCTGGAGAGGCAGGGGGTTCCCAGTGGCTATCGTGGCAGCTGAATGAAATTGTCACTTGTGATAAGGCATCCTAAGAGCTGGGGGAAATCCTGGCTCTGTGCCCACTGGCACAGGTCCAAGCGATTTCACTGGAGCCAAGATTTTTACTCTGTATGTGAAATGAATTGCTAGGGTGAAGCTGCAAAAATAACGCCTGGTAATGAAATCCTCTTGCAGCAGTGCGCCTATGCGCCAGAGTCCTGCCGCAAGCAGGAGTGTTTGCACTAGCTCTGAAGAACACTGTGTTGTTCTTGTAAGAGGGAGGATGAGTCAGGAAGTGTGAAGTGCCACTGAATTCGTCTAGGATGCCACACAACTGCCCATTTGTAGGCAAACCCGCATGTTCCTGGGGGATTTTTTTGACCCACTTCTTTTTTTTTTTTTTTTTTTTTGTGCTAGCTTTCCCTGGATTCTCACCAACGCCAGGGACTATCCATCAATATCACCATAGCAACAAGAAGTCATTAATGGTATCCTGCCTATTGACAGAGTCTACCCATCCCTGAGCTGGGTGGTAAGCCATCACCATCAGCTTTAAGGAGAAAGGCAACAGCTGAGGGTCTCTGTGGGACCAGTCCTCTCATTCTCCCTCCCCGACATCTCCCCAGAGAGGTCCTGCATTGTCAATACGGGACGTATTTCTTCCCTTAGTAAGTTATGGGCAGTGTGTGCTGTAGGGAGCTGCTGCCAGGAAAAGAAGGGGCTGGGTTTGCTGCAGAAGTAAGGATGAATGTGCCTCTCTCAGGTTTGTTTGCATGGGGCTGTGGCACTGAGAGACACTTTACATTGCAAATAAGCAACTTATCCTGCAAACCTGCAGGGAGTTCAGAGCAAAGCGGGAGGCTCAGGGGCCAGGAAAGGGGAACGGCAGGCTAAAATGCAAGGAGAGATAAAAGGCATGTCATATAATTCTGCTAAATGGTGAAGGAAGGGAAATTCTCAGCAGGTGTAAATTAGCATTGACAAGCTCTGCTGATTTGCACCCAGCTCATGGTCTGGCCCACAGTTTAATCAGCTGAAAAGCATCAGCATCTGAAAGGGAGGGGGTTCTTTGGAGAGGCCCGTGGGAGGAGTTGGGGTTTGAGGAGTTGAAAATGTGCAAAAAAGAAGAAAAGGAATTCGCCTAGCTAGGTAGGGAAAATGTTGTGATGTTCCCTAGGGTTAATGCAGAGGCAGAGCCTGGCCAGTTGCACCAGTTCCCTGTCAGGACTCTCACTGCCTGGTAGCAGGCAACAAGCAGTGCTGGACCTTCTGAGGACAAATCCGTCCACTGAGACAGCTGAGGGGTACAGTGCTCCCAGATTTTCTGCAGAAGCATTGCTAATTACCTCCACACTCAGAGGAGTGGAAGTGTGACTGCCCGTGGCCATCCACGCCCAGCCAGGACTGCTGACGCTACTGCCATCCAGATTTGCTCACGCCGAACCTGCCTCTGCCGGCAATATGCCAGAGTGCCTGACAGCTTTGGGATGTAACCAAACAAGGCATAGGATGAGAACATCCATCTCCCTCACTCTCCTGAACACCACCTTCCCTCCCCCAGGCCTCTCTCTGAGCTCACTGATGAGGTGTGGAAGGACTGCTCATCCACCTTCTGTTGGCTTTGGGGGCTGCTGGACTAAGTCCCAGTGCAAAGTTAATGAACTGAAATCAATAGAGTTAGGTTGGGACATTTTTTCCCCCAGTAGTGAGACAAGAGTCAGGATTCATATTGCCTTGTTTGAAAGACCAATGCAGTAAGGCACTAGTACACTCAAAGTCTGAGGTTTATGGCTGTGCTGCAAAATACATCTTACTGGTAAAAGGAAGAGAGCAGAAACTTTTGACATACACCTTACTCTTAGAATTAAAGCGTGATTTCTTTCCTCTCCCTATACATTTTAAGGATTGAACTGTGACTCTTGGGGCAATGTTAGAACAAGGAATTGGGAATCCCTTCAGCAACCCTGATGGATCCAACTGTATTGGACTGGTTTTCTGTTGTATTCCTGGCACAGGTGGAGGCAGCATAACAGGACGTGGGAGAAGCTGTGTTTCTGTGTTCCCTGTTGGTCATACATTGCTAGTCCAGCCAGGAGTATTTCCATCTTTAAAAAATCCAGCGCCATTACTCAGGCCCTGCACATCATGAGATTAAATCATATGTTAAATGATATGGGGATCTTATCAATATCTATAAATACTTAAGGGGAGGGTGCCAGGTAGATGAGAATAGTCTTTTTTCAGTGGTGCCCAGTGACAGGACAAGAGGTAACGGGCACAAACTGGAGCATAGGAAGTTCCATCTTAACATGAGGAGGGACTTCATTCCTTTGAGGGTGGCAGAGCACTGGCACAGGCTGCCCAGAGAGGCTGTGGAGTCTCCCACACTGGAGACATTCAAAACCCGCCTGGACACCGTCCTGTGCAACTGCTGTAGGTGTCCCTGCTGTGGCAGGGGGGTTGGACTTAGATGATCTCCAGAGGTCCCTTCCAACCCTGACCATTCTGTGAATCTGTGAAATGATGTTAAAGCCTGGGTTTTTTTTCTCATTTAGCGTGACTTGGCTTTTTATCTCTTTCTTGCCAAAGAGTGAGAGAAAACTGAGTTGAAAAGCCAGTCTTCAGTACACACTGGAAGAAAGCGTTCGGTTGAGTGCTTAGGTGAAGGCTCTGTTGTTCTTCAATGCATGCTGCAAGAAGGGAGCAGCCAGTTCTTTCCTACTACTGGCTTGGTTCACTTCTCTCCCTCAGTTCTCACGTTCACCTAACCCACCATGCCACCTGATTGTTTTTGCGCTGTCCTCTCTGCCTTCATAAAGCATGTACAGAGGATCAAGATGGTTTTAGATGACCTGAGATGTTCCCCACCTCATCAGATACCTGCTGCAGACATGGTCTATCTGTGTCTGCTCTTTCCAAAATTATCTGCTGCTGGTCAGTGCTGGAGGCAAGCCTCTAGGCTGACAGTACTGGGCTGGCTCACAGAGGCATGTCTAGCAATCAGCTGAGCATTGGCAGGGTTGTGCTGGGGGTGCGCCTCTGTCAGCGGGAAGCCGGGGGAGAACGGTCTGGAGCTGGCACTGGAAAGTTATAATTGATGTTGGAGCCTTTGCTGGCACTGAGCTTCAAGTCACAGCCTTGACCTTTTCTGACCCCCCCAAGGAATCATAAATTCACTTGTAGCCATATAGCAACCATTTTCTGCAGTTAGTGTTGATGTTATATCTGTGCAGAGTAGAAATTTGGAGGAGTGGAGGTGCCAGGCTGTAAAGCGCACTTACATATGGCTCTGTACTTCCCAGATCTCATGGGGGACTGGATTGATTTTCCTGGCTCAGGCTTGCCTCCGAGAACTGCATGTGTCTGAGCCAGGGAGCTTGGAGCCAGGTATGGAGCAGGGTTGGAGTCTGTGCTCAGCTCATGTCTGTTTCTTACGAGGCTAATAGTGCTTGCTGTGGGTGTATGCCTAGACCAAGGTGGGTGGTGGGCAAGATCTGCTCTGCATGACCCAAAGGCATGGGAACGCTTGGTTCATGGTGTGTACATCGGACAGGGGAAACCACCTGGATCCTGAACATCAGCTAACTGAAGTCTACGTATTGGCTCTGCTTGGTTATAACTCCCATGGGCTTTTTCTCCAGCTGTAAGAGGGTAGCAGAGTGGCTTATGGTGTTACAGAGAAGTGCAGGATCTATCGATCAGATGCACCCTGCAGGTTCGTAGGTACTGTGGGTGATCTGTCGCAGGAGAGGACTTCATTGCAAATAGGATTTTCTTCCTCCTGAGAAGGAGTCATCCAAAGGAGCTTTGTGGCCAACCAGGGTGTTGACTCATTGAAAGCTTGGCAGATGATGGGTGATGCCATCTCCTGAGGCACTTCACAGCCGGTGCTGCCAAACAGCTCCAACTGGGGCACATGATGGGGATGTCACACCGGTGTCTCCAGGAGCATTTGTTACAGTAACTAACATACTCAGCCTTCCTTTGCTGCAAGGTGAATGCCAGTCCTCTCAAGTTCCATTCCCTCTGCTGCATTGTCAGCAGGACTGTTGGAGCAATATTGTCCAAGAGATTGAGTGGTGCATTGGTGAAACAAAAGGGGGTACCCTTTCCCAAAGCAAGGAATCAAGAGGGACCACAGGTCACCTTGAAAGTACGCTGCCTGAAATCAGTGTGCTGGAATGCCTGCCCTTAGAGGTAGGCTGGAAGTATCATACCATTACAGCATTTCTGAAGGAGGAACACAAGGAGAAAACCATGCAGTAACACAAGAAGGAGAAGCTGTTCAGACTTAGAGAGCAGCCAGAAAAATTCTTCAAAGACACTGCTGCCAAGTGCACAGATGCGTGGAGCAGTAGGGCTTCTCAGGTGAAACCTGTCATGTCAATAAAGTTCCCCAACAGCTTAAAAACGCCACAGAAAGGGAGCTGTGAATGCTTAAGACTTCCAAGTGATTGATTCCATAAAATTTTGAGATTAGCTTTTCCACTGCCTTGAGACTACTTAGGAGCCAATCTGACCAAAACAGAAGTTCACATGAAGTTATGGTTATTCCTACACTCTCCCTGATGGAATTATGTGTACCATAGCAGGATATTCCCATGATGATCAACAGATAATGGGGACAGATTCTCCTCTGGCATGTCTGGCTGGTACGTGTATACCTTTGGGCTGCTCTGATCAGCCTGCCCAGACCATGGGCAAGACCAGTTGTTTCTCTGGAGGCTATGGTAATGGTGGTGATGCTTCAGAAGTGGTACCTGTTAAGCAGCAGCCACAAATGGGCTGTGTAAACTTGTGTTGAATGCAGTGGGGTGGAGGAAGAGCTGGGAAAGCAGGAAAAAAAAAAAAAAAAAAGAAAAGAATGAGGAGAAGAGATGTGAAAGGAGGAAAATGGTTAGACAATATAATGTGACAAGGCAAGCAGCTCATTACACAGCAGAAATTTAATGTCATTGCCTGTGCTCTTAGCAAACCCCTAGACCTTGGGCTGCACTGGATCTTCAGAGGTTCACGAGAGACTTTGTTCCCCATGCCAAGCTGTCTCTGAGATGTCATGGTCCATGCTTATGATTAAGCAGAGAACACAAGAACTATAAATACAGGGAGCAGACTATAGAGGTTATGATTTTCTCTATATTACCTGATTTTGAAGCCAAGATGGCAGTTATTCTTCTTGTTAGTGATCCTGATTTGTGCCATGGAGCAGACAATGAAAGCAGTGATAATACTGTAAACTTAAGGAAAGTTATGCTCAGCTGTTTACCCTAGGAAGGAAAAGAAACCCAGGAAATTGTACAGATTTAGGTAACTGCTGTGTCTGTACCTCTCCTGCTGAAATTAACAGACACTATGTAAGCCCTGTTCCTGTTTCAGCTGCTAGAACAGACAAAAACTCCAAGAAATATAACTGCGGTCACCTAATCATCCTGCTGTGTCAACTGGTTCCTGCAGCACAGGTCTGGTTAAGTGAACAGCTAAGAAAGCAAATACAGCCAAGGCACCTTTATTTTTCTTGTTAACCTTTAACTTGAAAAAAATAGATGTATCTGGCATTCTTTCCCGTGAGATTGCTGGTGTTCTGCTAAGCAGCTGAAGTGATGTGCATGACACGGCAGTAGACAGATCATGCTGTGTCCATGAGGTTTGCTGTATCAGATAGCAGAAAACTCACAGCAGTATCATAGCTTGCTAAAATCCTTTGTACAGCTCTTTGAAATGTGCGTTTGGCATCCCTCTAGCTGGTTGGATCTCTGAAATAAAAGGGAGACTGTACTCCAGAATAAACCAACCTCTGTTCAGTGGTGCAATTTGCAAAACCCAATGCAGAGAAAGTAGAGCAAGACCTGAAGGTTAGTTTAATCTCTTATTTCAAGATGGAGTAAGGTGGCTCCGGTTACTCCTCTCCCCTAGAAACAAGAATCTGGTGTGATGGCCATGACTCACAAGTTAATTTGCTTGTGACTGAGATGTTGTAAATGTGGAGAGTGTAAAATATACCAGACTCACTTGATGTGTCTGATCAAGGCAGGAGAGGCCAGGCAATAGCAAGCTGCTCTCCACCGTCTGATGGAACAAGCTTCCCTGTTTGACAAGTCTATCGAGCAAATCTTACGGCAGTGAACTCTGTGAAGCAGCACTGGCAAACCTACTCAGCCTTGTCAGATTTGGTGGCCTCTTTTCCTGAGTCCTTGTGAGGCTCTGTGGTCCTCTGTCCTGATGTCCCTGTAGTCCTTGGACATGACTGGGCCTCTCCACAGTGCTTTTTACCAGCACCGAACAACTTATCCTGTGTCTGCCTGCTTCATCCTCCTGACACTTTGGTGCTTTGCTGGGAAGGTCAGCCAGGCAGAACAGTTTTTATGTGTACAGGAAGGAATAATTTATCCTTCAAGCTTTAATCCTTGAGAAATAAGTTCTTTGGGGGGATTTTGCAGGAAAGTGAAGGTTAGTGGCAAGTCTCCAAGCAGGCACTTATCAGAGTAGTGGAGAAGTTGATTAAACAGAATCACATGGCAGAAAATAAGCTGAGCACATGATGCCTTTAGTCTTATTCTCACTGAAGGTGTGAAGTTCATAATCACCAGGAGCTTTTCAGTCCCTGAGCCAGGGAATAGGAAAATGTTGCACAGACAACGGGATCGAAGAGCAATGATGTGCCCTTCCCACAGCAGCAGCCAACGCTAAGCTCCTTTTTGCTATTTGATCTGCAGTAAGTCAGCATTGGCCTGGAGAAGGGCTGGCCTAGAATAAAGCCCTAGCTTTGGGGAAGTGTGGACAGGACTGCCTGGAGGTACCCAGGTGGGTAAAAGGAGTGCAGCATCACCCCACAGTGTTCACGTACTGGGGAGCAATAAAAAACTGGCAAGTCACTGCTTGATTTAACTGGAAAAGAACACAGGATATGTTAGGACTGCTGTGTACCTTTAGGAGAGGGTGAGTTGGGACCCTGAGTTGGGTCATCATGTGAGAGATCAGCATTACTTCTCTCCATTGCCTCACATTTCTGTGGCATTTGCTAGTTTCCATACCTGCTGTAGCTGTAGCTCTGAGGTGGTGGGAGGACAAACTCTTTCATGTTGCTGTATTTCCCAGAGTTTCTTCAATGGTGTCCGTGTAAGACTGCAGCTTCTGTATATACAGTGAGCCTGCAAGGATATGCTGAAAGGTGATCTTTAGCATATCAACCATACGTATATTAACTTAGATGGTTTTTTTTCTGTCTCCATCTTGTGCTGTCTGCCAGCAGAGTACCTAGAGCATGCTTGTAGTCATGTTACTTTAAAGCTGAGTGTGTGGACACGTGCTTTATATTATAGCAGTGTCACTCACCTGGCAAACGCAGGTGCCCGAGCTGGAACTGTGATGCTGTTGTTGTGTGCCATGAGGAATGGAACACAAGAGGGGAAGGAGGGAGAAGGTCTCAGTGTTTCCTGGTTATGGCCAGGTCGGAACTATCTGGTGGTTTAGAGAAACCTCTGCTTTATTCCTGCTGCAAGCATCCCTGGGGAGAATGCAGGCAGTGCCTCAGCACAGCCAGTCCCCCTTCAAAGGTCATGACTCGGGCAGCAGTTGTCTTGGGTGATCAGTGAATTTCAGCTTATCTACCTGACATGCTGTGCACAGCCCTCAGGGTAGCGACATGGGGGGAATGTGCCAGATTAGAAGAGTTCAGTGGGAAAGAGAAGGTCCTTTCAAGGATGGAGTGACAGGGAAGAAGGGTGCTCCTGTCCCAGCTAGCTGTTGTGAGATCTCCACAGCTTCTTTGCAGGCATGAGGTGAAATGGAGCACACCAATATCTGAGGCTCCCTCTCACTCCAGCCAGGGCACTGAACCCCCTTGCACGCCCACCTGTGAGTTACATCCACGTGCACCTTTGCTCTGAGCTCTCCTAAAAGTATCAAAGGGACTTCCCGTGCCTGAAGTGTTTTTTTAGAGCAAAAAGCCACTTTTTAGAGAAAGAAAACTCAGTTCTGATGGGTGACAAAGATTAAAATAAGTTATATGGAAACAAATTTCCCCTCCTCCTCCGCTTGGTCATTTTTGGTGCCTGCCTACGTGTCAGCAAACTCTGAACAGCCTCCTCTGGAAACTCTCTGTCTCCTGCCATCTCCCACAGCCGGCTGTGGCTGTTCTCTGTCTTCTCTGGGTCCTCCACTCTGCAAACCTGCCTCTGGCTGCCCCTCTCTGTCCTTCACTCTCTGCCTGCCCCACTGTGCCCACAGGAGGTTTCTGCCAGCTGCTCCTTCCCTGAAAGCAACTTTTGCTGCCCCACATACATCTTCTGGAAAATCCAGCTCTGGCATAGCAGCAGCAGGTCCCTGCTGCCTGGCAGTGCTCATGAGCACTGGCACCTTCCACACCTGCTGGGGAAATGGGCCTCTGCTCTCCTGCGGGGCAAAGGGGTACCCTCTCCTGCCGTCGTCTTTGAGGCATTCCCCTGTGTGACAGAGGGATGCAACCCCCCGCTGCGTGGTCTGTGCCATGCACCTGAGCAGGGAGGGCCTGTGGCCACCCACAGCTGCTGTCACTTCAGCTGTCCTGCAGCCCAAAGAGGGGTCAGCACTGCGGGCCCCAGCAGTGAACTTCCAGCTGAAGAGAGACCATGAGGACACAAGTCAATCGCATTTTCAATGCTACCCCGTCTGTTGGTGAAGGGAGCAGCCACAGACAGATCCCACCCCATCGTTTCTGTTCCTCTGCTTCCTTGCTCCTCTCTTGACTGCTTCTCCCCTTGCCTGTGTGCTTTCTTCTCCAGCTCCCTCGCTCTCACATACACACACACTGAGCTTGCCAAGCAAGTGTGTAGCCCAGGAAACTGCCTCACGTGGGCCTTGGTTTCTCTTCAGGCCTTACTGTGTATGACTCCTTGCCTTGGGCAAGGACTGCTTTATTCTCATCTGTCACTACAGCAAGGGTTGTTTGCTCTTTCTACTTGGTCTAAAAGCAGAGTGCAGAAAGTACACAGTGGCTTTTAGTCCCGTGGCTGTGACCTGATCACAGACCAACCTGACAGGCCATGGCATCTCTCATTAACAGCACTTTATCACAGGAGCCCTCAGGCACTACCAGGAGCCCTGTTCCCTACTCAGTGACTGGCTCTCACATCATCTTATTCTCTCTTTCTTGACAGATCATGTTATAACCTATGAGCACAGAAAGTCCTGATCCTCACGTTTCTCTGCTGTCACCTGTGGGCTCCTCCAGAGCCGCGAAGAAGGGGGAACTCCAGCCCCACCATGAGAAGACTGGGTGAGAAGCGCCTGTGACATCTTGGGGAGCAGCCACACCTTGAGAGCTAGTTCTAATTTTTATTTTTAGCAATTACGAAGGATGGAAATAATGTTCTCCATTCAGTGGTGATCCACAGGAGCAGCTCTGCCTTCCCTCTCTGGGATTAGATTAGAGATAATTTCATTAATGTGGGGAGAGTATGCTAATTTGAACCACCCTAAGCAAGGGGTGAATCGAGCTACCAGCGAGTTACCAAGATTGGCTTCCAGGCAATACAATGCCTCAGACTTCTCCTCAGATGGAAGATGTCTGTTGGTGCCTCACATGGTTAGATGCCTGAGGTGTCTTATCCTTCAGGAAGTAACAAGCCTTTTCATTCCCCTCCTGGTCAAGGTGGCTCTGCTGCCTGAATGGTTGGCAGTGTGTGGAGAACCCAGCTGCACTACAGAGCAAACAGTCTGGGCTGTAACTTACATGGTCCTGTCTTGCTTTACCAAGACTTCTTCCTGGGTGTTTAACCTGGTTGGTTCTTGCCTGGCTTATTATTGGAGACCAATGCCTTGCTACCCCAGCTCTATGTTGCCCTTACGAATCTCAGGCTAACGCCATGTCCCCTGCCTGATCTTGTTCTCCTTTACACATGGCACTCACTTGTTCCTTTTGCCTCTGGTTGTCAAAGAAGGGAGTGGACAGGGCTCTCGCAGACACTGATGTCTTGTGTGACTGCTGGCAAGTCCATGAGGCCTAAATCCTTAAGAGAAATTTCCACTTCCAAGGATGACCTAGACACTTAGCCTACATCCTGCTGGCCCAAACTGAAGTTTTAGGATTTAGTTCTCCACGTTGCTCTGAACATGTCATTTAGTCACTTAGGTTCCCTGGGCCATATAATGCTGAATAAGGATTGCAGGAGCAGCCTTGGAAACCACACCTTCTCTTTCTGGGCCTCCGATGAGCTGTCATGGGGGGGTGATCATTTGGGCCTGTTGCTAAGGGGTCAGGAGGGTGCATTTGTGAAAGTCTGTAAGGTACCTCTGTCTCTGCACTGGAAAGGCCTTGGAAATGCTTGGCTACCAGTCACTAAATCATATGCATCTTGCCTGTGAAGGGTAAATCAGAGCACTAAGGGGCTGCAGTGTGACTCTCAGGGACAAAACCACCACCTGTCAGCCAACTTCTTCCTCCTTGCTACTTGAACCTTCCAGGAGACCACATTGTCATGTCATCCTCTCCCATCCCCAGCCTCCTCCTTAACCCACACACTCTTGTCTGCACCCCATTAGAGGGAAAGAACCTCACTATCTCTTGTAAATCTCCCATCTCCTTAGCGCTGCAGTGTGAGTAAGCTGGGCTGGCAACAAGCACTTCTGAGTATTTGTCACTACAGTTGAGCAGTGTTACTGTGAGGGAATTGCTGAGGGTAGGTAAGATAATCTTCTCCAAAATTCAGATGGGTAGTGTAAGGCCACTGTTGGCTTGGCTAGAGATGGAAAGGATTTCCTGCCCCAAGGCCCGCGGCTCATCTCCTAGTTAAGCTGCTCTGTTTCTGCCCAAGCTGTTGGTGTTTGGCTTCTGCATTCCCCAGAAGCAGACCTGCTATTGCATTCTGCGAGTCATCACCAGGCTGCTTCAGTAACTCATCTTTCCTTCCATTCACAGGTCTTCTACGCATGGCGACTCAACCCATGTGAGAGCTCTCTTATGTGAGTACCCAGCAGCACACTTTGCTGTCTGTGGTCTGTGGACATTGGCTGGCATCTAAGCGACACCCCAGCTCCCTTCTCTCCCCCTAGACGTCACTGTCTTAGAGCCTCCATGTGCATTTGCTATGACATACATCAGTGTTGATGAGAGACAGGAACACTGCCGGGTGGTCTTGAGCTGCCAAAATAATCAGCTGTATGCACAACATGGCTTAAAGGATTTTTCGGTTAGCGGCATGCATCCAATAAAGAACATAGACACTCATATTTTTTCGGGGGACTTCCACACTCTAGACTCCTGCCACACAGGCAAGGCACCTTTGGCCGGTCCTGTGGAAAACCGGATGTATCGGAGCGTGGAGAACCTTCACTGGGCAACAGTTGCTGACTCTGGGCTGTATTCTCACTGCCGGAGCCTGGATAATGAGATCATCTTTCGCTATAGAGGCACCAGTCAGTGGACGGAAGGCTGTGTGGATGTGGCCCCAGTACAGGGCACATCGGACTCTATGAGAAACCTTTCTCTCCATGCTAAACAGACATCTCGGTCAGCACAGAATGTGCTCCTCCCTCCCTTTGCCAAAGTGACTCAGTGGCTTTTCCCTTCTGCAGAGGAAAGACCCCTACACGGGGATGCCAAAAAAGAGCTGAAGGAGAAGCTGAGGCTGCACAGCAGTAAGGTGGCAGAGCCCTGCAAGCCAGTGCGTCCACAGGCAGCCCTGCCTGACCTGATGTCCCGGGAGTTTTTTGAATGCCAGATGTGCCAGCAGTACAAGAACGGTTGTGCTGTCAACTGCTGCACGGTTTTGGTGGAACACGCTGCTCTCAGGCATAGCGTCACAGGGAGGCAGAGACTGTGTTTTGCACACAGAATCACGAGTCCAGAAGACATCAAGCAGGAGGCTCAGAGGAGGCTTCAGCTCCGAAGGCAGAATAGCTCCCCCAATTTGCCCCTCCAGCATACTGGGGAAAGCCCTGAGATGGCCAAATCCAGAACATCAGAATCTCTGGACCAATATAGTGGAGAAACAGATGTCAAAGCCGCATTGGGACAGAGCAAGAAAGGCCGCTGCAAAGGGAGGCTCTACATACCCACCTTTGAGGAATTCAAGCAAATGAGAAGTAAGGAGGCATATTCGTCTGCCAACAACAGTGAGCCAACAGAGTGCTTGAATAAGGGTCTGCCTGCAAACCAGACCATGGAGGAGGAGAACAGTAAGAACATCTGCCCAGAAGCTCTGGGGACCAACGCTGTGAATGAAGCCGCTGTCACAGCGGAGGATGATGATGATGTGTTCCACGAAAATCACACCTCTGCTGGCTTTTCCCGATATCCAGCCACATGGGATGGTTTCAGAATGAGCAACCCTGAGGTGAAGGACAGAACCTTCCAGATCTCCAGCCCGGATAGATCCCCAGTCCCCATTTGCTCTAGCCCTATTCCACGATCACCTTTGCAGGCAGTAGCAATACACAGAGCTGGGCAGGAGATCTTCAGTGATGAGCAGCAGAAAGGGGAGACAAGACAATTAAATGATGTCCTCCACCTTGCAGGGCAGTCACTGGCTTCTGAAGCCCAGTCCTCTTGCTGTTCATCGCTGCTGTTAGAAGCCACAGATTTATCCAGCTATGGAGCTAAGCTACAAAAAATGAAGGATGAATTCATAGGTTCAGCCCTGGAACTTATTAAGAAAAGGTAACATGCTCTGTGGGGTCCCCTGAAAGCAGTTCCTTTGTTAATGATCTGGTCTCTCTCCTGATATTTACATTTAAATCCCATAGCATAAATGCATTGTTGGCAGAGCCTTTCATCTTAGAGTCTCTGATAGCCACATGGACGTGTCTTTAAGCTGGTGACCTTAAACTCCATCTTTGCATGGGATTAAACATCAAAAAGCATTTTCATCTAGACTTTGCCTTTTTGTACACCTTAATCCTGTCCAGACAGCAACCATTAGTAGTCCTGACACCCAATTTCCCACCTATTTTATTTCTGTAATAAATTGTTGAAAGGTCTTTTTTTTTAATGTCTGTTAAAAGTAGAGGACAGCAGAGGAATACAAAGTACTAATATGACTCCTTTGAAAAAAAGATGTAGAGTCTGTCCCACCACTGCAGGACATGAATTTAGGTAGTGTGACATGCAGCAACAAGTGCTTTCATTTGCTGCCTGTACGTAGTGAACTGGCAAACAAATGAGAGCAAGGTGGCTGCTACGAGTCTTAAACCACCCTCAGGAGAACGGCACAGGCATTGAGTGAAAGTATTTGCAAATACCGTTCTTCTGCCAACTCACCGTAAGCGGTGACAGACAAGACTTGCTTAAAGCCTTCCTCCCTCTTCTCCAACCAGGGTTTTGCCCTTCTCTGGGTAAGATTTTCACAAGGACTGCTTTCTCTATCCTGGTTTTGGGCACTGCAGTCCTGTTACCTCCCTCCTGCCAAAGAAGTGAGGATCCCTTTCTATGCAAGCGGGTGGACCAACAGGAATCAGCAAAGTTCTGGAAGCTAGGAATTTGGGTCGGTTATCACTGTCTTATCACTAGATAAGGCTGATGGGAAAAGGAGGAGTAAATGTTGGTGGAGTGGTTTGTTTCCATACGCTTGGCTTTCAGGACTGGCTTTGCCAAGAATTACATTTGACTCGGTTCCTGGCTGCTTCCGACATCCACGGATGCGGTGTGTGAAATGCCAGGGTGTCAACTTTATACACTGTCTTGGTATTTCTGGAATGCTAGAGCTCTGAGACTGGACTCGGGTTTTAGAGGAGATGATAGTGACTTCTGCACAGGAATGAGTCATCTGAAAGAACTTCTGTGGAGCTGAAGCTCCCTGTGTAGACAGGGCCAGAGTGACAAGCAGAAATACTTCTGCAACTTTATAATCCAAAGGGAAGTAGGTGGTGTCAGAGCCCTAAATGCTTCCTTCAGCTGCCCAGCCCAGCTTTTGTGCTTTCATTCTAGAGTATGAGAACCCAACGAAAAAACAGGCAAGAAAGTTATGGTATGCAGCCATTTTCATTGAGTAGGCTATTTTTATCATTGATGTGAAATGAAATACACAGAATGGTACAAGCCATGAGTAAGACCATAAGAATAGCTGTTTCCGGGCAGATCAAAGGTTTGACTAGTATCTGGAGCCCGAGGCGCATGCATAGCAAAGTATACAGGAACTGGGTAGTGCGTATGATCTTTTTTCCTACTACTCTCCCAGCCTCCAAACACTTTCTGCTTAGGGCCTTTATGGTTTCAGTGTGGTTTCTGTGCTTTTAATGTCTTCAGTGGTTTTTGTTTTCTGTGTGTTCAGTCTTCCTAGTTGGATTTGTTAAAATAGATGAGGTGATTTTGTTAACACCAAAATGATAATTGATCTAAAAATGAGACTGACAGTGGTTCCAGTACTAAAGAGCTTGTTTCACATGAAGGAACCATCCTGGCCTGTTTATATTCCATAATAGTAACAACTAATGGTAAAGGCTTCCATTTCTTCAGGATAGCAGGAGGAAGACAAATCTGTTGGCAGTGCCAAAATACTGGTTAGTGAGAAACTCCAGTTTCCTTTATCTGGAAATGTCTCAATTTTCCATCATTTTCACCTGAGACTGTAAAGTGCCTGAATATTCATATATAACTCAAGCTGATTCTCACAGCAGAGGTGGGAGACTTTTTGTCTGGATGTTTTGGGTCCTAAATTATGATTGCTGACATCCAGACCACATTTTCTCTAAATCTCAAATGAAATGAGCTGAAAGCTGGGGATTTAGTCCGGTTTCCACAGATAGGGAGCTCAGCAAGCCTTTGATAGAGATGTTGTGATGGAACATCACAGAATAAGATAGCTGAAATTGTCTTCTCTTTCTAGTGTTTCTGTGTGTTATGGTTTTACGAAGCAGTTTTGTCTAGTAAGTTAATTGCCTCCATAGTAATAAATCGTTAATTACTTAAGACTCATTCAAATGGCTTAATATTTCATCAGTGAAGATTTGAATTTTGGCTTCATAATTATGGTAGCTTTAGCCCCCTCATAGATCACTGGATACCTTTAACTTTGGTTGTAGTCCTGGTGGGGAAGGGGCGTTGACATCTAGGAGGAAATCCTGTATGCGTTTCAATATATACTCCACTTTCTGAACTTGTTTAAGCAGCGAATTGTTCAGGATAAGGACATGCAAGGACCTGAGGTTCCTGTCTATGAAATGGGGGACAAGGTGACAACAAAAACTTGCACAAGGAAGCAAAGGGTGTTACTAAGAAAGAAGGATTTCTGAAAAGAGTGATGGGGTGTACTCAGGGAGACACTGGGATGGTGGGTACGATAACAGCTTCCCATAGCAGAGGAACTCCCAGTCTGGAAGGCAGGTGCCAGCAGGGAAGGAGTGGACAAAAATGTTTCCATTAGTCAGAAAGAGTCAGGAACATGTGGAAAGGGCTGAGAACTGCTGGCTTGGACAATGATACAACCATGAAGAATCCCTAGAGACCGTGAAGGAAAGCAGGTGAGTTTCCAGTTGTACACCACACACCTAAAGCCTCTGCTTCCATGAAATTCAGAGGTGATGGCCCAGAGATTTAAAAGGCTATTGAGAAAGAACCTGTCCTCCATGTGCTGGCCCAAGTTCATCATCTATCTTAGAGAGAACAGGGGAAATTGGCACCAACCCCAGGCTGAAAACTCCTATCCCAATATGTGGTTTGATCCCACGGAAGGAAACATGCCAGAGTCCCCACTTCTGCGGCTCTGCATGAGAGCAGATGGGAGTGCTTGAGCAGGCATTGGTGTTGGCGGCCCAGATCTCTGTCAGGGTGAGTGGACTGGAGGAGGGAGCAATATCCCATTTTCTTGGCAGTGTCCCCTCTTCCTCCTAAGCCAGGGGCAAAGGTTAAAGGAGCAGCCCTAAGTTTTGGTTGTACAAAACTGCTTGTATCCTCCCTGTTTTGTCTACATCCCTCTGATCACGCTGATGGTGTGGTACACAGCGACTGCTGTGTGGAACAGCACTTGCCCCGGCGTGGCCGGTACGTCATGTGGGAGGGATCTAATCACACCCAGAAGCAGAGCAGTCAAACCAGGGATGAAGAAATTTCCTTTCACACAATATGGCATCTGCATCATTGCCTTTCTTACCTCTAGCTGACCAACCATGGGGTGGGTTGAATTTCTTAATCTCCAGTCACACTTCCTTAGCTCAGCTCTCTGGACAATATTGGCTCTTATTCCCACTGCAGGTCACATCTGGAGATTTTTAAAAAATATCCCTATTGGGTTATGGAAACCACAATAAGCAATAGCATCTGGTTCGCAGACCTTACCAGCAGAGAGCTGCTGTCAGCTTCACTTAGAGGAACAGCAATACTCAGGAGTACTTTCCATGTTTAAGTGGATGATCTTGAAGCACTGTAAAAACGAAAAATGAAAGCTCAGCTTCTCTCTGAGACTATGGTCTGTATGGTGGGTGGTGGTATGATCAAGAAGAGATAATATTCCAGTTCTGAACCCTGCTACTGACCTTGGACACATCCCGTTTCCTCTCTGTGCCTCAGCGTGATCCCTTCTTTCTGCACATTTCAACCAGGAGCTGTTTGAGGAGGAGCAGCTTTTGGAAATGGTTTTCTGGCAGTGGCAGATCCTCTTCAAGAGTTTTCTTGCTCCTTAACCTCTGCCTTCCTTCCAACAGGTGTGCCCAGCTGAACTATTCATACTTTATCCAACTCAGTGGAGTATCAATGAAATGATTTGGCTGGGAATATGTGAGGGAGGATATTTTTTTAAACCCAGGTCATTTCAAGACTGATTTTAGATCATGGCCTCACATCATGGCCACACAGGCAGTTAGTTACGCTGGACTGAAGGCTGAAGGAGTGGTACCCCAAATGTAGCTGGGGACAGGAGGGAGGAAGGAGACAGGAACTCAGGCCAGGGCAGTACCACGGTGGGACCGTAAACTTGCTGTGTGCCTTCTGCTCTTAGTACAAGCCTGTAAGGGGGATAATGCAGTCTGTACTACAGACTGCTCTGTGTCAGTGCTGATGTTGGTATTTCCATCTTCTTCTGGGAAGAAGGGGCCTGAGGGGGTGAAGTGATGCTTCCAAATCCACATGGCAGGGAGTTAGTACAGCAAAAAGTAAAAGCCAGGAGCCTGCTGTTAGCACTGTGCCATTGCTGCACACCATGGCTAAACTCTTTCTTTCTAAGTTGGTAAATCCTCTGGTAGTGTCAACTGGGACCTGGAAGCAAAAACGGAGGAAGATAAAAAAGCATCAGCTGGAAAGTTGCAAACCAACTTTTCTGGCCTGACAATAGAGCCAGTTTGTGTTCTGGGAGATTTGTTCCCTCTTCAGCGATTTCAGTGTTGGCTGATGGTTTCTTACTGGAGCCAACTGTCATTCGTTGTAAGGAAAGTGCCCATCTGTCTCATGTGTTTGCTTGTAGCTGGCAGTGTTGGAATTGTGTATTAGCAGTGTGACCTACCAGCATAAGTTCACAAGTGAAGCCTTTAAGAAGCAGGATTTTGTGGTGGGAGACTTTTGTTAAGCATAAAATACATGCATAACCTGAAATATGTTCCAGGAACAGGCTTCCTCTATGTGCAAGCGTCCATATCCAATTCTGACAACCTTTCTTTTCAAAAGAATCCAAGCCCATAAGAATTAAGTAAAGCCAAAATGAAAAAAAATTAATATTCTTCCAAGCAGGCTTCATTATGGATGGAAATAAGGTGTCTTAGAGAGTCTGTTAAAAAATATCACAAGTAGTATCAAAAACTACAGCCTGTCAACTACTCTGTCAAGTCAGTGGTTTTGCACCAGACTGTGTCTGTCTGGAGAGGTGGTGATGTCTACAGAGAGGGGAACGTGGGGTTGGAACAGGCTGCCTGGATCAGCCAGGCCAGGCCCTTGTTAACACCAGACATCCGTGAATAAGAGCATCCCAGAACTGCCAAGTGCGAACAACAGACTCTGCCAATCTTTTCAGGACTCTTAAGTGCACCAGAAGGCCTGATCCTGAGTTCACGGAAAGCAGAGGGAATCTTTCCAGTGATTTCAGCAGGCTTGGGATCATATGAGATGAAAAACAGAGAGAAAGCTCCTTTAATCCTCTAATCTCTTCAAAGTATTACGGTTTTTAGCAGGTGATTTTCTTCCAGATGAGCAATATGGTTTCTGTGTTGACAACATCTCTTTAAATAGCAGCAAATATGGATATGGCCTACTCAGAGGTTTTTCTGGTCCCTATGAGAGAACCTCATGTTTTATGGACACAAAAATGCCCTGTGAACACCCGAGACTTGATATCCCAGACTGATGCTGGCATGAGTGCAGTTACCCGATTTGCACTGGTATAATTGAGCTGTGTTTAGAGCTGCTGAAACACACGCACAGCCATCCATGCCAGCCAGCGTAGATTCCTGCCTGCACTTTCCGTGAACTGTTGCGGCTGGTTGTTCGAACCTGGGCTTGCTGCTCACTCTCGTCTGTGTCAGGAACAGCAGGTGAACTGCATACGTGATGTTCATCAGAGTCTGCTTCTTCCCCTGCAGCTGCAATGCTGAGACTGATGCCAAATCCCCCTCCAAGGGACAGTGTGATCTGAGGGAAGCTGATCTCCCACCTCCAGAGGACAGCCAGCAGCCCACAGCGATGTCCATGGCGACAGAGACCTGGGAGGAAAAGCCAAGCAATGAGACATCCAGCGACACTCCACCTGCAGGGAATGTAAGGGAGAGGAGTTTCCCTCTCATCTTGGGCATGTGTTTTGGTTTATTTTCTTGTCAGAAGCTCTAAAGGATCCCTTTGTTGTAGGAACTGGACAGACTGGGAGCCTGGGATCTGAAATCACACCAACTCCCATGAGCGATTAAATTCTGTTAGAAGTGTTTCTAGTGCCTTTTTTATTACAGTTAATGAAACAGGAGTAAGTTTTGTGCCCTTGCCTATCTGCCGCTGCGTCTCTTGCACAAGTTCAGCAATAACCCCTCACGGCTTTCGGTGTGCTGCCGGCCTCTCATTGCTGCGCTGCCCGGGAGGTCAGACAGGCTCCCTCGCAGTCCCCGCTTGATCAAACTGCTAATGTAGGTAAGGCATAGAGTCTGGAGTTCCTGACCCTGCGGCGCTGAACCCTTCGCAGAACAGAGGGAAGCTAGCTCAGGTCCCTGGAGCGCAGGCTCAGCCCCCTCTTGAGGCCCTTAGCCAGGGCTGTGCTGTTGCCTTATTCATGGTTGTTTGACAGTCGGGGTCCAGGCACCACAGAGCCACTGTACTCGGGGCTACACAACAACAACGGGAGAGGGGTCTTTGCTGTTAGGACTAAGCGAGACAGAGGGACCTGGGGTGACAGATCTCCTAATGATCACGTAGCAGAGATGCATTTACAATCCCACCGCTGCTGTGTTTCCTTTTCTCTCCTTTGGCAACTGAAGCTCAATGGCTGCAAACCAGGTGCTGCTTTGACCACCACTTCAAACCCACTTGCCTTTCTTGCAGACCCCCAGTCCCAGCTGCCGCCGATCCAGCTCCGACATCGTCCATGAGAGCACGGATGGTGCCAAGGCCCAGCGGGAGTGCCGGCTGCGGCCGCACTTCAGTGACCCTATGCCGACAGACTCGGTGAAGAGGAAGCAGCTGGAGCTGAAGATTGCAGCTGCAGCACGGCAGCATGCACAGAAGCGCCGGCAGGAGCGAGACTACGGTACATTCTGCACACGCAGAGGGGGCTGATGGGCCAGATGCTGAGCCCTGCTATGCTGGTGTAAATATGGAATAACTCTACTGACCTGGGGGAGGGAAGCATTCTGGGTTTAACCCAGGTGTGCAAGAAATCAGATCTGCTCTGCTGTGTCCCTGTCCGTGCCTGGCAGATGGCAGGGGAAGAGAGAGCCCAAATGAGTTCACAGGTATGGGCAGTGCAGGGATGACAGGCCCCAGGCTTCACCTGGGAGCCACTCTGGCCAGTCTCAGCAGCAAAACAGGAGGGAAGACAGCTAACCTTAGGGCAGCGAAACTGGTGAGGGGTCTGGAGCACATGTCTTATGAGGAGCGGCTGAGGGAACTGGCGTTATTTAGCCTGGAGAAAAGGAGACTCAGGGGAGACCTTATCGCTCTCTACAACTATCTGAAAGGAGGTTGCAGAGAGGTGGGAGTCGACTTGTTTTGTCAAGTAACAGGTGATAGGACAAGAGCAAATGGCTTCAAGTTGCGCCAAGGGAAGTTCAGATTGGATATTAGGAAGAATTTCTTCACTGAAAGGGTCATCAGGCATTGGAACGCGTTACCCGGGGCAGTGGTGGAGTCCCCATCCCTGGAGGTATTTAAGAGTCGTGTAGATACAGTGCTCAGGGACATGGTTTAGTGGTGGGCTTGTCAGTGTTAGGTTAATGATTGGACTAGATGATCTTACAGGTCTTTTCCAATCTAGGAGATTCTGTGATTCCGTGTAAGAGTCCTGCTTTCACCAGATCTAGCCTGCCCCCTCAGGGTTCCACTCATGGCTGTGCCAGCTTGAGCTCCTCAGGTGAGCTCTGTGCAGCTGGCAGTGCCTGTAATGATTTGTGTCTGTTCTCAGGTCCAGTGGTAGCAAAAGCCAACCTTGGCCATGGTGGCAGTTTTGATGAGACCCGCCGTGCCGCACGTGGCTCCCTCCGCTCCAGACATCATTGGAGCAATGTCAGCAGCCTGAGCACAGACAGCGGGATTGTTGGCGTGAATGATGTCCGGGATGACCTGGATCCCAGCGAGGCCACCCGGACCACGTCAGCGGATGTGGAGAGGGCAGATAGTGGCATTGGCCAGATGCCAGCCAGAAAGTGGAGGAACAGGGCATCCGAAACGCTGAGCTCCCTGCAGGCCTGGGAGGCTCACCGTCCCTGCACCGACTGTGGAGAAAGGGACCTGCCGGTGGAGACGGACGTGCAGAACTGCAATCAGAGGCGGGCTGACCTCTGTGAGAAATGCCGCAAGCGCAGGACAGAACGCAAGGAGTCTGTGCTGGAGTTTGTCAACACAGAGGCCAGCTATGGAGAGGACCTGCGTATCATCAAAGAGGAGTTCTACCTCCCCATGCAGGCAGCTGGGCTGCTGAGCCAGGAGCAGCTCCTGGGCATCTTCAGCAACATCCAGGAGCTCATCGACCTCAACGAGAACTTCCTGGAGATACTCCAGGAAGAGATTGATCAGGCCTTTGACCAGGTATGATGCTGCATGCTCTAGAGGAGCTAGACTGGGCAGACAGGGATAGGTTTTATATTAGTGGGGTAGCATAGGTGGAGCAGAGGATCAGGAGGTAGGACTCCTGGGTTCTGGTCAGCTACCTAGTCCCTTGCTCCCTCAGCTATTGTAAACCGGTGATTTCAGTAGGCCTGTGCCAGCTCACAGCTGCTGGCCTCACTCTCTGCTGTGGTAATGCAGGCGCCAGCATGGCAGTCGGAGGGCAGAGAAATAGCAATAATGCTCTAGAGCAGTAGACAATCACTGCAAAGGACATATAAACAGCTCCACACCTTCCTTTCTTCAAGAAACCAAAACCCACTTGTTGCTGTATCAGTTTCACCAGGATGTTTTGTTCTCTAGGAAACACATACCTCCTCTCTCTCTCTCTTTCCGAAACCCTGCATGTCAGATTGAGTGACACATGTCTCAAAAACTGGCAACTTTGACAACCACTCTCATACACCTGGCACAGTGAAGACAGATGTGCACTGTGGGTGTGATGTCCCCTGTGAATCATTTATTGAGACAATGGCTTCTACAAACAGCCGTGGGTTTCCCTATCTCCTCCTCGTTACCTTTGCAGTCAGAGCTCAGTACTGCACCAGAAAGCCGCTAGCAGCCAGAGAACTGCTCCCTCTCTTGCTGCTGAAATGAGTAGGGATTGCAGAACATGTCAGCATACACCTCGACAAAGCTGAGTGTTACGTGGCACCAGATTCTTACTATTCTCTTATTTTATTACGCATCCAGAAATGACAGAACAATTTACAATGAAATTTATTTTTCATGTAGGCATCAAAGTAGCCAGAAAGAGCACAACTGAAGGAGACTGCTTCCCAGCCAGGCCAGTTGCTGGGATCAACTGCAGTTGTTAAGTGCCATGTCTGTTACCTGAGTTACATGCCTTACCTGTCCGTTTACTCCTAAACACGCTCTGTTAATGTATGCACTGCTGCATTAGGCTTATGGCAGGCTTGCCAGCAAGAAGGGCCCCAGTACGTCCTCCTGACTAGCAGGCTCACTCTGGCCTCTGGCCTTTGCGTCCCTGCTCTGGTAAGCTGGCTGAGCCCACAGAAGCAGAGAAGACAGCTCTTTATGTGTAGGAGAGCAAGCAGTTAGACCAGCTTGCCTCCCCACGCACAGCTTCCCCCTGCACCTGCAGGGACTGCCTTTCCACCAGGAAGGGTGAGCCCAGTTCCACCTTTGGGCTGATGTTCACCAGGTCCTGCAGTAGGTTCACGCTGATAGGACTGAACGCAGGCTCCGTGCTTGTGCCTCTCCTGAGCTAACCCAGCAGGGGCTGTATTGCATGCTTGCAGGGGGATGATGACCTGATGACCGTGTGCATCGGTGAAGTATTTCTAGAGTTCGTCAACATGCTGCCAGCTTTTCAGACCTACTGTCTTCAGCAGTCCTCCTCCGTGAATATGCTCAACGCACTGGAGAAGGAGAAAGAGTTGCTCAGGTGAGAAAAGGGCTGAGCATATTCTTCCAGGCTTTGGGGACAGGAAGGCACCAGGCTGAGGGCGAAGCCTTTGTCAGCTCAACTAGATCAAAGTTTTGATGCTAATATTCTTCAGTGATGAGCTGCTCTCTCTTGGGATGAGGAGAGTAATTTATTCTCCAAAAGATATTCAGTCCTTGATATCTCCGCTGAGGCAGCCAGTTGGTCCCCAGCTATATACTGTATTTTGTGGTAGCAGTGTTTGCCCACTGACCACTGCGCTGAACTGTCACCAAGTAGTGCTCAGCTGAGAACAGCTCTCAGCCCCTGCGCCAGAGCGCAGGTTGGATTTCCACTGGGGAAAGCCACTGTGTGAAGCGTGTGTGACTTGAATTTGTTTCCCATTCCTAGCCCTGGCCTATTGGGCAACGTCAGGCGAGTCACTTCTCTCTCCACTGCGACAGCTTAAAATGATGACAGTAACAAATTTTTGTTTAGAGTGCTTTGTAATCTTATGATGAAAGGAGCAACAAATTAATGTAATCTGATATAAGCTGATGTATCTGCCTCAGGCCTACGTCAGTGTGTACCAGCAAAAGATCACACCCTCGTTGTTTTACAACAATTTAATAGAAGACTGCTAGGATGTTATGTGCTAGTGTCCCAGGCACCTTGTTGCTGTTGTGCAGCTGAGCACAGCTGCAGAAATTGTTGTTAATTTTTGAGAAGACAGAATTCACAAGGCTGTTAAAACCAGAGGGGGGGCTGCGGTGCCCAGCAGCTGTCAGCGCTGCACTGTTCATTTGCATTTAGGATTGCAGCATCTGCTGGCAGAACAGCCACCATTTCATTCCCTCTTCTTAAATCCCTGCAGAATATTCCTCAATGTCTCCCAGAATGACAACACAGCACTGCGGCGGATGAACTTGAGGTCCTTCCTGATGGCCCCTTTGCAAAGAGTCACCAAGTACCCACTGCTCCTCAGCAGAATCATCAAGGCCACCACTGAGTACCACCCAGATCATGGCAGCCTGCGGGAGGCCAAGAGCCGCATTGAGTCCCACCTGGAGCACATCAACATGAAAACCAAGCAGGAGGGGAACACGTGGACCCTCCGCTCCTTTCGCCAGGACAGCAAGAAGAAGAGGGAAGTCATCAATATCGAGATGAGAGAAACCGCCCTCAAAACTGTAGGTTGGCTGCGGGAGGAAACACGCTTTGTGATGGAGGGGTCTCTGCAGCTGGCCCAGCCCCCCGATGGCCAGTGGGTGAAAAAAGGCAGCAAGACCCTGAAGTTCCAGAACATGCAGGTCCTCCTCCTGGTGAACATGAAGCGTGTGTCCGAGTCCAGCCTGGAGTCAGCTGAGCCAGGGCCTGTGAAGGACGCCGTGCTGGTACTCATCAGGGACAAAAATAATGGGAAGTTCCATTTGCTCAGGGAGCCCTTGAGGCTGAGTAATTGCATCGTCTCCACCGATCCTGACTGCGACGACACTTTTGAACTCATTGAGATCAGGCGGGAGGCATTTGTGTTCCGGGACAGCGACCGGGCACGGACTCACCACTGGTTCAGGCAGATCCGGCGGTACTCGAGGGAGCTGGGCTCCTGGAAGAAGCGGCGGAACGCGCTGCCCAACATCATGATCAGCACCCCTCACACCAGGCCCTGAGTCCTGCACGGGCAGCACGCAGGGAGGCTTGGCTCGACCAGTGCCACGTGCAACGACCATCGAGAGCCTCGGTGTTGTGAACTTGCTCTGCTCCGTGGACAGCACAGGGAAGAGTCTGGCCCACGAAGACTCTTAGCAGCACTGGAGGCAAGCGTTACAGCCTAATTCTGATCTCCAGCCTCAGGACTCACAACCTGTTTGTGGCTGATGTACATAGAGAGACGGGCTTCCCTCGAGGAGCAGATCTCCAGAGGAAAATACTGAGTTTAACTTGTTAATATTGCACTGCAGGAGAATGATGTATGATGCTTGCCGTTGCATGGATTGTGTTGAAAGCCAGTCTTGACAACATGAGAGAGATTTCCACCATTGACTATATTTCATCAGCATTAGGTAAAGTCAGGGTCAAAATTAGGTGCAGTATTATGCAACAGGGGAGGAAAGTTGGAGAAAATGATGTTTTCCACCACTACTCCTAAGGACTCTATTTCATTATTCACCACTATATATTCAGTCAAAATACTTGTTTAAAAAGAAAGGTCTTTCATCTTTAATCCAAATCAAGTAGGTATCAATTTGCTCAGATACAGCTGCATGCATACAGCATTAAAAAACCCAGACAAGAATAAAAGGAGTTCTGCCTCTCTCACACCGACACCCCAAACGTGTGTAGAACCTGTGGAAGAGCAGTATACCCTTACTGAATGTCTGTTATTTAACCGATTTAGGGACTGGAACATAACGCTGCATCTGAAATATCTCAGAAGTGTATGTAAATATAGCTCCGCTACCACTAATAGTGAACTTAAAAAGTTTGAGATTATTTAAATGATGTAATCTAGTGTATTTCAAAATTTAATTGAAAGGAACAATTTACATTGTACTGTAGAGTAACATAAAAGGTTTTAATAATTATGTTTCAATGACTTTAGGTGTTTTTTGTTTTTTTTAATATTTGTTTTCTGGAGTAGATACTTCATTTGGGGTGGGTGGCATTCTGGTGAACAATGTGCCTACGTCTGTTCTTTGGATCCCCTGAACAGAATTCAGGGGCTACTCCTAATGAAACTGGGAGGACGGTGCAAGCCTGCTAGCCTAATTCTCCCTAGACAACAATAGACTGGCACAAAATCTTACGCTCTGGCCGCAGCCCTGCCTGGGTAGGTCAGGCCCCAGCACACCCAACGTGAGAGCCAAAACCGAGGCCATAAAGCGCTCCCCCATAAGGTCCAGCCTCAATCAGCTCCGGGGCAGGGAAATGACTCGAAGCCAAACAATGGTAAAAAGGCAAACAGGGTTTAACCTTTTCAGCCTGACATTACCACTGACCGCAGCCTTGCGATTACAAGATCAGCAAAATGTCACGCCGTGACTTACACAGCAAAGGCCAGATTACAGCCCTAGAGGCTAAATTAAAGGAGCCTGAATTTTGGTCGGTGGATCTCGGAGGACAGCCTGTAGGTGTTCTTTCAGCCCCCCAGGCTAAAGACAAAGCCAGTCAGTATTATTCACTCCAAACAAAATATTTCTGTTACAGGCATTTATTTTACAGGAGGATTCACACAGGGAAGTGTATTTGTGTATTTCTCCAGAAATCAACCAGCATCAGTGAGCGCACAAACGAAGGGGGACAGAGGCTGCCTTCACGTAGGTGGCCCCAGTCTCGCAAAGTCACCGCTGACCCAGGCCCTGAGCAGGCCGCCAAACTGTACCCGGCGCTTTGTCCTCCTGCCACAGCTGCTGGGACTTGTTACACAGCTCCGGGCACCGAGGCAGACACAGCAGCGAGACGTCTGCATACTGCCTGTATTTTCTCTTCATCTGCACCATCCAGCGTTTTAGTGCTTCATTTTGTCCTTGAGGAAATGGGGGGGTTTTGCATCATCTGGAGGCTTTACAAACACGCACCCGAGACGTGAGGGTGGCAGCACGCAGCCGAGTGCCGTAGCAAGCGATAGCTGGCAAAACGCTTGTTGGGGCAGCAGCCCGACTCCCTCAAGTGAGCTGGAATTCCCTCCAGCTATTTCTAGTCATTAGACAAGAAATTGTTTGCTCCCCCAAAATATGCACTGAAGAGCCCGTGAAGAGCACGAGGCATTGGTTTTACAGTTTGTTGTCAGTTTTTCAAATAGATGGATGCCTAAGCAGGGCAGCTGCTGGAGGAAGATTTCTCTGCCGCTGGCATGACAGATCTGCGTCTCACGGCCCTCAATCCCCATTCACTGAACGTGCAAAAACCAACAGCTTGTAGCACCTTTGTTTTCTCTCCCAAGATCAAAACGGCACGGCTACCTTCTCTTCATTACCACCACTGGCGGTTTTGGTAAGGGAAAGGCATAAGTACAGTAAGCCTAACAGCTTAATTTATTCAAGCAGTGAGTGGCTTTCACAGCCACAGAAAGCTGCTGCTTTCTGGAAAGTTTTCAATTATTTTCCAGCACAGCGGTTTTCTCCCCACCAATTCACGCTCAAAACCAGCCGAGGACTGTTTGTACAGCCGTATCTTTAAATCAAGATACCTTCAGTCACCCTGCCTGTTCAAAAAGGTTAGAGAACAATAAGTATATGTAAAAGGTCTGATATTTAGCATCAATCTTGTGTTTGGGCGATTGTTCAATTTGTCAGATTCGGGGTTTTTCTAGGTATCGCAGGAAACACCTGCCTGCCAGGCTCCTAGTAATCATGGCCCATTTCCTCTGAACCAGGCAAAACTCTCCCCAAAAGAAGGTCCATAAATAATCGCCGGGTGTTGAGTTACGGGCAGGACGTGTACTCGGTGCTGTAGCCCTGTCCTAAAAAACCTGCGGCCAGGGACCAGTACGAGCTCTTTGATCTGGGACAGCCTGCTACGGGAAGCGACAGCCCGATTGTTGAACCTGTCAAACTGGACAGAGGTTGTGCTTCCAATGTTATTTATCTTTTCTGTATCCGGTGTGTACTCAGCTGCTCGCCCGCCTTTAAATTACAGGTGATGAAAGGGAGCACGAGCACGGAACAGTCTCTGTGGCCCTGCGAGAGCTCCTGCACAGGAGGGGCGAGGAGCGTCAGCACACCTCCAAGGCAGTAGGTTTCCATGATCCTTCTCCTGGGAAGTTCCCCGTCTTTCAGTATCACATGTACACATCTTACTTGGCAGCCCTGGAGATTAGTTGTGCTGTATTTTTCCATTTCTGATTAACAAACCTGACAAAATGCTATTATGACCCAGGGTGCTTGGAAAAGGGCTGTCTGCAAGCCAAGAAAGCAATTATTTGTTCCAAACTGGCCGTCCTAGGGCTCCGTAATATTTTTATACCTCTTGTTGTCATGACTGACAATACTAAGATTACTTTTCAAGACTCCTGCCCACTGAACTTACCCGGCTCGTACCAGCAGGCATCTCGAGAAGTACCATATTAGGGGAAAAAAGAGAAAGTCAGTTACTCCCTTGATTTATCAGAACTCATAAATGACCTTTAACAAGAATTTAGGATGGGTCTTACTGGTCATTTACCAGGAAAACAACAAGAAGAGGCAGTCTTTATCATAGAATCCGTGTGGTTTTGAGCTCATAAAGTAGACACACAAGAAGACACAACACTGGATTAAGAGCCCCTGTGAGATCAGGTCCTGAGGAAAGAACGAATAACTACTTTAGGAGTCAGCAGGCTGAGTGGGAAAAGCCTGAAAAAGCCAAAGGGAGATGAAGAGCAAATACTTCAGCCGGCAGAGACTTCTGCTTTAGTGAACAGAGATCTCTCTTACGGTGTTCTTGTGCGTTCCTGGTTGTTCCTAACAGAAGTGAGGACGGGGAAGGGGCGTTCAGTGTGGGCCTCCACTATGTGATCAAGAACACATCTGAAAGCGAGCACCAGCTTTGGTCTGTACGCAATAAGCTATTGTAGCTAGCGTTGGAGACCAAGAGATTGACCTCAGCGCATCCTAACTCCTGAAAAAAAGCTCTGAGATCATCTCAGATCTCCTGCCTCAGGGAACTTCGGTCATTCAATGCACATGAATCTATTATAGAGCTAAAGTCCCAGGAAAGCAGATCTCCAGCAGGACGTTCCGGTGAATCTTGCACTCTATTGCTTGTCCCTGACATCCTTAAAGGGAAGATAATTCAAGTCTTCTAGCACCATGTCAAAGATATCCCTTCAGGGCTCATGGATGAGGCAGCTGTAGTAACTCTCCTTTTGTGACATCAGCCAGGTCTCCTCGTAAATGCATGCTGGGGAACCAGGTGAGAGTCAGCTGGGATTAGGCTGACATTCTCGGACTTGAAATTGGAAAAACCCAGAACCAAATGCGATGGAGGAAACTGTCCTCCTGATAGAGTTAAAATAAAAGTTCAAAGATCTCACTGTCACCATTGAGTGACCTTCTGTCACTACAGTGGAATATGAGGGAGCAAAAAGTCTTATGGATCAGGCAGATAAAGGAACTGCTCTATTTCTCACAGAGGCTGCTGCAGAATATCAATATGACTGGAGACAGGTACAAGCAATTAAAAAAAAAAAAAAAATCAAAGTTTTGACAGTAACACTGCACGGTCCAAAAACTCCCAGCAAGCCCCAGGGGCACGCGTTAGAAAAAAAGACATCTCCCTCAGGACACTGAAGGTGGTCCCCTAAGGGAAACCTTTCTACAACATGAGTGGAAAACATGGGTGATAGGAACAGAGGGTCCTCTTCAACAGAGAGCAGAGAACCCTAACGAGGACTCAGAACACAGGCAGAGCATCCTCCAGCACCGGTCTCTGCCCAGGCTCCACTGGGAGCGGTTGTGCAGCTGGAAAACGTTGCAAAGCTGGCATTAGGCTTTGGGTCCGTTAGCAGGGATGAACGTGATGATACTCTGCAACTCTCCAGCTCAAATCCTGCCCCAGTGTGATCTCCACCAGCACAGGTTTTGCATCCCTGAGAAATGATCTCAGCTGCAGGCGAGAAGACCCCGACTGCAAACAGCCCACCCAGGGAGGGAGCCCTGTGTAGGAGCAGGCAAAGGAGCCCTTGGTTTCAGCGGCAGTGGAACCCCAGGTGGCTTTGAACCCTTCCCTCCTAGCGCAGGAACCTCCCTCTCAGTGCCAGAGTCACATCAGATGTCTCTCTGGGTGCTGTGGGGAGGGCTGGCAGATGAGAGTGCGAAGCCTAGAGGTCACAAGAAGGTCACAGAGCAGACCCTGCAGATGACTGATGCCTGGGATAACCAAAATGTGCGAAGGACACAAGGCCTTTATAGCCCTGGACCGTTTCACAGGAGCTGAAAGTCTCAGGCTTTTTCTTCTCTTTAGGCTTTCTGGGGTCCCTGTTGAAGTCTCCCAACAGGCTGTGGGGGTCATCAGACTTCCCAGAAGCCTGAGAGAGCTGCACAAGGCGCCAGTGCAGACCCAGAGGCAGCCAGACAGCCCTCCCTGCCGTGACGGGAGCCAGCAGGCTCCCTGCGGAGCAGGCAGCGCACTTGCAGGGCTCAGGCTCTAACATTTCTTCCGACAGAAGCAGGTTAGGTGTTTGTGCACCCGTACTGTGAACATGCAGATGGACAAGCATTCAGACAAGGAGCGTACTCCCCCTTCTTTCAAGAAAGGACTGGTTTTAGGACAGCCATTTTCCCCTCAGGCAGGGCAGTCCTCCAGTGATGGCGAACCAGTGCCAACCAGAAGCGCCGCAGTTTGAAGTGACAATAACAGGGACGCAGAGAAACCTGCAAGGAGACACCCATCTTCACGTAATTCACGCCTGACCCACAACACGCGTACAGGAGATATATACCTTAAAGAAGTATTTCTTTCAAAACTGAACACTTGCTTAACGACACTCCATGAATTCGGCAGGCAGGAGGCTCTCTGAACAGCCCCTACACACACTTCGGTACACCGCAGTATCCAGCAACAGACAGTACTTTAATGAGGGAAGATGGACTGCTAATGAGTAATGGGTCAATATCCACGCACAGACCCCAGGAGTCATCCATGCTCACTTTCTGCTCTCGTTAATTGCCTTTGTATGTAATGACCTTTGCAGCCAAAAAATGCAAGTGAGGCTCTATAGCACAGAAGTCATCACTTTGCAGTAAAATGAAGGCAAATCATTTACCCAAAGAAAAAATCCTTGGCAATCCTAACAGAACTGGTAGCAGTTAAATTACCACAAGAAAATCAGACAGTTTACCACATAGCGTTACAGCTCGGTGAACGCTTAAAGCTGGCGCCACAGGGAGAGGAAGAAGCCTCTCTCCACACACTGGCACAGTGCGGACCGGGAGCAAACACCACTGAAAAACAGATTGTTTCAGCTAGATCAGTTCCTTGACCCAGTTCACTGCACAAAGACGTGTGCTGGCGCTAGAAAAGGGCAGTCTGGAGGTGATAACGTGTCCTTTAACAAGTGCCAGTTTAAAGAGGTTGCCGGTCTCGGGCTGGAGTTAATCAATTCCAGCAGACAGAGAGAATTCCAGTTCCACAGCGAGCCCCAAGGTCTGATCCGCATCCTGTGCCACGGAGCTCCGTTCACCCCTATTTCCCAAACGGTTTCAGGTCAGCACTTTCATTGATCTGCAGGGTTTGACCAGGCAGTGCTATAAATAAAGAGCAGTTAATCAACTATTTAAGTGCCCTTTTTACTGAAATAAAGAAAACCCACAGCAATGACGTCAAGATAGGGGAAAAAAACAACCCCCAAACCAGTGACTAAAGACGAAGATGATCCAAGAGAGCGCTCCCTGGAACACACTTCAGGCTGAAGTGGCTCAGAGAATAGCTGTGCTGGCTGTTGAGTCAGACTCCCCAGCGCTCCTGCGCTGACTCACCCCCCTCCCCGCTGCCAGCGCACGCTGCGCACTCCATTCAATACCGACAGGAGTTATTTGTTCAGAGTTCAAGTGCATCTGATTCATCATGAGCCACCAAACTTCTGCAGTCCGCGGAGCTCCGTCTCTCACTGCCGTTCCCTGCTGGCTAACCCGCTCCTGTCACCCCCGGAAGGGTCAGGGAAGAGACATCCCCTACTGAAGTCCTTCTGGGTCTTCCCTCTGCTCCCAGCTCTGGGACAAAAACTCAACTTATAATTTAGGATCAGAGTGATGTGCAGATTCACGATCAAGGCCACAAGGTCCTACAGGCTACCTCTGCACAGAGGAAGCCACAAAGGAGCACGTCCCCCGCTTTCCCTGCTGCAGCCTAGGGAGAAAGGTTGTGATTTTCTTTTCCCTTACCCAGACCTGGCTTGGGAATTCACTAGGCAACCTAGCTCTTGCAAATGATGCTTTTCCAGAGAAAGATGCTGGGCTCTCCCAAAACCTAGGAATGGGAAAGAACGAGGTGTTTGCTAAACACCCTCCAGGAACACAACACTGGAGCGCCTCTTTCTCAGGCACTTGCTCTTCACAGAGCCGTAGACAGAAGGATCCCACATCATGCAGACTTTGTAAGCCCTAAGTAAGAGACTTGCTCTTCCAGTTGTCTCTCCCACAGTATCTGCACCTGTGGCGCAGCGCTGTTGCACCTCCACCAACTCTCGGAAACCATGTAAGATGCAAGAGCTGGCAGATCTAGGATCTACTGAAAAGCTGCGTTAGGCACATGGGATCCCGCATCAGGACTCGGAGCTGCTGCGTGGCCAAATGTGACCGGAGCACCTGGGATACTAAACCAGAAACCTGCCGCACCACGTGGCCTCCCATCCCAGTCCCGCATGCCAGGAGTCCTCCAACCCCAGAGACATCGGACTGACGCTCAGGAAACCTTTCTCCGATTCCCCTGCTCCCACGCGCTTCCTGTGTGACCTCGCTCTGCACGGCCGTCTCTCAGAGCCCTCGGGTGTTGTTTCACAAGGCTCTAGTTTTGGCAGTAGAACTGGCTTAAGCGTCTTCCTTCCTCCCACCTCCACAGGGTTAAAGTGAGAAAGAAGCAAACAGTGGCAGAGGTCAAGAACAGAGAACTACTTTGAAAGGCGGTCTCATTGCCATGGGGCCCGGGAAGTTACACCCTCATTTTCTTCCGCTGTGAAAGAGGGATATTACCATCTCCCTTTGTGACGTGACAGAAGATACAAAGGACGAGGACAAACATTAAAGATGAGATGCTCTGAAGATGAACTTTACCACATCTTGGATCTGGTAATGATAAACTCCTCCACACCTCTCCTGTTTTACTTGGTGAAATAGGTCAAAATTAAAAGTAAAAAAAAAAAAAAAAAAAGCCTATGAGATCTGTTTGCAGCTTGACTGCGGCTCCACTCGCCAGCACGTGAGAGTGGCCCATGGACCAGCACGCAGCCAGAGCCAGGAATTCTGTCACTGCCCACGTGCGGCTGAAGGCTGAACTTCAATTAGGATATTCCAGAGTAAGCTCCCAGGAAGGGAAGCAAACAACGACAGATAATCAGACAACAGGCAGAGTTACCAAATGGCCAAAATCAAAGAACAGCTTTTATTGGCCAAAATAACCAAGAAACCATTGTCTTCCAATAAACAAAACAAAAACCTAACTGAAACAGGGGGAAATCTTTGCTAACAAAATGGAACACTAACAAACCCCACGTAACCTTGGCTGTTTGTGTTCATCCTCTGGAAATATTTCTCCCCTCTGGAAATATTTCTCCCCCTTACTAAGCTTGATTTTCTCCTTAACCCTCCTGCACCACCACAAGTAGGAGAAGAATGACAAGACTCAAAGTCACTTAGGACAAGAGAACAACCAACCTGGGAGGTATTTACACAAATGAAAGAGGCTGTTGGTGTTTGCAAACACCTTACATGCAAAGTATCTGAAGCTAGTAATTTCCCCTTTTCTGAAGATACAAACATTTTACTACATGAACTACAGTTTTGGTGTGTTTTGATTTTTTTTTTTAATCCCAGGACATGGGTACAGTTGTAGCCTACGTAGGTTGTTAAAACTCAGATGCTACCTGCAGTTTATGAGTTAACGCTTCTCTATTTGGAAACTTTGGTAGTTAAAAAAATAAAAATTGGTTACACCGAGTTCTCAAGGCAAACGATGATACTAAAACTCAGCATTTACTCATGTCAGTAAAACAAATACCAGCCAGTGAACGCAGATGTTTGAGAACACCCTGCTTTCCCTGGCAAAAGAAGTCTTAGAGGAAAGGAAAAAAACAAGACAGAGAGATGTGCCCGGGTGCAATACACCAGTTCCAATGCAGAAATTCTCAAATATTTTCACTGATTTCTCAATTAAGGGGGATACACTAACAGAAGCCATTTAAAAATATCTGATTAATAAACAGTTATGCAAATCTGTTCAACTTACAGACATAGGTGAAAATTTAAGAAACAAAAAGGCAAAAAAAAAAATAATCAGTGTCTTAAAAAAAAATTTATATTTACACACTGTGTTTTTTAAAACACCACATGTATCTGCGCTGAGCTGCGTGCTGTGCACACGTCTTTAAAGGCGTGTGAGCAGGGACAGCTGAAGCACGTCACCGCCAGAGCAGTGAAGCAACACTACAGAACTAATGAGAATTTCAGCTCCTGGGAGTTACCGACTACTATTGCTGCTGTGCACAAAACGGCACCATGTTTTGACAGAGGAATTCCACTGGAAACAGAGAGCCTCCTGCCCTAATCTAGACATGACTTTACAAAACATTTTGAGATCTAACACCCGTACTACGCCTTTTGTAAGAAAATAGAGAGCAGCTTTCAGCTGCAGTTCTTCTAAACTACTGTAGGAAGGCTTCGCTAGCACGCCTCCTCAATTGGCAACCATCTGAGGTAATCGATGATGCTGTTAAAATGAGCATCCTTCATTTCTCTCCACCTGCACCAACTGCTGCCTCCTTATTGAGTCCTCTGATCGACAAGTCGTAAACCACTTCCTCAATTTTCTTGACATCGTATTTCAGGCCATCGTAACGTTTCCTCAGGGAATCATTCTTCAGGTTGAGGAGACGGAAGCCAGAATCCAGCTCGTTGATAAAAGTTGAGATGCGGAGCGGGCGAGAATAGTCACCAGCTGTGACGCTGTTCACTGCCAGCCTGGCCTACGAGAGGAAGACGCACAGGAGAACATCAGCAGAGGAACCCACCCAAATCACGTTACTATTCCCATCAGTTACTTCACCCAATGAAGCAGTTTTGTTCCAGGCAGTCAGATTATTTATACTTGGATCTACCTTTTTGTTGACAACAATCCTGGATTTTCAGTCAAGTGACTAGTTTAAATCTTAAAACATCGGTGAGGAACAACTCTGGCATACAGACAGACAGTGTGCTAGAAGTTCAGATGGAGGTGTTGCATATTGTAACTTCCAGGAACAACTTGGGAAAGTTAGAAAACACTTTAATTTAAGTCAGTTTCAATCCAAATATATGCATGAATATCTTCCTTACCAGCTCACTGGCGAGAGTTAACACACCAGAAAGATAGTCTTCAATGTCCAGGTGAAAGCCCCGCTCTCGATCAGCTTCAACTAAGATGAAAAGCAGAGTGGTAATCAGGTGGCACTGAACGTGAGCAAAACCAGGGAGTTGAAATTGCATTTGTTTACTGGAGCTAATTTGAAATATCAAATTTATGAAATATTATTACAAAATAAAAGTCAGCCTTTTCCTGTATGTGATGTAATTACTGCCTCTTCTCAGCATTTCAGTTTAGCATCTCGTACATCCTCAACTGGACGTGCAATAGGTTATAATTAATCCAACAGAATAACTGAATTTACATTAATATATAGCAGAGGGGGCTGCAGTCCTTTTTTCAAAAAATATTTACCTGATTTTTTTTTTTTTTTTCCAAATCCTTTGCCCTGGAAGGACAGAGTTCTCCTGCAGCATAAAAATTTAATCTGTTTTCCACACTTTTTAACACCAAAAGCAAAAAGTGAGAAAAATTAGCTCTCATCTTTGTATTATTCTTTTGGTAGATTTAGGCAATTTGGATGTATAATCTTCATTGATGAAGAACTTACTAATGAATAAATACTTTTTTTCACGTTAGGTTTGCCGATTTCCACCTTCAAAAAGAATTTGTTGTTTATATAATGAAATCAAATACCATATAAATTTTGGAACCTGTTTCTTGGGAAGAAATGAAGTTCTGCTCTTTCCCTGTACCTCTGAAAGCTACAATGTCTAAAAACGTCACAAGATATTTTTCTCTTCAGTTACAACATTAACTTACTCCCAAGTATCTCTGCGACAGCCTCACGGGTCACTAACGTTTCTGACTCCAAGTAGACTACAAATGCTGCCAGAAACACCAACCGCTGAAGCACAAACCTCCAGTGCTCATGAAATCTGTTGAAGAAAACACCAAGTCAAGGTATAAGTAAGTAACATCTATTACTGCAGAGTTAGGCAACAAGCATACATTATGTATACATTATGTTTTCCACCTTTACACATAGCACTTTGCAATAATTTTGGCTTAATAAAACGACACCAGCTCAAAATCATCTCCTTGGTACTCCACAGCTTCCCCCCCCAGGACACTACGCTGGCCGCTAGCATTGCTCACACCTCTCCCTCCTGCTCAGTTCAGAGTTTCTCCGGTTCTCCTGCCCACAAGACACCCAGGGCTTCCCCTCCCCTCTTCCCTCAGCACATCTGCGCTGACAGGATTCTTCTTCTTTGACGTGTTCTTGCTAGACACTGTCCCCTTCTGGCAGCAAACAAAACACAAAGGTGACAACTTCATTTAGTATCCGCAGTATCAAACAGCCATTTCATGACAGGTTTTAGAGCTCTGTTTTCAGAAATGCCCCAAACCTAACAGCTTAACTGAAATTAACGGAGCAGCAAATGCTCTGCTCTCACAAACAAGGTCAGCTCCGATAGAACACCAATTTCTTAAACCTTCATTTTTCTTTTTTAAAAAAGCTTCTAGAAAAATAATTAAATACTGGATATTTTTAGTGAAAAGTTAAAAATCAAGAGTTTGAGCAAAAGCATTTTTTATACGTGCCAATAAAAACCTTACAATTTTCACAATGCTTCTCTCAAGAAGCATTGGTCCCCATGAACCTTTAAATCATTCTTCCAAAGTAATGATGCCAAATAATGCCCAGGCAATTCCCCTATCCACGTCTGGCTGTGTGTGATCCTGCACACCTGTAATACTGATCAGCGGGAAACTTGGTCTTCAGCGATTCCAGCTGTGTTCTCACCGTACCAAAGTGTTCACGAGCCTTCTGACATTTCTTTGGTACTGAAAAAGGAACAGCACAACATTCAGTACTTGACAGAGAACAGGGTTTTGTAAACAGAGAGTTTTCTAGTCTATGTATGCTCCTTTGTTGTCCAACGCAGTGTGCTGACATTCAAATCCATCTAAGAAATACGCACTGTCACTCCGTGAGTCACACAGGCAGGTGAGAAATACTCCTGAGTTTTGGGCTGTCTGATCTGCTCTAGTCCTTAGTTTTGAACTTGAGACAAGATGCCCCAGTGTTATTTAAGAGTCGCTGCTAATCATGAATAATTACTGTTGCTATAAAACTTATGTCATGGATGAAGAACCCATTCTCTAATGGGCACCGACAGGAGAAGACGCTGGAAAAGTCAAGTGACCTACAGACCAAGAGGCAATGGGGAATACAAACGGACGGAGGAAAACAGAGTCGATGTGGTGTCTGTCTGCGGAATGAACCAACGAGCGAAGCAGCGTGGCAGCGTACTGAGCAGGGCGACACACACGCCGTGAGAGATGACAAGCAGAGATGGAGAAAGGCCGAGAAAGGCGTTGAGCATAAGACCTCATCTGAGGTAGCAGAGGGGCAATTTCATTTGAGGGTCTGTACGTGTAGAAGAGGTGGGACTATGACAACAGACACCGCGGGGCAAGGGAGGGAGCCAGCAAGGGCAGCGATGCGGTTCAAGCCCCGTGCTGCAAGCCCACCCTCGCAGCAGCGCTCTGGAGTGGCGGGGCTACGGGTGGCACTGCAGGAGGAAGGGCACAGCAGAGCTCAGACACGAGCTGATAACGGGACGTTTTTAGTTTTAGCCGTGTGGACAGAGTAAGAGAAAGGGGTGGCTAGCTGGGTTGTACAGGTGTCACAAAGGGAGAAACAAGACGCCCTAATGCAGTGGTTTAGAAAAAACAGCGACAATCAGATCACAAACAACAGAACAGCACTGCACACAGTTGGCCCGACAGAGCACACAGACCAAGCACCGCCAGTAAATGACCTGTACAGTCAAAGGAAAAACAACTTTCTCCATTTTTTACAATATTTTTTTTCTTATTGATCAGTTAGGTTAGATGAGGTGCAACATCCCTTCAGGAAAGTACATTTCCTGCTTTCAAGTGATATATTTGAAGAAACTGGATTTTAGCCTGTCCGATGTATGTTATACCTCTGCAGAGAAATGGTCTCTTTTTTTCACGTACCACCCACTGCCACCTCCCGTTATTGGTATGAGTTACAGCCACGCTGCACCTGCAGCACCAGGGCTCGACAGAACTAACCAGACCAGTACTACTTAACTGCAGCCGTCTCAGAAATCCTGGTCACAACCCAAGGAAGGCAAAAGATCAGCCCAAAAGGCTCTCCTGCATCTTAATGTATATACAGAAGCTAGGATTATTTAAACAAGATCTATATAGAAGCTAAATCTGAAAGCTGTGATGAATGATTTTTATCAAACAAGCCCTACTAGGAGTCACTTAAGTATGTTTAAAAATCTTCTTTCAATTAATATAACATCGTTTCTGCTAAAAAAAAATAAAATGGGAGGGGCACTTAAAAATAAAAGCTTCAGGAAGCAGAAGGCAAAAGTGCTCTGTGTGGCAGCCAGGATGAAGGAAGCGTATGAAGCTCAGGGACAGCTGCCCTTGGAACACCATCCTCACGCTACGGCCTCTGTGTCAATCATGTAAGCCTTCACATGGCAGCTGGGGACAGAGTAAGGAATAAATGTGCATTTTGCCTTCTGCCAAAGGAACTTGTGACAAAAGTAAACAATCTTTACTGTAAAGTTTCAGACAACAGTGCCCAACAATACTATCCCAAGTTCAAACTATCCTCGTGCATCCTCACACCACGGGATCACCACCGGTGCTTTGCTAAACGTAACACAACGCATTTCATGAGCAAAGACACACTAAGTTGACTTTCAGCCTCCAAAGACCCTGCCTGTCACTCAGACTCATGTCAGCCAACAGCCAGCTGCAGCACACGATGTCCTGAACAGCTTTCTGAGCAGTTCCCAAACTCCGTGTTGGACAGGGAGCAGAGGACATGGAAGGGGAGAGATCCTCTAACCCTGTTCTGCAGGCTGCTGGCCTCAGGCTCTGCTGGTTTTCCTTCCACACAACTGAATAAAGGCTACGACTGGAAGTGCTTATCCCACAGCCAAACACAGTCTTACGCTTGGTGCAGAGAGCACAGAGAAGCCGGCACTGTGAAACAGCTGCTGTCAGTGCCGGGGTGGCTGCCCCACAGTACCGGAGGTTAGATGAAAAACTCAATGAAAGCAGGTTTAGCCAAAAAGTATTTTAAGTCCCTGGAGAAAAGAGGAAAGGCATTGTGCGAGATATCGTTTTAAATACCACTGACTGGTACAGGAAGCTGCCCTCCATCAAACTTCCAACCATCCCGTAGTTCTATTAACAGAAATCACACCACCCCTTACCCTTCTCTTTGGTAGGTGGGATTGCTCAGCCTGCCTCTCTGTTGTCTCCTTGAGTTTTCATCACTCTACCTCAATTGGTGATGCAAGAATAATTACAAAGGATCAACCAGCAGGTTGTGGGAGAAAGAAAGTCATCTCCCACTTACGCTGGCACAAGGGAGGGTACACAACAAGCAATACAGCTTCTGCCAGCAGCAGCACCAGCTTAAACCATCCACGGCAATACAGCTGCAGCCACCAAGCATCATTAGTTATCCTGTCACCTGTGAACTTGTAGTAATTAATACTATTTTTGCTTTTTAATTATTTAGTTATTAGTTTATATAGTTTCTTTATAATTTAATATTTTTATAGTTCAATATAGCTTACTAATAGTGTTAATAGTTTTTCTTACATCTTAGAACAAATAAATATACGGCTAAAAAAATCTTGATGCTATGAAGTTTAGCCAGAACTCCATTGCAATGAATAATCCTCTCTTTCATAGTTCCAAGAGCCATCATTTATCCCCTTTTAATCTACTAAGGAAGAATCATTCTTGTTTCTTAGTAAAAATGTGGTACTGACTCAGCAAACGGATGCTGTAGTAAGCCAAACAGCCATTTAAGCGCACTACACTGCAGAACTACAACCATTATCAAATAAAACTGTAGTCTAAACATGTGACATCTGACAAGTGCTATTTATCCCCTGAACAATCCTTCTGTTAATTGGCATTATATCATTCTGCTGTAAACCTTTATTAATCTAAACCTTTATTGACTTCCTTTATTGTGCTTGGAATTGATGACAAGCTGACAGGTCTATTATCATGAATTAACTCCTAACCTATTAAGCATGCATTCATTATCTTTGGTATTATAAGATGAGCTTCCCCCCTCCCTTTTTTTTTTTTAACTTTATTCCAAATCTCTTCCAAGACTCTGCAAGTTCCAGGACCAGCTCTCTCCCAGAATTAAAAATCAAGTGAAAATACCCTGAGCCAGCCACAGGTCTCTTCTATTAAATGCTGGAAAGCAACCCCTGAAGTTGATGCCCACGCCCACGCAAAACAACTGTCACAATATCCACAGGTTTACTCAGCTTAGAAAAATGAGTCTATGCTGGCATAAATCAGCCAATTAGCAGTTCTGATTTCTAGCACTGCCAGACTTCCTAAGTAGGTGGAAGCTGCACTTGCCAGCAGAGGTCAAACCTCAGGTGTTACACGTTGCTACGTATCCTCTCAGAGGCCAGAGAAACGCTGGGGCTCCAGCTCCAGCACGAGTGTGCTCGTGAATGTCATCAAGCTGATGACAACCAGTCAGCTCTGCAGGTGAATAAAACAGCACCTGGTGAGGTTCCTCCTGCTATTCACCTTCAGAGAGTGGCCTGCCAGATGTCTCCCCTTCCCAAATTCCTCTCAAGAGTTTCCAGGAAAGTCAGAAGGATGCTTCTTCTCAGGAAATATTAACTGACTTGAAAAAAATAGCCTTTTAGCCACATATTTAAGGAAAAAAACACATTTATTCCACAAGTTTCAACAGTAAGTCCAAAAATGGGGGTGGGGTAGCAGAAATTTGATTTGGCATCTAGGTCTGTTCTCATGCCCTGGAGAAAGTGGGTTGGCCCAGAAACATTATGTCAGCCATCTTAAACAAATTTGGACTGAAAGCAAGTAACCAGGCTAGCTACAACCCAAACCTCAAAAACAGCAGAACAATTCCAGTTGCCACTCAAATATACATCAAGGACAGCTCCTGCTTTAACGGCCTTTACAAATTCCCTTTAGATTTTGCAACATTAAGCAGGTTTTACATATACACACATACAGTCAGTCTCGTACAAACAAAACTAAAGCCCCCTCCTTCCCACAGCACCCTGAACACCCCCCAGCTTTTTGGGGGGTGGGCGGAAGAGGTGAAGAAGGAGATACAGACACAAAGACCCATCAGTTGATGGTAAAATTAGTAGGATATAAAAACTTATGTGCATGTCACTTAGAGGGAAGCCTGTGAGCCAATTCAACAACCCAGAAAGCGAACACCTGTAAAAAGAACACACTTCTGCACGGAGACAGTGAAACACCAACCTGGGGAGGGGAGAAAGGGAAAGAACGGTGTTTCCTAAGGATGAACGGTAGCTTTTCTACTTATCTGGCTTGAAACCTCCCAGCTGCCAACTCCCCCCCACCACCAGCAGCCTCCGAGAAGCCCACGCAGGACACCCCAGGAGCGCCCACGGGCGACTGAAACCTGGAAAACGGAGCGCCCGTGACACAGGGACCGGCGTACCCCGGGGGTGTCCTTTCCTTTCCGTCCCCTCCCCCGTCCCCAGGCGGCTGTTCCCCGCTGCCCCGGGGAAGGCGGACTCACTGTCCTGGAAGCCGGCTCCCTGGTGCACGCCCTGCAGCAGCGTCAGGATCTCCCGGGCCGTCTGCTCCAGCGCCTGCACCACCTTCCGGATCTCCTGCGGGGACAGGCGGCCGTCAGACCAGACACCGCGTCCCGGGCTCCCCGCCTGCCCCGCCCCGGCTCGGCTCGGCACCCACCTCACGGATGTCCTGGTCGGCGGTGAGGACGCCCTGCAGCACGATGAACATATCGCTCACCGACATGGTGCCCGCCGCCGCCTCCCGCCTCTGGGGCCTCCCGCACCCACAGGGGGCCTTCTGTGCCGCCGGCGCAGAGGCTGCCCCGCGCACTGCCTGACCGCCCGGCGCCGGGCTGCCCCGCGCACTGCCTGAGCGGCCGGAGGAGAGGGGAGATGGCGGCGCGGGCGAGTGCGCGTGGGGAGCTGCTCGCCCCGGTGCCCCGGTGGGGTGTCCGTGTCTCAGGGCCGCCTCCCGGCGCGGCGGGGCCGGGCCCGGGGCCGCGCGAGGGCCCCGCTGCCTGGGGACGGCGCCGCGTTGCTACGCGACGTCGCGCGCGAGGCGCGGGGGGGAGCTCGGCAGCGCCGTGCCCCGTTGCTAGGAGACGGCACCCCGCGGCTCTGCGCCTGCGCGTCCTCGCCGCCGCGCGCGGTGGGAGTGACGTCCTTCCGGCGGCGGCCGGAGCGTGCAGCATGGCGGCGGCGGCGCCCGAGGCTGAAGCGGCGGCGGCGCCCGCCCCCGTCTCCACACCGACGGCTTCGTTCCTGGCCTTGGAGCCGCGGTTGCAGCGCGAGTTCCAGCAGAAGGTGCAGCGGGTCCGCAACAACCGGGCGGCCAAGGTGAGCGGGGCGCTGAGGCGGGGCGGGGGAGGCCGGGCCGGGCCGGGCCGGGCCTGTCGTGACACGGTACCTTGTGCCCCGCAGGAGGAGTTGAAGCCGGGCGTGGTGTACGTGGGGCACCTCCCGCGGGGGCTCTGCGAGCCGCAGATGCACGAGTACTTCGAGCAGTTCGGGACGGTGACGCGGCTTCGGCTCTCGAGGAGTAAGAAGGTAAAGCGCCGCGCCGGCCCGGGGCCTTGGTCTCCGCCCCCCGCTGGGGGGACCCGGGCGCTCCTGCCATCGCCGGTTCGTCCCCTGCCGTTACCGCTCCTGAAGCGCCCGAGAGACAGCGGTGCGTTCGCAACCGAGTGCTTTAGGCAGGGCCCTGCAGCCTCCTTGAGGGTCCGAGACTTCTTCCTTGCGCAAGCTGCCGATTCGGTGAAGGAGCAGAGTTAACTCCTTCCCGAGGCGCCTTCAGCAGCTTCGTGTGCCGCTGCCGTCTGTCCGGTGCTCTGCCCTCGGCGCACCCTCTGCCCCACGTGGAAGGCTTTGTTGCAGTTTCATGAGTGGGCAGAGGGGGGCACTGTGCATAAAGGCTTGTCCTAAAAATCATAGAATCATAGAATGGTTTAGGTTGGAAGGGACCTTGAAGATCATCGAGTTCCAACCCCCCTGCCATAGGCAGGGACACCTCCCACCAGACCAGGTTGCCCAAGGCCACGTCCAGCCTGGCCTTGAACACCTCCAGGGACGGGGCTTCAACAACTTCTCTGGGCAACCTGTGCCAGTGCCTCACCACCCTTAAAGTGAAAAACTTCTTCCTAATGTTTAATCTAAACCTGCCCTCTTCCAGCTTAAAGCCATTCCCCCTCATCCTATCACCACATGCCACAGTAAAAAGTCCTTCCCCAGCTCTCCTGTAGGCCCCCTTTAGGTACTGGAAGGCCGCAATAAGATCTCCCCGGAGCCTTCTCTTCTCCAGGCTGAACAGCCCCAACTCTCTCAGCCTCTCCTCATAGGAGAGGTGCTCCAGCCCTCGGATCATCGTCGTGGCTCTCCTCTGGACACGCTCCAGCAGGTCCATGTCCTCCTTATGTTGGGGACTCCACAGCTGGATGCAGTACTCCAGGTGGGGTCTCACGAGAGCGGAGTAGAGGGGCAGAATCACCTCCCTCGCCCTGCTGGCCACACTTCTTTTGATGCAGCCCAGGATACGGTTGGCCTTCTGGGCTGTGATCGCACACTGCTTGCTCACGTCGAGCTTCTCATCAATCATCACCCCCAGGTCCTTCTCCACAGGGCTGCTCTCCAGACATTCTCCGCCCAGCCTGTATTTGTGCTTGGGATTGCCCCGACCCAGATGTAGGACCTTGCACTTGGCCTTGTTGAACTGCATGAGGTTGGCTTGGGCCCACCTCTCCAGCCTGTCCAGGTCCCTCTGGATGGCATCCCTCCCCTCCAGCGTGTCTGCCTTGCCAAACAGCTTGGTATCATCAGCAAACTTGCTGAGGGTGCACTCTACCCCACTGTCCATGTTACCAACAAAGATGTTGAACAGTACGGGTCCCAGTACCGACCCCTGAGGAACACCACTCGTCACTGCTCTCCACTTGGACACCGAGCCGTTGACCGCAACCCTTTGAGTGCGACCATCCAGCCAGTTCTTTATCCACCGAGTGGTCCATTTATCGAATCCATGTCTCTTCAATTTAGAGACCAGGATATGGTGTGGGACAGTGTCAAACGCTTTGCACAAGTCCAGGTAGACGACATCAGCAGATCTTCCCTTGTCCACTGCCACTGTAACCCCTTCATAGAAGGCCACCAAATTTGTCAGGCATGACTTGCCCTTGGTGAAGCCATGTTGGCTCTCGCCAATCACCTCCTTGTTTTCTGTGTGCCTCAGCAGAGTTTCCAGGAGGATCTGCTCCATGATCTTGCCAGGCACAGAGGTGAGACTGACTGGCCTGTAGTTCCCCGGGTCTTCCTTGTTTCCCTTTTTGAAAATAGGGGTTATGTTTCCCCCTTTCCAGTCGGCAGGAACCTCACCAGACTGCCACGACTTCTCAAATATGATGGCTAGTGGCTTCGCGACTTGATCTGCTAGTTCCCTCAGGACCCGCGGGGATCGGGCTGATAGACAGCATGTGAGGCGTTGCTACGTGAGAAGTGTTGCCAGGATATACTAATTCAAGGTAGAACGTGAAATGTCATGGAAAAGGCCCCATTTTAGCTTTCCTGTTTTGTGCCTGATAAATTTAATTTCTCATTTCTGGATTTATCACCTCGTTATAATATTGCTATGTACACTTGGTGCCAACAACAGAACAGCAGCGATGCAGGGCAGTGGTTTTTTTTTTAATGAATAGGTATCGGTGAGCAGTTTGTTTCATACACAGATATGTATTTATGAATTTTGTCTTACCGATTTAGGACTAAATCTACGGCTTTTAATGATTTCACTGAACTTTGTGAAATTGGTTGTGTTTAGCTGAGAATGGGCTGTGACTCCAGAAGCATAAAATAATTTTAATTTAGCTCTTTAGGTATCAAAGCATCATTTCAGATTCCTTTCTGTCGTTTCTTTCAGACTGGAGCTAGCAAGGGCTACGCATTTATAGAGTTTGAGTCTGATGACGTGGCTAAGATCGTTGCAGACACAATGAACAACTACCTGTTTTCTGAAAGACTGCTAAAATGTAAGTATAAGCTGAAGCGTAAGTCCTCTAACTTGCAAAGGAAATTCATAGTTATTTGCGTTACTTTTTATTGACTGTTAGAGAAATTAATTTATTTTTTTTTTAAACTAAATTTTATTGCAAGGTTTTTCTGTGGGGCTGAGTGTTTCCTACTTTCCTTCCCGTGTAAAGAACATCCTCAGCAGCCACTACTACTGTTTTTTTCCTCTAGGCTGATAACGCTTGTTGTGTAGTCATGTAATGTGAAATCTCAGGGAGCAGTGGGGTTTGCTGTGGAGACAGTTCCTTTGATGTGGAAATTCTTTTTCACTTGTAACTGTTGCAGCTGCTGTGTATATAGTTTGACATAAGGGGCATTTTTGATTAAAAGACTAATGAAATTAGCAGCTTTCTCAGATACGGTGATAGTAAAGCCTGCTTTATAAAGGGTTATGAGCTATATATGCATCAACTTTTGAAAAACAAGTTTCTCTGACTGTTTTCTGGGTGAAACTGAAACAGCTTTGTTCTCTTCTATCCATCCATTGTCAGTTCTCTTACTTAAGAGTATTCAGTTACTTTCCATTTTCTGTGTTTATAAAATGCTGCACTATTGCTCTGCTGCTGCAGTGGATAATGTTATATATAACGAGAACTGAGTAGCGTTACGTGAGTACGTTCGGTGAGAAGAGTAGCTCTGCTATAACTTGACGTCGTATGTTTACGATACAGGTCAGTTCATATCTCCTGAAAGGGTCCATGAAAACCTCTTCAAAAACTGTAACAAAATATTTCTGAAGCCTTCTCAGCCAGCGGTCAGGCGGTACAATAAGATACGTTCACTCATTCAGAAGGCAAAGATGACAAAGCGACTGCTGCGAAAGGAGAAACTTTTACGGAAGAGGCTGGCTGAAAAGGGGCTGGATTATGACTTCCCAGGATTTGTAAGTTTGGCATCGTTTTGATGCGTATTTTATGCAAAACATGTTTCTAAGGTTGTGTTAAATACAAGAAAATCATGTGTTTTGTGTGGAACTGGTGAAAGAGCTGGAGCACCAGGGAGACTTACTTGCGTTAAGAACGGTATAGAAGCTCCTGGAAATCGGTGTAGCACTGTTGCTGGGTTGTACTGTATGTACATGTGGGTTTACCTTTAGAGAAGTAAATAAGTAACAGCAAAGGGAAGACATTTCTTTTCTTCTGTTTGTACAAATAGCTGGGTATCCTGTGGTTTCTGTATTTGTCTGTAGGTCGCAGAAGAGCAACAGGGGCTTTGCCCAAGCTCTGTGGGAGGCTTTGGCAGGGTATTTAAAGGCAGGTCCCAAGACTAGAGTTTCCATCCCTCAGCCTTGCATAAGCTAACCAAGCATGTTCCTCATTTGCAGAGTGCTTGGGTGAAGTACTTGAGGTTCAAGCCATGCTGTTGAACACAATATTTTTTTTAAATGCACAATAGCAGCTTTTCTTACATTGCTTTGGGTTGTTTTGTTCAAGCCCCATCACCTCTGTGGCACTGTAGCAAAGATTTTGTAGTTATGAAGCAAAGAAGCCTATAGACTGTTAAGTGACTGTTTGTGTCTTCACACAAGGAAGTTTGTAGTGATCTGCCTGATCTGTCTTGCTTCCTAGGCTGCCCAGGAGCTTTCCATAAAAGAAAAAAAGATTAAAACATCCAAGAAATCAAAACTGAACGTTTCTTTGAGCAGCCAGGTAAGATCAAACAGTCCTGGTGGTGCCCAGCACCACGCTCCACCATTCACACTGGGGTAGATATTTCAGGTCTGCAGCTGGTTTCTTCAGATCAATTTCAACCCCTGAAAACCTTGACATTGTTTGACAGATTTTAGTGCCAAAAATAGCTCCTTTGAGATGTGTTAACACTCTTGAATGGGGGAGGGTGGTTGGATCCTCTCAGTTCTTTCTCCTTGGGCAGTATTTAGTAGCAAAGTCTTCTGCTCGGCGTGTTGTAACTAGCAGTGCTTGTCCTGAGGTGTGTCCAGGCAGTGGTATGTCTGCTGTCAGCCTCTGCTGTTCAGCACTAACTTGAGGCAGGAGAAATGCAGGCTGCTGGGACAGTCACCTGTACACCACACCTACACCTGTGCTTTAAACTGGTACGAAATGAGCTTGCTGTCATCCTTCTGCTGGTCTGCACTACGTTATAATACCAGCCTGTTTTGACAAAAAGGACGTTGAACCATTAATACTGTCCAGTGCTGTCCGTCCCCATTTACATACTATACTGTCCCTCTTCCCTCATGCTCCTCAGGCATGGTATTCCAGTATTTTGAAAACTAATGCCAGCTGAAGCTAGCAGTAGGATGAAAGGAAAGCTCAGGCCATCAGGACTGAGGTTTGGCGCACTGACAGTGAAAAGTCTGTGAGGTATTAACATTTCTGTTTTGTTTCATTACTGCTGTGAGTTTGATTTTTTTTTTTTTTTTTTAGTTTTTTAATGTTACTGGATTTATTTGTGATAATTGGGACAGGGCTTGTTGTGAGGAAGACAGAATAACTCATACATTCAGTCAACTGAGTTCTGAGAACTTACTGAAATAATGAAGCTGGGATGTTTCAGCTCTGGCATGGGCTTGAATGTGGCATTTCTGTACGCCAATCTCAAAGACACCTTTTTTTTTTCCTGATTCTTTTTCTCTTGGCTTTTTTAGTTCTTTGAGTCAGGAAATACAAAGTTTAGAAAGCAAATGTGCATAATGTCATGTTGGAAAATGTGAACTATGAACTAATTTATATTTGCCTTTCACATACACTTTTTTGAAAATGACTCTTTTGTCTGAAGAAATACTGTCTACAAAAATAGCTAGTTTTAAAAAGAAAACAATTTTCCCTAACATATGGAAGTTCTGAAGGAGAGCCGGACTGAGGTGCCTTGTGGTACCACAGAGGCAGTGACAACTTTCTCTGGCAGATGCTTTGCAATGAATCGTGTTTTTCTGATCTCTTCAGGATCCTACTCCAGTCTGTACTCCAGCAGTGCTCGAGCGCCGGAAAGCTTCCCAGGTGGATGATGATGCAGAGGACAAAGAAATATCTCTCAGACTGCCCCCTGCCAGTGTCAAGAATGCTGTGCAGAGACCAAAGAAGCAGCCAAGAAAAAGACCAAACCTGAAGAAACAGAAATAGACTTAAAATTGTGATGGCTGTAGCCGTGTTTTTCCTCAACTCAAAAACTGTTGAGGTGGAGCTTCTAGTGGTTCTGCTGCCCTGGCTTGGTTCATCTTGACTAGTCTGTTTCAATCTTTCCTAGGCAAGGAATCTATTCATGAATCCTCCCCCTCCTGTTTAGCCGTCAGGGGACCTACAGTCTGCTCTGCCTTTGAAGATATTCTTTACTTTGTACTCACAGGTGCCCGTGCTGTGACATACCTACAGTTGTGCCAGAACCTTCAGTTGATTCTGTAACTTGTCTCTGGCGCTCACTTTTTTTGAAAGACAGTGTGAGGCTGTCCATTCAGAACTTGCTGATGCGGCTGTATCTTACATTTATAATTAATGATGGGTTATAAAAAAAAAATTAACTATTTTTCAACTGTGTTGGCTCTTGGTAGTGGTTCTTCTGTTTAACTGACTGTTCGTGTTTCGTGCAAGTTCTCATGTAGTTACACAAATAGAGAGTGAGGGATTTTTTTCCCCCAAGGAAGACATAGCTTGAATGTCATCTTATTTGTGATCAGTCAAGATCTGCCTGTACTGTCCAGGGCAGAGGCAGAATACCCCACTGCTTGAGCAAGCCGGTGGCTTTCAACCCTGCTTTCAGCAGTGCCTGGGAAACTCGGCCTTTGCCAGGATGTGGAGTGGTTGCAGAGGACTTGGAGAGGACTGAGATTAGGAAGGCTGTAAGAGATGGAGGAGGATGGCTGAAGTCATTCGCATTCAAGATTCCCGTTCCTTTCCCTATGCAGGCAAAAGATTTGTGTTTGAGAGTGTACCCTGCTGTGGAGGATGTAGGGTTACCATTCTGTTGGCTGGTGACTTCGCCAGCGTCACAGCTACGCTTTCATTCCTCATGCATTTGTGTAAAAGGCACTTCATGCTGCTGAGGTCCCAGGCGTGCACGTACCGACAGACTGCTTTTCCTCTGGGCTGATCAGGCAGAGGTAACTTGCTCATTCTCTGGGGCTTTGCGTGTCATAAACATGCTGTTGTCTGGTTCAGAAAATGTTCAAGGACCGGCAAAGTGTGGCTGCCTTTAGAGGGGCTTCTTGGTGAACTGTGGAGAGAGGCAAATGGTGACAACTCTTATGTCCAGCTGTTCTCAGAGTAAGCAAGGCTCTTTGAGAAGATGCATCAGTAATCAGAGAAGTCTGGGTTATGTTAGGAGTTCTGTTGTCCTTTGGGCCCTGCAGCACCTTGTCGCTGTGTTTTAGTTTCACTGTCTGTGTGAAACAAGGGTATCTTTTGCTTCAGGGGTTGATAAGTGCATCGCAATATTGTAGGAAGTGTCTGGGTGGGTGACCCAGGAATGGGAAGGCAGGGTTTTGGCAGCAGTAGTATGAGTTCAGAGAACTGAGTGTAATTTTTTGTTGTGCATCAAGATTTGTCTTTGTTCCAACCAGTCCTGTTTGAAAATGCAGTTTTCCTGTGCAGTTAGAATTTGGATTTTATTGCAAATCTGAGACCTGCAGAAATTCCAGTTTGTGTTTTGTGGCATGTACTTAGCCTTGGTCTTTATTGTCTGAGGTGAAACACACTCCGCTGCTGCACTGTTGGCTGTAGGCCAGGCTTGGCAGAAGATTTCAGAGGAAAGCCCAGGTGATGATAACGGGCTGCTCAGGTGGGTGGCTGGCACTAATTCCCTGGTTATTTTAAGACTCGGACTCCTGGCGGAGGAGGAGAAATCTGAACCATTGACCTGGCTAATTCTGTCCTATCTGGCCTGATCACCTGAATAATCATGTGATCGTAATGACATTCTCTGGGTTACTCAAATTAGATCATTCTCCTTTGTCGCTCTAAACTGTTGGGGAAGCCACTTGGATGAGCGCGTCTTTTTATCGAATGTTTGTCATCTCAGGCATGCCAGGGAAATCTGTTGACCAGCCCAATGGTCACCGACAATCCTTGCCTTTTAGTAGCAGTGTTGCTGCGTACATCTGCAGGCTTTCTTCTCTGTGCATTGTTTGATGCGAAACAGGCAATGTTTACACCTCAAACCCGTGATAAATACATCCTTAGCTAAGGTTCAAGATGAACGTGATCGGAGCGGTTGGCAGAAATTGCTTATGTGTTAGTAATTGACATAAAGCTCTGAAAAAACTTTTCTACCTCGACTTCATGCAGCAGAGAGCAGCAGAAGAGAAGCAAAATGCATCTTCCCGGAATGGACAGTTTTCTTTGAAAATTCATATTCCTGACTTTGTGTTGTGCCAATAAAGATGGCTGTTGGGTCAGGATGAACTGGAAATGTGGCTGCACTTTCCGCTGTCTGGAGCGGAGTCTCTTGGGCGCAGTCTGACACCGGGGGGCAGCACGCTTCAGTTGTGTGGATGCACGCTGCCGTCTGCACAAGGTTTCCTCATCTCCCAGATTTATGAAGAAACCTGTCTAGTCCAGGCAGTTTGCAGTGACTGGCAGCATTGGTGTGACTAACGCATCTCTAACACGAGTTAAGAATACAGGAGAAACCTGATACGGATCTTAATCAAATATGCCCGTTTCTTTGGTGTTGCCACAAATAGTCCTTCCAAGGCTGTTGAGTTAAAGCTGCTGTTAAGAAAACTTAGTTTATCTAGAATAACCTATCCAGTGCAGTTCCATGTTCACCGACGCGTCAGCAGCTCCTGTCCTGTGCTTCCCATTCCAGCCCCTTGGCCTGCATTTTGAACCTGGAGTTGCTATTTTTTCCTACTCTGCTTCTGTTACCGTGCTCCTCTCTCTGCCCAACGTTGTGCCCCCTGCCTGGAAGCCTGTGTCTGCTTGCTGCTTTCTTCTGTGTTTTACTCTGTGGCTTCTTTTCATGCTGCTTGCTGTGCCTGGGCTATCCTTTCTAGCTGCATGAACTTCCAGGGACTTCTGCTTCAGCAGATCTCTTTGAAAGGTTTGTGTCTTTAAACTAGCGCCCTGGTTGGTGCTCACTCTCTGTATTTTCATGGCAGCGAGAGCCTTGATGGGAAGACGTTCAAGAAAGCTGTGCTTACAATACGGTTTGCTTCCTGCTGTGATTTTCCTTTCCCTTCCTTTTGTTTATTGGTCTTCCTTCAATTGAGACCAACTTAGATGGCAAATCTGAAAAGCAAGGAAACAAAATTGTGTCCTGTTTGAGTAAAACACAACAACAATACCCAGCCTACAGCAAGGAACTCTCAGCAGAAGGGTAGCTTTTCTTGGTGATAGTTTCTGTTTTTAGGCTGCCTGCGTTATTAATACACTGCTGTCCTGGGAGATGTACATAAGCAGAAATTCAGACACCTGATACTTGCCAAACATAGTTTCCGTAGCAAGTGGGCAGACGTGCTGTGTCATGAGTTATGCCTCACAGTCCTTGCACTGATTTTTATTTCTCAGCTCTCCGGTCGTTTGTTCATTTATCTTTGACAAACAAACCTCCTGGCCACTGATTTTAGGGCAGGCTGTGAGTTGTTTTCACTGGGATGCTCGGAGCGTTGGGGCTTTGGTTTCAAGGCATAACTTGCAAGCTCTCTGCCTTTCTGTAATGAGTGACTGTGGAGCTGGTTTACCGAACACCTACATATGTAGCACCGTTTGCAAGCTTCAGAAACACTTAGGTGCCAGCAAAGTCTGCTAATTTACACTCGTTTATTCTGATGTCTGTCTTGCAGGAAGGGGAGCTGGGCTTAGGAGTGCATAGCATTGCCCAGCACGTGAAGCACTGGAAGTAAAAGAGGAATGGGGTGGGGGAGAAAAGCAGAATTGTCTGCAAAATAGAGGGGAGAAAGGAATGATGAAGCTGATGCTTGCCTTTAGAGAAAAAGGCGTCGGTGAATCTGGCAGTGTTAGACTGCTTGAAATTAAAGATGCAGTTTGATGTTTTTCTTATTTGTTTTGCCTGGTAGATGTGCTGTGGGATGCCCAGGCTGCACCGTGTGTTGGGAGTGTGCTGCAAACCGTGGTCCAAGTGCTGGTGCTTGCTCATGAGCCTTGAGTGGAGGAGGAGAGCAGGCTGGGCAAGTGGCACTTGCTCTTGCGGGTAACAAGCCTGTTTGCTTGCATACCTGGCTTTTAAAATGGCTGCAGCCCCGAGGAACAAGGCTAAAACCTGTCTGCGAATAGCTCATGGTGCAAGGGAGGATTTATGCATGGCTCTGAGGAGTGCATCCTCTCTTCCTCAAGACTCGCACCAGCGAGGCAGAGGGTAGCTCTAGCAAATTCCTCCTCTCCTGACTTTCCCTTCAGAGTCCTGGGGTGTTTGGTTCTCACTTTGCCTCTGTGATGCAGCTGGCCAGGGCAGGGCTGTGTTGTGTGAGGAGCCGTGCGCACCCCTGCCCTGGGCAGGGTGTTGCAGGTGAGAGCTGGGCAAGCGGGTAACAGGAGTACGGTGGATGTGATCTCCATTAGGTGTTTTCCAGAATATCCATGAGTCCTCCTCTTGGACCAGACTCCTTCATTGTCCGAGATGCTGTTCAAACACATACTGTTTTCCGGAGTTTACAATCTAACCCACAAAGCCTTGAAATGTCCAGCTCCAGGCAGCAGTAATCTGTGCCTTCTTGACCAGAGATGTGTGGAGGACCACCCCAGGGTGCTGCTGGAATGGTGGCAGTGGGGTGGGCCGTTCTGTGCGTCAGGCTGCTGCCTGGCACCGCTAATGCAGGCAACGTCCCTCCCTGCCCCAGGCCAGCAGCTGTCAGAGCGAGCCGAGGAAACGGATAACTGCATGAGTGAGAATTGCTGAAGTGAAACATTTTCCCCCATGCAGGGTGCAGCAAGGCTTCTCATCACTTCTCCCACCCAGCGTTAATTAAGCATATGGCAGGGACAGAGATGCTGGCTGTCCTGGGAGACTTGGACTAGTTACACAGCTGAGTTTCTGTGGCCAGTAACTGTGGATCTCCTCTGCTGGGAAAGGATAAGCTACAGAGAAGCTCCTACACAAGCCTTGGCCCTGGTCAGGGAAGAAAGTGCTGGTTTGTAATTTTCTTCTAATGTGGTGTTGAAGAGAGCGGGCAGGATTGTGAGGACAAATGCTGCAGGACTTTGAGACAGATGGGTGTCTGCAGTAAGCCGCGGGCACTGGAGTCACCTTTCTGTGGCCACACATTCAGCCCTGCACTTGACCCATCATGTGGAGTCTGGGGCCTGGCCTCAGTTTGAAACTTCTTGTTTTAAAGAACAGGGAGGAGAAAAACAAACAAAACTGTGTTTCTGTGCGTTTTTCCAGTGCTGACTGAAAGAAGGGCTTGGTGGGCAGGTGCAGACCTGGAAATCAGACTGCTTGCTCCGCAGGGTGGCATTGCTGCCAGGTTCCCGCAAGTGCTTGTGCAAACCCCCAGCTTGGATGTGTTTTGGTTTCTTTAAAATGAGCAGGGAAGTAGAGTTACTTCTGTCAGGGTGGCTTCTGAAGGCTGAAAGCGTTGCACCATTGTGAGGGTGAAGGCAGTACCTTGCCTCTCTGTCTTGCTTGCTGGGTGCTGAGTTACTGTTTCTCGCCAGCACACCTTTTAGAAGGCAGTCGCGCAGTGGGGAGTGAGCAGGGGTCTGTGCCAGTCATGCAGCAGCAGCGCAGCTGCTTTGTCGCCTGCAGCATTTTTATTTCTGTTGATGGGAGAGCTCGAAGGAACCCAGTGTGACTTTCAGGTGCTGGGCTGTGTTTGCAGGTCTGACTGTTAAAAGAACCAGGTTCATCCGCCCAGAAGTGATGGGCAGAGGAAATGTAAGACAAATCTATGAGGCTTTTCCCTCAGCTGTCCCACACAAAGACATGATGTTTCTGGTTTGTTATCTGGTCAATGCTTGAATTGTATCCTGAAAAATAAATCATCCAGGTTTGGAGCTGCCGGAGCTTTGTGTCTGGGCTGGCAGGAGCTATGCGAGTGCAAAGGACTAGTTTCGTAGACGGTTTGGATTCTCCTAAGGTAAACCTGTCCTTTGGTGTAACGTCAATGCAGTCACATCGGATGAATCACAGCCCAAGTTTTTATCCTGAGAACTACTAGCTCAGCTTTTTTTTCCCCATCAGCTCATAATTTTACAAGATGAAATCGTGCCATGTTAATACGTAGTATAAGATTCAATCAGTTGGTTGTTAAGAACCATTTGGAGTCGGTGATTTGGACAATTGGTTTTGAGTGGGCTGCCGGTATATGTTTGCTGCGTTGCTGTTCAATGTCAGCCCTACCGTTGCATTTTGTATACGGGCTTCCATTAATTTCAGTAGAAATCTGCATTTGGGGTGAAGGGTGACCTAATCTTTAAAAAGGATCTTAATCCACTTAGCCTCTCTTGCAAAGCTCAGCATTTTTTTCCTTGTCAGGAGCAGACTGCATTCCTAACCTTGATGTGTCACTTTCCAGTTGGCTTGATATTTGGGTGAGGATAAAAAGGAAATGTTTTTCAAAGATTAAAAGAATCCATGCTGCTAAGGTATGTGCATGTGTGATGTGCAAGTATAAAAAAAAAAGACGTGAGCATAATTGTGAGTGTTTGGGTGGTGGAAAAAAAGATAAAATAACACAGATAACTATATAAAATAACAGCAGATGACTGTAGAGAACAAGCACAGGAAGAGGTAAATCCATTTGAAAGAGTGTGAAAGGGAAATTATGAGGGAAGAGGAAATGGGACTGAAATGTTGTTTAATGCAAATTTAAGTGCAGGACAAAAATAGGACTCCTGTTGTTTTGACCTGTAAATGTCTTTTCCCAGAGGCCTGGGGGCAGCCAGGAAAAATATGGTCTCTGATGCAAACATAAGACGTAGTGCCCGTGCCGTGTTAAGACTAGAGACCTTCTTCTAAGCTACTTCATTAAACCTAGCTCAGGTCAGAAAGGGTGGAAAGCTGTTGCCAGTAGCCTGTGTTCAGTTTTGGGGTGGCTTCTGCTCAGACTCCAGTCACAAAACAAAGAACGTCTCAATTAACGCTAATTGGTACCTTCCTTGATGTTTTGGCCAGGGCGAACAAACTGTCCCCTGCCACCGTGGAGGCAGTCACTCCAGGTCAGAGCAAGAGGCCTGTGGGGATGTCGCGTGGCTCACAGGACATTCATGCCAAGAGGAAAACTCGAATCAAACCCAATTCACGCTGCACGAAGGCTACCTGCTTTGTATGTGATCTTCTTCCCTGGGTGGCCAGATTTCTGCAAGGAGTGAACACACGCAGAGGTGCCCATGTGCACACGATGAGCCTTCAAGCCATTTGCTCACTTCCCTTTAATCAAAACCTTCTGCTCTCGCATTTTCTTTTCTGTTTGGTGACCGAAGCGAAGCTTCATGTGCCTTCACGTGGGAGTTAAGTGGGTCAGCGGGCTGCTTTGTTTGTGGTAGCTCTCACGTGGAAAAAGCCTGATGCAAAATGCTGAGGCTTGGCAGGAAAGTGCCAATTAAAGATAGCAGTGCAGGAGCATGTTGTCTGAGCTGAAAGTGCTCGAATCTGGGGCTGTGACAACTTCCATATGCAACAGAAAGAACGAGGAATTATTAAATTTAATGTTGATCTGAAGTAGCTAGTACTTTCCCTGTTTCAAGTGTTTGAAAGTATGGACAAGGAGTTCGTTCCCTGTTTCATTGGCAAGGTAAGTGAGGGGTAGACGAGGTGAGTCGCACAGGGAGCCTGTGCCAGAGCGGGATCAGCAGCCCTCGGAAGCTGGGTACTTGGGGCTCACCTCGTGTTGGCCCACGTTATTTATCTTTGTGCCAGGAGCCATCCAGCCTTCTCCTTAGCACGGCACAAGTCTGTTCAGGTGATGTGTGAGGGAGATGTAAGTGCCAGGAGATGGTGAAGGGAGAGACGCAGTGTTACATCGACTCGGGTGAAGTTGTTCTCCCCCCTAGGTGTATAAGTAGTCAAGTTGGGACAGCACATAAAGGAAATGCGGCTTCTAAGTCTGCATGGCACTGTGCTCAACTCCAGGGAGACAACCCAGTGACAGCCAGGCTTTGACGCTGCTACCTCTGCTGTCATGGGCAACTACATCATCATACTACCATTCATAAATGAATACATTTCTCCTTGGAGCGCTTGGCCCTCAGATTCCCGAGCAGACATTGTGCAAAAGGGCCCTGAAGGAAAGGGGAAGAGCAGGTCGCTCAGGTATAGTCAGTGTTTCTACTGAAATAGAGCCTCTCTCCCTCCCAATCCATCCCTCTGCTTCCCACTAGTTCTGGTTTATTGGTGTGTTTTTGTGTGAAAGAGCAGTGTTGGGGAATGAAAGCTAGAATATCCATACGTTCCCTTATTTTAAAAAAAGCTTTCTGGCTTTACTTTGCCCTTCCTTACAGCTTTCTGTGCCCTCCTTGCCGATGTCCATACACTGATCTCCTGTTTCATCTAGCAAATGGACCGTGCTTTATTTTGCACGTGTATAGGCACACACCTACTCATGACGAATCAGACCTTTCTCAACAAGCGGGGAACAGTGCGCTTTGCAGGTGGACTGATGAGAGAGATACGTGCTACTTCACTGGGAACAGTATCCTCTCAGGAGGCAGATGTTCCTGCCTTTCTGCTGCACTAGTCTGTCTGTGTTGGAGATCCACGTGCGAGACAGGTAAGTAAATGCAGATCTTTCAGAAATGAGAGCACAGTAAGAAGTACCTTTTTTTAGGTATGTTATTTATAAGGGTAATGCCAAATGCCTGCTGTTAAACCACTGGTAGTGAAGTACTTGTCAAGCACTCGTGTGATGGTAGCAGCTCCTCCAGTTTCCTTCATTTACAGCGTCCTTTCTGCACCCCGGGATGAATCGCCAAGCACTGCTTAGAAATAGCACGGTCGTTACCTAACAGTAACTTTGGAGAAGCTGAGCTATCCATGCAGATTGGATTCCATCCAGAAACTTGGATCTGGTTGCTCTTGGGGTATCCCAACGTGCCTTCATGGTGGGTTTCCATTGTGAACTGTCACAGACAATGGGCACACAGGCCGGTCATAGATGGTGCAGATCGATGTCCCTGTGAAAGTTGACTGACTGCACAGCATAATTAAGAGCCTCCTCTGAGCAGAATTAAACAACACTGAGATGCTGTGAGACTCCAAAAGAAAGCTTTAAAAAAAAAAAAAAAAATCCATGAAAGGACAGTGTTTTATTAGAGAAAGCAGGATGAAGTGTGTGATATAGTGTGTGAGATAGTGCAGTACTATATGCAGGAGCGATTAATTTTAAAAAAGCTAAAGGGCAAGAATCAGAACAGTGCCTTCACTGCCTACTTTTAAAAACTTTGAAGAATACCTGCAGGTTACAATGTATTTTAGACTTCTTTTCCTAATGAAGATGAGGCTTATGTGATCAGTCTGTCTGTCTGCATCTATTCAGCTGTCAGGCTAGCCCCCTCCTTTTGCCTGCTCAACATTTAGGGAGGAGGAAAGAATCTCGCGTTTCATGAGAACGGGAGGAGAGAAATAATCACTTCCAGCCTCAGGGAAAGGCAGGAGGGAGTTTGGGCACGGTGTGGTTCCTTTGGCAGCTGCCTGCCAGTCGATGTGCACATGGATACAGCCCTGGACTAACCGCACCTCACGCTGCCTGTGTCTCCTTAGGAGGGGAGTGTCACAGGACACACAAAGGAAGGTAGGGCTGCTGAGAGAGCAGAGCGGATTAGAGGGACAAAGAACACAGATCCGTAGGAAACCAGGCATCATTAGTGCTGCTGCCCATGGAACAATTTAGTTATCTTAAAAATATAGGCATAAACTGCTCTAAAAGTCTCTGCAGGGAGCCAAGGAAATGGTCATGTAATAACAGAAAAACCCAAAACATTAGATAGAGCTGATTAAATGACAGAGAAATTTATTTCTGTGCAGAGACTCTACCTGTTTTATAATAAAAATGTGAGGAAAACACATAAAGACTGTCTGCAGTCTATCTGTTAATTTCACAGAAAGGAAGCTTCGAAGTTTCATGCAGTTGACACCTTGCAACAAGAGAGAAAAGAAAAATTATATTTTCTGTGAAAGTTTTATCTAGGAAGGTGAAAAAAAGTACTTAAAACCCAAGACAACTGTGTCTCTCAGCATTTCTTTATGAAGCTTTAGACTGCCAAACTGTGACCCTAAAATTGCCAGAAGTAACAACCTATGAAAAAAAGTGCAAACACCCAATTATATCAGAAGGCGGTATTGAGAGATTTCCAAGGTAAATGCCTCTTTGTTGTAACACTGAAGAGAATGAATTCACAGCAAATGTGTGATACAAAATTATCAATTTCTTACTGAAGCTAAATGAAATACTGGTTATCGTAATTCAGCAAACAGAACTATTTGATCAATTTTTATCTCATTTCTTGCTCAAAATAGAATGTGATGGTATTTTAGGTAGTAGAGAGGGAACTATTCTAGAGTCTCCAAGAAAACTTTGCCTATAGTTCTAACAGCTTCAGCTGAACTGGAACGATTGGTGCTTTATTAATGCATCGATGATCCTACCTTGTCATCAGCTGCTGTTAGGAGCCTGCAAAACGAGAGAAGGGCAAACAACTGGAGTCCTGGTTGCAGAACTGCCCAACTGGGGAGGGAGAGCGAGTGCTCAGCACAGGGGCTGGCCCTTCTCTGAGCGCACAGGGGTAGTAATGTGGCGACTGGAAAGCCACACGAGATGAACTAGAGCTGTTGTGTCTCAACCGTGGGTAGTACTGAGCTAGTTAGGGCTCTCAGGACGCCTGGGGGGTGAGAACCAAGGTAGTTTCTAAAGCCGGTTTGTAATCACCTGTCTTCAGTTTACACAGAGCTGGCATCCCTTTAAGCACTAATATCCCCAGCTTTCTCTTGACATCTGTGCAGCCTTTTCCACTTTTTACATTCGATCTATGTTGATTCCTTCATGCAAACCAGCACTTACGTATTCCTCTGAAACCTGGAGGTGGGAAAGAACAAATTAGCAAATTTAGGTTTATTTGGAGGGGGCTTGCCAAGAGCCATTCCCGTGCCAGAACCGTGAGCCATGAAGAAGGGTATTACTATTTCAAGAAGATGTGACGGAAAAGGAACCACTTTTTCCACAAAGAGTTCTTCTGTGTGAACTGTTTTGATGGATCAGAGTATGTACTTGTTGAAAACTGCAGTGTTATACCACCTTATGGCGGTCAACTGCTTTCTGCAGGGCAGAGGATGAGGACAGCTGGGGGTGTTTGAGGTGAAATGAAGGTTTCCTACGAGCAACACTAGAGAAGCAGTCATAAGCCTAGGGAAGAAGACGGTCAGATGTGTCTTGGTAAAGCGCCTACGCACAGGGACTTTGTTTCCTATTTTCACCGCAGTTAGTCGTATAATAGGAGCACTGCAACTCATTCCATTTAGGAGAAAGAATTAGTTGCTTTTGAATGCAGCTTTTTAACGAAGGCTGCACAAAAAAACACTGTTTCCCTCAATAGGGAATCATTAAAAGGTGTGTGGGGGAGTGGCTATTCACTGAGACGCAGCCTCAGGCTCCCTTAGGCAGGGCAGCTCTTGGCCCCCCAGCTCTGGAATTCCTCTCAGCCCGTTTCAGCGTCTCGCAGGCCGGGGGCACCACCCGGGAGCACTGTACTCCCCGAAGCCTTCTGCTGAGCCAAACGGGCCGGGACTGGGTTTCGAGCCTGCCCTTGGCCCCGCTACGCCTGGAAAGACGTTCGTCTGCCTTCTCACAGCAAACACCCGGCGGCCCTGTCAGCACCAACGGCTGCTGCCGCCACCGCCGCGCGCGCGGCGTCGCCATGGCGACCGGCCCCGCCCCTAACGGCCGCGGCGGGCGGGGCGGTACCGCCCTTGCGCACGCGCACCGCGCACACTGACCTCACCGCCGCCGTACCGGGGGGGGGGGGGGCCTCCCCGCCCCCCCTCCGCCTACCATAGAGATCGGCGGGAGGCGCGTTTTCTCTAGCCCTCGCCTCGCACTCTATGGTGCGTACCGGGAGGGGGTAGTGTGGCTCCGCGCCCTGCGCGCATGCGCGCTGTCGGCCCGGGGAGCCTTCTAGAGGCGCGGGGCGGTGACGCGCCGGCGCGGAGGGGGTGCGGTGGCGCATGCGCGCTGGGTCCCATTCTTCCCGTGGCAGCGGGGCGGGCGCAGCCATGCAGCGCAGCGGGCGACGCCGCCGGCACTGAGCGCCGTCCGGCCCCCGCCCCGCCGCTGCCGCCTCCGGCAGGTAACGCCCGCCGCCGGCACCGCACCGCGCCAGGGGGAGGGGGGGGCGCCGGGGAGGGGGGAGGAGAAGCGCGGCCGGGGGCTTTGTGTGGTGACGGCGGGGAGCGCGGCCGTGAGGGGAGCGGGGCGGGGCGGGCGCCGCTGGGGCCGTCCCGCTGGCGGTAGCGTAGCGGAGCGCAGCCCCGGCTCGGCCAGCGGTGCGGTTTGTTGGAGGGGAGGGGGAGGACGGTCCGGCGGCGTAACGGCCGCAGCGGGAGCCGGGGGTGCGGGGGCTGCCGGGGCCCAACGGCCGGCGCGGAGGGGCCGCGGGGGTCAGCGAGCGGCGGGGGCGGCCGGCCCCGGCTCCCCCGGGCGCAGCGGTGGTGTGGGCTCCTCTGCGGGCAGCGCTTGTGGCCGCGCCGGCCGGCGGGAGCGGGACGACGGGTACCGGCTGAGGGGAAGCAGCAGCAGCGCGGGTCCAGCCCTGCGGCGGGAGAGGCGGCGGTGCTGGGGCCGTCGCAGGACAGAGGCCTCCCGTGAGGGTCCCCGCTGGTGCAGGCGGTGGCTTAGCGAAGGGAGGTGAAGTGCAGCCGTGTGGCGTTCACTCGGCAGGGCAGGATTGCCATAACGTCTTGAGGATGCTGTGGGGTTTTTTTTGTTTGTTTGTTTGTTTGTTTTTTTTAAACCATCTTGTGATTTGGGTGGGTTCGGCTCTTGCGTTTGGCCCTTTTGTGCACGTGTGGGGGTTTACTTCATTTGTCTCTATCAAAATTTTTAATGCGCGTTGGGTGAGGACTGGAAGTTTGTGCCTGTACAAAGAGGTGGATTCATCATTAGATGAATCGTGCAAAACCGCTTTGGAGAGATGATGGGTCTGAGTAAATAAAATATAGTTATTTGTCAGTGTGTTTATACAGGCCTCTGTGGGCTACACTTAAGGTAGTTTCAATGTATGTGTCTTCAGATATATGTGAGGAAGGGAAAAGCCACCCCCTTCCCCACGCCCCTGCACAGCTCTGTGGGAAACTGAGGCAGGGTGACAAGCCCGAGGTTGTATGGGCAGCCTGTGGTGGAGTCAAGCAGAGGCTTCCCAGGTGTGAGGGTTGTCCTGACCAGTAGCTATCTCTGTCCCTTGTGGACTTACTTCATAAGTTAGCGTTTAGTAAAGGAGACAAGGGTTAAGCAAAGAAACATGTGCTGAGACGGTGTTGGTAGGGTAGAGATGTGGTGTCCACTCCAGTGCTTCTGCCAGCATCTCGGGCAGATATGGTGGAGTCCATTTTGCTGCTCAGTACTGCAGACTGTTTCTCTGCATCTTTTGAGTGGTTGTATCTCCATTGCTTGCTCCTCTTGAGGCCACCTGGATACTGTGGAAGACAAACCAAAGTATTATGCCTTGATACCTGATGACACAAATCCACCATTTAGATCAGTAATTCTCAGATTAGATCTTGCAAAGGCATTAGAGGTGCGAGTGTTTGCTACTGTGTGGGATTCTGAACTGGATTTAAAAGAGGTTTGCAACTGGAGAGGGGGCTGCAGCTGAATATGTTTAAGAACTTCCAATGGTGGTGAGCTTTCATTACAGCAAAGGATTACGCCAAGTGCAGGATGGAACCAAGGTACTGTCATATTCAGGGTCTTCCTTATCATGGCAGTGTAGCTCGCTGTGTGGAACAAGCCTTTGTGCCGCAGTCCTGGGCTTGGCAAAGTCCAGCTTTTGCTTGTTTTCTCTGCTGAACCCTGTCAGTTAGTGGGACTGAAGCCTGGAAGTTACGAGAGGGACAGAGTGATGACTAACTGTGTCACCATGGGCGATCATTTCTATATTTCATTTCTCATTTTTTAAAAAATTGCTGCCAACATAAATGGATTTTTTTTTTCCACACTGATGCATGCAACATTATTGTGAAGTCTTGGAATTGATCAGACAGCTTCAAAAGTTTCTGTTTCAAGAAGAAAAATGCCACAAAGTTAAACATTTTGGCCTTGCTTCACTTGGCTGATAACTAACAGTGCTAGAAGTGAGACAGCAGCACGCTCATGAGATGGAAATGTTTCTCTAGTTCATGTGATGTTTCCTAGAGGGTCAATTGCAGAGAGCACCTACAATCCAATGTGCTAGTCCTACAATGAACTCTGAAGTTCTGTAGGAATCTCAGATCTGAGCTACAACTTAAGTGTTACAAAACCCAGATACTTAACTGGCAAAACTGAAATGATTTATCCATTTCTCCCATACGTTAGTCAATCCTTCCCTATCCATCAGGCAATTTGGTCAGGGCTGTTGGTTGTTAGAGGATGAGAGCTGACAGCAAGTCTGACCGCTTCTGTAATGAGTTACAACACGAGGCGCGAGATCTTGCCTTTAACCTTTGTGTTAGAGGCAGGTCATGCTGTGTTATAAAAAGTGTGAAGGAGGCTGGACATGAAATGTTCAGATGGATAGAGTAATGATGTCCCCTGCGTGCACCTCCCCATTTTAACATGCAGGCAGATTTTTGTGAGAGTAATGTGGCTTTGAAGCTTGTGGAGTGCCATTACGGGTACCCTTCTGGCCTCAGATGACTTTGGATCAGGCTCATGTGTCACCCTGAGTCTCTCATTATCTCAAGCCTTGCCTAGGCTGGGCCTGGAAATCTCGTTGGCGTGCCCCTGGATCGGGCTTGCTGCTGCTAATGCCTCCTTGGCTGGCAGTTGTAATTGAAGCTTCCTCCTGGATTCTGACAGCACACCTTTGAACAGTGCTTGCCAGCGCGTTAAAAAAAAAATGCTGGCAAGTGTATAAAGGTCTCTCATCTGAGCAAATAAAATAGGCTGTTTTTGTCTATTAATTTCTTCAGACTGTGACTTTAGTAAATTGTAAGCAAACAGTTTGACTCTGAGGAAAGGGGTTGGCTTCTTTCCTTGATGAAGGGTTGATCTTTGTGGCAGTCTTGTGCAGAACAGCCTTAGCTTTACCCTGCTGTTGAACGGTGTACGCTTCATCTTGCTCTTTGCTCAGTTTCTTCATTTTCATCAGCCTGAGCAATGTTGAAGTTTGTGTTGCATGTTTTAGAGCTCACTCAGCGTTTTTGATATTGTCTATTAGACTAAACTGTTACCAGTCCTCAAAGCTGTCTGAAAGTGTGGTGTGAACTAGTTAAAAGTTTTCGCACAGCACGGTACTGAAGAGCTAAACACACACAAGTTCCTTGGCATTCTGCGCTGCACTAGTGTCTGGCTCTGTCATAAACATGAGAGGTCACTTTCTCCTCTCTTTGGCAGCACTAGCACTCTTGCACAAAAAAAAACCCCACCAACTAAACCCCAAAACAAAACCCAAACGAGTTGGATGGAGTTGTAACTGTTCAAGTTATAGGAGAGCAGCGAATGGGTTTCGTGGTCGGAGAGGCTGCAGGTGCTCTCCAGGAGATTTGATCTCAATTCATGGTTAGTGTTTGAGTTTATCTGGTTTCCAGTTCTGTCACTTAATCAAATCTCTGCATGTGTGGCTCTGCAAGGAAGATGTCCATTCTGCATCTAGAAACAATATGCCAGTTAATTGTTAGAAAAGTGCCATAATCATTAGTTTATTGGAAGTGAATGGGTAGATTTAAAAAAATCTCTAATTTGTTTCTCCTGCCAGCAAAATAATAGGCTAAACGGCCTAACCAGGCCAGTCCCTGGCGCAGCATTTCTGTGTTTCAGGTCTAAGCTGGGGCACTCTCTTTGCACTTGTAGATGCTTTAGATTCCAAGATATTTCAGAAAGCCAGAGTAAACCAAGAATGGTTTGCTGAGGCAAAGATCTGATCAAAATGGAGTCAGATTGTGACCTGTGTTTCAAGGTGATGCTGAGCAGAAGGGAGGAATTGCAGATGTGTCCCTCTGTTAAATTGCAGGTGGTTTATTAGCCCAGCGGTCTCTTAACTGCCACTAGAGTTCAGCCCAATTTGTGGTATTGTCAAACAAACCCCCTTTCTACTCCTCATTGTTCTGTGCTCCCTCCACCCACGGTTTATAAATCTTAAGTGCAGTGGTGGCTTTCTGCAATCCCTTGCTGCCTGTGTTGGGGGATTTCTTTGGCCATCCGCTTATGTGCGGTTGCAGATGCCAGGCTGCATAGAATCTGCTTATGCCTGAGCACAGAGGGTAACCCTCCTTCCCCTCCCCGGCGCTGCGGTGGTCCTAGGTGCGTGTGTTCTGCTGGCCCCTGTCAGCAGTTGAAATCCAGCTGCTGCTGAGAGTTCTATCCTTGGCCAACAGTTTCTGTGAGAGAACAGGGGTAAGCAAAGAGTCCTGTTTTGTCATGCAGACAAGTTTGTGTTTAGAGTCACAGGGAAGAGATGGACATTAGCTGCGAAGCCTGAAGAGAGACCAAGAAAATAAACTGTTTCCAAAACTGTCGACTGACAAACTGCTGCTGTTATGTCCCACAGCCAGTGTTTTATAGGCTCCTACTCGAGTTCCTGTCTTGTTCGGTTTTGGATGTCTTGATTGGTTTTCATATCAGCAGCGTCTTGGCATGGCTTGTTGTCACAAGTATGCCTGTAAGTCATTGTTTTAGAATTGGAGGAGGTGCTTTTGTCTGTGGCTGTAGTATCTGCTTACTCGCCTGAGGGTCTTCTGTGAGTGAATTTATTTGAGATGACTGTGGAAAGTTTTGTCCTGCACTCATAGTTGCAGTAGGAAGGGGGCTGGATGCCACCTCCATTCTTCTGGGACGCATCACCACATGGAGTGGGTTTTTTGCCTTCTTTACTCCCACATCATACACATTTTGTTAAGATTGTCTAAAATACACACATATGTTTTGAGAAAATGATGTGGGGTGCAGAGAGAAGAAATCTCACTGAAAGGTGCTTAATTGGACATTCAGTGTCCCTTGGGGGCTTGTACCCAAGGTATGATCTTGTGTATTATTTTTCCATTCCAATCTGTCATTTTACTGCTCACACTTGTCTCTCAAGTACTTCTTTCCAGGGTAGTTCTGGCAGGGACTTGGTAAACAAAAACTTAGCTGCTTCTGTGTCACTAGCCAGGTATACATCACTAGGGATAACAAGGTCCTGGAGGATTAGTTGAGTATGGAATTTATATCAAACCCACTGATCTCTTTATAACTAGATTATCCCGATCGTGTACCAGCATGTGGTGGTATGGGTTTTTTCTTTCCCCAAGGTGTTATTTTGCCCTCAGTTCCCACTGCCACTGGAGACTTGCTTTGCAGTGTCTCTAGGAAAGGCACTGAATTTCTACTTTATTCCTGCCTGTAAAATAGGAAGTTCTTGGTATTCTCCCACCTTTTTCTTCGATTGGTGTACATTAAGAGGTGCTTTCCATCTTCAGGACCAGCTAAATTAGTGATCTTAGCCTAAGGGACTTCATCTGTTGCAATACAAATAGAGATTACAAGATTCAGATGTGTGCTGTGAAGGCACTTGTCCTGCTAGTAGTCTGGCAGGTGATGGGCCGCCCTACTCTAATTCTCAGTAGGGTTCTACTTTCAAACCTCGCTAAGTATTTTACTCACATGAGGCTACAGGTGAAAGTCTGTTTTCCTTTTCTTCCTGTATTTTTCCAGATGATCCAATATTCTTACTGGAGTGTGGAGGAGAGGGTTAGGATATGACTGTGGAAAGTTTTGTCCTGGACACATAGTTGCAGAAGGCTGGATGTCACCTCCATTCTTCTGGGATGCATCACCACAGCCCCTCTGGGGACCTTGTGCCCCCTTGGCTCTGACACCTTGGAGGGCAGAGCTGGAAGTCATAGAGAGCCAGTGCTTGTGTGGCTTGTGTGGTCCCACAAGTGTCAGAGCTGGAGTCTGCAGGCTCTAAGGTAAGGTTAGATCTCTAGAATGAAGGACAGATACGATATTTTTGTATGCACAAACCCCCAACTTAGGTACTATTCACAGGGTAAGGTGTCATGAGGATAGGGTTGTTCGCTGCCCCCTGTGGTCCAGGAGGACCCTGATGAGTTGTTTGTAGTGTGATGCCTTGGAACCACGAACTGAGATGCCTACAAGAGGGAGTCACACAGAGCAGCTCCTAATGCTGTAAGATTTTGATCTGCATCTCAGCACTCAAACTGTTAAAAAGGAAGGAGACCTTGAAAGCTCATTCTAGACTTGTCCTTGGTCTCAGACAAAGTTAAAACCAAACTAATTTCAGAGAGGGGTTGTAGTAGGAAAACAAAGGATGTTAAAGCTCATCTAATTTTCTATCCTGTTCTTGAAGGGTTATTCCCACTCTGCAAAGTGGTTCCATTAGTGTAGGGTATTGGAGTCGCATTGAGGTGACCTGCAAGTTGTCTTGATTTGCTGCAGCTTCATTACTGCTGAGATTTTTTGAAGATTGATGCCTTGCTGAAATCTGTAGCTCTGTATGAGGTGTTCAGTTACTGAGGCAGCAGTGCAAACCTTTAGTGGAGGCATGAGAGTTCCTGTTATCTGAAGCTTATCTCTCATCTTACCCAGGGTAGGGTAATGCAACTTTCACGGCTGGCGTCTGTCCTAGAAGGATTGTGTGGGAGCTAGAAGGCCTTAGTTAGCTTAAACCCTGGAAATCTTTCAGCCGTCTTCATTCTAGGAATCTGCTTCAGTTTCCCTCATGGTGGTGAAGTTGTGCCCTGGTGTAATTGGTTGCAGTCTGTACTTTAAACATGAACCCCTTAATAGACTGCAGGCAAGTTTGAAGAACAGCTGATATTTAGCAGAGTCCTAGTAAGCCTTCACCCAGACGGGGCTTTTCTGAGGGTTTACTGCCCGTCCCTGCAGCAGTAGGCAGTTCACGAACGCGTCCTTAGTGTGGCCAGTGCTGTTGGAGGAGGAAGAAACCCTCCAGTGAAGACCAAATAACACTTCCAGCAGGGAAACTGCGTCCACATGGGCAGTGCTTTGCTTATCAGCAATGCTGTCCTGGCAAGGTGTGGTGGCTACTCTGTCTGAAGACAGTTAAAGTTACTGTATAGGGGGTGTGGAAGGAGTCTGTGCATAAAGTGCAGTCAGAGGTGCTTAGTACATTCAGATAAACACGGGGCTGTCCCGTCAGCTAATTAAAAAAGCATGAGTTGTCAGGCTGGAAATCTAAGATACCATCTTTGGATTAAGGGGAGGCTCAACTACAAGGCAACACTAATTACTGATTTAAAACAACCACAGTGATTGTGCAATATTCCCAGGCACTAAAGAAATATTATTGCCTACTTATGGAGACAGGTGAACAAAAGGGAGAGCCCATCTGTCAGTTGCTGGGTGGGTATCTCCTGCAAACTGCCTTTGGCTCCAGAAAAAGGTTGCTTTCTTCTTCAAGTAGGACACTTGATGTTTTACTTCCAACCTCATTTGCTCAGAGGGTTTGAACAACTAAGAATACTCTGAGCTTACAGGCTGTCAGTACAGCTGCTTTGTCCACTGCTACTTGTGCGCAGAGGGAAGAGTAGGTTTGAGTGCTTACTGAGTGTCATACTTTGTACAGGCCTGATACCAGATCCCCTCTGGGCAGGGGTTAACTGTACTGATTGAAACAAAAATAGAGGAGAACAAGTGGACAAAGGGCTGAGAGTTTCAACCCTTTGTGTAGAGCTGCAGTTTGATGTTGCCTTGCTGATGGTCTAGTATGTGCAGGACATGGTTTCTAGGTGCTGTTCTAATTGCTCTGAACTTCTTGCCCAAGGGGGCTCGGCTGCCAAACCCAACAGGTAAGTATTTACACTGCCCACCTTCCGTTAGTGGTGAACTACTGTGGGTCTGATGCCTGGTAGCTTTTATACTTGAAAAATTGCTGCATTTGGCTAGGGTAGAGACCTCTTGAAGGAGGAGAGGAGTTCTTGTTGTGGAAAGTCAAGGTTCAAGGAAATGTCTGTCTAATGTACCTTGAACTAATTTTAAACTGAAGTTTGCATGCAGTTAGGTCCTGAGACCTGTGAAGAAGGAGGCTTGTTGGTACAACTGTGTTGCTGTGTTATTTCTGCAACTGCTGGGCTACAGCTAACCACGTACTACGTACTTTTTTTAAAAAAAAAAGACATGAAAGAAATGTCATTTTTGCAGGTTGTTTACAAGTTAAGCTTACTGGCTGGAAGTAGGTACAGAGGTACCTTCAGGAAGGTGACCAGAAAGATGTGGTTACTGAGTGGCACTGGCTCTTCCCTACAGTGATCATAAGTGGCAGCAATATTTTGTCTGTCTGCAAGCTTATGTCTTGAGTTAGCTGTGTTAGAGCAGTTGACTGGGGAAGTTGTGGATTGCACTGGTTTGTTGGCAAATGAAGATGGCGGTGAAACATGACAAAGATAACTCAGCCTGTGGACTAGAGCAGAAGAGCGTGGGGCATAATTTTTAAAGTTGAATAGCTATGTTGGAAGAGCTCCCAAGTATAGACAGTCCCCCAGGAGAGTAGTATTCCATTCTTTACATGCTTCAGGTTTCCTTCCTCATTGCAAGAGGAAGAAGATTTAAAATTTCCTGTAAAATTATCCTAAGATAGAGTATTACTTGAGAATTGCAAATAATGGAGTTTAACTTAGTTTGAGGTCAGTGGAGTTTTCCTAAACACTGAAAAAAGTTCACTGGCTTATGTACCCAGCATCTTAGGTAACAAGTATTTCCTTATTACTGTTTGGATTGATTTATTCTACGTGCTGAGCCAGTTGCTTTGCTGTGAATTGTACCAGCTTTTGTGGTGTTGTGGTGGTAGTATCTAGGCTGAGTAACTTTGGGCTGTTCAGTCTTTGTCAGCTTTCTCCTTTAAACTCATCGTTTTGAGCTCCAAGCTGGCATTAAACTTAAACCTCTCTAGTGGTTTTCTGTTGGATCGCTCTTGATGGAAAATGTAGGTGTTGCTGACAGAGGCTTTTACTAAGTACACAGTTTTGATGGCTTATTAGTGAAAGAGGGAACTTTATCTTTGCAGTGATAGAGTTGGGATGGTGAGGAGAATAGTTTTTTCCCTTGGATTATCTTGTCTACGTGTTTACATTATGCAAGATGTAGCCTAGCCTGTCTCCCCGAGTGCAAACTGCAAGCCTAGGAGGAGGATTGATGAAAAGCCTTGCTTTGGAGCCTATATCCACAACACTTCTCAAAACCTGGAGGAGCCTCAGACGCAGGACCTGGGCCATTTGAGTTGTTAGTTTTGACTTCTGCATGACTGTGCTTCTGTGGGAAGAGGTGGTACTCAAAATCCTAGTCCTAAATTATTTGTATCTTGTAACATTGGCTACCCAAAACCCATGGCATTTAAATTCTTCAGGAACAGAAGTGGACCACTGGGGCTGAGACTGGCTTTGTGTTTTCCAAAGTTTTTGTGGGGAGCATCTGCCCAGTTGATTTCAAACTTCATCGAATATAGCAACCATATGCTTCGTTGCCTGGGAGGTTCATTTTTTTGTCAGCTTGGGTCTTGGTTTTCTCAGGTGGTATTTTTTCCACTTCCTCCTGTGAGGAAGAGGGGGAGTCAGCAGACTTCCTAACATGTGTGGAAAAGCTTTTTTTTTTTTTTTTAGTTAAAAAGAAGTGCAACTTAAACACCTGTTGGCTAGTAGATAGAAGCCAGCTTGAGCCTTTCCTCTTGGCTTACTTTACTGTTTTCCCCAGGATTCAAAGGTATTTCTGGCTCTTCTCCCCTCTATGCGTTTGGTGGTGGTGCCATAATGCATAGTGGGTCTTCTTCAGGCTACAGTCCTCAAGATTGTGACATAAATCTGATCTTCTGTAGTGCACCACAATTTTTATCCTATGCCTTCCTTCACGTGTTTAAAAAAAATGAGGAACTTGGAGAGAAATTTGTTTATATTAGCTTTCTTAAAAGATTGTTTCTGTGCCTGTAGGCAGAGACTTACAAACTCTTAAATGAAAACCACATAGAAGAAAGACTTGAAACTTTGAATGTTCCTTTCTCATGGCAGGATGGCCAGCTAATGGTTTCTTGGATGTGTTGAGACTTGTCTATGTGTGAAGTTAATAAAAAATGGCTATTCTGTGGTAACTAAGTCATTCACACCCTCCTGTAATCCAAATTTTCAAGTTTAATCAAGTTCCACATTTCCATTTTAAAAGCAATTTAAAAATCTAATTTTAAAAGCACCACGTTCTATCCAGTTTAACAGAAGAGTCCCCTTTTGAACATGTGTGCAGCTTCTGGAGTCCAGAAGCAAACCACACAGCTAACCTGAAAGGTTTCGGCTAGAAGATGGTAGCTGCTAAATATCACTTACCTGCCCCTTCTCTGGTAGCTCTCTGTTAGCAAGGTATCCAGTGAAATGCTGCCCTACTGTGTGAAAACCCTTCTGTTAGATGCTTAGAGACTCCTGTGTATAATACTGCCTCACATAAGTGGAGTGCCTGCAGCAAGGGGCAAGGCCGGCCCATGCTAGAGGGCAGGGCAGGGGCCAATATTCAAAGGTACAGACAGGGAGACTTGGAGGAAAACTTCTGCTGCGCCTTTATGATTTCTTGAAGCGCCCCTGTTCTTTTGCCTGTGCTGCCATGGGTAGTCAGGGCTATGTCTTAAACCATTTTGGTTGAGGACAGGAAAGCTCAGAGCACTGCTTTTGGAGTTGGTGCTAAACTGAAACAAGCGAGAAACTGTAGCTTCAGCAATAAGAAAAGGCATGGCTTTCCTCTAGTCCGGAACAAATGTCTCTTAGAAAGTAAAAAGGAGTTTCTTTAAGGGTATTGATTGGGATTGTTGACAGTTTTAGAATTTGAAGTCAAATCAGTCTTGAAGTGACTTGAAGCAAAATGGTGAGAGTTTGGTATGTTCTTAGATGGTTCAGGTTGGGGTAGTGGTCACAAGCAGTAAGCTATCACAGAATGGTCGGGGTTGGAAGGGACCTCTGGAGATCATCTAGTCCAACCCCCCTGCCACAGCAGGGACACCTACAGCAGTTGCACAGGATGGTGTCCAGGCGGGTTTTGAATGTCTCCAGTGTGGGAGACTCCACAGCCTCTCTGGGCAGCCTGTGCCACTGCTCTGCCGCCCTCAAAGGAAAGAAGTTCCTCCTCATGTTTAGATGGAACTTCCTATGCTCAAGTTTGTGCCCATTACCTCTTGTCCTATCACTGGGCACCACTGAAAAAAGACTGTTCTCATCCTCCTGGCACCCTCCCTTTAAGTATTTATAAGTATTGATAAGTCGTCTTTTCTCTAGACTAAAAAGCCCCAAGTCCCTCAGCCTTTCCTCATAAGCAAGATGCTCCAATCCCCTAATCATCTTTGTAGCCGTTTGCAGTACCACGCCATGGCACTAATGTGAAGCCCTAGGTGCTGTGTGTGCAGTTGCAACTAATACTTCCTTGCTGCTCTGGAGGGTGAGGTTTTGCTGGTGAGGAGGGAGTTTAGTCTACAGGCACGCACAATCCCTTCTGGCTGATGGTAGGATTTACCAGGCAGCTGGCTGAGGTGAGTCCCTGGATGTACAGAACCAGTTTTGATCGCTGTCAGCCAGCAGGGATTTAAACTGGCTGCTTGGAGCGGAGGGACCTGCTCTCTGGTGACTCCTCCTGCCTGATGATTAAGCACTGCAGCCAGCGTGGGCAGCTGGGACATGTCTGGCAGCCCTTGTAGGGTTAGGGAAACTCAAGACCACAAGCCTCTGCTGCCTCAAGATGCTGTGTTTGGCATTGGTAAGATATGGCAGTTTGTAAGTCTGGCCAAGGAGGATGGAGGTGAGATAATTAACTGAAATACTCTGCTGTGTGAGGCGTGCTTTCGTTTCCAGGCTAGGGTTCTTGTGTCCATCTTACCTGCTGCCAGATCCACTTTGTTTTATCAAGACTTTCGTGAAGGCCTTATTTGCTCAAACAGAAGGTATTTAGATTTGCTGCCCCAGTGTTCCCAATTAGTGAACTTGTGCCTCCAAGCTTCCTTCCAGTTGTTTATTGAACCAGGTGTCTGCTCCACAGCCTCTTCCCTTGCTCTGAGCTTGACCTGCTTTCCTCACGCTGGCGGAAAAAGTAGGGCAGATTTCTAGCTTCAGATATTATTAGACAGGAAACAAAAAGACACTCTGGATTTTTATCACCCCCTCCCAAAATAGCTAACCTGTGATGAGGGAGTGCTTCAGGAAGCAGTTTGGTGATCCTGGGAGCCCTGGCCTGTGGGAGGGTGGAGGCCAGGCCCAGGGTCTGTTACCTGGCTGCCTGGAAGGATTTGTTTGGCTGCAGATGGAGGGACAAATAAAAAAAGCTTCAGCTGAGTCCCTGATGAAGTCCTTGGACAGGAGAGGTTCTAGGGTTGGGGAACTTAACCAAACCCCAAACATAGCCACTCTTTTTCGACACAAGCCAAAAGCTTACTTCACAGGTGATCCTGTGGCTCTGAGTGGCAGCAAAGTTTGGCGCAGTCATTCCTGAGAATAGCCTCGGTTCTCAGGACACCGCAGGCACTGTTGATTGAACTGCGTTTACGCTGTTGTACTAGGCCAGCGCTGTTTCCTGGGCATGTGTAGTTGGGGTATAACAGGATTCAGCCTGGAAACAGCTTGAGCACCTAGCTTTCAAAAATGGCTTGTTTTACATTCCTGGAGGCCAGTGTTAGTGCTGTACCTTGCCGGCCAGCTGGTGGCGTTGATTGGTGAAGGCCAACAGTCAAAACAGGATCCAGACCTCTTCCTGCTTTCACTTCTTAAGGCAGATGTGTTTCCCTGGTGACCTGCCTGAAGATTTTGTCTCTACCTTTGTGGGTGGATGGTGATGGTGGTAGTTGCAATAATATTGATTACTAATCGGCTGTTACCTAAGCCCCAGATTTACTGTCACTAAAGCTTCTAGGGAACTGATGGGTAACTGCTGTTGTAAAGAATAACCAAAGGTTTTTGTCCTGACCTACCTTGTCTGATTCCTTAAAATAGAACAATGCTGCACGTATCCAGCTTATCACAGCTTCGCAGCTGTATATGAATAACCTATTTTGTGACATGCTTTCGATCTTTTTTTTTTTTGCTCCAGTCTTAATTTAACCTATAATACTGTTCTTTTTCATTTCTTTCAGAATGGACTGCTGAATTGGGAATTATTGCAGACTCAACAGTACAGCACAGCTCGTTGCTTCATCTATTACTAGTTATTTAAATTGGACTTTTAATATCCTGCCAGCTGCTGTTCACACACACATGGTGCATTGTTGCCATTCTCAGAATTGCATCTTTGAAACCCAGACCCTCCGTAACCTTCATCGAACAAAGAGGCGACCTCCTGCATACGTTTATAGAGGGATTTTTCAGACCTGCTGCCCTCTAGCTTTCTTGCTGGTGCTGTGTTTCTAAGACACTATGGAGCCCAGTATGGAGTACTGCTTAGCGCAGGTGCTGCAGAAGGATGTTGGAAAGAGACTTCAGGTTGGCCAGGAATTGATAGATTACTTCTCAGATAAACAGAAGTCAACTGATCTTGAACATGATCAGACTATGCTGGATAAAATGGTTGATGGACTGGCCACATCTTGGGTAAATTCCAGCAATTATAAGGTAAGATTTGTCAGGTGGAATGTGATTACAGTCAGAAGTTTCAATGTCAAGTGTTACTTGATCTAAGTGAAAGTTGTATCATAGACTTTCTAATATACTGTAATGTAAGCTGATAATTATGCTGAATCGACCATTCTTGACCTGTTTCTTTGTAGCTGATGGCCGATATGATACTGAGGACAAAAGGCAGTAAGAATTCAGTAAATGGGGTTTTAATAAATGGACTTACATTTGGTGTTCATACTTTGTGATGTCCTGGTTTCTTTAGCTGGTGGCATGCTTTCATCATCCTGGTAGTTAGCGATGTTGATGATTTCCTGCCATATTATGTTTACATATGCTTTTTGCAGTTTTATAAACAACAGTATTTTTCATTGCTATTAAATCTTGCTAGACTTTTTTGTTTCCCCCCCATTTTCTGTGGGCAACTTAAGTACAATTGATATACTTAGCTCAGGTAGTGTCTGTTTATGTGTGTATGTTCTGTTGAATTTGACGGTGTTGCAATGAGTTGGTAGGACATGGAGCTCCACTGCCTTGTTATCCCTGTCATGTTGCTTCATCTCCCTAGAGGTCTTAGCGAGGAAGCCCTGCCACTCCCATGTACTGGGGAGTGGGGAAGGGTTCTTCTCCGCTGTGGCTTGGAAAACTCCTGTCCTGGTCCCTTCACACGGCACTCTGACAAGTCTAATAGCATACTTAAGCTGTTGTATAGAATATAATAGAAGACACTGTTCCTTTCCGATAAGTCCAGACAAATCTGAGAGTTAGAGTTCCTAGAGACCTGAGCCTGAGCCTAATTAACTGAGGGTTGTACTGGAGTTTTTTCCTGTAGCTGAACATCCTCAGATGGATTTACACTATCTTTAACAGAAATTTTGACTGAGATGTGGTTGTGAGATTGCAGTGTATTGGTCAATATGTTCTGTACAACTGCATTTTTTTCCTTTTCATTTTTGTCAACAAGCAGCTGTGGTAGAAGCTGTTTGGCATGTAGGAACAAAAAAAACCCCAAACCAACAAACCACCAAAGCCAATACAGACTCAATAGGGCATCCATTCTGGCTGAGCACATGAAGAAATCTGTTTGCTGTCGTTAACAAGTAGTGTACATATAATTTTCTGAGAGCACTGCGTGTTCTTATTCCCCCTTTTATTGGTAACGTGCTTTCTCTTAGACTTCTACAATTCTCAGTGGAAAGGTAACCTAAGTACAGTAAACGTGAAGTTGTTACAAAATGTGCTGTTTGCATGGATTTTATGAAGTGGTGCGGATCGCAGAGCTATGCAGTACTTTGCACTTCTAGCATCACACTTAGCTTGCAGAATTTCATTAAGGATAATTTGTTCTCTCTCTCTTTCAGCCCCGTTCCCAGTCTTTTATCTGCTGAACTATACACTTAAAATGTTCACCATGTTATTCATTCTCCAGCAACAAACTGGTGGCACCTCTGTACTGCGGTGACTCTGTTCCAGAGCTCATGCTGCTGAGCTGATTGTTCATTAATGTGCGTGTTCTATAGATAGCATTTGCTGTGCTTAATAAGTTTTAATAAGCATAACAGAGGCATGCCTCGGATGTCTGGAGGTTGTTTTCTCAGTGAATGAGTATAATAGAGGCTGTGAAACCTTTGAGTGGGGCAAGCTGTCTCTCTGGAGGTTAGTGGTGTAGTGAGGTCTGCTTCAGTATCCAACCAAGGCTTAGTGCATCATCATGTGTCAGTCTCGTCCTTTTGTTTTAGTGCCTGTATCTGTGTTATTGTTGTCTGTCTTCTTGACTGCTTGTGGTGTGGGGGTTCAGAAGCTCAGCTCTGTCTGGTGTGGGGGAGAACAGGGTAGCTGGTGTCATCTGATCCAGTTCATGGATTAGCGTAACAACCCTGGGAGTGAAAGGCCAAGCATCGCTGCCCTGGAATAGCCATCTGGAGAGCTAAACTGCAGTTGTTTGGTCACGGTTGAAAAAGTTATTATATTTGCAATCTGTTTCTCTGCTCACCTCACTCCCTTCATCTGAAAAAGTATCAGCTTAAAATGAAGATTGAGATCATCTGTGTGATCTGAAATTTTCTGACACTTCAGTGATAACGTGTGCGCTCTCAGACTTAGACTGGGTTTGGATAACAGACCCAATATCTTGGGAGAGCATCCAGTTGATTCATGGCTCCTGCCTGTCCAGGACTCTCTTAACTAAACTCTTGCGCTTATGTGTTACCACTGGGGAAACATCAACAAACCAAAGAGAAGTGACATCTCCAAGGCACTCCAGTTCTGTTTGGGTTAAAAGAAGTCTCAATTGATGGTGGAATTACTATGCTTTTACAGGGAGAGCTCAAGCTGTTTCTCTCGTTGGCATGCAAGTTTGAACTTTCTAAGTCATGACCATCATTGACATTTTTAGGCTTTGGTGGTTTTTGTACATTGTTTCTATTTTAACCTGGCAGTATTTTGTGAAGTCCTTGACCTCATCACTGAGTTGGAGACAATACAATGTTCTCTTGCAAGTGATGCAGCAAAAAAGCAATGATGGAGGGGAAGAGATGCTTCTCTTTTCCTTAGTGCTGTCCCAAGTCTGTAAAAGCATCATGTGTGAAACAGACTAACCACACTTCTGACAGCACTCAGAACTCTGAAACTCTTCTAACAAACGCCCCTGTGACCTGGTCACTGATCCCGGCTTCATAACGGGCAGCCCTGCCTTAGGTGCAGAAGGCACTTGGATAATTCAGGATGCTTTCCAAGTCAAAGAAACATGAGGGTTGTTACATGAAGCAAGGCACTGAGTTCCAGTGCAAGCTCATTTGTGTATCTCTGCTTGGCCGGGAGTGCGCTTGAATTGCACCCAACAGGCGTTGTCTGGCCTGTGTTTTCCCAGCAGTACTTATATATAGGTGGAAGACAGAAGAATGATGTAGAGTGAAAAGATGAATTCTCTTTGAGAGTTCTTGCTCTTCTCTGGAGCTCAGTTACTTAGAGCAGACAGCCCATGTTTTCATGGGCACTAGGAGTTGTGCGGTGTATTAGCGAGGTTGGGCTGGGGAAGGTATTGCAGGATGCTGCAGAGAAAAGAGGAATCCTGCCTCTTTTCGTTTCTTCGCGTGCTTTGTTTGCTTGGTCTGCGCTGTTTCAGGATGGTGGTTCTGCTTGATGCCATGTCTTCCCCTGCTAAGCGAAAGAGAGGGAGCTGTTTTGCAGAGCCTTGAATCCCTGAACAGTAATGAAGGGCTGCACTGAGCTGTCTGTCTTGAGACGTGAAGCAAAACAATGCAGCGGTGTCAGGGGCTTCAGGATGTCCTTTCAGCTTCACAATTGTATAGCAAGGGGAGAGAGCTGAAATCATCAGTAATTCCTTGGTGAACAATCTCACTTTGAGCTGCTTGTGGCAGTATTTTGTAATGCTGTTATTAAGTACGGAGGACTGACTCATCTGTGGCCAATGGGCCTTGCTCAGTACCCAGACTATGATGTGCCGTTGATGTTTCATTTTGAGGTGTAGCGGAAGGGAATATGTCCAGGATCTTAAAGTAGTTTTCAACCAGCCTGATATTCCTAGAGGTGAACTGAGGGTGTTTTGCAGTGACCTACTCTTGCCTGCTTCTCCTCAATAGAGGAGTATTGCGCTGTCTCCTCCATTGAGCAATGGGGATGAGGTCTCTTGCACCTTTCTCTTCCTTGTGATGTGTGGTCTGTGCTGTTGGAACTGAGGTTTACACTGGAAGTAGCCCTTGATTGGTATTGCTGGTTTGTTTTTGATTATCAGCACCCAAGGGTGAATTCAGCTTAAAGGTTTGGTTGTGACAAAGTCTTTAAGCAGGTCAGGGTCCATCAAATTGAAGAGAGGTTCTACTCAGTGTTTTCTCATGTTGCAGTGTGGTAGAAGAGGCCAGTTTGAAGTGAAACTGCATGGAGGTTTGCAGTAAGGAGCTGGATGAAACTTTGTGGTTTGTTTTTTTCCCCACACTTTGGCAGGTAGTGATTTTTTGGCCCTGCACTACTCTCGCTGCACAGGCTGTGCTGGACAAGGAGAGTATCTTGCCCTTGGATGAGGTGATCCCTTTGCCCCAGAGCAGCTGGATCTGTGTGAGGCTCTGTGCCCAGCAACTCGCAGGACTGGGCTTCGCCTGTGAAAGGGGAGTCAGGAACTGACATGGTTAACAGACCCAGGTGGCTGAGGGACACTTCCACTTGTGAAGGCCTCCTGGCTGTGCTGGTAGACCCAGTCTGTCCAGGCGAGAGCTGTGCAGGGTTGTGGATGGAGGTTCATTTGTGTTCATGTGGGCAGGACTGCAGATTTGATTTGTTTAGCTCCTAGTAGATTTTGCTTACAGAGACATCATACTCTTTAAAAAGAAATGTATGGTGAGATGTTACAGAGATTTTTTTTTTATATGGTGAAATATTGCAGGGAAATTTTTTCCCCTGACAGAACTCCTAATAGTGTTAGAGAAAGCAGCCTTCCATTCTGATATGTGTCTGAATATCAAGCATTACAAGAGCATGCTTCACTGAGCTGAAGAGAAATAAAACATACATAAATTAGCTGGCTTTCTTAAACTGTGTATTGAATAATTTTTTTTTGGCTTCTGTAATTGAGGGGTAGAACAGATGGTGCAGGCTTAGTTTAAAGTGGCATCCATTAGAGTTACTTAAGCTGATGAATGGTTGTTCACTATAAGCATACATTTGTTCTCTATACTATGTTTATTTTGGTTGAAATTCGGTGGAAGAAATCCCGATTTAAGAAATAATTATCATGCATGGTTATGGGTTGATATGATAATTTGGTAAGTGTGTTTGAGTATTTAATGCACAGGGGAAAAAGACTTCACCATCTGGGGAAGAGAAAAGGGACTTGTAAAGGGTTTCCAAGCAGCTGCTGTTAGCTGGTGAGATCTGGGATGCACGAGGATCAGTAATATACACATTCATTTAGCAGTTTCATCCCTGAAAATCTTTTTACCATGAAGCTGTAGTTGCTAATAAAAAATAATTAAGTTATTTTTGATGCCCAAAAGATATGAGAAATGGACTATGGAGGAAGGCTGATCTTGTGATCTGGACTTGCGAGTAGGGCCTATTCCTTGTGTATGCCAATATTGCAAAAGGTATCTTGGCAAAAATGGCCTCTGACTCCTCTCATGTGGGGAGACGAGCTATCTTAGGAAGGGCCAACCACTCACTGGGCTTGAAATGCATTTGCAGAATGTGCCTGGTCCTTGATTTTTAGGCTGCTATGCTGGCGTGCTTCTAATAGGTGGCTTTTCCTGTCTTAAACTTAGGAAAGAGCAGAGTTTAGGCTCCGGGATATCCAGTTTCCTGTAGGCGTTGATGATGTTAATTCCCAGTCCAGCTGATCATTCATTTTTTCTGTGGCTGTAGTATCTGGGCCTGCCTTTCCAACAGTTACCGCTGCGTATGGTAATTTAATCAGATTATGGTGCAGCTCTTATCTATTTGGTATCAGCAGGATGGGGAATGCCATAGAGGATGCAGTGCAGAACAGGGGATCTGTAGCAGCTGGGCTAGATCAAATTTAATACTAGCTTCAGTTTTCCTTATTCAGGACAGGAAAAAAATGGGCTGCTGTAGCAGGTCAGCATTTAGAGTTTTCCTGTAGCTCTTTCTTAACACTTAAAAGGTAATAATAAGTGGTTGTTGCAGGAAGGATTGTCCTCTTCCAGCTGGGTGGGAAGGACTGGAGTGGAGTAGTAGTACTTAGTGTTTTATATACAATGTGGATGTGCTGCTGGTTGCATAAAATAAACAAAAAGTTTGTGAGTCTTAGTGTACAGACGACAGTATCTTTCAGTTGTTTACCAAGGTATTATGAAATCCAATACAAATAGTGAGAACCTGCAGGATGCCAAGGGATTGTGAAGAGTGGAGACCCGATGTTGAAATAAATAGGACAGAAGTTTGTTTCCACAGTAGCACAGACAAGGTCTGTCTAACTTGGTATCCCATGTCTCGGTGGCTGGTAGTGGATGGTGAGCAATGAGAAGAAAAATGGGATACAACGTAAATGTATCTATTGCATATCCTTCTAGCTTGTAGAAATTTGAGCCTCTGATTTTGCTTTCTGACTAGATTAATATAACATTCCCATAGGATTTTAGTGCTGGGACTAGCTCAGGGCGAGAGTGTTGTTTATGGCTTTTTTTTTTTTTTTTAAGAGCCGTTTTCTCTTAAGTGCTTGGTAGTGTGGCTGCCTCAGCGCTGGCAAGGCCAAACATGCTCTTGGCTGGGGCTGAGAGTGGTCAACACACAACAGACTGAACCATTGTCGTTACTAAATTGGGAGGATAAAGCTATTCCTTTAATGCTGGTGTAGTGTTTCAGTTGCAGGGCTTCCGTGCTTGTCACTAGGGTTTATTCAGAGGTCTAACACAGTTCGTTAGCTCTCGGGAAACCTTGGGTGTATTACTTGACTGCAGGCTGAGGGTCACAGCTGATGCATCAGTGGAAAAGACAGATTATTGGGGATTTATTTCTGTGGGGATAAGGGTGTACTAATGCTATTGTGCAGCTCCTTGTTGGGCTTTTCTGTGGCATGTGTTGAACAGTTCTAGTTGCCTGTCTGCAAGGAAGGAATTCAAGCTGGAACAGGTGCAGGGAAGGGCTAGTGTGCTGTTTAGGGGATTGGAGAGCCTGGCTGACCAGAGGAGATTTAAAAGTTTCACTTGTTTAGTTTACAGTATGAAGGTTGAGAGGGAATAGGACTGCTGTCTATAAATACATCAGAGGGGTGAACATCAGGCAGGGGAAAGAACTATTAGAGCTAAAGGGCAAGGTTAGCGCAAGAACAAATGGATATAAGCTGTCTGTGAGTAAATTTAGGCTGGATGCGGGATGAAAGTTGCCTGCAGCAAGAACATTGAGGGAATGGAAAACTCTTGGAGAGGAATAGATAAGGACAAGACATCTGTTTGGTTTTAGGATAGCTCTTGTGATGATTTTGAGTAGTTTTTATACAATATAGAATAACAGGATTATGCACAGTGATAGGGAAAGTTCATTTCAGTCCTTTGTATGGTAGAACAGGTATGATACTGTGCCTGAAACTGCTCTAACGCTGAATAAACACAAATATTTTAAAAAGTGTACTGGTTTTGGTTTTGAGAAATCCCAGTGATTTACAGTTCCTGCTGTGCCTGAGGATCATGTGCCTGTTATCTCTGGATTAGAATTAGCAGTCGCTCATATGCCTGTGTGATCCAGTTCCCCTTGAGTTTAGTAGGTGGTAGGGTGAGTTGGGGAGAATCCTTGCGTTCCTTGATGTGGTGACTGCTGCCTCAGGATCGTTGCCTGAACTGGAGGCTAGTTGCAGTGGTGGGTTTACTGGCATCTTGATTTTTGGCAAGCTTGGTGATATGAGCAGAGACATTATGTGGTTCAGTGGAGTTCTGTTGTCCTCTTGATACTGAAAGTAATATTAATCAGCCCCTAGGGTCCCACACCAACACCAGCTTCACCTGCCTGTTAGTTTCTCAGCTAAAAGTACACATACTCTTCCATGTTGTCTTTGTGGGAATATTCCTTGAAGTCTTCTTGAAAGCTTTTCTTGTCTTACCCTTTGAACTTGAGCATGAGAAGTCACCTAGTGACAATCCCACTGGCAGCGGGATCTAGTTGCCCCTGACTTTGCCTGGTTTTAATTAAGTCATTTTGTAAGCAAAGAAGTTTTATGAAGCCTCATTTCCTTTGGCTTTTTCTATGTAGATTTGCTGTTGTCTAATGCTGTGGTTTTCCTCATGCTGAAGTCTTTTGCTTAATGGGACCTCTTTTGCTTGGTTGCTATATTTGTAAGAGCATAATATCTTTGGGATCTCTATTTTCTCTACCACGTTTGGTTGAAGTTTGTTGAAATCAGTTAAAGAATCCAGAAATTCTGGGGAGAGGGAAGAATATATGAATGATGGACAATGTAACAATCTTTTCCTTAAAAATTGTACTGAATAATACCTGATGGATGGTGATAAAGATACATATATTTCTTTCATCCTGGCACATTTTTTTCAACCTTCTAATGTGTCCTTAGCATTAAGCACACCTATGTTAGTCTTTGGAGGACCAGCCCACTAGAGTAGGTAGTCTGTTGGAGGGATACTTTCTGATATGTGATTCTGGCTCTGGCAGCCCTCCTTTGGCAGCCGTTGCATTTTGAGAATGAAGGGTAAGATTTCCTGTATGGTAGGAGGATCAGCTCATAGGATCACAGGATAATTTGGGTTGCAGGGGTCCTCAAGGGCTCATTTAGTTCCATCCACCATATTACTGTTTACAGTCAAGCCCTTAAAACTTGTTTCTTACTTGGAAACTTGTTTCTTACTCTGTTTTCTAACACAACTTACTAGCACATAAGTGGTAAGTGTCCCAATGTTAGAAGTGCCTGCATGAATTGACTTCCATCTAAGTGCTTTTGGGATGCCAGTGATGACAGCGTAGCAGTCTGGGTTTGTTTTAAAGATATATGAGGTGACTCTAAGATGAGCCAGCCAAGGTACCAGTGACAATCTGGTTGAGGCACAGCACAGTTGGATTTGTCCTGCTGCTTGGCTTGCTCAGGGCTCCAGGTTTCTGATGGCCGGGCTGTGCTATGTGTGAGTTTGTATAAAGCTACCTTGTGTATTTGTATCCCATGTGTCGTCTCCCCTGTGGCCATATCATTAAATGCAGGAGGGAAGGTGTGGAACACACTGGAGACACGGAGTCTCTGATTTTCTCCAAGTGAATGTTACCTCCCACGAATTGTTCATTACTTTCCTCCTAGATCAGATCTCTTCTTTTTTTTTTTTTTTTTAACTACACAAAACCTGCTATGTTCCTCATTTGGTATTGCTTTTGTGCCGAAACTTTAAAACAAAGCAACATTTGAGTATTCAAGAATCAGAGCAAAGAGTCCCAGTTATCAGAGCGTGGAAAGCAAGATAATTTTTTATAGTGTGGCTGGGAGTTTAGCCAGAGGAAAGAATGTGTAGGATTGGGCCCTGAATTAAGTGTGAGAAAGAAAATTTTCATGCCTAGTAATGCTTTTTCATCTCCAAAAGTAGCTCTTTTTTGAGAGAAGTTTGTGGGAACAAAGAGAAATTAGGTAGTAGAGCCCCATCCTGCCATACCCTTCTTGTGGTTGGCTCTGCTCAGACAGGCAGGCCGTGCGCACAAGTGCGAAAGCTGGCAGGATCTTTTTGGGGACCTGGAAGCATGGCGAGGTTAACTGTGGTGTTACCACCTTGCCATGCCTGTCTGCTGCTGGTTGAGAGCCTGATAGCAAATGGAAGAGCCAGAGTTGCTTCTACTCAGTGTGTTTTGGAGTTGCACTGTTTGAGTAATATCTGCATTTATTGTGAATTTTATGTTAGAAAACAGCTCTTTCTGCTAATTGTTTTAGTTCTGTGTGTGTCTCTTAGAACTATATTCTATTAAAAGATAGTATTTTTGCCTTGTATTGTCATGCCTCTCCATTTGACTAATATCAAGTGGCATAGTCATAATGGATCTAATTGGAAATCTTACCGCAAGTGGAGGCATCACTGCTTATGCAGTGATGTGGAACGAATGTCTGCTTTTAACAGTTTAGGAGAACTTAACGTCAGACTGTTGGGAGCTTAAATAAAGGGGGTGATATTTAAAGCTGAATGTTACAGGCTTTTACTGATGTGCACCCAGCATCAAAGTTATCTGATGGAGCCAAACCTGTTAAGAACCCAATTTCTGTAATTCCTTTATAAACATAGGCAACTCTAGATTTCCCACTGGAATAAGAAAGTGTACCTGAGTTTTGGAGGGAATCATATTCGCTCATAGCTGGAGTCGGTCCTGTTGCACCAACTTACTTATCCCACTACTCCTCAATAAACAATATATCTGTGCATGTTCTTAAATGTTTGGAGTGCTGTGAACAGAATGGACCTTGGGCAGATGCTGGTGTACACTCCTGGCTTTTCTAAATTAAGACCCTGGAGAAGATACTTGTGTACCTTTTTTAACTCTGAGACATAAAGAGGAGCACTGGAGTGTTGTATCCTGAGGTGTGAAGGGTGGCACTGATGTGCTGCTGTTATGTGCATGGATGAACTGCTTGACCTCCAAAAGCATTTTTTTTTGGCAATGATTGGATGTTGTACGGAAAGCTGAAACTGCACATAGGTTTTAGGAGGTACCTGATCTTACAGATTGGGATATTTGTTTTTCTTTTGACTGTCTGACTAAAGCTTTTCTTCCAGGCCTGCATAGGTGGCTTTCCTGGTAGTTTACTGTCCACCTCTTCTGTCCCTTCAGGTTTTTAGAAAGTTGTTACGTGTTTAATGTTGCTGGACTGTGAATAAGTTACGTGAATAAGTCTTCTTGTGGAAGACTCCTCCAGCTGTAGTCCCCATCAAGGTCTGAGCTTTTTTGTTGCCTTTAAAGAGCTCTGCTTTTTTCATGTTGCTCAGGTCCCTTTCTCACCATGCAATTTCATTTGTTTCTTTCTGGATTTTCCTGTTCTAGTAAGCTAGCTTACAGTTAATGTCAAGTTTTTTTCCCAAGTAGGAGGGCATGTGTGGAGAAAAGTGTAGTGGTTCTTCTTTGAAAACTTGCAGCTAGAGGTGGTGTGATGGGAACTGGCACTACGGATGAATGGGAAGGCAGGAGCTGACATCTCAGGCCAAATAACAGTGCTTTGAAGGTAGAGAGATGAAAACTTCAATGTACAGAACTGGTAGAGAGGGGATGGGGGTGTGAAAAGCATCATCCTAGCCAAGGTACCAGGGTAAGACAATTCCTTCTACAGCAGTCCTGATATAAATGGGGCAGAGCTGGAATATTTGGGAAAGCTGGAAGGGAAAGGGTGTGTAATAGCAAAAAGGTGAGCTACTGAGAACCACGTGAGAACTTTTTAGCTGTTTAGGACAAATAGGAAAGGCTGGATTTTAGGTCTTCATGAAATACTGCAAGGTTAGAGGCTTAATAAACTTGAAAAGTACCCTTCAAGTTCCTAGGCAAGGAGAAGTTTTAATTATGTGTTAGGTACTAACATAGTCTTTTCTCAGCTGTTTACCCTTCACTGTGCTGTCACTGAGGTGTCTGGGGCTGATGGGTGTCTTACAGGCATCTTTCAAAGAGAGTTCTTTGTCCGTTTTCAGGAGGAAATAGTGCATGGGAATTGTAGCAGAAGACTGTGCTGTAGCTGGACAGACATTTCAGAACAAGAGCTGGTTACTATTCTAGGTGGTACCTCTGATATAAAACTAAGTCATGTGAAAGGCAGTGTGAAAGTGGCTTGCTGACTTTTTTGTTTATGGAAAGCAGGTTTCTCATGACGTAGTAGTGAAGTCATCTAGGTCATGTGTGTCTCATGGCTTCCCCAGTCCTTTCAGCTAATGTGAAAGAGGGAAATGAGATGAAGGGGAAGTTGACTTAGGAGAGCCAGGATGAATTTCTGGAATATGTACTAGATACTCTGTGCAGGTACGCCAGACTTCCACATTATATGTTTTCTGTTTTTAACTAGAATCCAAATTTATCATCACTGTTTTGCAGGAGTGCGTTTTATGATGATCCCGAGATCGTCTGTCCAACATCAATATAATTCTGTTGGACCAGGCATGAAGGGGTGGGTGGGGTGGTCCTGCTGTTTTCATGCTCTCAGGCAAAGGGACTCATTTGGTGCAGCTGAAGCCCTCAGACACTGCTGAGCAAATCTGTGCTTTGGATGTATGAGACATTTCTTGAGAAAGCGTGGGGAGCTGTGTAAGTGGCCATGTCTCAAATAACCAGTTGTGCAGATGGGGTGATGCTGGCGGTTCAGAAGGTCTAGATAAAGGCCTCTGGGGAATCTGAGCAGGTGTGCATGGGCTGGGAGCTTGGAGGAGAAGGCAGCTGCTGATCTGAGGAAAGATGGGGCTGTGGGGAAGGATGAGGGTGGGATAGACTCTGCTTTCCCTGTGGGGAGGTGTCCATTGGTGCCTGTCATGTGGCAATCAACTGAGAGGAACAGAGCAGGAGGACAGGTTCTGGTATGCCTTTTTTAATTGGGGTGAGGTAAGCACAGGCAAGGAGAAGAGGCTGAGGGCAGGGCTTTGATGAGAAGGTGTTCATCAGGGTGGGAGGTGAGCCAGGAAAAACTTCTGGGAGGTCAAGGAGATGACTTGAGTCTGTTTATCTTCCTTCTGTTTACTTCACGGCTATCAGCAGTTGTAGGTGACTGGCATCTTCAAGCTGGGAGGGTGGAAACGAAATGTGTTATTGGGGGTTGCCTTCTGGGGGTCAGAAAGGTGCTTGTGATAAGTGAGAGCAGCAGTTCTGATACGGGAATGTATGCCAGAAAATGGGTCTGCAGCCAAACTTGGCTGAGCAACAACTAAAACAAAAATGCTCTAAAAGCTGCTTTCTTTTAATCAGGAAAGGTGTGGTAGGGTTGGGACAATAGGAAATCTGGTACTTAATTAACAGCCAGATCCTGCTGCCATTAAAGTCAGGCAAACTCAAATTGACCCCACCTGCTGCAATGTGTTGCTTAAAGCGTGCCCATGTGCAGGCTCTCTGGAGATGGGATGTAATTTTGGATGAACACCACAGCTAATGTTGGAAAGATCTTTTTTTTTTTTCCAAGTTTTAGCTCTTGAAATGCTTGTAAAACATCTATGCCTGTGTTACTTGTATGCATGCTAATAGGGACTAATTTACATTTAAATTTTGTTTCTTATGGATTTCTTTTTTTTTTGGGAGACATTCCTTTGAGGCTAACTTTTAATAGTGTGTAATCAGGGGGGTAACTAATCTTGTTTACTCTTTTGTTACAGAAGTCAGAGTATGCGATTGAGACTTATGACTTTCCCACTCTCCTATTTGAAGCTTTTGAATCTGTATTTCCTTGTGATAGTTTTGGTGGTTTTAAAGTAAAAACACATTGGTTCTCTTAACATGCTATTGTTTTATAGACAATTAAATGTGAATTTGTATCAAATTTTGACTTCCATGCCAGTTACTGTGGCATTGTGTGAATGCGGCATCTTTGAAAGACGCTGTTTTGTATAAAGCTTTTACAAAATAGAAGATGGAAAAAAAAATTCTTGGTCTATTACTGGTTTTCATACTGCCACAGGAGTTGATACAAGAGCAACCCAAGCTCTCTGGCTGTTTGCAGTCTGGCTGGAGTGCACCAGTTTCCCACCTGTGATCTCTGGGCCACGTGGAACTCAGATCTGTGTTTAGGGAGCTCTAAAAGATAACTTGAAGGAAGTGAGGCTGTGGCCTATGGGCTTACATTTGCTCTCTAGAGATCCACATCCTTACTGGAAAGTATGTAGGTGCCTGTACATTTCACAGAATCACGAAATTTTCAGAGTTGGAAGGAACCTCTAGAGAATCATCTAGTCCAACTCCCCATCAGAAGCTTGAAAACTATTGCGCGTGCATCTTGGGGTGGGAGGGTCCTTTTTTGGTAAATGAGAAAAATGCTTTTGTCTTTCTGCATTTTACAGTGGTGTATGCAATGTTTGCAACAAAAAATAAATTGTTGGTCAGAATTCTTCATTCTGATCTTCTTCCTTTATTTGATTTGGTGATCTTGAATCAGATTAAGCCCTAATGCTGTTCCAGAAGAAACGCTTTATTCACAGAAAATAATTGGTGCAGGAGGAACTGGTTGGGATGTCATGAACTGTATTACATAGAATATCAGATTAACTGACCTAATGAGCACCTTCTGCCTCTAAAAATTTTTTAATGGTGGAAATAGTGTAGGGTAAAGAGATCATGGTCTTTGCTGGCTGTGTTCTTTAAAATAATGTAGCTTGACGATAGACAGATAATGCTGTTTTCAATCAGTTTTTTCCTCTCTTGTCCTTGTTGTTTCCTTTGCCCTGCCTAGATCAGTGGTGTGAGAAGAATGTTCCCTGCTTCCAGACAATGCTTGTTTTGACATCTTGTATTCTGCTCTTGGTTATTATGGAGGAAATTTAGAATCTCATTTGACTTGAATAGAATCATTATAGGTATAAATGTCTGTGAGGAGAGCAGCTGACTAACCAACATTACAAGCTGAATTGCGATTTGGAATTAAGGCTCTGGTCGTGAAGGGGTATCCTTGTGCAGAACGTTATTTGCTTGGGTCGATGCTGGGTGATCAGTCAGGGGTTACTGTTCTGTAGCAGATAGAGCTGAGGATGAGGTGTTTGGAAGAGCCCATCAGTAGATGCTTGGTTGTCCGAATACCTGCAGTAGGGTCCAGATTCTTGCAACTTGAAGTGCATCGTGTTCCTCTGAATTGAGGGTTGAGGCTTGGCAGGGAGGGAGGTAGGGATTGAACCCAGGTAAGGCTGAGAGAGGGGTCCTTTGCCACACGATCATCTTCTTTCTCACTGACAGGTTCAGTGTTTGTGGATGACACAGTTAAGCTGCATACAGATACTGTTTTCATCTTTGTGCCTGTCTCTTTTGAATCTCTGCTGTTCAGTGCTCATTTTGGGAACAGTTGCATGCCTGTGAGATGGATCTTATTTTTTCCTTTTATCTGGCATCAAAAGATTAAAAGGAAACTTGAAAAGATGCATACAGTCTTCATTTGACTTGCACAGCTAATTTTCTCCTTAATGCAGTGAGCTCCAACTTTCTGCTGAAAGCAAGTTTGTGCACATGCACCAGGGGTCTGCAAAGGGAGAGTCGGAGGAAATAAATGTTCTGTTCCAGGGGAGCTGTGGATCTGCTATTTTTTGATGCTCTTTTGTTAGTAATGAGCAATAAGTGATCTGTCTGCGCTATGGACAGTTGAACCTCATGTGTTAGTCTTTATGTAGTTTTCTAGGCCTGGTGGGTCTTGGACTGGGGTGATGGCCCATGCCTTGGGTAGTGTCTTCTTTCAGTAGGGGCTGTATTTGTCCAGAATATTTGGGTTGGTGCATGTAGTGGACTCCATCAATGCAGATAATGCTATTTGACACCTGAAGTCTAAAGCCTTCACTAGAACTAATCTGTGTATAAAACTTCCTTGAAATCCTTTTTGTTAGGAGGAACCCCCAGCTTCTCTCTGATCTTACAAGGTCTGATTTAGAAATACTTAATGCATGTTTTTCCCTACATATACTGTAAATATTTGGTTTGGAGATTCACTGCTCTTCTGATTGGCATAGTTAATGATACGTGTATCCTGAAAGTCTTTGATGCTAGATCAAAAGAAAATAAAATTATTTTGGAAGGATGAGATTAATATAAATTTTTTAAATTCTGTAGTGCTTTTCATGCAAAAGGATCTGGAATTATTTTTCAGACCAACAAAATGGCTAAACCCATCATTGAAGCATGCTGCTTTTACCGGCTTGAACAATGGCACAAATGTGTTGCTTTCTGTCAAGGGAACTGGATTGCTTTAAATATTGATGCTGTGTTCTTTAGTCATCAGATGTTAAGGCAGAGGTTGTATTTAGTTCCTCGTTCACAGATAAAGTAGCAAAGCAATCCTACAGGGAAAATTTGGCAACGGGCTAGTGAATTTTCATACTCCTTGGCCTTTGAACTAGTCACTGGGCTGCCAGGGAAGCGCAGAGCAGGTCTGGAAACTCAGCTCACAGCACATTGAGTGAAGCTTCCAAAAGAGGAGTGGGAAGACGGCTTTCCTCGCTGACAGCTCCTGCCGCCTGGCTGTGCTGAGGGTGGGCTCTGCGGAGCCCTGCTGAGCTGCATCCCTGGTTCAGTTGTGCTGGTCCCCATGGCCATATATTCCCATGGCAGGCAGGTACCACGAGCCCGTGGGAGCTAGGTTCCTGCCTGATGTCCTTCCTCCCTTTATAAGCAGGAGCTTGTTCCGATTCTTGCTGGTAGCTGGAACAGTCCTTTGCTCTCAGATACAACGTTGTCCAAATTGTGTTAGCAGAAGGTCTCTTCTTTAATTAGAACAAACAAACAAAAACCACACAAAAAGAACCCCCAAACCAACCGCCAAGGCTAGGCAGGAGGTAAGACTATGCCTCTCTCCTGCTTCCTTTGACTTGACAAGTTTTATTTCCCGCTCAATACTTTCGGAGCTACAGAAATCAGACCCTGTGAGACTTGGATAGAAAGCGGTGCCACGGTACTTGCAGCGTACCCTGCCTTCCTTTTGCCTTCTGAATGGAAAAGAAACCGCCCTGAAGATGGAAGAGGTTTTGCCAAAACAGTAGTAGAGAGGTTCTTTTTCGCTGTTTCATGTGGGGAAATTCTTCCTTCTTTCTTCTCCCCTGTTTGCTTCATCAGCAGTTGCATTAGGTAGCTTGGCTCCTGGGGCACGTTGCTGTTGCTCTGCCTGCACTCTGCCCACCACAGCTCTGGCCGCCCGAAGCTTTCGCTTACCAGCCTGGTTTGGAGCTTCCTTGGCCTGCTGTGATGTGACTGAACACAAAAGCCTGGTGTGCAGTATTGTTGCCTCTGTTTGGAGGGAGAGGTACAGAACCAATGTTTGGAAAATGCTTGTACCAGACGTGGTGGGAGGGAGCCCTCCGCTGTCTGCGTGACTGAAGTAGGCTGGCAGGCAAGGTGACTATGTAGCGGAGAGGAAATCCCTGGTTATTTTTCACACTTTTCATTTTCTGCCTTATGTTTCTATGAAGCTGCAAGTCACTCCCAAAAGAATGGAGGCTGCTCCACAAATTCCTGTTGAGGATTCCTCACCGTGTGTAAGAGAGGCTGGGTGGTTTGCTTGCTGGCCTCGCCCCTTTAGATACAAGAACATGATTTAACTATTGCAGGTGGGGTTTGTGTGTCTGAAGATTATGATTACAAGTTAGAGACCATCTGTCTGGGTTGCTGAACTGTGAGCAACTGAGTGGGAGCTGTGTTTCTGCTGGTGTAAAGGTTTGCTGGGAAGGCAGGTGCCTTTGCAGGGGTTTGCTCCAGGGGAAAAGGTGTTTTCTCTCTTGTATATGCGGGTGCTCTAGTTAATGCCACATGCAGGTACCTCTCGTTCCAGGTTACTGATGCCTCATACCCTCAGGTCTCAAGGAGAGCGTTGAAAGAAGGGAGAAGTGTATTGACAGGATTCAGTTGCTGGGTCTGGTCTGTTTGCCCAGTTCCTAAATCCACCACAGTGAATTCACTCGGGAGCCACGGGAAAGGCTTAGTTGCTGCCGAGCTGGCAGCCTTAGCAGCATTTAATTGCAAGTATGCCTCAGTGTTTGGGCTCTTGGGAAGTGACTGGAGGGCAGAGCCTTGCCATTTCCCCCTTCCTGAACATCCTGCATAGACTAGGTTTGAAAGAAGAAAACTTCTTCTCTTGCAGATCCCTGTTAGCCAACTAGCGCTGCTCCCAGTCTGGCCTGTGAAGGAACTGTGTGGATTTTATTTCAGGTGAATAAGAGGAGAGTGATAGTGGAGTTAATACTGAAAGGCCTGCCATTGACTTTTAGCTTGCAGCAAACCCTTCTGCCTCCTTTGGTTGCTGAGGCTGTGAAACAGAGGCGATAATGACAAAATCCAGGTTTGCAAACCATGGGTCTGCACCACAACCGAGCTGTTCTGTGTAGGCAGTCAGAATAGCAGCCCAGTGTATTTGCAGGGTGGCTCATGAGATGAAGTTTTAGATACCTTGCAGACACCAGCAGACTTCTGATTGTTTCTGTCCTGCTTGCGGTGTTTGCAGGCAAAAAGGTGACGCAGCCCCTGCCTGTAGGAGGTTGTGCTCTGCATTAGAGGAAGCAAGAGGAGACACAGTTCCAGCAGCAGTGCTGAGCGGCCCACTTGGAAGTTTCTTGCCCATTTTATTCATCTGTGTTCAGGGAAAGGATCTGGAGAAAATCTGTTGGAGCATTGAGAGACTGCGTATGAATTTTTAAGAAACCTTAACCATGAGCTAGAGTGTATTTTTTTTCTCTGTGGTTTTAAGATGAAATAGGCATTGCAGTAATGTGATACGAGTACTACACGTTCATGTGTATGACTAGCCTGTGGTAACCAATGTGTTTTGGGGGTCTCTGCCTTTGTGGTATTCAGGCTATCCATAGAAGAAAAATAATCTCCTGAGATAAGGTTTTAAAGTAAAGTTTCTCTTTCCAGGTAACTTGGGCTGTTTTAATATCCTCATTTTGCATGAGGAGCAGTGAGTCTGTTTGCAAGGCCTGGGAGCACTGGTGGTGAACCTCACAGCTTGGGTCAGCAGAGATACAAGGCTTCTGCTACATGCAGGAACCGGGCTGTTACAGACCCGGGTTCTGCTGGCAGCTCTGCCACTGACTGACATTATACCCTCGGACACTGTATAATGTCTTTCCCTCCTCCCAAGTTGCTTCTCTGTTCTTTTTGGGAAAATAATGTGCTTACTAAACTGAGGGTACTGGCTGTGTAAGCCCATTGCAGTGATTTGAACCTGGGGCTTGATGTCAAGACCTGTGTGGTTGAGGGAGGATGTCTAACTCAAGATCAATTTGTCTCTTGGCCCCTGCAGAGCCAGCAGCTAAGGATGGTGTGTGAAAGCTTCCTAGCGTAGACCTCACCTTGAGGTTCCATTCAATGGTGGATCTTAACTACACAGAGGGAACATACTTTGCATATTGTAAGGTTTGGGAAATTGTGCAAATTCCTTTTTTGACACACTTTCATACAATTTAATTTAAACTTGTCCCTAATGAGCTAAAACACTACAAGCCTAAAGTGTATTTTATATCGATATGAGTGGCCTGGGGACTTTTTTTACAAGGTTTAGCTCACTTAGTGTTGCATACATTAGTTCAATTTAATTGGGAAAGGGCTTGTCTGTGTGTTATTTTGGCTTTAGTAGCAGGTCTTGCTGTGGCAAAGCAGCACAACTGAGTTGCACTGAGATGGAAACCAGGACAGGGCATGCTGAATACACTAACCTTGATTCCCTTTCATGTGGTGTCCAGCATGTGTGGTCTGTAAAGTTAGATGTATGGGTGATCAGAAAGCTGTTCTGAATAGCCAACAGTTATATTAAGACCTATTGTTTGCTGTTCAATAATGGATGTCACAAGTTTGAGGAGTTTTATTGGGTCTTGGAGCAGCTCGGCGTGATAGAATCCAAATGCCTCCTTGCATCTTGCTTGCAGCAAGGAGGAAGCTCTTTCATGTTCTCTGGGAGCGAGCGTTTCCCTAGTTTGTTCTTCCAAGAAATCTCATGATGTGCATGCTTCATACTTCTCAAAGCTGAGCCCAAAATAAGTTTGGTCAAGAAGAAAATTCTGTTTGTGTTTAAGTCGGGGCCATTGGTGTAGAGTTAGTTAAGGGTCCTGCAGGGAAAGGAAGGATGTATATGGTTTGGGTTTCAGACACGGGAGAGGGAGTTTAAGGTTCACCTTAGCCTTTATATATTATATGGTTGTACTTTACTCTTGAGTTAAGCCAGTGTTGGAAAGTTTTAACCATGGTGTCAACCTTTCCCTGGGGAGTAACTTCTATTTGCCAGTGTAATTTATGTCTACAGTGGATTGCTAATGAGAGTCTATTGTCAGTTTGCCTTCTATTGTCCACAAAGGATGTTTACCAACTAGTAACATGACTTATTTTGCTGATATTGTATTTCTAATGGCGAGGAGGAAATTTTTGAGGCTTTGTAGGTATAGGGCTTCAGGAAATAGTCAGTTTCTTCTTCACAGAAGACAACTAAATGTGCCCAGATGTCTTCTGTCAGACGTTTATCCAATGTATGCTTAAAATACACCCTTTGAAGATTTCACAGCCTCCTGAATTAGTCTGTTCCAGTGCCACTCTGCTCCTCGTGTTTAATTTCCTTTCTAGCTAATCTAAGAGGATTTCTCTTTATCCTTCTCCTGGAGGTTATGGGAAAAGTTGATCATCACCCTTGTTCGAGTCCATTCTAGCAAAATCTCTTCAATGTAGTTTCCACTACAACTGTTTACCTGTCTGCCAAATGCAGCTAGTAGTTTGTGCTTTGTTCTGCAGTGTATTGGCAGAGTTTTGTGTGTGCTAAGGCATGCTCTCATTGCTAGATCTGGCATGATTCCAGGATAAGGGTACACGGCTCTTTTCATCCCAGAAAGGTGATAAGTAATTGAAGGGTAGAGAACCACCTCACTAGCCTGTAGATAGAACTGGACAAAGGCAGAGGCCTTGCTTACGCCTCCCTTTGACTGAGCCGTCGTGTGCCTTTGGAGGTGTAACATCTTCATTAAATAATGAAGATCCCCTAAAGGAATCTTTAGCCATTTTTTGGTAGCTGCTCTGGTTTCCAGCTCCAGTTCTGTAGCAGTGTCATTAACAAAGAGGAGGTGGGGGGAGATGTGGGATGAAGCTTTAAAGGCATTGTTGTGGGCAGAGATACTTTTTTTGTAATCTCTAGAAAGGCACAGCATGTGGCAGGGAAAAGAGCACGCTGGCAGATGGGGTGAGTGCAGCTACAGTCATACCAAGGAGACAGCGTTATGAAGGCAGACAAGTGGGTCACAATGTTGATTTGTCACCCTGAGTAGGAACTTCTGCTGTGATCAAGAATGTGATAATATGAATTAAAAGCATTTCTGGGGAGGGGATCAGTAGAAGATGGTAGGATTGATCTGTGTGCGCAGAGAATTTTGCCCTTTGAGACAGAGGGCTCAAGTCAGTCTCCTCTGGGTGAACTTCTTTCACGTACAGCCTGGAAAGCAACAGTGGAGAAGAGAAATGGTCGTTGAGGCTTGATCTCTTGGCTGCAGCAGAAGAGTCCTGGACAAGTCAGCTGGGCTGTAGTTTCCCTTGGTGGTCATGGTGCTTATAGTGTCTTGCAGCGAGATACATGGCAGAAGTTAGTTGTGGTATCAATGGTACTTTGTCTTTGGTTTGTGACTGTGTCCATGTAGCGGTCGTAGTCTTCCATATCCATTCCTTGGTGGAGCTACCTTTTTGGTATTCTTGGTTAGCTTTGCAACCTGAGGAAGAGTACACCTTGCACGTGCACTGAGGCTGAACTGCAGCATGCTGCTATACTGAGAGAGGACAAATGAATATAGTGAGAGCTTGAAAGGAGCAGGCGATGGCTTTTAGGCCTGCCTCAAAAGAAGTTCCTGAACCGCAATTATGCGAGCAGAAAACGGGTTTGACTTGTGCTCTTCTGCTTTAACTTGATGGGGCAGAAGAGCTGCAGCATGTCTGTCAGCTCCCTCCTGAGCAGGGCATGTGCTGGGCTTGCTCTTTGCTTAGCGTGGTTGTGGGGGCAGCTGTGTCCAGGGAGTCTGAAGTTCAAAATCCTCCAGCCATGGTCTGATAGTGAATTACCACCAGGCTCTTCTTTGGGACCTTTATCACATAAACCTGCCTTTCCTTAGACTTAACCAAAACCCAGAAAACCGAAGGTGTGGGGGACACTGTTGTGACAGGACCCTGATGGGAGGTACAAGTGTTGGCTTTCAGTGGGTGGGCACAGTGGGAAAACCATTCACTCGAGGCTGTTTAGGCAGGACATAATTTGTAGGAAAAATGAGCTACTGATTATGTTGTAACAGTTTCTTTCTAGCAATCATTTTTGCGTGGGCTGGGTCATGGGTTCCCCACCGAAGAGGTCTGAATTAAGATCTCTTCTGATGTTACTGTTTCATCTCCTCCCAGACTTAGTGCAGTTTGCCTGCTGCTGTTGGCAGGAGCTCTGAGTAGAGGTGCTTCAGGCCCGCGTCTCCTGTGCGGGGGATGAAGACCTGACCAAAGGTTTGGGAGGCAGACCTGGAAGCGTAATCCTGGCTCTGCTGCAAGTGGGTTTTGTGGTGCCCAGAGTTAGCTGGAAGTGCACCGTTTCCCCTCTGTACAGTCAGAAACAAAATCTCTTTGTGTCCTTGCAGAGACAGCGTAGGCTGGAAGGGTGCTGTTTGCCTGCATGCTGCTTTACACAGGTGAAAGGAACAATAAAATCAGTGCTGGTGTTGATTAGTATTATATCCCTTCTCAAACCCTTCTAAGAAGGGATTTTAGACTAAGCTCAGAGGAGCAGGGAGTGAAATTGCTTTCTGTGGGTATTTTGCCTGGGACCTTGTGTTTCTTGCTGGGGACGAGGGATAAAAGGGAGGTGTTGATGCTGCCATATCCTGACTTCTAATTATCCTAATTATCTAGTGATCAAGAAGAATTTTACAGAAAAATGATGCAACTGAATTAATCTGTCTTGCAAAATAAAATTATCCAAGATAGCGGAAACTTTGACTCACTTAAAGAAACCATCAAGGCATATGTAAGGTCAGCAGATAATTGGGCAACTCTTTGAAAAGCATACAATCTACCTAGTAGACTGAAGTAGCTTATTAGCTAAAAATCTGTTTCTGGAGTTGTTTTTTTCCCTACCCAATACAATTTGGGTGATCTTTAAGGTCCGAGTTAAGTCATCAAAAGGTAAGAAATGTGCAGTGATTGCTGATTCCCCTGTTCTGTTTCTGGGGGGAACGATGTGAGTGCAGGCAGCTGGCTTCAGATTCCGGGTTTATGCTAGTCTGATGGGTCAGAACCCGGCCTGTAGCAGCAAATCTGGACTCCTTACCTTTGGTTAATTGAAAGGTCAAGATACAGCAAAAAACAGTGCAGGGCCTGCACATCTCTTGCAGTTCTTTTCTTTAAAGAAAGAGTTAATGAAGAATCTGTGCTTTGTTTCCACATTGCTTTGTGTTTATGGCATCTTCTTTGATGTATGGATTCGAAGACAAGGAACAGAATGTATATGTGCACTCTCTCAAAAAAAAAAAAAAATCGAGACCCTTGAAGGAGGGAGGAGAAATCTCTTTAAATGGTGATGTGAGTGTACGAGTAGCTCTGCGTGGATTTTTTTTTTTTTTTCTGTATGTATAGATCTTAGGCTGAACTTCGTTTGTAACTGGACTGCATGCTGGCACAGAGTCAACACTGCAGAAAGATGTATACGAAGTAGCCAAATAATGCTTCTTTCCAACATACAGACAGTACTGCTAGACATCAGCATGACAAGTTTACGAGAGTAATAATGCTCTGTAGTTCCAGATGAGGATATGAAAGCTCTTGAAAAACACTAGTTTGTATTTCCTATCTTGCTAAGGTCCAGGAAAGTGCTATTAGCCTACAAGAGAATAGCAAGAAGAGATGTAACTATAGCTGGATCCCCTTCCTAATCAGTCGGTGGTCATTTTGTGGAAGATTTAACAACTGATCTGCTTGACTTTTCTTACAACATCTGTGCTGAACAAAAGGCAGCCACTTGATCTCTAACCTGCACCAATGAGTGGTATTATCAGGAAAGCATGTTATGTTTCTTGGTGTTATCCTTCAGCATCACCATATCTTAGCTCCTCTTTTTCTAAATGTTTTCTAATCTGACATGGTTACTATCTGTGAAACTCAATCTTCTGTTCTTCTGAAATAGTCTCTGTGCTGTAGACTGCAAGAGACTTGCCTGCAGCAATCCCTCCTTCCTCAACAAAGTTGCTGTTCACAGACCGATAGAGAGAGGAATAGTAATTGGAGCCTGTCACTGTGTGCGACTGAACTTTGTACTTTTATCAGATGATGTGAAGCTTGAACAAAACCTCCTAGATAAATAAACCAAAAGTCCGATGCCATTTCTTTGCTGAAAAGAATGTACCAATTCCTGCTGTGGCTGGCAATATTTGAACTTGACATACATGTGTGCTGATCTTGCTGCCTGATCCATGTTTCAGGTCCTTTATACCTGCATGAAACCCCATTGAAGTCCAAGATGTCATGGATCAGATCATGTAGCTGGACTCTTTGGGGGCTAGAAATTGTTTCCTGGCTTATATTACTGTACCTGGAGAAGGAATGAAAAAAAATAAAATCAGTTTTGCTGTTTCACAGTCTGCCAGCAAGGTCTTATTGGTGGTGGCACAGAAGCTCATTAAATCGACTCATGAATTGACAGGGCTGCTTCTGACTAGAATATCTAGAACTATTTCAGGTTTTAATGAACATTTGAAGTCAACAACAGCTGCATGCCTCGATGTTAAGAATGAAGTAAAACAAAATGCTTTGTAGAAATGTGACCGACTAATCTAATTTTCAGTAGTGGGGTGGAGATGGTGTTGAACTAGATGGCCTTTAGAGACCCCTTCTAACCTGATTTTATTGATAAGGCCTGTTCTTATGCTAAAGATATTGTATCTTTTAACTCAGTACAGAATGTGTAGTAGGGCTGGATGGGAGGAGACAATGCAGCATACTTTTCACTTCAGGTTAACGATGGCACAGTATCTTCTCCAGCATTGTGTCTATCTTGTTTCAGAATTCACAAGACATCTGGTTTTGGTTCTGGGAGTTCTCAGAATTACCACACTTTTCCTTCTACATAAAAGATGTTGCTTAATACTAATGGGGCACTTGGATGCAACTATTCCAAACTAAAGTCAAGAAACCACCTCTGAAGTTAGAGGAACAGGGGCGCTTGCATAACTTCCAACCTGTATGAACAAAAAGATGAGTTGGTGTAGAATGAAGAGGCTTCAAAAATGCGAAGGGCACATTTTTAGAGGTATCGGTGCTGCTGATTTTGGTTTAAGCTGGCGTATAATTTGTGCTTTAGAAAATTCCACCAAGCCTCCTTGACAATCTTAGAGCCAAAAAAAAATATAAATCTCCACCTTTGAACCTGCCTGTGATGACAAGGAACAGCTGAGTACCTCGAGTCTCTTCCTTGGCAAATTATAAATATTTCTACATTTCTTTAGTTAAAAATCAATGTTGGGTTTCTTTTTAGAAGGGACAATTTGGAAAAGTTGTTTTTCCCTTCCCCTTCTGAGGTGAAATGTAACTCATATATAGGAGATTTCATTTATTCTTCCAAGTTGCTTTTCAGTGTTGCTTCAAGTTTCTGCAGTGTTGGGGTGAAAAAAACCTTCCCTCCCCCTGAAGCATGGCCCAGCCTCTTTTACTAAACTATATTGAATCTTAAGTTTTTGTATTTTTATAAAGGTATGCTGTGCTATTAACTTCTTGCATAAATATATAGTATAACCTGTTCAGCAGAAAGTTAGAAGGCTGTTCTTGTTAACAAGTGTCCAGTGAGGACAAACCTCTTTGAGAAAATAACTGAATTGCAAAGCAAGGCAACCGAGCATCTGAAGTCACCATCAAAATGGTCATTTAAACACTTCATTCAGCTTACCCTTTGTAGCGTTGAAAATAACGATGGGAGTTGAAGGAGAGAGTAACATGGTGAAAACACTGTGAAAGGTGAGTAGAGCCTGGCCAGGAGGTACCTGCTTCATCTGGCTGTGCTTTCCCAGGGTGCTGGCTGTTTGTACAGCCTGCGCTGAACTGAGCGGCTGCTTCTATTACATTGATAGCTTCTGTTCCTCTGATGTATTTCAGTTTCTTAAGAGTTCCATTTAAGATAATTAATCTAAGAGGTGATGATTTAGTTGAACATTTGATTAATTCCTTTCTTGTATTAATCCACAAGAATTTGTGGAAGCCTGTAACGTGAGGGATGCTTGTTTGTGTAGCTGCTGCACTAGAGCATTGATAGGAACTATTTTCCTGAGTTGTTTAAATGTGTTTCCAGAGCTGCATATAGAAGCCAAAATGTGTGTTGTCCCTAAAATTTCCCAATTGTTTTTCTACTTGTGGTGTCAGCTGCTCAGATGGCTTGTTCTTTTCCCTTAAAAAAATGCTGGCTCCTTCAAGCAATGCAGGATGGAGAATTCCCTTCTCTTCCCTTGAGGTGTTTGTGTGTTGTTTCTTGGTTTTGTTTTTTTTTTTTTTTCTTTTTTCTTTTGTTTTCTGTAAAGTGTATCACCAGTTTAACAGCTCTGGAGACCGGAGTGCTTCAGCCACTGGAACAGAGACAGCATGAGTACTGGTTGAGCTGAGTCTTAGCAGTGTCAGCCCACCCTTGTGTCTCAGATTGGATCTTGAACCAGCTATTGCCAGGCTGCTCGCCTAGGCCTGCCTGTGGGTGGGCTTCCACGGGTGCCAGTTGCATGAGTTTTGCATAGCGGTGGGTTTCCAACAGGATTACAAGAGCCAGTATAACTATTTCCAGGCAGATTTTGTTGAACAGCTGTCCCATGGTGACAACTGTCACCTATTTCAGACTTGAAATATCAGGTGAGTAGGATGATGTGGAGTGTTATATGTATGGAATTGGGTTTTCCAGACAGCTTGTTAGAAAACTGCAAGTACACAGCTGAACTGCGGCACAAGCGGATAGTGCTTGGTGCATGTGTTCTGCTCCAAAGCAGTTTTGCAGACATCTACAGCCTCTAAGTGCCATGGCAAGACATCTGTCCTTGCCTCTGTGTGGTGTCTCAGACCCTAGACACTTGAGGATAGGTAGCTTCCCCGAGATAGCAAAGCCTTTTTGTATTTCTGACCACGTGCCATGCATCAATGTGGTCCAAGGGTGTGCCCTAATTTAGATGCATTGTGTTTCACTATGCTGTCATAATTGAGTATCTGTTGGAAACAACTAAAAAAAGGCGTCTGTTTTCAGTCTGAGGGAGGAAAACAGATGTTTTATTCTCTTGTGAGAGCTTAGTTAGAGTGATGCTTCAGCTGTTGCTCCAGATCTCAATGATGACAGCCAAAAAGGCAAAGGGACAGACGCATAGGTCAAAAGGAGTTGAGGAGAGGAACATATTTAGGAAGTAGAAGAATGCTTATTTCCTGTGTGTTAAGTGGCATGTGGGGTTTAGTTCTGGAGCATGTGGAAAGCATTGCCCTCAAAGCTAGCATTAGCTTTTAGATGGGCAGGGACAGAATCTTTTTTATTATGATTGCTGTTTGCTAGACCAGATAGATCAAATTGTTGGAAGATACCTACTTGCCAGAAGTTAAAAGGTATTAAAAATGATGCCTGAATTGATCAAGAACTTTGCTGAGAGCTGGCTGTAAGAGAGCCAGAGTTGCAAGAGGCTTGCATGGGTTATGAACTGGTTGGAGCTGCTGAGACAGAAGCTGTGTGAAGAGGTCTGCAGGGTGCTAGGTGTGGGCCAGTTGTGTCACTTCAGTCAAATGTCCCTGGCCCCTTGCAGGATGACACGGTGGTTCAAGCACAGAGTGCATGGTGACATCTGCCCAGCTTGCAGATGGGCACCAGTCTTTTATCTGCTGATGTGAGGTCTGGTTCTACCTGCATAGGCACACTCAGGTGAGCAGGACAGGATTGGGACTGTCCCTTTCTGTGTTTCTGTGGTGCTTGGTTTTCTGGGGTCGCGGTTTCGGCTGGAGTCATTGGTATTACACTGATAGTAAACCTCTGGAAACTTTCCCTTTGAGTTGTTTGGCATGCATAGAAAAACAGTATTTAACTGTACCTCGGGGGGACTAAGAGAGAGAGAGTGATGGTGAGCAAACTGATACAGTCAACAGCTTAAAGCAGTAGCTGTCAGTCTTCACTGGCTTGTCTTGACAGCACTGACTAGTAAGCTGTGGGAAGCATCACATTTGCTGTATGGGCTGTGCTGGATCTTGTGGCTGTTGTGAATGCTGAGTTAGGTCTATCTCAGGTGCACCCATCTCTAATGTAGGAGAGTCTGAGAAGTATTTTAACCTGTGCCTCTAAGGGTCATCTTCTGGGCTTTCCTGAATGGGTCAGAAAGGTGTTGGAAATGCACTGTCTTCTCTCCAAGGCTGATTTGTGAAGGAAGACCTTGTGACTTACTGCTGAAGACTTCCCTGGATGGTAGTGCTTGCCAGTACCACATGGGTCACTGCAGCTCCACCAGCCTTAAGGGGATGGGAGCAGAAGGTGTAGGTCCAGCAGAGAAAGGGCAGCCAGCATATGTTGAGAGATCTTCTATAAATGATGCTGAAAATGATGCTGCTTAGTCCCAGAGGCTGGTTTCTTTGTGCCTGTCAGCACATTTGGCTCTTTCCTGCATGTATCAGGGTCCCACTTGGCTCTGAAATCTCATGAAACCCTGAATTTCAGTTTTGTCATACAAGATTTTAAAATCATCTCCTCTTATGATGCTGGGCACTGGAAAAGCTGTCCCTGAATTACGAACAGCATTTGTTGGACCTGTCATATCTAAAGCTTGCCTGAAGATCTGCAGGACATGCTGCTTGTTATTTTTTATTTTTTCTTTTAATGGAAGGCTTTGCTTGGATTCTCTTGTGTTTGAGCTGCTGTGTTTGCTGCTGGGACACTCAGCTCTGTCCTGGCCTCACCCAATGGGTTGTGTCTGTCTGCATCAAGAGGTGATCTTCTTTGGCTGCAAATTTATATTGTCTTATGGTTGCAAGCAAGAACGTAAGCAGCCTCTTTCACTTTCTGTGGGTAAGTGTAGTCTGACATTCACCTTTTCTTCCAACTGCACTCTTCAGCATAGTACTTAGTGTTGTTCTTTCTAAATAGCTAAACCTTTTGAGCTCTTTAAAAGCTGCAAAATCAGTTGCTTATTTACTTGGCTGTTAGAGCACCACAGTGCCAGCAGCACTTCCCAGCAGTTCTTAGCAACAGAAAGTGAAGGAAGGACTCTTCAGGCAGAAACTGAGGGGGAATTCCAGGTAGGAATTTTGTAATTACTGAAGCTGGAATTTAGAATTTAGGCAGGATGTAGAAGCTGTTGCCCTTGTGTTAAGAGGTTGTTAAAGGCTTTCTGTGTGGCCAGTCGGTCAGAGCTTCAGCTCTTAGAGTCTCCTCTGGGTGAAAAGATTTCAGTGGGCTGAAGAAGCAGCTTTGCAGGAATGGGATTCCTGCCGAAGTGATGCCTCCCTTCACAGATGAAGCATTCCCTCCTGCTACCTGTGGCCCCTTTCTCTACCTAGCATCCATCTCTTCACTTACTTGGGCTATTGTCTTTTCTTTCTGCAGCTGACAAAGGCATCCTGAACTTTTCTTCTCCTTTTCTCAGTGGAGTTCTCTGTTGTTGTACTATTAAGCTGTTGTGGATTGCGTCTGGAGACTCTTCTCAAGGATGTAGGAGTATATGGTAGATGCTGAGCAAGCAGTCTGACTGCGCAGGGCTGGGAGCTGCTGCGGAAGCTTCAGGTCTTAGGGTGTTTCCAGAGTTTTGCAAAGACTGTGGCTACTGCTATTGCAGTCCTAATTGCATGTGTTCTTTTCTTCCCAAACAAGGCAAGAAAAAAGCTTAATTAGCTGTGACCTAGCAAGAGATGTCATCATCTACCCTCTACCCTACTCAAGTCAGCTTCTGTCAGCTCCTCACTGCAGTGGCTGCTCGGTCTCCCTGAGAGATCCCCAGCTTTTTTTCACGTTACCAGAAGCTAGCGGGTCTTGGCTGTGTTTGCACCTCTTTGCCTTCCTCATGAGGCTGTCCATGTGGCCTGTTGTTACTGCTTTGCAGGATTGCTGTTCCTTATAAAAGCTTATGTTGAATGGTGTAATCTGGAAGCGCAGGTGTTCAGAAGAGTGGGAGCTAGCTGGATATTTGAGCATCCTCACAATTCTCACCACTCTCCTTGAGCCCTAAGGGAGCAGAGAGGACTGTGGGTGATTATCTGCTATGTTGTGTGTTTGCCTTGTTTTTTTCCAGACACTGTCTAAACCCTCAGAAGCACTTCTGTTTCAGTTTTAAACTGTGCTGAGCACTTTGTATTCCTGTAGGTGTTAGAGATGGCATCGGGGTCAGCACCTCTGTCCTGGGAGCTTTGAGGTGCCCCAGCTAATATGGTTCTACCTAAAGGCAGATTGCCAGTGTGATTTCTTACTTTCTCCATTTATTGGAGCAGGCTTTTGCCTCTAACGGAGGGAAAAACACTTTTATTAGCTAAATCAACCTGGTCTGTTAATAAGGCACATTGCTACACCAGCAATTTACTAGTTGCCATAATAAAGGCTTTCAGTTTTCCCATGAAAAACAAAGCAGGGCATTGCAATGGCTTTTCTCCTTTCCCTGACACATTCTTGTTGCTTTTCTGTAAGAGATCCTAGCACTCATTGTATGATGTTTCATTTTGCCTTGAGCTCCCGAGATGCAACTTGTCACCAAAGCTACAAGCTTATTCAAGGAAGTGGTGGGCCTGGTCCCCGGCTGACGCACACGGGCATGATCTCATCTGCGCTCACATCCATTTTTCCTTACTGGCTGAGGACCTGGCTCTAAGTGTAAGTGCTCAGCTGGGGGCAATGGAAACGTACAGAATAGTGGCAGTGCTTGTGACTAAGATATTTAAGTGCTTTGTGGTGAGGAGCCAAAGGCAATAGCAGTTGGTAGTGCAGGTGTTTTATTCTGATTTGTTTTACTTGAAGATGCTAAACATTGAGTACTGCCATGCAGATATCTGTACCTGTAAGGTCCTGCAAAAACTGGACTGTCTTCCTGAAGCAACGTTTGCTGCTGTTTTTCAGCAGTGGTTTCGATAATGGAGACAGGAAAGTGTGATTTAAATTGGGACACTACTTTCAACTGCAAGGTCTTCTGGAGCACTCTCACCAGTGCTGCTTCCCTGGAGACTGAGCACAGACTGTAGTTTGTGTCAGTAGTGATTTACCTGCTCTGCTGTCTGGAGCTTTGACCTTGCTCAGGCTAGAAAAGCCACCTGTGCTCCACAGCAGTGACTCTGCAGCTTGTGATTCCCTCTGTGTCCTTTGGGCAGAGCCCAGTGGTTTGTTACATGCTGCTCCTTCTCATCATGGTTATATGCAGCCACTGAAGCACCAATGCAGAATCGTTGCAAAAGAGGGTGAATTTGTTGCTCTTGGGAACTCTGCCCCTTCAGTTCCACTGAGCAGAGGCAAGGCAGGGGGCAGCGTGGCTGGGGGCTGACTCACTCCAGCTGCTTCACCTAGGACATACGTGATAGCTCTCTTGGAAGCAGATGTCCACATCGATCATGTTCTTTTAAACATCCCCCCCATTTTTCTTTGTGGAATTTCTGTAGTGATAACTTACTGCTCTGTGGTGCGTTTCCTTGAATTGCTTTGAATTTCTCATTTGTTCTACGAAGTCTCTAGCTCTTACATCAGGAGACAACTGAATTTTTTTTGGCTTTTTTTTAGTGGATCCAGAAAATAGTTCTTGGATTTTTTTTTTTTGTTTTCGTATAAGAAAGGTGCCTTTGTGTCCTAGCATTAGTCGTAAAAATACATCCCTCCAAACGTTTAAATGACCTTAGCCCTTCTGGGATTTATTTCACTCTAGAGCTATGCATTATTTACGGAGTTTCTCATCTGTTCCCAGGTCTGTAAATGAAGGAGAACTTTCAATAACCACGTTCTTGCTCATTTTACAAGTGCTGGTGGTTTTATTGGGTGTTTTGGTTCAGCTGTTTTCATCAGTCCAGCAGCGAGCCCTGGCAGGCTGTCAGTTGTCACACAGGCTTTACTGTCCTTGATCACTGTCCCACAGTGCTGCAACCATTGTAGGTTGGGTGAGTTGGCATCAAATAAACTGGTCCCCTGAATTTTGGGGTGAGTGGTGGTCCTTAATTCATAGATGATGCTTCATGATAGTTTTTTACAAGCACTAGTTTAAAAGTGTGGAGATGTGCTCTAATCTCTGTTATGTTAGAGCAGTGGGGGGGATTAAGGAGATGAGCTGATTGCAGTTCTCCCTGCTCTTCCAGTCCCAGAAGACCTTTGGGAAGTTGTGTTGCTCCTTGTGGTGGACAAAGGAGGGGCTTGCCAAAGGCTCAGATGGTTGGGACTGTAGTGTGGGGACTCTGCGAGATTGTACCGGCTGTCATCGCAGAGAGGAAGTGAGATTCAGATGACCTGCAGGGTCTGTATCGTCACAGGAGCACGGGGTGGTGTTGGCATGGAGGTGCAGGGAAGATAAGCTTGCAGGATGATGTTGAACAGAGCCTAGGACTGAGGGGAGGCGACAAGTAGTGGAGGTTTGGGAACCTGTCTGGGTGGAGATGCACAGAGCAGTCAATAACTCCTTGATTTTCCTTTGGGACGGTGGCACAGCAGAGACAGCATGAGCACTCTGGGCTTTGCTGCCTGTAGAGAGGGTGGTTGTCATGGGCCATCTTCACGGGCAGCAGGGGATGGATTCAGAGCAGAGAAGGAAGAGTGAGGCATCTCTAGGTATACTGCTGGGAGAAGAGAAAAGGCCTTCAAACGTGAGGTAGGAGAGACTGGGAGAAGGGATATAGAGATGACACTGTTGTGTAGTTTAAATCCTGGCAGGTTTAAGTGTGCTGCTAGCCTGATTTGCTAATAGTTGCATGCTGTGCTGTAAGGAGCCCTTCGGCGCTGGTATTTTGCAGTGTACAGGATTTGGCCTCCCTGCTAGGGAAGGACAGTGCTAGGGATGTTCCTGACCCACTGTCAATGTTCAGCCGTAGGTACGGTCTGTGTTTGATCCAGTATGCCTAGTGTAATTCTCTATTCTGGGTGGAATATCTCTGATTAGCTGTATAGGAGTGCAGAAAAACACTCTGAAAGGTTTCTGTAGCTCTCTTTCCCATTCTTCTAAATTAAAGCAGGTGTCCGGACTCTCATCAGTATTTTAAAACAGAAGAAAAGTCAGTATGAGATTAAATTTCCAAACAGAGCAAACTCCCACATTAATTAGTTAAATTTTCTAAATCTCTCAGATTTAGAAATCTGTCTGTAGATGATGAGGAAATAAAAGGGGCATTTTTTTTTTTTCTCTGGGAAGTCGTTCCAAGAGACTGTGGTCCATGTTCCAATGGAAAAACTTATATCCAAACCAAGCAGCCGACCTCTTGAGGCATTGCTGTATTGAATGGCAAATCAATGGCCCAGTGTCCAAAACTGTTTGTGGATTTTGAAGGTGATGTCTGTGACAGAATGCATTATATCTCATGTACCTAGAGAAAGAGCCCAGGAATAACTATTTCAAGTCTTCCCCCTGTTCATCTCTTTGACCACAGCTTTTAGTCACGCCAGTAAAACCAGTTGTGCTACTGTTGCTGCCTTGTTGTTTGCTGGTGTTGGTTCTGCAGACTGCGTTGTACGGAATAGCTCATACGACCCGTGCCTGTACTAGGATCATTGGGCTGGGGCGATGCGCTCATGTTGCCAGTGCAGATGTGATCCCGCCTTGGAACTTGAAACGTTAACTGCTGGAACGGCAGAAGGAGATGGGCTCCTCCAGGGCGGATGTGGAGGTGTACGGGTGGCATACAGCAGTCAGCATTTCATAAGCTAAATTAATATTTGTCTGTCTGCTGGGAGTTTTATTATTGCTGTCCGGACCCAAAATACGTACCTGACTTCAAACCTAAGTTTGCAGATGTCTGCTAACTTTAGCTCTTGCCTGGTCTTGGTGCCCAGTTCAATTGTGGTGGATGTTTCATGTCTTGAGGAATTAGAACTGCTCCCTGTCTGACTGATGAGCTTTAGTCATCAGTCAGTGATGTGGGACATTGGTGCTTGTCTCTGGTTTCTCAACGTGTAATCTGAAGCGTTCTTCTTTTTTACAAATATATACTTTAAGTTTACTTAAAGTATGCAAGTGCTTTTATGTGTCTTTATTAATCCAAAGGATTATCTAAGCAAGTATTCATAGAATCATAGAATGGTTTAGGTTGGATGGGACCTTGAAGAACATCAAGTTCCAACTCCCCCGCTATAGGCAGGGACACCTCCCAGGTTGCTCCAAGCCCCATCCAGCCTGGCCTTGAACACCTCCAGGGATGGGGCTTCCACAGCTTCTCTGGGCAACCTGTGCCAGTGCCTCACCACCCTCAGAGTGAAAAATGTCTTCCTAATATCTAATCTAAATCTCCCCTCTTCCAGTTTGAAGCCATTGCCCCTCATCCTGTTGGTATTCAAAAAACCTAGTTGAGTTCTCTTACAATTTTCTTTCTTTTTGCACTTTGAGATTTAGAAGTTTGTCCTTCTCCACCTCCCTTCCCTCCTCCAAGAAAGACCTTGTAGACTCCAAAGTGAAATAGCCAAAAGGTGTCACCACAGTGTTGGAGATGAGTAAACTGAGCATGAAGCAAGAGGGTGACACAGCTGGGGCTGAAACTGTACCTCCAGTGTTCCTATTTGGGTCCCAAGCTGCCAGGTGTGGAAGGTCCAGCAGGAAACCAGCCTGTGGGGATGTGCTGCTCAGCCCATTGCTGATGCCCTGCAAGAGACATGGGATAAAGGTTTGTGCAGCAGCCACCACATCTCTGCTGCCTGTGGCATGGTGTGGAGAGTGAAGGAGAGGCCTCATCCCCGCTACAGCCCAGAGCTGCCGTGTTAGTGCAGGCTGTCAGGGTAGCCCAAAGCTGTGCTTCGCTCTGGTCACTTTGTGCTGGATCAGCTGGTGCTGGATCGTGCCGCTTGCTTTCTTTCCCTTTTGTGGGAGTGCATTTAGGTGTGTCTTGTTTTAAGCTGTGTTGGGTGCATTTATTTGTCTGCCGTGCTTGCTGAGCGTTTGCTGTTAGAGCAGATGATGGTAGGCTGTCTGCTCTCAGATACGTGGAGCTGCCTGCAGGCCTTTCAACACAACCCAGGTATTAAAGGACGGATGCTTTGAGTTTTTTGAAGTAAGTTTTTGATCTCTTACAGAAAATACCCTTTTTAAAAAAAAAAAAAGTTGGGAAAAGCTGTGTTGCATCCCAGAAGTTAACAAGAGCCTTATTTACTGGGAATGATGGTGCCTTGAGACCTGGCTGTTGGAGGGAGGCAGGAGAAGGGCTTGCTGACAGCCCTTAGCGCCTCTGGAAAGTACTCGGAGACATTACAAAGGAGCAGCAGATGCCAATTGAGCTGAATACTGGATGGCACAAACTGCTTTATTGACTGTCTCGGGGAACCTCTGGAGTCAAATAAGCGAATTGGCAGAGCTGCGGCCCTTGGGCTGTGCCACTGTGTGTTTCTGCAGTGGGTTTGGGAGACCCGAGATCACTCTTTTTGGGGCCTCTGTAAAGTAGGGGGCTAAAAGCAGTGGCCGCTGAGCTGGTGTTTTCTTGATTGAGGGCTGGGGGCCTCTGTGCTACTAGAAGTATTGGTGAGTTGAGTCCTACCTTGCTTGGAGCATGAAGCAAGACCTGTGCTGATGCAAAAGGCCTGGAATAGCTCTGTAGTTGTCAGCACTGCAGCGTTATCTGGAATTTCGGATGGAGAGCTGCCCTTCCTGTGCCTTGGTGTGGAGCGGTGCCTGCCGGCTGGCTTCCCTGGCAAGGGGTGTGCTGCAAGATCACGGCAATGGGATGGCTGCTGACAGGACCCATCGCTGCTGCAGCCCTGCGTGACGGTCTCCCCGCTCCTGAAGTTCTTCCTGGGCATCAGCGTGTGTTAATTCAGGCAGAGCTTGAGTAACTGCTTCAGTGGTAAACTGGGGTGGGCTCTTCAGCGCCATCAATTCGATGCAACAAGGGCTGGAATTCAATTCATTCTTCATTTGCCAAGCATGCCCTGGGTTTTCCTTTTATCCGTCTCTCTAATGGACCTGTTGGATCTCAATCCGTACACAATTTCAACTTTGCACCTCTGACCTTCAGCAGTTTGAGACAAGTGCCACATCAGGGTTGATAAATGAATCCAGCGTGGAAGGGAACAACACTTGGTCACCCCCAGCGGTTGTTTCCTCAATAGGTGTCCAAGCCACCACTGTCATCACTGTGCTAATTAGCTCTCCATTTCTATAAGCACAACAGCAACAAGTCTTGGGAGGCTTAGCTCATCCTCCCAGTCTCATCCCGGGGGCGAACTGCAGGGTAACTGGCTATGTTTGCACTGTGTATGTGTTTCCTTTAAAGTTTGGGTGATGAGTTCCCCTCGCTCTCTCTGCCTTGCAGGCAGTTTGAAGAAGAGATGGATCCCTTCCTCTCCCGGGATCCGATTTATCCCCGAGGCACACCTCGGTAATTGCAGGCAGCACACTTCCCTGCGCAGGATGCTGCTGTGATGGGGCTGTGGTCAGACAGCTGTGAGTGGTGACCGGCAGCCACAGGCCCAGTGACTTTTCTTAAAAGCATCTCTTGGCTAACGAGGATCGAAAGCCTGTCCTCCTCTTGCCGGGGCTCTGCTGCCGTACCCGGCCAGGAGGAGCCGGGCGATCTGGTGGACGAGAGGGCTTAAGGCAGCCGGCTCTGGAGCCGGGTGAGCATTTGTCGGTGGTGGGTTAAATCCAGCGTGCAAGATGAATGTGAAAACGAAACATGGTTTATAAGAGCATGAGGAAAATTCTCCCTTGGCATATGAATAGATTCTAGATGTTGTCGGCATGCTGCAAATGATGGTGAATTAAAAAAAAAAGACACGGTTGAAGGCTCTGTTACTGTGATGGGAGAAAACTGCAGGAGCTGTTTGGAGAAGGTGAAGTGGTACGTTGGGAGAGGTTCGGATGCCGGTGCTTGGATTAGGAAGTTTTCCTTTCAGCAGACTTGACACGGGGCGGGCCGTTTCCTCTGCGCGCTGTTCACAGCTCCCTCGCTGCCGCAGAGCAGAATTTGGCGTGAACCCACGCGAGAAGCCGAGGGCGGAGGGCTCGGCTGTGCGGAGCGGGCGCGGCAGCCGCCGGGCTCGGGGCGGACCGCCGGAGTGGTGGAACGGACACCGTGGTAGTGCCGAGCGGCGGCGTTTCACCGTCCGGACCCCGGCCCGGCCCTGCACCGCACCAGCGGGAGCGCGAAAGGGGTGCGGGGTAGCGGGTTCAGCCGTGGGGTTCGGCCATGGTTGGGAACGCGCCGGAGCACACGCACCGGTGCGAGGTTCCAAAAATTGCGCCGCGCGCGAGGCGGGCGCCGGTGTGTTGCTCTAGGCGTTAGCAGTGCTGCCCTCACCAGGCGTTCATCGGGCGGCCTCGCAACCCCAAGATAAGGACGGTTAGCGGGCGGTGGCGCCGCGCCGCCGGTAGGGGAAAGCTCACCGCGGCCTGGGTCCGGGCGAGCGGTGGCGCGGCGCCGAGCCCGCTCCCCCGCCGCACGGCTCGGGGCCGCGCTCCGCCCGCCCGCGGCACGGAAAGCGCCGCTTCCGTCGCGTCCCCGGCCCCGGTTTAAGGGTTCTTTTAGTCGGTTGTGGCGGCGCTACCCAGAGTGCTGTGCGGCAGCCGGCCGGTTATTTGCATAGGGGGCTGGCCAACCGCGCCGGGCCGCCGCGACGGAGCGCGCCCCCTGCCGGCCGCCGCCGCGCACGCGCGTACGTATAGATCTATATGTATAGGGTATGTGTGTGTGGGGGGTGTGCACCGTCCGCTGCGCTGTGGCAGCCCTGGGGACGCCGCCTCGGCAGCCTGGGCAGCTGTCTGTAACGCTCCCGGGGTTACAAACGCCTGCGCCTCACTAAAAACCTGCAGAGGGGCCGTCTCGTACAGAACTACCGTGATCCATAGGGTCTTGCCAAGCATGCAGTATACAAGCTACACGGTATTTTGTACGGTTATTAAATGGAGTTAATCAGGGTGGGGTTTCTGGTCTGTGATCTGTCCTGAAGCTTCTCTCAAACAAAGTGCCTTTCCCAGGAGTTCAGTTACATCATGAAAGTGTTTGGTTTAATTTCTGCAAGTAAATAATTAGGCAGCTGTTAGTGCACACCATTTTCTAATTATAAGTGTAATAATTACAATTAATTAGAAATGTTAGCTACAGCAAATACTGAAATTGTTATGCATATGGTATGTGTACATTGCACATATACTTGTAGGAGTTTAGCATTGAGTGACAATTACAGTTGTTGGCTCTGTCAAGTCCTTGGCAGGGAACTTTGGCTTGTAAATGTCACAGGGAGCAATAATTTGGGGCTTTTCTGTTCTGTAAACCACTCAGCTTGTCTGTCAGAAGCCGTGCAAGGAAGAGCTGTGTGTACCCCTGCAGCTCTGTCACCCAAGTGAGCGGTGCCAACGGTGGGGTGGGAAGGGGCCCTTCTCCCAGGGGAGCGAGCACTGGTGCTGCCACCTCTCGGGTGCGTTGGCTGAGGCCGGGGGCGAAGGGCTGTGCGCTCACACACCGTCTGTCCTGTGCTTGCAGGTGGTTCTCCTGGGGATTGACATCCTTTCAGCGCTGGTGTCCCGCTTGCAAGATCGCTTCAAGGCCCAGATTGGCACAGGTAAGGGGTCTGTGTGTGAGGGGGGTGTGTTGCCACCACTCTGGTGGGATCCCCGCTCACTGCTGTACACAAAGCCTTCTTTGTCCCCAGGAGAGCCCTCGGGAGGCTCTTGGTGGTTTCGGGCTCGTTCCTCAGTGGGGCGAGGGGAAAGCAGAGAGGCTGTGCCGCTGTGACGGTTTTCTTCTGAGGATTTGGATGTTCCTGTTTTCTTTCCTCAGTGCTGCCAAGTTTACTTGATAGGCTGGGGGACTCCAAGGACTCGGTGAGGGAGCAGGATCAGACCTTGCTGCTAAAAATCATGGAACAAGCTGCTAACCCTCAGGTATGCTCGACAGTCCTTTGTGGTGTGAGAGAAACCAGCTGCTTAAAAAGGAGAACTTTCTTCTGTCAGACAGAGAGTTTTCTCCTGCGGCTGTGTCTGAAATGGCTTCATCTCCTTATGCCTTGTTATTCGCTTCATTTGAGAATGCTGCTGTATGTCAGGATACGCATGGGAGTGTCGCTGTCAGTGGATTTCCCAAGGATGGGATGGGTGGATGTCAGAGTAGTTGTTCTGGGTCCTTGGAAGGTACTTGCTTTCTGTAAGTAAAAGCATTGTTTTAGCTACTGAGGAATTACTGCGAAGTCAGCACAGAACAAAGAATTAGTCAGATCCAAAAATGTCTTTCTATTACTTGTCCTGTTCTGCTTGGATGGATGTAAAGCTTATATTTAAGCTCTAGAGATGTTACAGCGTATGACTGCTGGAAGAAAGAATCTGTCTCTTCCCCCACCTCCTTTTTTCCCCTGTTTCACCTTCTTTTCTGTCTTCCACAGTACGTGTGGGACAGGATGCTAGGAGGATTCAAACACAAGAATTTCCGGACAAGAGAAGGGATTTGCCTCTGCCTTATTGCAACACTTAATGCGTAAGTCAGAACCTCCTACAAACCTACGTTATGTACACAAGCCTGCTCTGTGACTCACGCCGGTGCTCTTTTGTTCTTTATTCCCAGATCTGGAGCTCAGAGTTTAACACTGAGTAAGATAGTGCCACATATATGTAACTTACTTGGAGATCCAAACAGCCAGGTAAGCTTTTTGCTGTGAGTCACGTCTAAAGGTTGTGCCGATTGCCTTGTTTGTAAGCGGGGCTCTGTGTTCTGGCTGGTAAATTAGCTAATTGTGCTGCTGGTGTTGAACTCTGAGCAATGCTGTTCATTAAGAGCCCTTGGCTGGTTTTGAAGAGGTGTGATTTGAAGTATGCCTAAACCAGCATATCAATTACTGCAAGAGTTCAACAGAACAGCACGAATCTGCAGGTGAGATGAACAGAGCAGGAGGCCTTTGTGGGAAGGGAACTCCTGTGCCTTACAGGCGGAATGCAGGGGAGGCTGCAGGGGTCCCTCTGGGCTCGGTGCAGCACCCTTCGCCTTCTGAGAAGAACCAGTCTGGGCAGGGAGGGCAAATGGGACCAGTTGGACTGCCTGGCCATGTGTGCTGCCAGAAGTTGTACAGGGAGATTCTTAATAAGGGATGGAGGGAGGGAGGGAAGGCAATCTGTATAGCAACCTTAAATCAGTGATACAAGCCAAATGAAAATGCACACTGAAAAAAAATGTCACTTCTGTGTGCTTTTTGTCCTGCCCTGGACAGGAGCTAACCTGAAATTAGACGCAAGTATGGGAGGTTAGTGAGAAGAGGGGGTGGGGAAGCAGGGTTCAAACTGATGTCATGTAACGTGTACTAGCAGTTTTTTAATATCCCTCTTGCCCTCCCAGCGTGGGTGACATGTATGTGATCCAGGTCTGGAGGGGGTGTTTAGCTGGAAGAACGTGTGGGGGTGGCCAACTGGGAAATGGGTTTACACTGGCTCTGGGGAGTTGGCCGTGTTCCCGTGGCTGTCAGGGCCTCCCCGAGTGGGAAGCGGCCTTCCCTTGCTGGTTGTGCCAATGCAGGAGGAGAAACCTGGTACCACCAGAGGTTTCTAAGGAAGTTTAGTGTTCAGGGTCCTTTGTAGTTCTGAGCTGCCGCTGAGCAAGCTGTTGCTCTTCAAGGGGATACTGGGTTTAGGACTTGGACTTGTTGCACAGACAGACACCTTGGTCCTGCCACTGGTGAGCAACTGAATGAATCGGAAAGTTGGTGAGGGCACCATGTCTTCCCTCCTCACTGCCTCTTCTGTGTACCTGACAGAGCTCATTATCCCAGTACCCAGCTGCAGGGGGAAATGAGGCTCATCTCTTGCCCCTCCTCCTGGGTCTGGTTCCTCATCCCCATAAAGCCCGTGCCCGAACTGATCAGACACAAATCGCTGTCAAAGTGGCTCCTGGCTGAAGAGCGCCTGTTCTGGAGCAGGGGCTGCTCCTGGACTCCCCTTGGGCTGCTTCTGCGCCGCCGGTGCCTTCTGAGCTCTGGGAGACCTGATGCTCGGGCAATGCTGCCCTCTCTTGGTGAGAGACGGTGGAGAAACAGGTCCAGGTCAAGGGCAGTGTTCTTTTTCCTTTTGTTATGGACGTGGAAGCTGTTCTGTTACTGCCCTTTACAGAAAGAGTGGATTTGTTGTTTTCCACTAATGCAATTGCATAACCCAGTGAGCACCTGGTATGACAACAGTATTTAGACTATGACTATTTTCTCAAAAAGAAAATTGAGCATTAAGGCTTTGTTTTTGATATGGACCTCCGTGGTCAGTTGCACTGTGTGCCACGGCTGGAGGGGACATGGTGTCAGCCTGGGGGTACGGCAGAGCTTGTTGGCATGCCCTGGTGGCCGTGCCCCTGCGGCTGGTGTGTGGGTCTGGGGCCCGGGGCGGGCGGACTCACTGCGGGCAGTGATGCAGGCGCTGCCACCTCTCCTCCCTGGCTGTCGGAGGCAGAGAGCAAGGCTTGGTTAGGGTCTGCATACCCAGAAACTGGGGACACCAGAGACCCTCCTGAGCTGTGCCCAGAAGTCCTGCATGGTGGCGTACGGCCCTGATGGGCAGAGAGGAGAGAGGCAAGAACCTGAGTAAGGGCTGGCGTGAGTGAAGACAGCAGTTCGGAAACTGGCAGTGATCTGCTGAATGGGAAGGCTGCGGAGCAGGAGAATGGGGCGAGATGAGCGTGAGTCAAGTGTTAGTCTTTTTTGGCTAGGAAGCAGGGCACGTGTTCCTGCCCTTTGACTCCCACCTATAGGCGATTCTAACTTGTGCCCACAGAATACTCTGTGTCTAGTCCTGATGTGTGCAGGTGCTTGGGTAGCTGCGTGGCCATCTTCGGAGAAGCAGAAGTGCGTGGGTCCATAGGTGTTTCTGTAGGCAGAGCAGATAGTTCACCTTCTCTGCCTGCTGTGTCTGATGGAGGAAGGGGGTTCACTACAGAAAGGTGACACTTTAATCAGATTTGTGGCTCTCCTGTTGGGTGGAGGGAAGGATGTGCTCAGCAATTTCTTGCAAATCAGTTTGGAAAACATGCAAAATTCATGGTGACTTGGGTGACTGATTACTGCTCTCTCCCTCCGTATTTTGTTATCAACGCAGAAATGTAAGTTTGTAAGACAGCATTAAAAATCTGTTTGTTTTATAACATACTATGAACATAAGGTCTACTTGTGTGTGTCTCCTAGCTTTTTTTGATCCAGTAAACGTACCTGTTGCACACAATGGATGGACTTTGGCAAAGGCAGCTGAGCTCCCTGTATGTGTCCCTGTGTACGAAACTTTTCATCTTATCTTTTGACTGTCTTTTCAATTAAATTAGAGCTGCTGATACTGCTAATATCTGAAATGCAGGGATGGAAGTTCCTTCATGAACTCTGTGTTAACGTGTAGAGTGGCAACTGCTGTTGCTGAGAAATATGCAAACTTCTTTCTCCAAGGTAGGGCAGGGATTTGTTTATTTAAATTATAAAGATTGATTTCTCTCGTATCGCATTCAGGTTCGAGATGCAGCAATAAACAGCCTTGTGGAAATTTATAGACATGTTGGTGAACGTGTAAGGGCTGATCTTGGTAAAAAAGGATTACCCCAATCTCGGTAAGTTACGAATATCCTTATGTCTTCACTGGTTTTGGGCTGGTTTTATTCCCTTCCTTCCTTTAGAAGGCTTCAGGAGCTGCATGATTGAACCTTTTCCTGGGATCAGCATGTGTTTGTTTTTGTGTTGTGTTGTTGTTGTGTTTTTTTCTTTTCCCTTTAATCCTACACACACTTACACAGGTTGCACTTAATGTGGTTCCTGTACCTTTGCCCGAGTATGCCACAGCATCTTTGGAAAACCAATAAAATTATTACGGATGTGAAGTTAACAGATGATGAGGTGTGATAAAAGATCCGCTCCATTGGACCTGTGACATGAATGGGAAGGAAGTGTCAAGGCTAAAAATAAATATTGTGTGAAGCTGTTTGTTGTTTTTGTGGTATTTCTGCAAATAGTTAAGACAGGCAAAGTAGTAATGAGCTGGAAATGCATCTACAGTTAGACATGTCATCTTCAGTACTGTTGTATTTTCAATTGTATCTCTTATTTTTCTGTAATATCAGTTGCTTCCCACTTTTTCTTACCAATCTTTGCATGTTGTGATTTATTTATTTATTTTTCTCAATTTTTAAAATAACTGCCCTCCACATGGACGTTTTTGACAGTGTTCTCAATGACCTGACTGAAGCAAAATTTCACAGAATGTTTAGAGTCGGAAGGGACCTTCAAATTCAAAGATCACCTAGTCCAACCCCTGTGCCATGGGCAGGGACATCTTTCACTAGACCAGGTTGCTCAAAGCCTCATCCAGTCTGACCTTGAACACTTCCAGTGGTGGGGCATCCACAACTTCCCTGGGCAACCTGTGCCAGTGTCTCATCACTCTCATTGTAAAAAAATTTATTCCTTATATTCAATCTAAACCTCTACCCTCTTTCAGTTTAGAATCGTTGTCCCTTGTCCTGTCACTACAGGTCTTGGTAAAAAGTCCCTCTCCATCTTTCTTGTAAGCCCCCTTTATATATAGAAAGACCGCAATAAGGTCTCCCTGGAGCCTTCTCTTCTCTGGGCTGAACAGTAATCCCCCAGAAAACCTGAAGCTGAACCCAGAATTCCAGTGTCTGGAAAGGGGACTGCCCCGAGGCAGCAAATAGAGCTGAACCTGCTGCCCAGACCCATTCCTTTCTCCTTACTGAATCATCCTCTCAGGAGTAACAGGCAGCACTAGTCCTAAAATTTTGCTACAGTTGCATGTTTTCTGTGACCTGCATTTTGATTTCAAAGATCCAAATTGAAATTGGGGACCAGCTGCGCAACGTATGTCACAGTCCATTGCTGGTTTATATTTCTGTTTTCTTCAAGTCGAGTATGGTGTAAAGTTTGTCCTTAAAACAGGCTTTATTTAAATCTAGGGCTTTTAGAATGATCAAGCCTACAATATATTTTTGTGAATGCGTTAATATTATCAATGGTTTTAGCACTATGCTGCTTTTAGAATAGGCTGTTTGCAATTTGATTTTTATGGTCATTGTGGGAAAATTTGTACTATAACATGTTAAATTAGAAGATTCCTAAAAATTAAGTTCAATTGTTCACGGTGTGTTTCTTTCTTTAACTTTCAAACAGGTTGAATGTAATTTTTACAAAATTCGACGAGGTCCAAAAATCTGGAAACATGATCCAGAGTTCAGGTGGTGAGTAGAAGTACTTGCATTCTCTTTTTGGTGTTTTTTAGCAATTTTCAATTGGTGAGGCGTTCAAATGGCCACAGAGCAAGCGTTCTGTTAGGGAAGACGAGTGTTGGGTCGTCGTTCAGAAATATACGCGAAGCTTTTGCGGAAAATAAATCGATGTTTAGTTTGTCTAACTCTTTCTTCTTAGTAGTATCAGAAGGAGAATGAAGCTTAAGTTTCAAGAACAGAAGGTGGTGTTAGAGCTGTCCTCCTTTTCCTCTTGAGTGTCATTAGGGAAATACATCTTCTGTTTTCAAGTCCGTGTGCATCTTTCTTTAAATTGTTTATAAGGTAAATTAAATAGTAATCTAAGAGAAGAAACCTTTTAAGTTTGCCCTAAAATAGCGTAGAAATTGTACATAATAATAGTGTAGTAGTGCTTCATTTAAATCTTGCGTTGTTTAGGGATTGCATTTTGCAGCTCCTAAGTTTGCATACTTTATATAACTGATAGTCAAAGCCTTTACCAGAGTCTTAATTCTGTTTTCTCTTGTCTGAGACGAGTATTTTGCTTCCTTTAAAAACAAATGTCTATTACTGCTTTTCTTATCTATAAGTTTACGAGCTGGAAAGTAATAAGTATCACTCATTTTTAGGGACAGATTCTTGGGAGAATGACTGATGAGGGAATTAGTCTTTCTGCCAACAGCCAAGTAGAGCAGAGATGAAGAACTTGGGTTGAGTGCTGTGGGTTCCTATCAAGCTCGCACCCTCTGCAAGGCCGAGCGCAGGAGGGGTGATGTCCCCAGTCTCTCTCACCGCGCTCTTGGAAGCCAGGAGAGCAGAGTGGTCTCTGCTCTCTTAAATTGGAAAAAATCTTTTTCACTTCGAGGCATCATTCTTCTTGCCGTATCCATTTTAAAATACAGTAAACTTCATCCCTGCAGGGAATAATGAAATGGACTTATTTGAAAGTTCTGATGTTACATTTTGGAGATGTGATCTGAAATGTGATGTGATTCTCTCATACGTCTGGGAATGCTGAAGACCTAGCGCGGGTTCCTCTGTGATGGAATGGGTTATAAACGTGCTTTTGCATAATGTGGGAAAATATTGGCTGTATAAGTAAATGAAGCTTACAGTGGCCAAAAAGTGGAGTTTAGACACAAATACCCTTGTACTTTTTTAAAAGGAAGGAAGTAAATATCTAATCCCATAGCAAACATCTTAAAGTTCACAACCCCCAGGTGTTCTGAAATCCTAGCTCAAACTGAAACAAGCCTACTGTTGATCCAACTTTTCTGCTTTCCACTTGGCTAGGCTAAGGTAGATGTTTGTTTGTTTGTTTGTTTTGCTAGTAGTGGAATAAAATGGGTTTTCAAAAAAGAAAAAGTTATTTTGATGCATCATTGTACCATGCAAATTGCTGTTGCCTGGAGTTCGAGGAGATGTACTTGTGCTCTGTGGTGAGACGTGTTGCTACATTGACATTTTAAATAAAAACCGTGGTGGGATGATGACCGTGGGTGGGATTTCTGTTGACTTTCTTTTGTAGTGGGAGGGGGAGAGATTTTGGAGCTTAACATACCCCTAGCTAAATTTAAGCTAAGTTTACAGAAGTTTTTTTCTAATCCAAATGAAGGTGATCTTAGAAAATCAGAAATCACAACTGATTAGAAGGGTGTTTAGTATGAAATAGGTGAGATGTGTAAGAATAAACATCAATTAAGAGTAAGGAACTAGAGAGTTAACTTAAATTTGCAACGTGAGTTTTATTTATGCAGTCGTTTTTGCATGTATACGTCCCAGAACAGTGCCAGAGACATCGCTGGCGAATCATTGGCTTTTGAGAGGTCGTTCTGATCTCTAGACTGAGCGTCCTAGTGTGTGCTGTGATGTGATTCAAGACTGCTGGCAGCACTGAAGATACCAAAAGGAGCAAGACCTGCTGTAGGCGACCCTGCTGTGGCAGGGGGGTTGGACTAGATGATCTCCAGAGGTCCCTTCCAACCCTGACCATTCTGTGGCTGTGGGGATGACCTCTTCTGGGCTGACAATTGTTAGAGTGCCATCTCTTTCCAAGAAAGCAAGCCATCTGTTCGAAAATTCCTAAGGAAGGATTCCTTAAGAACATTTTTCGCCCCACAAGTGCAAGTAAAGCGTCTATGTATATTAGGTCTGCTAGTCCTAGGCTTCATTGAGAATTATTTTTTTTCTTTTAGTGCCCCTTCTCTGCCACTGTTTAGATGAATTTGAAGATTTAACTTTCTTGCATATACAGTGCCTGGGACCTTATACACCCGACCTCATGTCCTTGACTTCATTGACAGGGTTTTTGTACTTCCAGACACAAGTACTCCTCTCTCCCTTGCTCTGCTTAACCTGATCTGCTGATGTCTCGCTATCCTTGCGCTGTGGCTGGATGCAATCCCCAGAGCGTGTGTTAGCATTTCTCCTCTGTTGAAGCTCCTGTGTGGGCACTGAGACTGAAAAGTAGCCTGGGGGAGAGGGAGTTGGGGAGAATGGAGGAGCGTTACGGGGTCAGAGACCAAGGTGTGGAAAGGATGGGATCTCCCACTGCTCTGCCAGGACCTTTTCATCTTCCTTAACAATAAAAAAAGTCTGTAGTCACATGAGTTAATTTTAAAATAGTTCTCATTTGTGAAGCTAATAATGAGAACACTAGTTTATTAATAATCTTTTTTGTGTGTTTGAGTGTTAGGGTTCAGTTTCCCATAGTGCTATAGGCTGGTTTGTTGCTCCTTCCTCGCCCTCCAAGCACAGCGCAAATACAGTACACACGCTCACCGTATCTAATTTGTCAGCAGCTCTGTGCAACTTCCAATTTATCTTTTTGAGGTTGTATAAGCCAGTGGAGACGGCTTATCTTCACCCATGGTCACGAGGTTGTTATGGCCTAAAGACAAGCTAAGTCTGTCGGGTTTCTTGTGTCCCTGACGCCTCCTGCAGCTTTTGAACAAAGGTGACGCTTTCAGCAGCTGTCAAAAACACCAGGAAAGATGATGATAAAAATATTGCACATCCAAAAGATTTGCCTTTCTCAGGAAGTAGCTGTCTCAGCCTTGTTAATCCTTTGAGCCTGGCAGAGTAGGGTATTGATTGCAGGGGATGTCTGTCTGTTACCATTAGTACCACTCCTTTTAGGCAGAAATGCCGCCAGGCGTTGCCTGTAACGGTGGTAAGTGTGTGAACACAATACTAACGCTTTAACCTTCGCATTCTAGGGCCTGGATCAGATGATTTCAGGCAATATGATGGAGTTGTACTGTGTCTCAAAGCTCACGTTAGTCCCTCTCCGTAGCTAGCGTGTACTATTTCTAGCTCTACGCAGGCTGCAGGAGCGTCCCAGAGGTTTTGGGAGGCAGACTGGCAAATGTTGCTGCAGACTGCAGTCTTTAAGCCCTTGTCAGCGTAAAATGGCACCGCGGAAGGAGCGGCGTCGGTTCCCTTGCAATGGGTTTTCTGCCCTGAGCCGCTCCCCGCGTTGGGTGCGTACCGGCTGCAGAACGGACCCGGCTGAAAACTGATGCCCTTCACCCCTTGGGAAAGGGCTTTCTGTTGTTTTGGATTAATGCACGCCTCTGAAATGGAAAGGTTAACTGGAGCTATATTGTGACTTCTCAGCTCGCTAGCAAATATAAAATCGAACTTTTTTTTTAATGTGGTATTATGGGTGAATATGGTGAATCCATATTTCTGTGGCAGGTAACTCGGGTGGGTGACCAAGAGCAAGCTGTTGGCTAAAGTGTCACTCATAACTCAGCCCTGGCCCAGGAGCACTGGAGTTGTGCTAATTACAAGAGTTGAAAGTGGTTGTCAAACGTGATTTATTGCAGAACAGAGTGGTACTGGGCAGGTGGGAAAGCAACTGTGACTTCTACAATGGTGAAATACGGCAAAAGAAGTGGTCAAAGAATAAGGATGACCGAAACTGGTCTCTTAGCTCTGAGACTCCTGTTTGGGATAAGAGTTTCCTCTACCAGCTCACTGAGGAGTCAAGTAAAAGCAAGCAATTGCAGCAACATTATTTGTATATCAGGAGTAATTTGGAGATTAGCAAATAGGCTGTAAGTTGTTAAAGATTTCCTAACTAATGGCTCCCAAGACATGAGCGAACAGCAATCTTAGTCAGTCTACTAGAAATAGCACTTAAAATAATAGGGCATTTTCTGATCCCATGACTAAATCTAATGAATCAGCTCTAATCAGAATGTGAATTTTAAGTCTATGAAAATAATTAATATGTTTTATATTAACTTATCTTTCTATACTGTGGTCCATTAGTGCTTCTTTGAGTTTATCTTGAGTTGCTTGATTATTTTTTTGGGTAGGCTTTGTTTTTATCGTGTAGTAATAAGAGAATTAAATGCGTAGTGGGGTGGGGGAGGTTTGCATAGTAATATGAGGTGTTTCATTAAGTCAGAGGGAAGTATGCTGCTTGTTGCTAGGCAGCAGCCCTTACAGCTAGAATATGAAGTTAGAATCCACGTTGGATTTCTCGATGATTCTCAGTGCATCTCTGTTTTGTTATTTGGCATATAATTAGTCAGCCTCTTGAAGCAAAAATTATAGTTTTTCCCCCTTTGGGCTTTCAGCAAGCTAATTATTTTTTGTGTAACTGCTTTTGCTAATTATGCAGATGCCTTATTCCCCTGGGACAAATACATTTTCAGCATGAAAAAGCCAATAATTGCCAGCTAGTCAGCTGCTGTCTTCGTGTGGCATTGTGCGATGGTCTTTAGTTGGATGTGATGCAGAGAGAGGTTATTGGACATAAACAGAGACTCCAAGAAATTCATGCTGCACGGGTTTCCTTGGTATTGTGTCTGGAAGGACCTGAACACAAAGCGTGCAGTTTTTCCATGGATTTGAATTGACTTTGGATCAGACCTCGACTGTGGAAGACTTTATAATCAAGATTCAGGACAGATTAAGAATGAAATAAGTGATCTACTGAGAGCTACAGCGGATAGAAAATGACCCAAACCAAAGCTATTAGTAACCAAGATGTTTTCGTGTGGTTTTCATGCTCTTTATCATTGCAATATCATAATATGACATTCTTTGATGTAAACCCTCCTTTTTTTACATGTCACAATTTTTGGGGGACGTTTCTACGTTAGTGTGTGCAGACATGCTGCCGTGGTGTGCCACTATGGTGTAGGGAGGGGATTGAACTTTCTTGTCCACGCTGAGTTTTGACTTGGCTCAGGAGAGCAAGATTTTAGGGATAGTGGAGGCGGCAGTGGTCTTGGGGCTGCAAGGTAATCAACGCAGGAGATCTTAAAGCCAGAAATCTGGAGCTGAGAACTCTCACACGCAGATACTTGCACAGAGTAAGGGGAGGGGAGGATGCAATTTGAGTAGTTGCTTGTGTGAGTTAGTGTTCTAAGAGGTTATTTAAAACAATGCTAAAGTTGCAGATGTGATAATTCCAATTACTGAAAGTCTATGAAGAAGGAGCAATGTTACTCTTGAGTAGAACTACTTCTGTATTTGAGATATTGCTTAAGGTAAATACGCTATTTGTTGAATGATTTCTGTTTATGATGAAGTTGACAACTTGGAGGCGATAGATGGAAAATAGAACTATTCTGGGTTCCTGTGTTTTGCTGGTAATAAAGCAGAGTCACTGAGAAGTTATTTTGATATTTATTATAAGGAAGAAAAATCACCCACGTTTGCCAAGCATTGCCCCGCGTCTGTGGGTGGGATATTGTTTGTTTGTCAACACACATCCAAGCATCAGAATTACAGACTGGAAGGAGGGGTGACTGTCTGTGATAACATAGAGAGGTTTTGAACCAACAAACGCTGCACTGTGATTTTCTGCATTCATACCTCCTTGTACAATTTAATCTCCTTTAGGGCTTGTTCTCTATGAGTACTGTTTTCAAGTTGAAAATTAAATAGGAAATTTATTTCATTGACACAGCATTCCTGTGGCATAAAAAAGCAAGGAAATACCCCTTCACCTGCGTGGGGGCTGAGAGAGCAGAGCAGCGATGTGTGAGTGATACTTGAATGAGTACGATTAACTGATAGTGCATCCTTGTGGAAGGTATAAATGGCCAAGACGAGCTCTGCTCCCTTTCTGTGACACAACTTTGTAAATTAGTGTGTTACTGCCTCCTGGACCTTTAAACTCTCCAATTGAGAAGGGAGGGATGTGAGCAAGCAGGCACAGGAGGACACATGGCGCTGAGCTGGATGCTGAGCAGGCTTTTATTTTGGAGGAGAGGTGGCAATCGTCTGCTAGGTCACACAGAGAAGTCGTTTCAGAGGGTGGAGAGTGGAGCTGGTGGTTAAGTTGCTGAGAGACATGTACTGTAGGGCTGCTCCCGGAGCACAGTGCTCTTCCCCAGCATCTCAGGAGCACTGCAGATAATGACTACGGGGAAAGGTAGGTGCTGATGAACGTGCCACAGGGATGGACGGGTTGGTTTGTTTGTGTCTGAATATCTGCCTGTTAAATTTCTTTTTAGTGGTGTGAAGAGACTGAAGCAATCTTGCAGTAAAAGTGGAACTTTAAAAAAATAGCCGGTAAACATCTGTAGCCTGGCGGCATCAAGCTCAGTTTAAGCTTCTAAAAACAGATCATCTATCATTTTTTAATGGGGTGAAGGAGGAGGATGTATGTATAAGGGAACAGAACAGGTTGCGAGAGATGAAGGACAGGTATTTTCAGACACCCTTCCTGGTCTGTGATGTGTTTGAGTGGTTGCTGAGGCTTTCATTTCCTAACTGTTTCCTTTTGCAGCATCAGCTGGCAAGGTTATTTAAATTAGTTATAAGTACTTTTGAATTAACATTGAATCACAGTTCCGAGAATGTGCCAAATGGAGATATCACTGGCTTTTCTGCATTTTTGTTCTAGCTGCGTTTCTGTAACAGAAAGGATATCTCTGGAAGTTGGAGAGGCTGAAGGGGGGACTAGGTGATACGGAAAGGCAGAGGAGCTCTGTATCTATTCACCTGTGAAGAATTAATTTACATGATAGAAGCATGTATTGCATTTATTTTTGGTACATCAGAAGCCTGTGCCTTTCATTTTAGCTTTCAGAGGAAATGATTTCTGTTAGCCATCTTTGCAAAAGCTGCATCTTTTTTCTTTTTTCTTCCCCTTCTTCTCTCTGTTCGTTGTACCTGTTGTCCTCTTGAAATTGTTATTGCATTGTGGATATAGTAGACTAAATTTAGGAAGGCTGAGATTGTTGGTATCCGAGTTGCACGGACCTTGGTTTTGCATTGATATTTACTGTCTCAAGGTGCAAGTTAATCAGCAGCTGTTTTTGTAATGGATTAGAAGGTGGAAATCACCTGGGCAAATTGAATGCTGTGGAATTGATACATGTGACAGTACATGCCATGTTTTTACAGGCAGTTCTTCATTTTAGGGGCTGGGATCCTTTTGGAGTATTATGATTTCACAATGCTCTTCCAAGGCAATTATTACATGTATTTTGAGAGGAGACAGGGAATGCATGTGTGTGGTGTTACTTGTGAACGGTCAGTAAATGTCTCCCAGCTCCAGGAACAAAATACCGAAACCTGTCTAGGCTGGTTCTTCTCATCCCAAGCTACATCACCTGTCACTGGACAGTATCACCATCTACAGCTGAGAGACCTTTTCACTCTGGCTCCTCCTGTCCAGGTCAAAAGAGGAGTTGAGAAAAATATATTTTTCCAAAGTTGGAATTATGTTGAATAATTAATGTACTTAGCTGCTTATTAAAGAAAACAAGAGCATATTTGTTGTTGTTAATGAAGCATGATGATTTCATCATGCTGGGAACTTCTCAGCTTTGAAAGATCAGCTGGTGGAATGAAGAGCCTGGGGCCATAGTCCAGCTGGTCTCATCTGCTGGGAAATGTTTGACCTCCAGGTCACCATAGGTTGTCTGAACTGGGGTAATAGCAAATGTCAGAAGAAAAATAAGTAGGTAAGTTGTTAGTGCTACTGTGTCTTCTGGGTTTAATCCAAAGTACCTTGATCCTAGGGATTCCCTTGCAAAGAAGCAGTAGACCGGAGTTACTTTGGCTGTGTGTGTATGATGACTTTTATATCAATGCAGAAATGCTCTTTTGGCAAAGCTTTGGTGTAACCAAGCAGAACCTCTCTACCACTGTATTTCATGGTATTTCCAGCAGACGTGCATAAAATGAAGGCTAAAGGTGTGGGCAGCTAAATGATGAGATGATGCTGTTTAGTGTGGACCTCATGAGCAAAAGATTAACATGCATAATTCCATTAATGCTGATGCGGGTTAAATGCATGAATATCCTGCACATCTGGAGATGAGCTGCTTTATGCAGGGCCTATTCTCTTCTTCCCCGTTGGTAAAAGTACCGTGTGGATCTGAGGGACCTCAACGGTTGTCTTGGAGAACATATGAAACTTGGAACACATTGCAAGGATGAATCGACAGTCTAGTGTCGGTAACAAGAATTAGAATGAATTGGAAAAGATCCTACGCCCTTCTCATGGAAACTGCAGTAACATCTGGTAAAGCTGCGGAGGCGATTACATTTCAGTAATGCTTAGCAGTCTTGCTGTGTCTCTGCTGTGGGCTTTTCCTCCAATTTCTTTTATGTCTTTCTGTGTCAGGTTGGTTTCATATGCAAAACAAAGCCTCAAATCTGCAGTGGTCGTTGTCTTTAAAAATCTCTGGACCCGTTTCCTGGTATTTTCTGTGCTGCTTTGCCCAGCTGTCTCTCCCACGTAGATCTTTTGTATGAAAAGAGTTTAGGGGTCAAGGCTGGAGCATTATTAATCCTAGTGACATTTTCACATGATAGGACTAACTAAATCTCAAGTTTTTGATCTGTTAGTTTTGTCATTTATTATACACAGCATCTTCCAGGGGCAAATTTATCAATAAGATGGTTCATACATGTGCCTGTACACACACATATTGGTCATTGTGAACATTGCAGCGATTTTAAGTCAGCCTTTTAATTCTCAGCAGTTCTCTGAGAGACTGGAGTACAAATTACTCAAATATCCTAAAGAAAGGCTGGCATGCTAAGGGCAACCTGGTGTGGGCAAAAAGTATCCCATAGTTACATATTATACAGATTTGTGAAGCTCATTTGCGTTGTGTTTGTTTATGTATTTGACACATTCTGTCTTTAGTGCTTTTTGGGGAAGCGCAGTGAAGTACTTCAGTGAGCACAAGTGAAGGTATCACATGCTTTGCGCTGCTATGGAAAGAATTACAAAAGTGTTCTTGACATAGGAAACTTTGCCTGAGGCTCACAAATAGTTCAGTCTCCAGAAAAAGCGGTGGAGGGGTGGGGGTCTTCCTTCCCCCTTTTTGTACGTTGGCTGGGTGCTGGGTTGTTGAGAGTGGTCTCCTGATACTTCTTATAAGTGAATGCTCTGGGCTATTTTTATATAGAATCACTGTCCCAGTTAGAATTAAATTGCTGTCCTTAATCAGCAGCTTCAGCAATGGCCAAAGACTGCTTGGGGGAGAGATGAAATTTCTTGCACCTCTTGTGGAGCACTTTGATGAATTCTTGTGCTGCTGCTCTCATTTACATGATGAGATTTGTTTTCAGGTTGGGCATGTAACAAGTGAACTGAGTTTAGCTGCTATAATTAGCAGCCTCTGAGGACAGCAGGCACCCTAAGGTAATTGGTGAACTACAGGGTAGGCTTTTAGGGGCAACAAGAGTAGACGAGAGATGCGTGTTTCTCTTGCTGGTGATGAAGAGCATCCCTGCCCTTGCAGAACAGTGTATGTATAGCATAACCACAGCAGCTGCAGCTTCTGTAACCATGAGATTTTATTCAAGTGGCTAGACTGAAGAGCACCTGGTTGATTTCTAAAGAACCTAAGAACAAGTGCTTGTAGGCTTGTAGGTCTTCTCATATCTAGTCACTTTTCATATTCAAATCATTCACTGGATAAGATTAGACTACCAAGTCCATTTCTGAGAAAGACATGCTAATACAGATGGTGTATCCAGTTTTAACATACAGTGGTAGAACAATAACTGCAGTTACAGCCATGTGAGTTGGGGGCATGAAGAGGTCCATTTTTCTAAATGCAGGGGTGGACAAGTGTGGATTTGTTACGCCAGTGGGAAGTACAGTTAATGCATTGTCCGTACTTGGCCCTGGTCTGGCCAAGTTGTCCCCCTCCTTCATTATGTTTGGCTGAAGTATTTTGTTTGTAACTTACAGTGATGTGAAATAGAGCAAACCCAAACTGTAATAAGTAAAAGCGTCCTATTTTGGTAGCATTAAGACAGCAAATACTGTATAATGACGGGGTTTCTTCTGCCCGCTGAAGGAATTAATTCTGCCCTGCTGCTCTGTCAAAGGAATCCTTTTGTTGCATAGTGCAAAGCAGTTTGAGTCTCTTTCTTATTTATTCTCCTGAAGCCCAAAACTGCAGACAGCCCTGAATAATCCTGGCTTGCTTTACACCCTGCGCGTAGCCTGCAGGGAACTCACTACAGCCAAATCTTCGTGAGGAAAACTGCTCACGGCTGCTGCTTTGCAGTTGGCCTTCAGAGTCAAGGCAGGGGAATTTTAGCGCAAACCATGCGCTACAGGGGAAGAGATAAATACCCTCATTCACTGTACAGTGTCATCTGAACTGCTTTTCTCATGAGTGGCAAAACCTATAGGAACTACGTTTCCAGACCTGCTCCTTTTCCAGTGGCAGACCTGGCCCGCCTTCCTTCAGAGCTCATCGGGGCACCACAAAGGTCCCTTAGATGGTTGGCATGGCAGTTTCTGGTATTAGATGCCGATGCTAATGTCCAATGAGCATGAAACGTATCTGGACTTCATTGGAGACCAGGATGGATAGTGGTTTGACAGAGAGTTTTGGATGTTTATATGCAGAGGTAGGAAAGATAAATTTACACTGTTTTTTTTTAGTCCAAATCTGCTCCTTTTGATATTAATGGAATCTTTCTAGTGATTTCAATGGGAAATGAACAGGGACCTTTGTAAACTGCTGGTTGACTATGCTGTAATGGCCTTTACGGGTGTTTTAGGCATGAGTGCTGCTAGTCTTTCAGAGGGAAGGGGGAAATAAAAGTTTTATGTATGAAACAGTGCTGGCACTGCTTCTCCCAATGCCTCCTTTATGCAATTGGCATCGGCTCTTGTAGAGTTGGTGCTGCCTCCACCACCCCCACATAGTGAGACTGTTCCCTTTGGGGTGTGGTGTGGGTAAAGATGTGTACATCTTAAGAAATTATGCATGTCTTCCACATACATATATCCTGAGTAATGGGACTCCTATCTAGTGGGGCTCTGGCTCATAACGAGACCTGACATTTCTAATTAGATCTGCTTTATGAAGAATGGGTCTGTGTTCTTGATCATTCACATTTCTCCCCCGACCCCCTCGGCTCTTGCTTGTGAGCAGGAGGGGGCAGGGGCAGTCCTAGAGGCAGGGCTGGGCACGATGCTCTCCCGCTGCAGCTCTGCCAGCGCACTTCAGCTCCCATTTACGCTCCCGCTGTTTGAGCTCTGTGCTGGGCAGGAGCTGATTCTGCAGAGACGTCTCATCACACGGAGCTTCTGTGATGTGGAGAGACAATCACGCTCCTTTTCACTGGAGACTTAAATAAGATCTGATCCCAAGCTTCCACAGGCAAAATGTTTATGCACCAGCTCACTGAAACTTATTCTCTGTCCCTTCCCCCTTAAAAAGCTCTGTACTTGTCTCTACTGCTTTCCTCAGATGTCTATTTTTTTCTTTTCTTTTTTTTTTTTTTTTCCCTTTTGGTTATGTGCTCGATCTTGTTTCACTACAGTAGGTATTCTCCAATGATCTGAGTCTGAGATGGGTCTTGCATATGCACATCGTGCTCCTTGCTTGCTGCTCCCCTTCATGTTGCTCCCTGAAGCCTATTTATAATCATGGACTCTAAAGCAGTCTTGTCCCTATTTTTGTCCAAACTATCTCTTGTTTATAGCAGTGTGGTATAAGCAGCTCTGTGCACTCTGTTGCTTGAGGGTGTGGGAGAAGCGGTAGCATACTGGGGCACGGGGGAGTTTTGTGACTGAGGTGGACTGTGCAAGGTCCTGTGGAATAGTTGGAGATACATGTGAAGTCTTTATTTTATCTAGCTAGTCAGCATTAAAAATAGGATTAAAAACTTGAGTGTTTTGTTTGAAACTCTTGGTGGGGAAAGGTGATTGCTTGACAATGCTTTACATGCCCTAGAAAATGCTGTGTGCTACCAGCGTGAGGTGAGCGTACACCTGAGCAATGTTTGATAGTGCTCTGCACCCTTGGCCAGCGATGACCCTACCAGCTGTTTTTGAAAGCGGGTGGTCTCTGTTCCCTTACAGCATGGAAGTGATTTCTGTAAAACAACACAGTACGAACGACAATAAAAGGCACTGATGAGCAGCTCATCTTCCAATTTTTGGTCTAAAATCTTGACTTTTTTGTACCTGTAATGTGTAGACCACTAATTACAGAAAAGCTCCAAATTGGAAATAAGACTTTTTGCAGCAAGAGATATTTTCGTTTGGTTTCATGCAAGTTCCAGTAGTTCCTGTGCTACAGGGACTGAGGGGACAGCCCTGTGCTCATTTTTTGCATGAGCTGATAGTTTTTCACTTTTTCACTTTCACTAGCCTCTGGAACAGGTTGCCCAGAGGATCTCCATCCATGGAGATTTTTAAAGTTTGGCGGGATGAAGCCCTGAACAACCTGATAAAACTTTGCCAGCTTTAGGAAGGAGGCTGGATCATTTGACCTCCACAGATGCCTTCTTACCTAAATTATTCTATGATTTTATTTTTCCTTTAATAGGAGGCAGTAGTTATCTAAGATCTCCAAATTAATCAAATTCTTTTTTAGTCAGTACTCTTATAGCTGTGCATGTTAGGAAGCTAAAGACAAAAATTGTCGGTGTCATTTGAGATGGTGTGTTTGTCTGTTACTGAACACTTCAGTTTTTCAAGAGTGGTAACAAGGCTAAAGGCAGAAGAAAATGTAACCTCAGCTAACAACACAACCTGATGTCAGCATAAAACGCCTGCAAGCCACAACAGAGGCACCTCTATAAATGGCAGCGTGTATCATTTGCTTTACATCCTCTGCTGATTTGGTGTTATACTAGAATTGATGAGAATACTTTATTCTAGTTTTATTGGTTTGTCATCGTTGTGACTGTCAAGTTGGACATGGGCGTATTTAGTGAAGAATTAGGACGCAGATTACTCTGATTTTAATATTAAGAACTTAAAGCTTGATATTTAAATGGGGATATATTCTAATTGTTTATCTGAGGAGCAGCTTGCTACGAATTAGTAGGTGAGACTATAGTTTGTTCCATTTAATCTTCATTCTGTCCTTCAAAATACTCTTTTTAGAAGTCTTCTGAACCTTTGCTTGTAATGGTAGGCTTTATTTTGCTGGCTGAGCTCTGTGTTCCAGTTCCCCATGTAGAAAAACTAAATGTTTCTTTTAACTCATGATGTTTGAATGCATTTTTTTAATCTCTGTGACAAAGTAAAGTTTTTGATGCTCTCCCCTCGTAATGTTTTCAAAAGGAAGCTAGGTTTGGTTTAAACGTAATCTATGTGACTAAGAACCTTCTCCCCTGTGCCAACAAACCCAGCTATGTTCTAGGCAGTAATTGTCAGTGGTTCTTTGTGACAGTGGGAGGGAGTTTCCAGATGCTAGCAGGAATTAGTAGGATCCTAGTTCTAATGTTTGGAAACTAAACACAATACTACTATAAAACAAAGCAGGAACGGGAGTTCTCTGGCCCATCTCCTCTGTTCTGCTTTTCAGTGAAGGCTTCATCAATTCAGTCCCCAGGTTGTAAAGCAGATGGAGTGCAAGGGTAGGGACCTGTGAAGTTTTGCATGGGAAAGAAGGCAAGGCAAGGAGTTCAGAACTAAGCTAATTGGAGCATTGACTTCTTATGAATGTCAGTATGTAAAGGTGGCATTGAAATTCACATTTCCCAGTTAAAACACCTGATCTTACTTGCTTTCAATTTCTGGAGCGAAGCTGAGAGCGAATCTAAATATAGTCTGTCACATGCTGTGCTTCACGTGTGCCAATTCCTCTGTTTGCTAATTCTTCTTTAAGTGAAGGCAAGCACAGATGGCTGCTAAAGAGAACCAGATGATTTGCCAGCATGGTGGTGTGCTTGCAGGAGCGAGACTTGGACCTGCTTGGGGCTGCTTTGTTGTCATTACTTTTTAGTCCAAAATTTTCATTTAGAAAGTTGAAAATCCTCAGCTTAGTCCACTTCTTGTAGGTTGTGGTGAGATTCATTTGTGGGTTTTTACATTCTAGCAAGGTGCTTGTTGACCTTTCAGTCTTTATTGTTAAGGAGCCATTCTCGTTAGGTGTGGAGGATAAATGAGAATGGGACATGCACGGAGAAGTTCAAATGTAGGACGTGCCTTAATTCCATAAAAGGCTTATGGATTCCTCTCCCCATACTGCCGGGAGGCAAAGGTCTCCTCATCCCTTCGCAGACCCTTTCCTTCAAACTTAAGTAATGTCAAGAAGAGACCCTCACCAGAGGGGCAGTGTGAGTGTAGTTTCATCTTTTTAGCTCAATTAAGTTAGCTTAACTGGACTGAAAGCCCCCCGGGCGCTGGTTAATATGTGGGCTAACGGTTCAAAGCTTGCTTCCCTGGCTGGCTTGTGGCTCCTAAGCATGGATGCAGTATTTGGCAACACCTTGGGAACCGGTGGGCTGCACGCAGTATCTGGTGACCCAGGGTGCTGCTAGTCACTGATGGCATCAGGCTGCCACAGCAGGACAAATAGGAAACAGCCATTGTATAACAGAGCCTTTCGGTTCCAGTCTGGACAAAATAATAATTATTGCTACTTGGAACTAAAGTGCTCTGTAATGGAGGCGAGTGATTCAGGTGGCTCAAGTGACCAAACTGGTTGGCTTGTGAGCCTCAGATGAACCAGGCTGATCCTGCTCTCATGTTTTGGGAACCCCCTACAAATTTTTATCTCTGCATAGACTGATAGTTGGTAAAGCGGTTGACTGCCTATGAAGAATAATTATCCCTAAACAGAAATCTTTTACTTCTGGGGTGCCTGCAAGGATACAGCACTTCAGTGGTCATGCTGGCAAAAGGAACAAAGTGGTCCAGCAGACCCCTTGAGCTGTAACTGCTGCTTGCCTTCTCCAGCAATGGCTGAAGGTTTGTCTACGCATTAAGCATCGAATTTGGGTTTAGTCATTTGATAACGCATTATTTTCCCACTAATTTTATTCCTATTTCTTGTGAGTTTTGGCTGCTTCTGGAGGCAGGGCGGTGCTAACTGCTAGCTTGCCCCCCGTGTTTGGTTTGCAGTAACAGCTATCGGCAGATGGCAGTACCCTGTGAGCGCTCCATGTTATTTGTGGTTAAACAACAAGGTATATGCCTATATGGCATGCTAAAAATTACTGAATTGGTGGTAATTTTTGTGGCTTTCTCTTCTGCAATCCAGTCTGCTGACATTTTCTGATATGCTGCTACTGATATGCTTTTCTGTTTTCGTTCAGTTTGCATCGTTATAAACTACAGTCAATTGTTCATGCAGGTTTTTTTTAATGTTAGTTCTTCATACTGATTCTTCAGATAGTTTAAGCAATGCCTGGAAACAGCTGCTAATAATAAAAACTTGCTAATTTTGTACTCATCTCCGCCTCCACTTTCACACCTCCTCTGTGCTATTACCACTTCCATACCTGATAGTGTTTGAGTCATGGAGTTTGTGAGCATTTTTTAATGTGCCAACAGCTAGTAATCCTGCCTGTCAAAGCGAGAATTAACACTTAGTTATATGTAGCATAACACTGACATGGTCACTCCTCCTGCTTCTGATTTGTGAAAATGTAAAGCAAATGCATAACAGTCTGGAGTCTGACTGTTGCTCCTAAGCAGTGTTATAATTTAAAAATAAGTTACTTGCTTGTCAAGCTCGTTTTACTTGGTGAATGAGTAAATGGAAACGGTGAGTCTCTGCTCTCAAACAGTTTTTACAACTAGCTGAAGTTGTGTGTGCCCTGGGACAGAGGTACTTGCAGGGCTGTGGGTCACTGGGAACACTCAGATGAATAAGCCCAGAAGTTGAAGGTTCACAAATGAAACTCTCAATGAAGTCTCTGACTAGTTGATGTAATTTTAAGGTTGGCTTCATTGTCTCTTTCAGCTAGTAGAAAGAAGGTCTTGGTGTCACTTGGATTCTTGATGTTGCTGCGCCAAGTAGTACAAATAATAAACACAAAACACCGAATAGATATATATACTTGTATATAATACAAGTGTATAGCTTTGCACATCCAAATGAGAGGCTATTGTGAAATGAGCAATACGCAAGGAACACTACTTTCCTTGTTAGATTTTCCTTTGTAAAACATATTTCATTTTGAACAACTTTCATTTTTTTTAATTCTCCCCAACTCATGTACTCCTTTTTGATATGTGTAAAAGGAGCAGTCATATTTCAAAAGGTCTCATATATGAACTTTTAAATATTAATGCTAGCAAGCAGATCCAAGCCATCTTAGTCTTGGTTCATCCTTGTAATGTCTGTACCTCTGACGCAAGGCATGCTCCTGTATCTGAAATGAAGTGTGTTTAAAATCAAGTATTTTAATTTTTTGATGTGTCATTCTTTCTTGTTCCTGCTTTGGAATGTAAATCCTGGGTGCATCTGGATGCCTTACAGCGCGTGAGACACAGTACCTTTAATAACCTTGAACTTAAGCTTTTTTTGCCCTACAGTACACAGGTGTATTACAGAGCATCATGTATTTGAGTGGAGACCTGCAGGGAGGCCACTGGATGAGCTCACCCTTCTGAAGAAAATAATCTATTTTGCCTCTTGTGAAAGAGACAATGTCCTTCTGCACCTCCTCTGGTCTGAGTCATGCCTTTTCTCCTGTATAAGAATGTGAAGTGAGGGGGAGATGACAACAAAATCATCTGAAAATAGACATTCAATAAAAATGGGGCTACAGGAAATGATGCAAACCTGAGGAAGCAGCCTCCTCCTGTCTTTGGTTTTATAGGTGCTTGAAAGAGCTTTCCTTCCCTCAGTTCTTGTCTGTCCTCTCTGTGGCCTGATGGCTGCAGATAATTACCTTGGGGTGATTATCTTCACAGCAAACTTGAAAAACAAATCTCTCCCTCCCAGTCATCGCTTATGGTAAACCTGGGTTCTGGGAAAGATTTCGTCAATGGATTCCATCAGCGCTGCTGCACTGAAAAATGCCCAGTAAAGTAGTTGAAGACCATTCTCTCAACCCTGGAACCAGTTGTGGAGTTTCCAAGATAGGCTGAAGTCTGAGACAATTCTTAATTATTTATTTTAATTTGCTGAGTAATTTTGAAAGAAGCCTGTTTAGGATTAAAACAATCTATTAGTTCCTATCATCAGTCCTAATTAATTAGGACTTGTGCTCAAATGTTGTTCTAGTTGGTTTTGCAGTTGATTGCTCATGTTCTCTCTTTTATTCCGAACTGGTAGGATATTACAAAATTATGAATCCACTTTATCTTGATTTCTCTACCTGTTTCCCCCCCCGCCCCTGAATACAAACGTGTCTCAGTCTTTAAGTCCCAGAGAGTAGGTGGGCCTAAAGTTTTGGAGGACCATCCATAAGGTCCATGCATATGCAGACATAACATGTCTGAACAGGAGGAAGGTTTAAATTAGTCATCCTTGATTTGTCGTAGATAGTTGTCCCAGCACTTGAACCTGTAGCATCTCACAAAATACCAGCCAAGAAGGCATTCTTAGTGGGATTGTTAGACATTTGAATTATCTCCTGGGTATGATATTGTTTTAGTCACTTTTTACTTTTAACATCAAACTGTATGAAGTGACTTTGTAATAATGGAGGATAAGGAATCACGTTCAGTCACTAGGAAGTATTTAATTGAAGTGTTGGACTGAAAGCATGGCCTGCCTCTTCCTTTTTGAGCATGATATGAGTTGATCTGACAAATAAGGGAGACACACGTGCCAGTTCCTGGGATGGCCGATAAAACACAGAGCTCGTGAAATCCCAATATATGTTTTGTAATGATTTCTGTCTTCCCTTCTCTATTCCCTATCCCAGCTTCCTTGTGTGTTGTAGAAACTTAATCTCTTTGCCTCTCCTTGGTACATTCCAGAGGCTATTTCCATCTCCCAAAACTTTAACTCGGGCAACGTACATCAAGTATCATATTAAGCTCTGTGCGGGTTGCCTGGGTATGCGCAGTGCTTGACCACAGCGAGACCAAATATAACTGCTGTGCTGCCAGTAAAAATCATTTAGTTGGGTTGCCTGTCTGATCACTGTTTTACCCCTTTCTCAAGAAAATATCCCACCCCACTGCAAATCAGCCAGCAAATTTAGAATATGGATGGACGATGCTTGGTGGCAGCCAAATGGAGAGAATAACTTCATAAGCTTAATTGCCTGGTAGACTCCTCGCAGTTGGCAGGCAAAGTTGCCAGGATGTGGGGTCCGTGTAGGTGATGTTGGAACAAGCTGGCACTTGAAAAGAAACATTTCACTTTGGGTGATCTCTGTATTTCAGGCAAGTAGTAAAAATGCATGTAAGTTTTAAGGTTTATGAGTGTAAGTTTTATGGTTTATGAGTTTAAGCTTTAGGGTGAAATGTACATGCTAGAACTGAAATAAAGGTAGGAACTGTTCATCTTAACACGTATATTTATGATTTTCTATACTATTTGACACAGTATTAAACAAAGCAGAAACACAGTGGTGTAACGAAGTCTGTGGTTCTCCTGGTAACTTCTGCTTACAGCGCGAGCAGCCTGCTGAAAAGGGGACAGCTTGTTTCTAGGAGCTGGGTCTCTGTGTGGACTACACTTTACGGCTTGCAATTTAGGAATAAAGTGTAAATGTCATGTATGAAGCGAAGTAGTTCTCTACAGGGTAGACAAATCAGTGCAAGGGGGATGAAGCTGCTGTCTAATTTGATCGTTTGAATTATCACTGCAGCGATCTTTCAGGGTCACAGATGTACAAAATGGCTGTGCCAGCCGGGCTTGCCTCAGGGAGAGGATGTTGGTGTTGCCTCGCTTAATTATTTTGGTGTCTTTTCTGAATGAGGAAGGATGGTAGGACTTAAACCAGCAGCGCTCACCACCTTGTCTGAACCTTGTTCTACATCAGCTGCTCTACACTGGCAGAATCACCTGCGAGCAGGTGTCCCTGCTAGGGAAAGATGAGTGATTTTGATTCTCCCCCCTCCTCAGCAGCGGTGAAAATGGCCAAGGCAGGCTTGCTCTGCAGTCAGTGTTCCCGGCTTTTGCCAGGGAACCTCTTTGTGTTTTAATGTCTCCGATTCCATTTAGGTCAGTATTTGTTTTGTGAAGTCTGTAATAGCTACATCCAGAGTAAGACATTTAACTGGGTTGTGATTAATGTTTGTATTCTTTGTGGTAAATGTGAATGATTCTGCTTGGCTTAACTTTCTTTCTTTAGGGCTAAGTTAAATTATATTACCTTACATTTGCTGTAGCTTAAGAGCAGCACAAGGGCTGTTACTGTGGCTCAGCTGGTGTCTTATAACTTGTTAAGCAGCAATAATTTGATTGTGAGTCTGAGTCCTGAGGCAAATTCATCCTTCGTTTTACTTGACGGACTTTGTCCTTGAACCAGAGGAGATCTTTTGCCTGCTTTTAATATATTTATTCATAGCTTCCACCACCTCTTACCAAGTTCTGAACTTTGATTTAAACCAAATGACTAAGGTCAAAATTAGCCTGCCTTTAGTCCCTTTGTTTAACTCTTGTTGTGGGTAAGGTGGTCTCGGGGTTAGAGTCAAGTGGTGTAGGAGATACTGGAGGAACTGGTAGAATTCAGGTCAGATGAATTGAAATTTTACTGGTCTGTCACAACACACTTTTCCAGTTCTGATTCCTGATTGATCCTGACTGATCTCTTTATTTGATGCAGTAAATAGCTTTATGTGGGGAAACTGATTTCTTTCACCGTGCTTTCATGGATGTAACAGCTGTGGAAATCTTCTAGTGTGCACACAATATATGGGAGGAAAACAGGATGGTTACTAAAGAACTCAAATCGCCAGCTGTGGCATCGAAGTTAATTATTGAGTATCATTTGGTACCAACCTTCAATCACGGCAGAAAATTTGGGATGGTTGGGTGACATGCTTAAGTTTTGGCTAAGTGAGGTGCAGAGACCTGAGGGTGGTTGAAAAAGGGTGCTTGAGCCATGGGGAGAAAGAGAGTGGCACCATTGATGGAGGCCGAATAAGAGTGGGTTAGTCAGGATTATGTTAAACAGACTGACTGGGACACAATACTTGCATTTCTTCAACTGCCTCTTTTCTTTTAAAAGAAAGGGAGAAGGCTCTTTGTGCTTATTTTCCCTGTATATAAAGTCTGAATAACAGTAACTTTTAAAACTATGCTTCAACTGCATTATTTATATTGTAAGCTCTGTGGGAAAGATGCTGCTTTCTTTGTAGCACAACAGAGTCCTCCTGCTTGCTCAGGATTTCACATTGCCTCTGAAATATGAATATCATATTTAGTAGTCTAAAGTCACTAATAACAAAAGGAATGAAAGTTTCAGCAATGTCTTGACTCCACCTTTGTATTTCCTTTTTTCCCCCCTGACTATGACTGCTTTATTTGCTGTACCTAATGACGATGTTTGTTTATGGGGGTGGAATGTGGAGGGAAGGAGCTTAAATCTATCTTTTGTTTTGAAGGAGTTGCAGGGAGGGAAACAAGCTTTGGGAAAACAGAAGCCATGCTGACTGTTAATATTTTATAAGCTGTGACATATTTTTGGCTTTGGAGCCTTTTTCCCCATGACTTTTTTTCCTTGAGGCAATGGTTTGCTTAAAATGCAGCTTTGAAGAGTGGGTGAAGAAGGCCCGAGAAGCTGATGTGTCTCAGGAATTGGAGTTTTCCACTTGTAGATTAGGAATTCAGACTGTGTTTCTATTTGAAGCCCTATTAAATATGAATTTGATTCTTTTAGTTTCCCTTATCCAACCACATGGAAACCATATATTGTAGTGAAGTGTCTGTTGAATAGGCCGCTATTTAGTGTACTGAAACCTCTCCGTGCTTTTCACATAGGAGGAAGTCTGAGATACTAGTATCTAAAAATAATCAGGTCAATTTATGCACTCCCTTGCATTCATCTCCATCCCCAATGTATAGAGCTGAAAGCAGAATTTAGCTTAGTGTGGTGATTAAGTCAAGGAACTCTTACACTCTGATACATCTATCTGGCATTTGCTCTCCTTCTGACTTTTCTGCGTGACCTGGAGTCAGCCTCTTCATGTGTATGTTGCCTCTGTTTCCACTGTATATAAAAAAAAAATCCTATCTAGATAATACATAAAGAAATCTGTGCAAAGTATTATTGAAGTAACCATTATTGAAAATACATTCTAAAAGTTACTGAACAAGCGTTTTTTCACTAAATGTAAAACGTGTCTTGCTGCTCTGAGGTTGGGTGCTTTTTTCAAACGACTCATTAGAGTCCAAAACGCTTTCATAATCTGTTACCTACTACCTTCTGCTTTTGCTTCTAAAAAAAAAGAATGTTTTCAAAGTTACCATTGAAGACACTGATCTTGAGTGTGGTTTCAGTGCTTTTTCTACACTGATCCCGGGAAATGTGAAATGCTGGTTGTGCAGTTACTGGGGTTTTATGTCCAGTGTCTCAAAAGAGGATAAACAAAGTGGGCTCGAGTTTCGGCAAACCATTGCCATCTGCCAAAATGAGTGTGATGTGGGTAGGGAATAGATATTTCTCACCAGCTCTAACAAGATGCTGATCCTAAGCTCTGGTTGTAGTTGAATATGTTTACGTAGACATTGTGAAAGCTGACGTGGGCTGCAAACTTTAGCACCGGCATAATGGTGCTGAGGTATGGTTTGTAAGATCCTGCGTGCGCGCAGCTTATCAAAGCTAGGCTCTGCTTGCTCACATAGAGTTGAATTGAGGTGGCGGTGGGGCAAAAATACTCCTCCTCTGAGTGCTAGTTTTATTAGTTGGGAGTAGGCAGAAACCTTTGCTTTTTAGTGCTGATGCTGCCAGTTGGTACTGCTAAATATGCCAGGGCAAGAGTCAGCATCAGGTCGGGTTCCTCAGCCCTTTGCCTTGCTAACAGATGTAGAGGATGCTCTGGAGAACATCCAGCCAATTCTTTAACCTAGTAGCAATTGTCCCAGGAGCTCCTGAGGCCATTGCCGGACATGTTTTCTGTCAGAAGCGTCTCAAACCACTGGTTGGTAGCCATTTGTAGGTACAGAGCATAGCCTTGGTCATAAAATCCAACTTTGAATTATTTTTTAAATAGGCAAAACTTGTCTGTACGCTTAGCTTGCGTATGTGCTTTCACAGTCTGTAGTAATATGCGTCTCTATAAAGATGAAGCGTTTATTTATGGTAGAAATTCCTGGTCATCGTGCTGGTCATACCTGTTGTAGTAGTTGATAATCTTTCTTGAGATGCACGTAGGCTGTGGAGTTGCTGCCCACTGCTCCCTAGTTTTCCTTTCATGATTGTTCTTTTGTCTCAACCACCTGCAGTTTTAGACATTCATAACTCATGGTTATTGCCCCACTGAGCATTTTACAGTATTTTAAATGGTTATCTAATTAAAGTATATTAATTATGCATCAGGCCAGGCATTCTGGGTGGGAGTCATTGATGTGTAATGTGCATAACACCATACCATTTCTGCAGCTGCAGTACCTATGTTCTTGCATTAGCTTTTAATGGCAGATGAACACCTCGGGACAGAAGCCCTGGCTCCTGTGTTCCGCGGCTGTGCAGGAGACAGCTGACAGCCTTGTTTTCCCCTTCATTGTTCAGCAATAACTGCACACGTGTTTTGGCTCGGAGGGTGCTGCTTGGAAAGTTTAGGATGCCCCACCATCTCAACGGATGGTCATCCTCTGGCAAAAGCGAAGTGCTGGGCAGCACGTTGTCCCCGTTACTGATTGTGAATACACCTAAACGAAGATCTCGGCCAGGGCCGGTGCTACAGCTTCCCCAGCTCCCTTCAACTCATCTTACTGGCTTAACTTTGCTGAGACCTATCCCAAAAGGAAACAAAGCTGCAGTTTGGTATTTTTATCTCCTCGTAGGTATTCTAGAAAGCTTTCTGCTGTGGGGCTTGTGTGCAGTAGCAGGCTTTGCACTGGGGAGGATGGTCTGTGGTGGCTGGAAACGGGATCTCCTGCAGCATTTCTGCCCCCATGTCCCCCCCCAGTGTGCTCTGGGTAACTTGAGGCACTAAGATACTTTGGCCTTTTTGTAATGCTGCTTTGTCCTACAAATGTCAGGGTGCTCTTTCCTTTCTAATAGAGCTGCGCATGCTGGTTGTCAACACCGTACACCTTGCCGCACAGCGTAGAAGATGAGCAGCCCTTCGGGAAGCAGTAAGGGATAGCAATACAAAATGCAGTCTCCTTTTGCTGACGATGATGCGTGTTAGGGCAGTCAGCATCTAGGTGAGCTACACTTGCACTGATTACCGGAGCGGGCAGAGGGGTTTGTGCAGGGAATGCTGGTTGAGGAGCGCGGGCTGGAGAAGAAGATGCCTTTTCCTATGATGTCATGGCAGCAGATGGTGCTAATAGCTGGAAACCTGGACCTGGTCTGTGAGGCTGGAGGCACCTGGTCGGTCTGCACGTGGTGCTCTTGTCCTTCGCAGGTGAAAAGCATCTGGCTATTTCAAGGCTTCAGATTCCTGGTGTGCCTCTTAATTCACTTTGTTTGTACAGGGTATAGATGGGCCAGGTAAGACAGGACTTTACCTATTGATTCCCCAGATACCTGCTTTTTCATATGGGTTTTGGCAAACACAACCCGAGCCGTCGCCAGCAGATGTCTCCCTGGGAGCTCGGTTTAGCACCGGCTTTGGTAGCTGTTTCCCTGTAGCATAGCTGTGTACCAACCCTGTGAAATACAGAGAACTCATTTTCAGGTGTGGCTAAGCTTTAAGGAACCTGTCAAGAACAACTAAATTAAAACATTTTTTCTAATACCTTGTGATGTGATTTTTAGTTTTTCTGAGCCACTTGCAAATGTCCTTTTTGAATATACATAAACCAGTTTTGAAGATAAATAAGCAAATATTTTGGACACTACTCTCATCCTCAGTGAGAGGAAAAAAATGATGTAGAAAAAAGCCTGTGTTTAGGAATGGGGCTTAATCCCGATTCTGGCAATGCCTTAAAGTTTTCACACCCTTGAGAATGTCGCTCAGCAACGCTGTTTCAGTTTACTCACGTGTTGAAATAATAACAAATACTTCTTGCTGCTGTTGAATGGCTGTGCCTTTTAATGACATTTATATCATTTTTAGAGCCAGTACTGTGTGAGGTTGACCAAAGACCCAGGCGAAGCAAGCTGTTGTCCGGGGTAATGGGTGCAGTGTTGGATGCCCAGTAGCTGGAAGATGCCACTGCCTGAATTTCTGACAGAGCGGAGGCTCGCTGTAAGCGCAGGGAGTCCAGGCTGTTGTGCTAAGTTTTCCAGCAAGTGCTGAGAGCTGGCTAAAACCTGGAGGTGAGGGCAAGAAGGGGAAAGGTTTGTTGCTTGCTCTTCAACCCGATGCATCCCTGCCACGTGTGCGTGTGGAGATGGTGCCTGAGGGAGCTCCTGTGCTTCTGCAGGATTGAATTTTGCTGTCTTGTGAATGAAGGCAGAAAAATTCACTTTCTTTTCTACAATTATTTGCCTAAATAATTAAACTTCACTAAGGCTGAGGAGAAACCTTAACATTGGCACTGTGCAGCACAGAGAATAGCTTTATCTGCTATTCAGGAAAGAAGGAACGCTTTCCTGCAGCTATACCGCTCCTGCAATAAGGCCGCTAATTCCTGTAGTTCTGGAAAAAGACATTTTCTGACTATAAAAGATCCCCCTGGTCCATCCTGTATAAATAGCCTTTCTCATCGATTGGTTTCTCTAGGGCTCAGGGTATACGACCCACTTTGTGTTTTTATCTGCGAAGATTATGCTAACGAGAGCCCCGTGAGGAGGGAGCAATGTCTGCGCTTGGGCTGCTGCTGGCAGCGTGTTTCCACCCGCTGCAATGTAAAGCGTATTTTCGAGGGTTCAGGACGAAAAAGGCACAGCACCCCCAAGTGCAGTCAGCAGGCAAAGCTGCGGCAGTGAAACGCAGAAATAACACCCAGTTGTGGAGTGTTTGATAGACTCCGAAATAGTTGGTGTGTTTTGTGGAAGGCTGCGTTGGGAGATAATGGTATCTCTGTACGGACAGCCTGGCTGTGAACGGCAGGCGGGCGCCCTGAAAGACCTAATAACGAGCCTCTGGGTGACAGGAGGGGTAACTGCAGGGTAGGGAAAGGCTGGTTTTGCTCTTTAAATTGAAACTGTATGTAAACAATGTGGGCTTTTGGGGCGGGTGTGTTTTTTCCAAGGGATGCGTTGTGGATTTCCTGATGCTCTTGAGGTCTGGGGAAAGCTGTGTGGCTGGCTGGAAGGGGCGCTGTGGGAATACTGTATTTCCAAGGATGACTTTGAGGAAAACAGATCCTTATCTTTTTTTTTCTTCTCACGTTTTTTTTTTTTTGCTTTCTGTGCATGTTTGTGTCCATCTCTCAATTATTTATTTATTTTATTTTTTATTTTTTTAATTAGTATGGGGTGGAGGCTGTGTCTGTGCAGCTCCTAGCACATGGGTTTGTGGTTCTTGTTTAGGTGTCTGTATGAACTGTGCTGAAGTAATCAGCGAAACTAATAAATCCTGACTATTTTTATGGGTTTATTTCAGCTTTCAGTGCTTTTGTGAATTCTTTTGGCTGTTTGAGCTGTTGTTCCTTCGCTTGGTATCATAGCCATTTTGTTGTCTCCTATTGCTACTTAATTTTACAAAGCTTGGAGGAATGTGAAACCTTTGTACCGCCTCTTTTCTAAATCTACTTAGGGATAATAGAAATGTTCATGTTGCTGAAAACTGTCCGAATGAGTTTCACTAACTCTTAAAAATTCCCGTTTCCAGGTGTGTTAGTTTCATGAACAGAAGTTTCTGAAAAGCACTTTGCTGTGTTCTTAGTTGTGTTAATGCTTATACACTATTAGAGAGTGTGTGCTGTGCCTTGTTAACATGATATTAATATTGTCAACCTTATGGTTTTAAAAATCATGTTTCGAAGCAGACAGACTCATAAATATTGAATCCTTTTTAATTTGACTCTTGTTTTCCAGTCTTTAAGGCTCTTGTTCTCAAGCTTCCCCACAGCTGTCATGGATACAACTTAAATTGGAGCCATGTGATTCTGGGACTGAAATTTGTAGTATCCCTCAGAAAAGTAACTTGAATGAGTTGCATGAATTCAGATTAGTCTTCTGCAGGAAGATTTTGCCTGACTTATCAGGCTGACCCTTGAGGGCAGATTTTGGATGTTGCCAGGGCTATTGCTTGTTCTCTCAGGTAGAAGTTGGAATTTGCCTTCCATATGCGGATTGTGTCTGCCTAATCTGGTGTTGGATGTGGTCAGGTCAAGGTGTACATCAATTTCCTCAGTTACCTTTATCATAGTGGAATTGGTTTAATAAACGTAGGGTTCCTCACTAACAGAAATGTACTTTGTTTTATTGCTACTCCTGCTCGATTGTTTTTCTGCTTACAGAGGGATGGCGGACATCAGTACTCTGAAATTGCCGTAGCCGTGCGCTTGGGACTGAGCAGGGTGTGTAGCAGAACAACTGCCTGTGTAAATATGATGTATTTGGAGCAGAAATCAATTTGAAGTGTTACTTCTTTCCGGAATCTACTTTCCCTTTGTGATAGCAGTTGAAGCCTGTTAGGTTATGAGCAGCTTCATTAGTTCATAATTAGACAGAATTGAGGCAGCAGCCAAGATGATGAGTGTCACCTTTCCTAGCTAAGGAGGGAAAACTGAAATGTTTTTGGATTAAAAAAAAAAAAAAAGCATGTGGGTGTTGGAAGGATTATTAAAAGCATTTGTCCACTTACCTGGCATGACATTCTCGGCTTGGGTCTCATTGTCGCTCGGGTCTCACCTTACCTGTGGCTGATGGTAGCGGTATTGCTCATTGTATTTATTATGGTCGCAAATATATTGTCTAGATTTACACTGTAGAAAACCTTACTCGGAAGACAAACTCCCACCGACGATTGTACATTGCCCTGTATAAACCAGAATATGTATGTGAGATAAGAGAAAGAACCCAAGGTAATGGTGCTATGCATATCCTTGCAGACATGATCGTCGCTGGGGCTGGCTCAGTCCTGGTGAGCCCTTGGAGGGATCCCCACTGAGGTGGGGTTTTGGGGAATTCACTCCAAAGCCAGCTGGGAAGGGTGATGAGGTGGTTTGTTGAATTGTGCCGAAAAGCGGCAGTGGGGTGGGCTGGGACTGGAGCTGGTGGCTGGGTAAAGCTTGGGAGAACCAGACCCAAGGAGACAAGGGTGGCGGGTGGCACTGAGGGGGCTGACTGGGGTCACTGAGCCCAGCGGACGGTGTTTTAAAGGCTCAAAATACTGTTCCTGGTGTGGAGGGTGGGGAAGGAGGGGCCATGGCTGGGGCCAGGAGGAGAGAGCAGCTGGGAAACTGTGGGAGATGGCAGAGTGAGAAACCATAATGATGTGCTGTGCCTGCGTGCTGCTGCTCGTGACCGTGACTCCTTTTTTTTAAACATTTAGTCCTGCTGAGGAGCATATATAAGCCCACTGAAGATAAAGGGACGCATAAACTCCTTTTCCTGGAGAAACCTATACAATACCTGTGACTGTTGGAGTTGAGCAGTCTTGCAGCTAGGCCGTACGTGGGTTGGTATATGCTGACGGGAAAAGGCATTTAACCTCAGCTGAGGCTGTCCCGTTTGGAGGCTGGTGGTGCACCCACAGAGAGGAATGAGCTGTGCCTCATGTCCTGTGCGGGGGCCAGATGCTGGCCTTGGGGGAGGGCATGGTCTGAGGTGTCCAAGGCGTCTCTATCTGAACAACATTGGCCAACTCATGTTGGGTTGTGTCTGGTAAAAAGGAGTACCTCCGGAGCAGGCAGAGCGTCCATAGATTGAACTTCCTGGCCGTGGTGCTTCAGTCTATGTAGATGTGAAACTAGAGATTTAACCACTTAAATTTAAACGTGCAATTGAAGGGGGGAAGGAAGGTGGTGTCCTGTAAAAGAAAATTCTTGCAAGTTGCTTGCCCATTTCGGTGACACTGATGCTTGCACAGGGGAACAGGATGAATGGGCACGGTGGGGCCAGAGCAGGTTTGGTGCCCTGCAGAGTCAGGCCTAAAGACCGTAGCGGGGCATCTTTGTTAGGAACAGACATGACTGTAAGTTGCTTTTCATACTCTGTAGTCACTAGAGAGTAGCTCTCTTCTCTAAAGCTAACAGATAAATAACTGAAAGATTTGAATCTCACATCTTAAAGGTTTTTTTTTTAAAGCCAGAAAGCATCTCCTTTCCTTGGAAAGGAAATTTGAGACTCAATTACTTTGCTTTAAAAGGTCCCAGGCTGGCGGTCGAAGCAGGGGAAATGCTGGCCCTTATTTACCATGGCTCCTGAAACAACTGGCACAGTCTCTTCTCCCCGTTTTACACCTTGCCCAGACCTGAAGGGGTTACGTTTTAAAATGAATAATGACTAAATTTATTCGTCATGGACAAATGATGACAGCTGTTGAGATGCTCCTGTTAGCGCTTCCCAGGGGATAAAGTCAGGCTGGTTCCTAGTGCAAGCCAGCCCAGCCAGGCAGAGTCAGCTCATCTTCATCCTGGATTATTTGTCCCGGGTTCCCCTCGCTGGCAGGGAATTTCCTTCCTAGAAGTGATCTGGAGTTTCCTGGGCTGAAATGGGTACTGATGAGAATCCTGCAGAGCCGCAGTCGTAGAGAGAGGGCTGAAGCCATAGCTGTTTAAATCCACGTGTGAAGACAGCATGCTTAATGAATACGAGAGGCAATGATTGATTATGTTCTGGACTGAAAGAAGCCGCGGCGCTCTGTGAAGCACTGTTACATCTGGGCACGCTATGGAAAATATGAAGGAATGTTGAGGAAGCTTATTTGCAGAAGGATATGTACTTGTAAGCATTCTTTTTTTCCCTTCTTAAATAATGTAAAGGAATTGAAAAATGGAAAGCAAATTGTGTTCTCTGTTTCTCTGAGACAGCAGAGTGGTGAGCAGACAAAGGCCTCTTTTATAAGGGCATGTCTCTGACGGAGAGTGCTGTATGGCCCTTATAAATGAGCACTGGGGGGGTCTTGGGATGGGAGAACATCGGTGGTTATTTAATGTTAGAACGTGGTGTGGATTCCGCTTTGGTGCACCTCTGCTGGAGTCACGAGAGTTACACCCATGCTGAATTTTCCACCTTGTGATTTGCAGATGGGCTGCAAAAAATATGATCGTAGTTCAAATGATTATTGTGATCAGGAGTCAATGAGTGAGGGGGGAAAAAAAGGCATTTTAATGATAATGTATAGTAGGCTGTTTTTCTCTTATTTTCTGAACTCCCGTGTTCAGGTTTCTTTCTGTTCTTTGTTTCTCTTTCTGTCCTGCACACGTGCTGCTGGAAGACTTGGTGTGCAGTTCTGAACGTGGCGCTGTCATTCCACACTGCTCAGATGAGAAAATGCTGTTGGGTTATTGAAGGGATATTCTGATTTGATAAATATGTAATGCTTAGTTTGTAGACTTAACGAATGGGAAGATATGATTGTAATCCAAACATCCCCAAACTGAGGGCTGGCTGGTTGGTTTTTTGGAGTGTTGTTTTTTAACTAGTGCTCAAAAAAGACTGTTTTACACTGAAATGATAGTTGATGTAATTGCTAAAATGCTATATGAGTGGGATTCTTTTAATATCGTCTCCTGAATTTTTATTCGTTATATGAAATAGCAAACCACACCCTCTTCTCCTTTCAGAGAGGTGAGGCTTTAAAAATGCAGATTCAAGAGGAAGTGAATTAAGTAAGGCATACAGATAGCCTGAAATGCAGCTGATGGAGAATTTTATCAATAGATGAAAGTGGTTTTGAAGTAGTAAAGTGTCTTTTGTTTTGAGTATGGCTGACTTTCTCTTGGCTGGTAATACATATATGAGAAATAATCATTTGCTTAATATCTGTATGAGCTTTTGAAATAAATGCAATTGGGGCAAATTCTGCTCAGAAGTTTTTTGTATTCAAGGTCTGTGTAGGTCTTTCTGTATCGCTTAAACCCCTTCCTAGAGGCTTCAGAGATTACACGTTTTAAAGTCTATTTTGATCTGCCATGACCTTCTGTGCAACTCTCACCAAATAATGTTTTTTAAATAGGTCCTGTTTGAACTAGACTGTCTCTTTCAGGGAAAAAAAGTTCAATCTTGATTTATTTTTTTTTTTAATATCTGTCTGTGGTAGAATTCACTGGGTGACACACCTCCTTACCTCGCAGGGAGTCACTACTGTGACTATTGCAAAAATAGGAGGGGGGGCAGGGAAAGGAGGGGGGGAAAAAGACAATTCAGAATTTAATTTGTTTTTAACCTCCAGCCAGTGGCCTTGTTGTGTATTTTTCTATTAAGTGAGAAACAATATTAATAAATCACACTGGAAAACTGCGTTAATAAATCTTGAGTTGCTGTGTTAACACAGAATATAATCAAGCAACTTGTTAAGAATCTGGCCAGGCTAAACAGTCCCCTACAGTGAATTTTCATTTAATTTAATTAAAAACATGCTTTCCAATCCTTTAATCATTCTCATGGTCCTTCCCTGAGCTCTTTTCAAATTATTTTTGAATTGTGTATGTCAGAACATGGCCAGTGTCAATAGGGAGGTCTCACGGTCTCTGTGGCTGCCTCAGGGCACTGTGTTAAAAAGAGAGCCCATATCCCAAATGGGGCTTATGTTCTTCTCCTTAGCTGTGTGACCTTAAATTTCTTGATGTTAAGGCTCACTTTTGTCTTATTCACTTTTGCCTGAACAACAGTACTGTTGTTATATTACCCCTTTCCTTTAGATGTTACTTTTTTTTTTTTTGGCCCTTTCCCATATTCCAAGACTTCTTGAATATCAACATTAAGGGCCACCTTTCTGAACTTGTTGGATGCTGCTGTACCTGCTGTTTCAGTGTTGTGCTGTGATTGGACTGTGGCATTTTGTGCACGGGTACATATTGGAAATGTGGTTTTTAGGTGATCTGTGATGGTCCTCCTGTGTCCAGCTGCTAATGAGCCAATACCACTTCAGGCAGGGAAAACTCCTTAAGGCTGTTGGGATGAGAACAATACAGGCTTTTCTTTCTGTTCTTTTCCCTCCCCTAGAATATGTCTATACTGTTAGCAGTTTGTTTTCTTACTTTTAGAAAGCTCAACCCGTATTGAATTTCACCCATTAGTGTCTAACTAGGAGTCTGTATTTGTTATTAGATATTCCCAGGTGCTTTCCTGAATAGGGGTGGATTAAAGCACCTGCTTGAGTTTTTGCCAAGTGAAATTTTGCGAAGGACATGTTCCTGAAATGGTGGAGAGTGGGTGCGTGCCTTGGACTGGTGGAGAGGGATGGACACGAAGCAGGTCTGAATTCTTGAATGAAGTGTTAGTGTGGAGGAGCTAAGTGATGGGGACTTGAGGTGGCTTTCTGGCCTCAATAAATTATGTGTGCCATATATATCAGCTGTCCAAACACTTTGTCACCTTTCAACCTAAGGCTGTTTTTTAAGTGGGTTAGCTAATCTGTGTAAAAATGCAATATAAGCACTCCTCTGGAATTGAAGTGACCTTCACTGAGAATCAAAGTGACTGTAATTAATTTTAAGTTAATTTATGTTCACATTTGGAAGTAGAAGCTGCAATTCCCTTTGGATGTACACAGGGGATTCAGTAAGTTTTAATACACCTTACGGTTTTTGTGAGTTTGAGGTAACTTTTTCTATTTCCATGTAAAGAATCTCTGGTGACCCTTTAAAAAGTTAAAGTGGATTTGTAGCTCTGGATGGCTCTGTGATTAATGGCTTGCGGTTTATCAACAGCATGGGTGTTGCTACGCGATCTTTCCTGGGTTACCCTCTTTATCCTTGGGCTGGTGGAGGCAGTCAGCGGGGTGTGACAGGGCAGCCTGTGTTGCCTCATCCCCAGCACACTTGGATCTTGGATTTGCTCATGGTCTTGGTTTCACTACAGCTCGTGGCACAATAGCTCTCGGAGGTGTAAACATCAGAGATACAGACTGTAGATGCCCCAAGTATTATCCGTGGCTTGTATCTTTCTGCTATAGATAGGAAGTTAATTCTTTTTATCTGAATGCATTCATTGAAAGGCTTTATAATGTAGTGGCTGCAATAGCAAAAGATTTGGGTTCAGTGACCTGGTGGTCATTTGTGACTAACTAGGTTTCTGGCATGAAGATGCTGCTGAGATGAGAGTTGGCAGAGCAGACCTGAACATGCATCACATGGGCGTGTTCCTTGGGACATCCCTTTGCTTCATTGGACTTACAGCTGAGTATGCTTTATTTGGCAGATAAAATTTTTGATGATGAAGACTCCGTGGATGGGAACAGACCTTCCTCAGCTAGCTCCTCTACATCTTCAAAGGCCCCTGCAAACTCACGCAGAGTTGGGATGGGGACTACCCGCAGACTTGGATCTGCAGCTCTGGGCTCCAAGTCTTCAAGTAAGCACACAGCATATATGAGTTGACCTTGATGTGAAGTATTTATAGTGTTCGTGTTTTAGTTTATTGCAAGGATTTCCAGACTGGCCCCCAGGATCCAGTAACGAATGTTCCCCTGTGAAATCATTATGTGTACATTGTCTGAATGCCACAACCAAACTTTGGTAGGATGAATCTCCAAGCAGTCCCCACGCCCCTATAATGCGTTTTGCATTTGTGAAAGGTTGGGCCTGTGCGGTTGTGCGCTGAGGGCGAGGACTCAATCATGTCAATGTTGCAGTGTGTAGATTTTTGCCTTTATACCTGCAACTGCAGTTGAACTGAGGCAGGCTGCTTACTGCTACATGCTAAATTCAGCCCATGTGATCTAAAACTAACACACTGGATTTCTTCTAAGACCTTTGGTTATTGCTGGTAATGAAGATGCAGAAAGAAAACTGAGCAATAATTCTACATGTGCTTATAATTCGACATGTGACCTAGAGAAATGAAGAAAGTTCCCTATATCAGACAGTCTTTAATCTGTTTAGTATTCCAGAGGCTATTTATCTTCCTTAACATTTGTCTGTTTGTGCACCTGTCAGATCTGCACCTTCATCTATTATAGATAGGATTAAATCCTTTAAAATAAAGTCTCTCATATAATTAAAGTAAATATTCCCTTTCATCTTTCAGACTGTGTCCCCTAACTGTTGAGTGACTACTGTAGTGACTTCTCTAATGTGCCCTCTGTGCCTAGGAGTTGAAGGATGCTGTGAATGTCTAGTCTGTGCCTGGCATTGAATTTCCCTGGCCCTGCTTTCATTACATCTGCAGCACTCTGAGGCTGCACGGATAGCGAACTTTCTCCTGATTAGGTGCCTTGATAGCTGGTGGTTTCTTAATTGATTCTCTTGTTGATAAGAAGATTGAAAAGGCTTTTTCATTTGTGTGTCAGCAGCCAAAGAGGGAGCAGGTGCTGTGGATGAAGAAGACTTCATTAAGGCATTTGAAGATGTCCCAACGGTTCAGGTAAGTAGAATTACATGTTAAAACACACAGTACTAAAAAGCAGAAGATCGTTACAGGCTCTAGTCCTAATCACTGGCAAATTGTGCTCCATTGTGCTGCTGACAAATCTCCTTTAAGGGGAAGGCAAGTTGGAGGGAGGCAAGTTTTAAATGGTGATATCTACCAGTAGCTTGTGTGAAACTTCCCTCAGAAGTGGAGGGAATGGGGTTGGGAGGGTTGTGATAGAGGTATCACAGGAGCAGACGTGGAGCTGGAACTGGACCTGCTTGCTGCACAGCGCCGTCTGGTCAAACAAAAACTTAAGTCGGCAGAAGCCTCTCTACATTTCATCTGTACCATCTGGGAACTGAAAGCAATAAAGGTGACATGTATCTCCAGGATTGCTGCAACAACTGGATAGTTGGTAATTTTTGATTGCAGGAAATAGCTATAAATTCTTCACATTATGCAAAGCCAGCTGTGTCCAAGGCTAGCGCATGGCATTTAAGCACTGCGGAGCAAGAGACGTAAGAATGTAGTTGGGAAGTGATCGGATTTTCTGGATTGAATCTTGATTATGGTGCTACTGTGTATTTAAATTTGCAGATTTATTCCAGCCGGGATCTTGAGGAGTCCATAAACAAAATAAGAGAGATCCTATCAGATGATAAGCATGACTGGGAACAGAGAGTTTCCGCGGTAAGTAGTGAACTTGGATATGGATATTAATATAAGGTTTTCCTGCACTGAGCTTAATCCCATGAGGAGAATACTGGGAGAACCTCAGAGAAAAGCTAGAATGTAGTTTGTGGTGAACATCTGTTATGTTCTCCTAACCTTGATGAGACTGAATTTAAACAACATCTGTGAAGAAAAATGCTATTTGCTGTACAAGGATCTGGTGAGACAGCATCAGGTTGAACTGGAAGTTATGCAGCAAATCCAGATGTAAAGCTAGAAATTTGCTAACAGATGCTGAAATCAAAATGTCTAAAATGGTATTCAGAATATCTTAAAACTTCCTCCTGGAGCAGAAAGTCAATTTGCTCATAGAGAACTCTACTTATACTTTTGCAAAAGGAGGTGTAAAACAATTCAGAAAGAATTTACACATTTAAGTTTTGAATACGTAAATACGACTGTGGGAAATGTGGAAGTGGGAAATCAGATGTGTTATATGCATGCCAAGATCAAGTCTTATTTACTGAGGTAAGCTATGTTTTCATGGTATAAATAGAGGCATGATCTTGTCTACACTGTAGGCTTTCGTCACTGTTGTAGCGACTTTGACATGTCTGTCAAATCCTGCATTGCAGATTTGAGTGGCAAACTGTGTTGATTCAGCTTACTTCAAGGTTGTTTTTGTTTGCTGTACTGAGTAACAGTGAGCCTAAATCGAGGCACTGTACAGATGCATCAGTATACATGAGGGCCTGTGAATATCTCCAGAAGAATGTCTGTAGGATGAAATGGTGGTCCCTCTAATATTAATAGAAAGTTTCCCATTTTCATGGGGTCAGGGTTCAACTTTTAATAGAGCCAGATAATTATTTTAATGAAGTCAATGGACATATTCTAGCTGTAAGTCAGTATTAATCAGATCTGAGTATGAGCCGTGTCCTTTAAAGCTAGTCATCTTTTTAATGCAATAGTTAGCTGTGAGAGGACCTAAGCTTCAGAGGCTGTTGTAAATAGGTGGTTTCTAAGGGGAATTGAGGAGAACCTTCAAGATATCCTCTGGCTTAAAAAATGTAATGTTTGGGTTATTAACAATACAGTTTGAGTAGCTGTATGTAACACTTCTGGATTCCTATAACAGTTAGCTAGAGCGTTTGTATTATCGTACTCAGTATGGTAACCTATGAGCTGAATATAAAATCTGAAATAATGAAATTGCTTGGACTTTAAGAACGCGGTTCCTCAATGCACGTTGAGGAATGGTTGTACAAGGACCCTGGAAGCCACGTATTAGCCCTGAGCATGACCTTCCTTGTGTTGCTCATTAACAATCACTGCTTTCTTTTATGGTGCTAACAGTTGAAAAAGATACGCTCCTTACTTTTGGCTGGAGCTGCAGAATATGATAACTTCTTCCAACACTTAAGACTTTTGGATGGAGCGTTTAAATTATCCGCTAAAGACCTGCGGTCTCAAGTAGTGCGAGAGGCTTGTATCACGTTGGGGTAAGTTTACTTTCTAAATATGATTGAAATACTATGTAGGAAAAAGGAACAGACACTGCTTAAAACACATTTAGCACGTAACTTGTGCTGCTAGTACTACATAGTTATAGGTAGAACATGATTTTGCTACAGCTGTTTAACACCATGTCCATGTAGGTCACTAATTGTAGTTGTGTCAAACTGTGTTCTTGAGTTTTAAATGCTGCTGAATGAATGAGCAAGCCGTGCATTCGTACATGGAGTAGGGAAAGATTGAACAATAAAGTTGAAAACGCAGTTGTTTTGTTCGGGTTTGGATTGAGCTAGTTTTTATTTTTTGATGGTTTATCCTTTGTGAAATGCTTCAAGAAAAAGGACACTTCAGTGTTTCTAACAGCTTTTTTGAAACTTTTTCATATTAAGGCAAAATAGGCTCAGAAAAACTGTGATGCAAACTAACAAGTTCAGGAAGAGACACTCTTTCAGCATTGTCCCATTTGTTTGATAATAAATTTTTAGCTGTGCTACTTACTTTATTTACTTTATGCTGAACTTACTGTTTCTCAGAGTTCAAGTGAACATAGAACATCAGTTTGAAATGAAAGTAAATGCACTATTTTTTGAAACATGGTGTTCTCTGTCATTTGGAGTTGGAGAGGAGGTGACAGTTGGGAAGAGTAAGATGTCAGATGTGCTTATGTCAGATGTTCTGTAGAAATCTGACTGGCTTAATCCTCAGCACGCTCACCAGCATGACTTCATTCTGTTTTTCAGACATTTGTCATCAGTTCTGGGAAACAAGTTTGACCATGGGGCAGAAGCCATCATGCCAACAATTTTTAATCTGATTCCGAATAGTGCCAAAGTCATGGCCACTTCTGGTGTTGTAGCAGTTAGATTAATCATTCGAGTAAGTATACATCAGGAGAGAACAAAATGTTATCACTTCCAAATACTATGATGTTTCTGAAAACTATATGAATGTCACTGCAATGAAAATAAGATTAATCTATTTTTCTGATTGTGCTGGGCTTGGCTTCCTCAGATGTCATGCGGCCGTGTGTAGATGATGATAGTTAAGTCCTGCCAAAATAGTAGAAAAAACATTTCTTTGCAGAGTAATATATTTCCATCACTCTAAGAGCTGAGCAAACTTTTTTCTTTGCTTGAGTTTTAAACCTGTCTTGCAGGACAGACTCATCCTCTTAACTATGCTTTAAAACTCCTCACAGACAGTGCATATTTCCTAAAACCATTAGGTCATGGAGGTGACCTCTGCTTAGTGATTCACTGGGGAAGCTGTAGATAGCCTGGTATCTTTCAAGTTGTCACCACTGACAGTTTAGATCTTCTTGCAGTGACTTCAGCTCCTTGAGTCGCTGGAGCCTATCATTATAGAAGAAAATAAAATATCTGTTTAAAGGTATTTTAACGGATAAAATATAAATTTTTTAATAATTAAAATATCTGACCATATCTGTTAGTGTTCTTTTATTTAGCAGTTCTATTTTTAGGAATTGAACAAAAATAAGTACCTATATACTGGGCTCAGGTGGCTGAAGGAGGTGGCCTTTTGTTCCATGGAGCTGTGGTGTAAAGATTTCTTCTTGTTTTTGTTGTTTGTTTTCTTCTAGCATACGCACATCCCTCGATTAATACCCATCATAACCAGTAATTGTACCTCCAAGTCTGTTGCAGTTAGAAGGTAAGCATTTAGTTTAAACTTACTCTCTTTTTCACCAGTGAATAGGTTCATGTGTACTTTCCGATAAGTCATGTTTGTGTTTATTTATGAAAAGTGTTGATATACACCCTTACTAAAGAAAGAATGCATCTCATTCTCCCCCATGAGTTGGGATCAAATTTGAAGTCAGCTGTCTTGTATAAGATGCAGCACTGCAGAAGAAAATGCACTTTTCCTTAAAGAAAAATGTTCTTTAAACTAATCTTTGTGCTTATATGTTGTTATAGTAACGTCATATTATTTTTGGCTTCTTTACAGACATGTTCCTATTCCCCACTCCTAGCCGTTATAGTGATGCTTTTTCTTTAAGCCAGTCAGCAGAAGTAGTGTTCTGTTGATAGTGTCATCTGGAAGTTGGACTGGATGTGCTAGCGGTCCCCTCTGCACACCTAAAAATGGGGTTGTCACTGAATTCTAATGTCCCAAAAAGTTTAATAACAAAAGGTGGCTGTTGTTCAGAGGCAGGTATGGCGATGTCAGTGTGGCTCTGTTAACTTAGAGAGCTCAACATTTCTTGTCTTTCTTCTCTCAGGCGCTGTTACGAATTTTTAGACTTGCTCTTGCAGGAGTGGCAAACACACTCCCTAGAAAGGTAAGCTCTGAAAACAAGCGGGTTAATTCTCTCCTACTTATGTCTGAGGAGGGTAATTTTGGAGAAAGGATGACCCAGGGGGTGAGATTTTGTCAGGTGGCTCTAGTAGAGAAATTTTTGCCACAAAAAAAGCACGTACATATGTGCGCACACAGCATTCATTCCTGTAGTTCTGGCAGGCAGAGTTTGGTGAGTCTGTCTCCTGTGCCAGCCTTGGAAAACCTGGCTGAGTGAATCCCTGAGCTCAATATTCCTTTTGCACCCTAAAGTGAGATGATGTGAAGGCTACTACACGTCCATCAGGAGCTTCTGAGGCTTCTACAGCACTTCAAACTAATGAACAGTGAAAGTAATTGTTGGAGAAGAGGCCGGGACACAATTTTGTTAGACATAGAATGCACAAAACTATTGAAGGGTTAATAGAGTGTTTTTGCACCCAGGCAGTTTCAATAGCTAATTAAACACTGACCTATGAAGAATGCTGTTTGCCTTTTCCTAGTCAGCAATGTGGGTGAAATAAAACTGACTTGTAGGAGTAAATAAATAAAGGCTCCAAAGGATATTACATGGAAATGGGAACATGTGATGAACTCTTTGTTCTTGGAGACCAAGGCAAAATCAAATTAGTCATTTGTTTATAAGTGTGGTGCATCTTTTTGGACTGCCCGATAATGTTTTCCTTCTTATTTCAGACACATATCAGTGTTAGCTGAAACGATAAAGAAGGGAATTCATGATGCAGACTCTGAAGCCAGGATAGAGGCAAGGAAGTAAGTGGAAGCTGTTGTTGGTGTCTTTTCGTCCTCCCCTACTTTGCCCCTGTCGTGTTGCGAGTCAATGGTATTGCATGTTGGAGACTGAAGCCCAGATGAGTTACGTTCTCCTGGCAGTTGATGCCAACTTTCCCTTGGCTTCAATGGGAGTGTGTCCTTCAGCAGGAGATGTCATATGAGGCGATTGCGTAGGGCTGAGTTATATATGTATCGCGTCTCCTCATGGTGCTTATTTCACTTTGTTCTTGTAATATTTTATTGTCTTTTTATCTGTCTGAGCAAGTAAAATGCTTACCTGAGTTGTTCAGGAGTCTAGAGTTGAGAACTATAACCTTATCTTTATTTTTGATGTTTGACTTACTTGCAGTTAACTGAGAATTTGTTCTATTTAGTACAAAAATACTATAATTTCTAGTGTATTATTTCTTTTCTTTTTGGCCTGTATGCAAGACTAGGTTATTTGCTAGTCTTGAAACAAAAGTTATTGTGCCTAGTACGCTGCTAAATGCTGTCCTAAACTAAGGACGCTGAAATAACATCTCTGTGTGTATCAAGAGGAAACTTTAATATTTGCAATCAATTTTCTTCTGTTGAAGATCTCTTGTATTTCCATTAATGTGTTTGTACTTGTGGTAGTATGCTGATAGACTCTGCTTCTCAACAGAACACTACAGGAATGTTTTTCTTCAGAAACAGGATGCTGTAAAACATGAAATCAATGAACAATAAACTTTATTGAAATAAATGCTATGTTATAAGCAGAGGTGTTTAACAGTAGGGCCGTTTAAATCCTTTTGAAAGGGAATGTGTCCATCACTGAAAAGTACAGTAGGCACTGAGACTTCACAGCAGGTGACTGGTTAAGCTGAATAGACAGCAACGAGAGTGGCATGAGACTTCAGAAAGCATGCTTAATTTTCTCTTCCCATGTTTCTTAATTAGCAGTGTGGCTGATTGTAAGGCAGAAATTTGTTTCCTTCCAGTGATGTGAGAATGCTTGTGACTTCTCTGAGGACTGGCTGTCAGACAAGCAATTCTTGATTCATTTGAACTAACAATCTTACTCCCATTAGTTGTCCCCTGAAAAGTGCTGAGAGTCATCATCTCCTTTGTAATGAGAGTGAATGGTGTTTAGCAATCAGCCAGGAGATTTGGACCATAGAGGAATTCTTCCCTCATCTTCAAATGCTCTTTTATTTTCAGCATGGCACTGACTGGAAGTCTATAGATGCATCTCTTTCCTTTTCCTTGTTATTTCTTCCCAAACAGACAGTCAACAGCCTCAACTCAGTACAGAAGATTTGTGTCTGCAGCGTTGTAGAAGAGCTGTTTGTTAAACTTAAGGAAGAAAGCAACACCAGCTGGTGCTTTCTTGAATCAGGCCCATACGTGTGTTTTCTGCTGTTGACGTGTTTTTGAAGTAGCTATTGAGCATTCAGTCCCAAACTAGTATCAGTCTAGTGGGTCTACCATCTCTCATGTACATTAGACAACCAGAGGGATGAGGGTTTCTTCTATAATAAAGCTTTTTTGACTGCTTGTGCTTTTACAATGCACCAAATGGTGCATTACTCTCTTCTTATTTTCATTTGGTTTCGCTTCTCTGTGGTTGGTTGAGCAATACAGTGGCTTGAGAAAGTGATATGTCTTACGTGTGTTGTAGGGGCAGTAGATGGTTGAAATGACTGGGCTAATGAGCCCACTAATGCCAGTAGTGAAAAGGGCTGTGCCTGTGCTCCACTGACCCTTGAAACACGACAAGGAAATGTTCACATACTGTGCCTTGCTTCCAGGTGTTACTGGGGTTTCCACGGTCACTTCAGCAGAGAGGCAGAGCATTTGTACCACACCTTGGAGTCTTCCTACCAGAAGGCCCTGCAGTCGCATTTGAAGAACTCTGACAGCATCGTTTCCTTGCCCCAGTCGGATCGCTCTTCCTCCAGCTCCCAGGAGAGTCTCAAGTAAGTCCTTGATGTCACCGCCTCTGTGTTTAAACAACCGCAGATAGCTCCGTTGAATTGGAGGGAGCCATCACATTGCTTTGGCTCATGTGGTTGTCATTTGGCCTCAGTGCCTGGATATTCCTAAATATGGGGTTTTTTAGCTAACATTGTATTAAAATAAAAAGCCAGCAAAATGCTTTAAAAAAAAAAATCATTATCGTGATTCCATAAATAATTTTCTAGGAAGCTTTTTGTGCTCAGCAGATACTGTTAGTCATTCCTTCCAGGAATGCTTAAAACAGTGCTTGGATTGAAATTCTGTGTCTAGCATTAATCCTAGAGGTGCAAGTCTGCCTCTTTCCATATAAGAGGGGAAAAAAAGACTAAATTTGAGTAACTGCAAAATCAATATGTAACTCTTCTGTTGAATGTATGTATTCTAGTTTCTCTTAGAGATACAGGCAACTTAGGATCCAAATGTCTGCAATTTAAATGTTAGACCTGTATGAAAAATATCCATAGCTCATTGGTGTTTTAGATTTAAAATCTACGAAAAGTGTTCTTAAAAATCTCTTTTTGCTCAAATAATGTGCGTGCTAATTTTTCTCTTAGTGCTTTTGTAAAGAATTTGATAGCGGAGCTGTATTTATTGTTAAACAAAAAGATTTTTTTTAGTCTGTTCCTGTATATAAAGAACTTACTATTAACTCAACTGTGTACTGAGGGAACAAAGTAGTACTGTTACTGATGACTATGAAATACCAGTTTTGTTTTAATAAATAATTATATTCACTTCTAGCCGTCCATTGTCTGCCAAAAGAAGTCCTACTGGGAGTACTACATCTAGAGGTGAGAACAGAAGCTGAAAAATGCACTCAGGTGTTGCTGAGGAAGTGTGATGAATTAGAATGAGAATTTCAGACATGCAATATGCAAAGAACAACTTTGATCACTGTTTACTGTTCCTTAAAAGGACAACTTACTGTGTAAAATTTTTAATTAGTTTTGGGATGAACACCCCACTGTGCATTAACTGCTGGTATAATGATGTTTTTAAAAGTTAGTAAATCTGCTTGCACCTGAAGGGCGAGCTAAAAAGCCTTGAAAATTGTAGCCAAGGTATGTTTAGCTGATGATAAGACATACAGCTACATAGTCTAATGGTGCATTCAGCTTTACAGTTTTCCATAATTTTTTCTGTGGTTTCAGTACTTACTGGAGGCATCGTCTGCACGCAAGTCCTACAATGTTAAATTCCATCTCGTTGCTAATCTGCTTTTACTATTAGATGGAATATTTAGGTGCAGCTTTCCTGTCCTAAGTAAATGCATACAATAATCTAAATAGTGAATTTTAATACAGAATACAACAGATGAAACTTGTTGATAGAAGATAAGCTGCCTTCTACACCTGACCAAGATCGGGTTCTGGCTGGTTTGTGTATACACTACACCCTACCAAGACCTTTGATTCAAGGAGATATTGGTGTGGAACCTACTTGATTGTGCACACAAATATATGTTTGCTTGCAGCTGAATAGACAAGCTTCATGCTTAAGAGGGTAAGCATCAACAAGTGATGGGAACAGCAGTCCTCATGAGAAGATGAAGTGTTGGGAAGGAAGTTAGTAAAACCTGGACTGAAGGACCTGCAGGTCTGGTTTTTTTGGCCAGCAACTCACAGGCTGTTCATGGGTACTGTGGTTGAACTTTCCCATCTAGGTTCCGTTAGAAGTTTCTTCGTTACTGGCCTGGCAGCCTTTTTCATCTCAGCATTTAGGTTAGTGTCTGATAAAGTTCTTAGAGGTAGTATTAGGTCAGCATTGAAATATCTTTGCAGACGGTGTGGGGAAGCCCACGTAGCCCTGGTAAAGCATTCTTATTTGAGGTATTTCAGTGCCAGCAGGGAGCGTTAAAAATAGTACATTAAACTGCTTGTCAGGCCCTTTGAAGCACACAGCTCAAAAAATTAATCTTCTTTATTCTGGATCTCCCACTCCCATCTGCAGCATCTACAGTAAGTACAAAATCTGTGTCAACACCAGGATCTCTGCAGCGATCCCGCAGTGACGTCGATGTGAATGCAGCAGCTAGTGCCAAGTCAAAAGTGACGTCTTCTGGAGCATCCATCCCCTTCAGTTCTGCTGCAGCCTTGCCCCCAGGCTCATACGCATCACTAGGTAAATCTACATGTTCTTCTACTCTTGCAGATAGCTTTCTTTACTAGCAGAAAGTGCCTCATAGTTTTATTTGAATATTAAATTCTAAGTAGAAGAACATATCTCTGAGATCGTTACCAGCTCTCCAGGATCAGTGTGCAATCTCTTGCCCTTTGGGATTAAGGAAAAAATTTGCAACGGAACTGACTTGAAGCAACTTCTTAGGTTTTGAATTGTTTAATAGTCTGCGTCTCACTCTTCTTTCTGGGGAAATGCAGATCTTATTCTCATTCTGGGACGTTGTTGAGGAAAATACTTACTGCTTAATTACTTTGACATTTCCCCCCTGTCTCTTTCCCTTCTCTTCCTTCCCTCCTTTCCTAAAATTGGTTTTCCATTAATTGTTTTATGCTTTGAATAGTGCATCTTAGTTAAGTTTGATCGCTTTCTGTTTTACAAAAGAGAAAGATGTAGAAGCAAAGAGGAGAAGGCACCCTTCCTGTTTCACCACACAGGATACAAGTATCTGTTCTTTATGCTGACTCTTTTTGGATTATAGCCACGTGTTGCATTTTTCTTTCAAAGCATCATATATCGCTTTCAGGTGCGCCGGGGTTTCTTACAACTGAGTTTGCATTTGATCTTTCTCTTCTGGAGATGCCGTTGGAAGGAGGCATAGAGGAGGAAATGCAAGGCGGTGATTGACACCGTATTTGCAGAGCTTCAACTCAGTTATGAACAGAGCTGATCTTCTGAGCTAGTTCCTCATTCTGCTATTTTCATGCTAATCTAATTCCAGCCTTTTCATCGCTTTACCTTTACAAGAGGAAGAAATATCAGAAATTGGTGATCTTATTTAAGCTGTGTAGATTGTCTTCAGTGAGTCAGGTGAAAAGTTGCTTCTCCTTACTGTAAGGGAATTGGTCTTTAGTCTGATAAAATAGGCTTGGTGAATTATTTAGGGATGGTTTCTATAGATTCTTTTTGTAGCCTGGTTTCTTACGTATCTGAAATATTTTACCTTGGCTTAAACGTGTTGGTTGTATTTGGTTCAGAAGTTGAATTCTTATTCTAATTTGAACTGTTCATACTTGGTTCAAGATTTAGATACATTGCAGAGAAAACGCAACACAGAATATGAAGTCGATCGCATAATAGCGTGCTTTCGAGCTTACAGGTGCAACCATTTTTCAGTCATGCTGCACACTGGCCTCAGTGGCGAAACTGCTTTTGGACAATCCTATGTCCTGAGGAAGAACGGAAGAGGGGGGGAAGTATCTACTAAAGCTGGCTTTGTCCTTGAAGCTGGGAGACTGAATACAGTGCTAGTCTTGCTCTTAAAATGGACTGTAGGAGAAAAGCAGCAAATGCATTCTTAAGTGATGCAAACATGGCTGCTCCTAAAGGAGCCTGCTTCCTTTTGAGCTAGTAGGGACACTTGTCACCTGCACATTCCTATGAGAGAAATGGTGAGGCAAACAACGAAAATGGAGTTTGGCAAAGGTTGGTTATTGCAGGAGGGAAAAGCTGCAAGCGTGTTCTTCAGATACATCGAGCTTTGACTTGCTGCTCTGTCAAACTTTTTTCATTTCCTTAATTGTGTTAATTTTTTTTGCATATTTCTGTAGCTGATATATAGTGCCCGCTTCTATTGATGTTACTAATGTTCCCTATTAACCCTTTCCTTATTTTTTTTAATTTGCCTAAAGATGGTACTACCACTAAAACCGAGGGTAAGCAGTCTCTCTGTGTAACTGAGGTGTGTCCACAGTCGTACCACCCTACTTGGTCTCTGTTCTCAAAGTGTTATCTGGTTCTCATCCATGTTCACTGGTGACCTGCATGAAGTGTTGCATGGTTGTCCTGCTCATTTTGATGCCATGGGGTATTCTTCACTTTCTCTTCGAGCTCCTCCCCTCTAATGGGCACTAGTCTGTTTTATGACTTCTGATCACAAAGCTCTATGTGGGTCTCCATATTTAAAGCACTGCTTTTGGTTGAAGGTGACCTGCACACAGATAAAAAAACTAAAAAGTAAAAACCCAAAAAACCAACACAGAGCTTGTGTTTTCTTGCTCCACGATGTGTAAAGGTTTGCTGTGATTTTCCATCCAAAGCTCAGGTCGCAACTGCCAAATGCTTTCGGGAAGAGACTGGGCAGTGAGAGAATTGAATGAGATGATCACATGGCAGAAAAATGAGGACAGTAAACAATGATCTCTAGGGAAGGAATATTTAGTCAACCTCTTTAAACCTGAGCTCTCTCTTTTTGTTGTTAACTGTCTAAGCGAGATGGCTTACATCTAAGACATCTGGAGGAAAGGCTTGTTTTTTTTTCAAGAACACTGAGCCTGCTAGTTTGGGAGGGCTCCCAGTCTGGTTCTCTGGCTCATTGTCAAAGTTTGTTCTTTATTTCTCTCAAGCAAAAAAGATCACTGGGAAATCACTTTTTCTGAGGTAGACAGGAGTTGAAAAGAATAATGCCTTCTACACATAATGAAGACACCACACCCCCCAACAAACCCGTTTTTTTTCCTGGTGCAAGTCTCTTTTCAAGGGATCTATTACTGTCTTGTGGGACTCTGCTCGTATCCTTGATGGCTGCTTGTATTTGGATGTGCTGTTCTCAGAAGTGCCACTGTGCCATGTGACGTGTGTGTTTTTTCCTTGCTATTATTGATGCGTTGATTTATTTTTTAGAGGAAAAGGTCTCTACTATTTTCGGAACTGGCACTTAATCTTAGTGTTGAGATGAACTTGCACTACATTGTAGGCAAGTGTTTGTGCTGTGTGATCTGTCAGTGATAAGGAATATGAAGCTCGCCTAAGCACCTGTATCTCTAAATCAATGGCAAATTAGATGAAAGTTCCAGATTGTTGTATTCCTGAGCTTTTTTTATTCATTGCTGACCCTTCTTTTTTTCTTCTTCCTTTTCCCCCAGTTCTCAAACCTTTCTGGTTTTGGCTTACCTTTGAAACATTGAAAGTTTAATGTTAATTTATAAAATACCCTGTGCAGGTCTCAATCCTCTCCCGGGCTGTAGTAGTATTTGTGGAGGCCTGTTCCAACAGCTGTCTTCTGGAATACCTCTATTTTTTGTTTGTTAAATGCTTTATTGTCATCATGCAAAAGGGTGGGGTTTTGGTTTTTTTTTGTTTGTTTTATTAGTTTAGTGTTTGTTTTTTTTTCAATTCGGCTACATTGGAAGCCGATTTGATTTGGTAAAAACCTGTAATAGAAACCAGCAAGTCGCTTGAGGGGAAGGATTGTGAGATGAACTTTCAGAAATGGAGTTTGCCATCCCCCTCATGTTAAATACCAGATCTCATCTCTTTTTGCTGTAAGATTTTATTTTTTGCGGGAGGAGTCAGGATCAGGGAGGATTGTAATAACATGGCACACTACAGCCAGAGCACTTGAAGGATGAGTTTAATCACTGTTCATCTTTATTTTCCTTTGTTTGAGACAGTTAAGGGAAAACTAGCGTTTGTTTCAGGATTTGGTGTGTCCTACAGATGAGAGCTGAGAAAGGTGTTCTGCCAACTCTGCAATCTTGCAGAGTTTGCCAGGAACTATTGGGAAGGAAAACTTGACATAAATGTAAAAATTAAGGGCGTGGGGGAAGAGAAAATATCCCCTTGCTCTGGAATTACCTGTGTGTGCAAGAGACACTCTTTGAACATAAAGCAGAAATTCCATCCACACCCGTGCCCCTGTTTTTTTTATGCAGGTCACCAGTAAGTAATTTAAGAGCAAATCACTGTGGTTTTTTGTGTGGTTCAGCTTGACGTTAAATCTGCAGTCTGGTTCCCATCATGTCATTCTGTAACTACAGTGTAAAAGTTCTTCACCTTCCCCTCAGCTGGGAGCCAGCATTGTGCGAACTTGGCAGTTCCCATCTGCTTTGCCCTCAGTTGTCCTCAGCGTTTTGTTTTTGAGCCAGACATCTCGAAACAGGAGCAATATAGAGTGGGTTATGCCAGTGGCAAGAATACAAGTTAAGAGCTGAGTATCAGTCCTTTGGTTTTAAGTAGTGTCATCCTAATTGACAAAGGCTGTTAAAAGGCACTTCCTTATGGAAAAGTAGTGTGAGTCTATATACCACTTAAATCTGTGCAGGTTTTCTGCTGTCTCAGTGTTGTGAAGCTGTGTCTTGATGTAGTGCACAGTTACGTCTTGATTGCCCAGACCCTTCATGTATGGGTATCTTTAGAACTTCATTAAAAGCTTGGCAGGCAGAAAGCTTGTAAGATCTAAACCTTTATAGTCTTGATCAGGGCTTCACAGCTAGCGCTATGCAGGTAGAAGTTGTGCCATGTTTGTTACATTTGATTAAAAGGAAGCCGTGGGAACTTTTCTGCTTGTTGCAGCATGAAACAACTTTTCAAGGAATATTTTAAAAAGGTGCATAATGATGATTTTCAGTACAGAATAATGGGTCAAGAGCGTTTCTGTTATCTGGCTGCCTCTTTTCAAAGCGAGCCTAAAGACAAGCCCTTCAGACAAGCATTTCCCAAAAGGGAGAAAGCATAAATGCTGGCCTGTCGCAAAACTGGCAATTTTAAAACAAAATCAGTTTCCAGAGCCAGTGGCACAATTTTGAATAGTTTCTGTTATTCACCAGGAAGGAAATAAAATCTGGTGTATTATAGTTTTTAGATAGCAGACTATTTTTTTTTTTTAGATGTTCAGTTGGACATCTTGAGCCCTACTAAAAGCTTTGGGAGTAACACAAGGTTTATGAAATCACCATTGCTGTTTTCTTCTCTGCCTTAAAGCTCTTTCTTGACCTCAAGGACAAGGAGTGATTCAAAAGTTTGACTGAACGTGGTATCTTAGACGGAAATGCTCAAGTAGTAGGTTCCTTTGTTCTCTTGGTCCATCCCTTCGCAAGTGCTGACCTGATTTGCCTGTGCTTGTTGGTGTAGAGCAAAGTGGTGCCACTATTGTTCCCTCAGCCCTCTGCTTTGGAGGGAGCTCTTGTGCAAAACCCAGAGGCATCGTATGCTGATGGTTTCCAGTAAGGGTCGAGTGATTTTTTGTGGGAGATTACGGTGCAGGATCAGGTCTTATACTAGTGTAATGTTGGCCATGTGCTAAATATGCATGGAAACGATACCATGCTCGTTGTAAAATGTTGTTCACAGATTTATACGTAAAGCATGTTTTTAATTGATGTGTGCATGTCTTACAGATGTCCGCATGTCATTTAGCAGTGACACAGCTAAAGGGGGTCCTAGAGGCTCTTTCAGGAATGTTTTTCTCCAAGCAGGGGAAGAACCCAGTGCCGAGTAACCTAAATGCGTTAGTCTGATCCATAGAGGGACCAATACCATCCCAGTGCTTATATATATATATATCTTGTGTGGTTGTAGGTATCATTATTCACAGCATGGAACTGGTTAAACTCAGTTGTGGAGGTGTTATAGACCATTTCTAGACTATTTGAAAGCCATTTTCTTCAGTGTAATGTGCAGGCTGGGTCTCACAAAGCTGATGTCTGTTCCTGAGCACTGGGGATCAGACACTGCAGTATCCTCCCAGAGGAGCTCAGAACAACGCTGCTGGATGAAGCCTTTTGTAACGCAAAAATGGTATCATAGAATCTTCCTTTTCTTGTTCCTTTTTAAAAAACAAAACAAAACAACTTTCCGAGGTTTAGACATATGGTAGACATTTCAAGGTTGATTCTGGTGCATTGATTGTTGCAAAAACTGACAATAACTTAAAAAATAAAACCAAAATCCTCTAACCCCCGCCTCCCCAAATCGTTTCTTAACACAAAGCATTTATATAGAGTCTTTCAAAATACTTTCTGTACTAACAGCGATGTGTCACATGTCAAATTTAGATCAAGGACTTTTTCATGGAAATACTTTTATGGTTTTTGGAAACTAGTTGGGGGCAGTCTTTATCTGTTCCTTTGCTGTGCTGCTTTTGTCAAGATGCAGTAATTCTTTCAAGAGGAGCAGGAAAAGAATGGTTATGAAATATGAATTGCTACATCTGCAGTTTGAGCTAGATATAGAAACAAACCCACTTGAAAGCAAAGAAGTTTTGGGAGGGGAGGTGTTTGCTTGAGTTTAACAAAAACAAAAAAAAGTCTGAATAATTTATTTGATATGTTACTTAGTCTTGCTTGAAATTAGTTTTTCTGTCTGGGAGAGAAGCCACACATATAGTCCTATGTGCAAAATAACTCTTGGATGAGAATGTAGACTCTTGTTTGCAAATGAAATCCTCAAGGGAATGTAATAGAGATGTTTGCATTGTATAGATGAACTTCTGTATATACATGCTGTACTTGGTATAATATATATTAAAAACCTTGAGATTTTCAAGTCAGACAAATATTGATTCACCTTACGTTACTACAAAGCAAAGGTTTTGGATACCGTAGGACTAATTTAAAAGTTGTGCGCGTGTGTGAAGTTCAGTTAACACATGAAACAACCCAGATCCCTCTCCTGATTTTCTATCTCATACAGATTTTCCTAAAGCGATTTTGAGTTCCAATTGGTCATTATTTTTCTTTTTTTTAGCTAAAAACTCTGCTTGGATAGGAAAAACTTAGAATCTTAACTTTTTGTCTTGGAGAGTAGCTTTGAGTCACTTACTTTGAACAATTTTTATGCTGCAAGTAAGATCAATTACCTGTATGAAAAAAATAAATACATAGTTTTTAAAGTTCAGAAAATAAAACTATGGGAAGTATATTAACAATTCATACGTCAAGGAATACATATAACTGATACCAGGTGGCACTTTTTCGTTGTAACTGTGTGAAGAATTTGACCTTCGATTTGAGGGCCATTTTTTTTGCTCTTATATTTTACTTTATCCAATGGACTTTAAAAAAGTACTCCGAGGGTGAGCTGTTAGTGTGCTATTGCAGTATTCGTACCATTACATCATTATTTTCATGTATTTCTAGTTTCTGCTATTCCTGTTGTTTGCGCAGTGCAAGTCCAGTGCAGCGTTAGTTCAAACGCTTGTCAGCCTTTTTTAGAAGGAGGAAACCTATATCAGTGTTGGGACTCTTTCTCGTGTACAAGATCAACTCTTCATCTCACATTGTTCCCTCTTACACCCGTTACGCCAAAATCAGTGTGCAAGTCTACCAGTCCAAAAGGAGGCAGAATTTTGTTCCTGGGCATTCATTCATTCAGAAATTACTGAAGTTGGTAGGAGTCTGTCCGCTGACTCTCAGGGGTTCCAAAATAGGACTGAGCTCTCTGTTTCTAATCCTGCTGATAATCACATGTTAATTAAGTTTGACCCCTTAGTTCAATTTTCTTTCTTAAAGACCCCAAAATTGGTATCAGAAGCTAATCTTGGTTTCTCTTTATGTATTATTTTAGGCTTTGTATTTCCTAAGATGGGAGAGTCACTTACTACATATTATCCCAGTTTTCTCCTTGTTCTTAATCACCTGCTGATAAAGGGGGGGGAGATTTTGTAGATGCTGGAAGAACAGAAAATTTTGAGCATCTTAAGAGTGGCCTGTGCATAAAAGGAGAAGCCATCAGTCCTGTCTCACCCATTCTTGGCCCATATACATTGCTGAACATTCTTTCCAATACTGTCTGTTGCTGTGTGTAATGTTGAATTTCAGCTTGAGTTACCCCTTGGGACTTTCTGCAATGCCAAGGCTTTCTGTTGGCCTTCTGGAAGGATGTGAGTTAATTCCATTACTGGTTCCTAAGACTGGTCAGGTTTAACTTCTTGTCTTACTGTTTTGTACTCCTGCTGCCGCCAGTGATGCCCTCCTGATGTGAGAAATGAAAGGAGGCCTTGAGGCTTCTGACGAGCGCGTGAGGTCCTTCTGCCTCTTTCCCCACGCACGCCTGCTTTGAAGCCTGCGGTGAGGTCTGGGGGTACACGCCTTGCGGCAAGTTGCAGAGTGGCTCCACTCATCTGTGTAGCTGCACGCGTGCCAAAGTTGCGAGGGATGGGAATGGGCCAGCAAAGAGCTATAGAGCCGTCTCTGGGTTGTGTATCAGGCTGACTATTTGTAAGGGGCAGATAATGTCCCAGAGCAGAGGAGGTCTGTAGCCGTGCTGGCGGTAAGAGGACCATAGCCAGTTTCATGACTGGACCTACATGGATGTGCTCAGAGCTTGTTTAGTTAAGCCAGTAGTTAAAAAGTGGTTTGTTTATGTTTTCCTAGTTTTATGCTAAAGATTTCTTCTATGTCTTGCATACAAACAAGTGTTTGAACATAGATCTCTGTATCTTGCCTATTGCACTATTTTAAAACTAAATGCTGGTGGAGAGGTCTGAATTACAGCTGTTGTCTTGGTTTTTTCCCCTGCAAACAAGTCTAGGCTTTCTTCTCAAAGTTAAAACATCTCCTTGTCACTTTGTGTCTATCAGAAACTCACAGACCATGTTCTGAATATTTTCAGAGCTCGAAGAAGAATGGAGCTCTCAATCCGTTCAGCCTGGGCTGCTTACCATTGTCTTGTCCTGCATATGTACCTTACGTGAAATGAATTTTTTTTTTTTGGGGTGGTTGGGGGGTGGGAAGTGTATATTTCCCTGTTCATATTTCTCTGTATGCTTATGGTAGATACAAAGGGCAGGAGATGAATATCTATAAGCGGCAGGTGCAGTTGTCTAGACTCTTCTCTTACCTGTTGGGTTTGGTTTTTTTTTCTTTTATTATTGTGCCTGAAACTTGAAGTCATCCTCTGAATGCAGGATAGCACTGGCATGAGTCCTGAGAAACAGCTTCAGATTTGGCTGAGAACTGAGTTGTTGAAAAGTGCTAATGTAGGCTTTCTTTTGTGTTGCTCTTAATTATCTTTTCTTTCCCATTAACTGGAGACAGATAATTGAAGCTTAGCACTGGAAAGAACATTCTGTAGGAAACAGCCCTGCCCCGGGAAGGGGATGAACTGATGACCCTGTACGCTTTTCTAGCTCAAATTTCTGTGGCTTTTTCATGAGGAAAGGACAGAAAAAGGACCAAGAACACTTTGAGGCTTTATATGCGATCTCCACTTAGAGACACACATTTTTCCACAACGTTGATTGTGTTAAACGGGACTCTCCATTACAAGTAAAGTTACACTGATCTCAGGATAAATATGAGGGATCTGTAAACAGCAGGGAAAACTCAATAAGCCTGAAATAAAAGTATAGTCAGGCTGGGTTCATAGACTCCCGCAGGAGGGCCTGCCAGCCTGCACACGTAGAGCAGGATATAAAGCACCGAACTGCTAATTGGAAATCCCAGCGATGGAATTTGTGGGGGCATCTGTCACATCCGTCTCCGAAAGAGCGATCACCTTGTCAGAAAGTAATAATTTGATAAAGGAAGCAGCATTTAGGAGACTGAAATATTTGTTGTCGATCCTTTGTAAAGAAGCTACTTCAGAACAGAAGCAAAGGCTACAGAGAGTTAATATTTTTTAATTAAACTGGATGGTAGCACTTCAGAAAGCAAAGAAGTTTTCAGTCTCGTGGACTGTGACTGTTTCTACTCCCTGCCCTGTGTCTTAGGCAGTCTAATGAAAGATGTTGCCTCTCCCTGTAAAATTTCTTTTGTACCCTGGTTAATTGTGTGTATAGCAACCCTGCAAGCATAGAACAGCATGTTAGACATTGCTGCTGCCTTCGGAAGAAACCTATTGATGGTCTGATTGTCTTTGCTTTCCTCCAGGTCGGATTCGTACAAGGAGACAGAGCTCTGGCAGTGCCACAAGTGTCACCTCAATGCCTGCTGATACCCGAGGCCGCAGCCGGGCTAAAGTAGTTTCCCAGTCCCAGCGTAAGAAGTGTTTTATTTCCGGGGGAGCAGAACAAATACTTATTAATACATTTCTCTTGAGTTGTAGTAGCATCAGCTGAGGATTGGGCTCACTTCTGCTAATAACATTTGGACACGTAACAAAACGAATCCGCACTCAGCCAGTGTGTACTCTTGCTGACAAATAGGGCCCTAAATCTGAGTGCTTAGTTGCTGCCTTTTTTTACCAGTTGTGCAGCAGAATTTCATGTCGCTGTGATGTGTGGGACTAAATACCTTGCACTGGGTCCCAGTGAGGCACCCTCTGTGTCTGTAGCTGACTGCTGTCCTGGGTTCTTGCCCTCCCAAGCTTCTCCTGCTTATGTGACTGTATTTCTGTATGTGTAACATGTGAGCTGTCTAAAGTTAATGTGATTTGGCATCAATTTAAAATAGTACGTTACCTATTTTGTGTAGATACCAGGGAGATGGTTCTGCTCTCTGATTCACATGACACATCTGCGTTCTCTGGCTTCCTGGCATCGCAGAGTTTTCCCCTAGGAGCCACGCATATGCTGCTGCTGCATATTTGTCATGTGTATCTAAGGAGAATTTTGCCACTCAAACTTTAAAAGGAATTTTGGAGGGAGGGAGGAAGTCACTCGTGTTTTGAGGACCTTCAAGCTTGTGGGTAAGAGGAGATGGGGATTGTGGAAAGACCTATTTGTTCTGAGGACTTGTCTTGCTTTGTATCCCTATTTAAAAGCCCTTCTCTGTTCATGCTCTCATTGCTTTGCTCTGTCATGCTGGAGGGATGGGGAAGCAGTTTAGAGCGTTGTGTTAGGCTGGGAGAGCTGAAGAGAGAAGTATTATATTCAGGATGGGGCCAAATGCAAATCTTTATATTGAGGTCATAAAGGAATTTGGGCTTTGGTATACTAATCTAAATTGTTTTCTTCAGTTTTGAACCTAAAACTGATCCAAAGCCAGAAATGACCTTTTTTCCTAAACTTAGTTTGGTGAAAAATGATCAGACCAGATGAGGCAGGTCTCAGAAGTATTTAAAGAATAGTTGAGCATCCAAAGATTTCAAAGATGATGGGCTTAATTTTTTTGTAGAATATCTTATGAAGCTTTAAGATGGTCACATCTGAACCTGCTCCCTTGGTCTAGTTTGCTGAATCCTGATTGCAGCCTAGCCCAGCCAGATGTGATCTTTATCCTTAAGCTGAACATTGCATGAAATAAGATGAATTCAAATATAATACAGTTACAGGATCAAATTCTCCATGACCACACAGTGGATAACCCTGTTGCAATTTTGCAAGCTGGGCTGGGGTGTAATTTAGAGCAGAACTTGGGTCTCAGAGTGATGGTTGACATTTAACTAAGCTGATCAACCTTGAGAAATTGTTAGTCACATCTGCACATTAACTCACTGCATTCTGCAGAGGCTTTAGGAGTGACATGTTTGTGAATAAATCTGTCTGTATTGTGTACAGCATAAACCGCATGCTGAACGCTGTATTGTCTTGCTGTCTTTTAATCCACTTTTTGCCTGTCCTTTGGTCTGCCCTCATAATCAAGGATCCAGATCAGCTAATCCTGCTGGTGGTAAGAAACATTTTCCCTTTCTTGCTTTCTCACGTTATTTCCTTCACATTTTTTAACTGCTAAGCTTTTGGCTTCCCTCACTCTCTCCTAACTGTGAGACTTAAAAAGCATTTTCTTAAAGTCAAATCCAAATGTGTATGGCAAGCGATTTTGCTTTTTCATAGTAATCAAACATGGTAAGGATACATTCTGCTTATTGAAGCTCGCTCATTGCTGCAGCTTAAACCCCAGGTGCTAAATTCTTCTTCCAGTCACTTCAGCGCAACCCTGCTGATGTCAGTGAGGTTGCAGCAGTGTAACTGGGAGGAGTATTGGCTTTCAGAGTGTGGATGCTGTGTGTGACTGGTATCTGTCACAACTATTCTCACTTTGAGGGGGGGCGTGAAGCCAGCACTATATATATACAGTGTTGGAGTATATTATTTGATTGTTTCAGAATGGCTTTGGCCAAGAAATTGGAGGGGGAAGTGAGTTAAAATACATGTGTTATGGTATTGTCCATCAGATTAATGGAAGTGCACATCTTCTTAAATCAAGACAGAAGAACAGTCTTTAACTCTTGCTAGTTGTAATTGTATCTGGAACTGAAATTTTTGTGAGATGTGTAGATACATTTCAGAAAAAAAACAATATTAATATCGGTTCTGAATGTGAGCTTGCCCAAGTATGTTCTTGTAACCTTTCAAATATAGTTTTCCTGGCTGTTGTGGTAAACAAATAGAATGTCAGGAATGATAATATAAGTAGCAAATTTTCAGTGACTTTTGTATACCTGAAGAAGCAAAAAAGTCTTGAATCTATTACTTTCACAGCTCTTTGTGGTTACCTTTAAGCTACCATATTTTCAAACAACTTAGCAAATGAAGATCCACAGAAAAAAAGAAAAAAGTACTATTCAACTCATTGAGTTAGTAAGGCTATTTCAGATAGAAACATCTACTGCAGCTGGAATGTAAATATGTAAATAAATCTTGGTTAGCAGACTGTCTCACAGACTACATGGCTTAGAAGAAATGTAAACTTGCCATGGACTATTCAAACAGACAAGGAAAAAATAGAACAGGCCAACTACTCAACTGGCTAAAAATTTTCTCCAGCTGAAAAATAGCTAAATAGTTTATCTTTAACCAGTCAGACTCAAGTAAGCCAGCATCTTTACGAAGGTGACAGGCTCACTCGACTTACCCTTTATTGTGCTGAGCTGTGGCTGTTGGTATTTTTTTTACATTTTCCTTCACTGAATTACTGCAGGAAAGTAACGCCAGCACCGCAGTGCAGCGTGAAGATGCCTGAGCCGCCTTGCAGCAGGTTACCTGTGCCAGAAGCCGGCTTGCTGCAGCGCAGCGCTCCACACAGGCTAATTTGTGTTGCTTCGTAAGGAGGTGAAGCAGCCTGTGAATTCCATGCTACTGCAGCAAGGCTGCTCCTGGCACCTCTGCAAGCTCACAGAAAGCCAGCTGGGGTATTCCTGCACCGCAGGGTCTGCTTTGGGCTTGATCCCGGCTGGGCAGCGTGGTTCGAATAGGCAGGGTTGCTGATGTCACTGTTATTGTGCGTGGGCTTTCCTCAGTCTTCCTCGAAAGCCCATGGAGAACACTCGCATTAGTTTTCTGAGTTATTTGGATCAAATAGTAAAAGTTGATTGTCTTCCAGTTTTGTTGTCAAAGTATTTAAAATCTCATGGGTTTTAATTGGTTGTTTGTTTGGTTTTTTTTTCCTTGTTTCTGGCTCTCTTCTAGCTGGTAGCCGGTCTAGTTCTCCGGGTAAGCTGTTAGGAAGCGCCTATGGTGGCCTGAGCAGTGGAACGTCCAGAGTCCAGCCGGTACCATCATCTTCAGAGAAGCGCACCAAGATCCCTCGGAGCCAGGGATGCAGTCGAGAGACAAGTCCCAACAGAATAGGACTAGGTAAGAATAGTCACTGCAGTGACATGCTGACGAGCGTGCTCAAAGGAGGGACTTTCCTGTTGACTAGGAAACTGTTTATGTGTACTGTTGTTCTTCTGAGTTTCTCAGCTGGCAAGTTAATGTGATTGTGGTTTGTAGAAGAGTAATTTTAATTTTCCTGGTTGAGCTATAGTTTCAAAGTAGGCCTAAAGATGTCATGATATGTCTCCTGTTTGAAATTCAACATGAGCGATGTTATTAGATCAGGCAGCAAAAACAGTTGTCATGAGTAACCATCACAGCAAAAATACCTCATTTGGCATCAATGGCTTAGTCCTAAAATGAGTTGAACAATCTTTACAGTCAGTTGGAATCAAAGGCGAAGAGCACCTTCTTGGATTATTTTAGAAATTTTGCAGCTTAAATGGTTTGCTTCTCTCATCCTTAATATCTTGGAGCCACTTTCTTAAACGGTGTTTTAGACTTATGCTTTAATTGTTCTGCTTCCAATATTCTTCTCTCAGTGACTGTTATGTAAATATTCTGTAATAGTTTTTGTTTTCAAATTTATCAGCAGACTCATTTTTTTAAGTCAGGTGAGTAAGCATCATTATATATAAACTTTTGTGTATCTGAATTGAGGAGAAAAGGTATTCAGTGTGCTGTCTGAACAAGTTAATATTTTCATTTTTTTAAATGGAAATGTTTTCATAAGTTTGAAGCTTATGTAGAGGAAGAACGCTTTGAATAATACTGTTACTAGACTATTTTAAGAATTTACTGGTAGGTTGAAATTGAAATTATAGCCCTACTGTTATCAATTAAATTTTTAACCATTGCCATAGTAATTGTAGTTTAAGCTACCTTTCTATATAGAATATGTTGTTAATGGAGAGGTATCTTATTCATTCTTCAAGTATATTGAAATGAATTTAAAGCACCTGAGTGAATATGCTGTTATGATTCATAAAAAGTGCATCTTCATTGTGATTATTTTTCCAAATTCAATGTTCTTCTCATGTCTGATCTATTTTATGGCCTCTGTATCAATTGTGCTTTTCTGTTTGTTGCTTTAAAGTGTAAAGTGCCTTCCAGTAATTGTTCTGCTATTGCTCTGCAGAAGAACATTGTTTTTTAGGAGGAAACAAAGAATGATGGATAGTACCATCACATACGTTTAAGCTGATCATCACATTATGTGGTCTGATCTGAAATTGTCTTGAATATCTGAAGGGAAATTGCCACGTGGAAAGTCCTCACTCTTGGGTTGCCTGCTTTCAGGTATATTATGGGAGCCTTGAATTCTTTTGAAAGTGTAATTTTGTTACGTCCTTGCTCTGATGTGCTCCCTGTGAACACAGTCAGTGCATGTTCTTCGGGAGCGGGAGAGATCTGACACATCTGTCAGATATGTGGTTTCCACCCGTCCTCCCTCCCCAGTTGATGGCCCAAGCCAGTTCTTTCGGGCTGTCATGGGAGCAGGAGAGTCTGACGCTTGTGGTGCCTTTAGCACTCAGTTGCAGAAATTGTGCCTTCATTGGATCTTGAAAATGGTAACATTGGCTTGGATGGAGATAGCTTTTGAGCTGTCATCTTTATACCATCATTCCATTGTATTTACTACTTTATAACATAGTAGCTAACAGTATTTTATGCTTTCTTACTGTGTTGCTTCAATCCCTATCATTCCTTGACACTTTTTTCATTTGTTCATTTCATTAGACTCCCGCTCACCTCGGTCCTAAATATGTTGATAAACTTTTTCAGAGTCTGTTTCAAGACGGTGCTTTAGCACACGTATGACATCAAATGTCCGTGCAATACTTTAGGCTTTGTGGGATTATTTGTATTTGATATACATATGCTTATCCAATGGGCTGAAACATCTCTTAAGTGTGTGGTCAGGTTGCAGTGCAGCGGGTGTTGAACCATCGTGCGGATCAGGCTGTTAGAAATGGGTAATTCCTGGATGCTGTTCGTAACTCATGCATTGAATCACAAAGTCTAGGTCCCTGCGTGCAGTTGGGCTTCATGCTGGAATCATCCACTGGAGTTTTTCGGGCCCTTCTGGGGCAGTGGCAAGCTAATAGAGCCCCTCTGCATGACCGTTAGCATCAGTACCATGCTGTTAGCTTAGTTTTCCATGAGGACCACAGGTGTTCATGAAGTATGTTCCTTCTGCGTGCCGGAAACCTTGAAGAACTGTGGTGTTTTCCAAGAGGCACATTAGGCATGCTGAGGTCCTGCGTGGTCACCTGTATGGCGCTGCTCTGGGGCGCTTTTCAATTTTAAGCTTGCCTTTGCTGTCTGCTCAGTGGAGATTTACTACCAGTGATACCCTTTTGGAGAAGGAAGAGTATAGCCCATGTAATCTCGAGCTTTTCTTTGGGCCCTTTGAAGGAAATGTCTTCAAAAAAGGTGGTGTCCGTTTCCCATGGATTGAAAGTATATCTGCTTGAAGCTAATTCTGTTGGACCAAGCAAGTTCAAGTTGAACCCAGCAGTTCGTGTGGCACAGTTGATCTGAAAAGGAGTGAGAGATTTGAGATTGTCATTCTCCAAAACTTGGAGCAGGCACAGCTGGCTCTCGGTTTCATGCAGCCACACTGTTTCAGTTGGGGTTATGCTGTGCGTGTTTATTGGAAAGTTGAAGGCAGCTCTTGACTTGCCTCTACTGGGTGTACCCCACTGCAGAGCTTTCCTTTGGCTCTTTTGGCAGCAATTACAGGCTCTTTAAAATGCTTGTAGTGATGTAAAGGTAGCATCTGCTGATTTTTTTAGTTTCCACTTAAGAATCATTAAAAATCACACCTTAATGAAATACGGGTTTCTTCCAAGTGGTAGACTGGTAAATAGGGGCACTATCGAGTTCTGCTGGTGGTATTTGCATCTGTTGGGTTCCACTGGTGTAAGACAACCCGATAGTGTGTTTTAATAACAGTATGAACCATTATCCAACTGCTCTGCCTTTCCACATGAAATTGGCAAAACCTAGATGTACAGGACACATCTAGAAATTTGGTATTTTATTGAAAACAACCCACCCTTGTCCTGTCCTAGGCTTTTAGTCCAGAGCTGGCTGGGGGCACGCTGTCTGCTTTCACCTTGCCTACTCCTTTTCATCAATTTTGCTACTCGTTTACTTAATTTCTGTTCGACTTTTGGGGGTTGGGAATTCTGAAATTAAGACTTATGTCTGTCTCCTCTGCCTTTGCTGCCTGCACTGCAAAGACAGGCTGGGACAGTACGAGAGGCTCGTCTAAATGACAACAGTGCTGGCCCTTACTGCTGGCAGCGCCCAAAGAAAATACTCTGAACAGCTGATATCCAATCTTGCCTACAAAACACAGCAGTAAAATGTGGGGCAGGTGCCTGGGAGTCCACAACAGAGTCATCATTCAGTTCTTTTCAATCCATCTTTTTTTTCCTTGCTTTTGTATCTGTATCCAGTAACACACAGGTTTTTTTGTTTGACCGTTACTCATGAAGTACCCAGTGTATGTTTTTGGTGCTTTGTTTGTGCAGTCAATATTGTGCTTCATCTGTGGCATTGTCCTACTAGTCTGTTCTCATCCAGTTGAAGTGCATTTTCTTCATACTTCATGCTGCTGCTGTTAGCTGTTATGGAAGGAGAATGTACTGTGTGCATCCATCAAGATTCTTTTTTTTTAATCATTCACATCTCTCCCTCTCTAAAGAGCTTTTGCTAGTTTTAGTAGGGCTGTATTATAGAAAAGATTGACAGATCCTCTCTACTTAAGAGAAATAAGCGCTTGTGCAAATCTGATGCGAAGGCTGCCATTATTTACGTATAAGCACGAGACCCAAGAATGAGAAGTTTGCTTCTAGACAGTCTTCAATTTCAAGCAATTATTTGTGAGGAAGACTTTAGAGTGTTACTTTCACCTGTAGTTCACCTGTCAGCTTTTTTCCTTGTGTATCTGAGGTGGGATTATTGTACTCATGGACCCTAATTTCATCCAGTTCATATTATTTAGTCTGTTTTATTTATCATAAGACCGTCTAACTCAGAAATTTTAGGCATTATGGTGAACTAATCAACTTGGTCAATAGCTCATCTTGTATTGTCTGACATCAAGGTCAACCATCAGAACCATTGATTCATCTGAAAGATATGAGCTGTGTTTTGCAAAACTGGGAGGGTTTGACAGACCAAGAATCTGGCAGTAGTCTATATTTGAATTTTAAAGCCTAAATATGAAGGTTTCTCTTCTGTTCTGTACTGTTTTGCTTGAAAGGGTACTAATAGATCCGGTGTATATAAGCCCACAGAAGCACTGTAGGGGAACGTGATTCTAGGCATTTAAGTTCTGTGTACAAACCAGTAGAGCTTTATAAGAATATATGTATTCCGAAGCATGCAAATGGCACTATTTTATAAATACGAGGATACTGTTAAAGTATTAGTATATAAAGCAGGTTCATGTTATATATGTGTGCCTCTGCTGCATTCAAAGCTGGTAGGTTAGATTTTACTCTGCATGAGAAAATTCTTTAAAGGCTTTTCGTCATCATCTAAAATACGCTACTGCCTTTTCAAAACAGCAAAGGAAATCCCTCTTCAGTAATTAAGTTCTTCAAGGAAAACTCATGACAATGAACTACTATTCTTTTACTGAAGAAAACATTGTATTTTCTACCGAGCATAAAGCTTATTAAATAACTTTCTGCAAACATTTTTCATATCAGAATGACACAGAATTTGCAGAGGAATAATCCAGTTCTAAATACCTAAATTGCTCCTTTCATAAAATCATAAAATTTAAATCCTTGATGTTAAACAACATTCTAAGGGCTTAGCTCTGGTTTTCCTACTTGGACAAAACTTCAGCTAAACTCAGTGGGATTGCTTTTTGCTATGAAAGCAGCTTCATCTTCTGTCTTCTACTTTGCATTTGGCCAAATGAAGAGTGTGCATACGATGAGTTTCCGTGACACAGTTGATAGGCAGGAGCCTTATTAGGCTGTGGGAAATCAAGCACTTGATAGTCCCAGACCAAAGATAAGAGTCTTGTTGATGTAGAGTTTTGTCCAAGTAAAGAATATAGTTTAAAGCTCCCCTTAAGTGTGCATTTGCCTCAGCCTGTGTGCATATGAAACCATAAATACAAGGTTTTAGAAATGCTTGAGGAGCAGAAGTTAGATAGCGTCTGTTAAAGATCTGAAGCTGCTGCTGATAAAAAAATTCAAACTACTTCTTAACTCATGTCAGGTATTCAGGTTCTAAATGCTTCCACCCCCCGTATCTTTCGTTGGAGAAAAATATCTCTGCAAGTCTGTACAATACACTTTTTTTTCCTGTAGGATATTTGTTCATGGCAAAACTATCCTTGTGAAAGGCAAATCTATGTAAAAATAGCATATTGGTATTGTGACTACTTTTAAAACTTTTGACCTGGTTAAAAACAGTGCTGTTTTGTTCCAGAAGGGTGTTTATCTTATAACTAAGGAAAAGATATTCCAGAAGGGTTTCTTTCAGCCTCATCTGTTTTGCATGTTTTGTAACAGTAGAGCTCCCCTAAATGATTGAAGATTCCTGCTCTACTTGAATAACAAAACTTGGATTACTTAAGAAAAAGGCAGACTGTCAACCAGACATTTAACGCTGCTGAAATTTCACATCACAAACACAGCTCAGCATGTAAGGTAGTTGGTTTGTAAAGAGCCTGAGCGGGCTGCTGCAAATTATAATTACTAATGTAATAATTACCGTAACTAACAGAAATGTGACTTGACTTTGAGCTTTCTGTCCTCATTAAACTTGTTCACCTTCTCTGAAACTCTCCATGCTGCATGCTAGCACGGAGCAGTCGTATCCCCCGACCCAGCATGAGTCAGGGGTGCAGCCGTGATACCAGCCGTGAGAGCAGTCGAGATACAAGCCCTGCTCGGGGCTTTCCTCCACTTGGTGAGTACACGTAGGCATTGGAGCTTTAAGGGTCAATTTTTTTTCTCCTTTTCCCTTGTTCTGATTGCCCTTTGAAGACACTGCCAGGTGGAATGAGCTTGTTTTCTGTCTTCTGTTGGATTCCTGACACGCTCCCTGTTTCCAACCCTATTTCCCTCGTTTTCTTCTGCATGCTTCAATTCTGGTTCTCAGCATTTCACTGTTAGTAGGAAAATAGTTTAGTCTGAACTTGTGTAATTTTTAGTTTCATTAAATCAGCTTATGTGGGGCTGCTGTGCTTCACTTTACAGCACTGATGGAAATCTACGGGAGAGCAAGCCTCTATTTTCTAGGTCACAGTGTAGTAGTTGGTAGCATCGTAGCTTGTTGTCGAGTGACTCTAATTATTCATGATCTGGTTTTCTTACAGCTAGGTACAGTAACAATATATAATTTCTATACTAAATCCTCCAATAGATCTAGAACTCTGTTTTGTAGAGGTTTTACAGGACACTGCCAATCATCAGTTAACAAGTTGCACGTACCATTATGTTGGAAACGTTTTCAAGCAGCCTAAAATCATGGAAAGGAATGATCGTAGAGGAGCATCGTTATCGTGCAGCTCAAGTGTACGGTACAAATAGAAAATCTCATTACGCTTACCACATGTGGAAGGGGTTTTTTCTGCACAAGGCTGAAACCAGCAGGATAGTTAATGTTTCTGATCAAATACCATATCATGCATTCAACCAGATACATTACTTGTATGAAAGATTTGTTTGTCATCTCAGACATAATGAAATATAGTTGATCTCCCTGCCCTTTTCATTTATGTAGTAATTTCATAGCTGTGCATGTGGTATTAAAAGTGAGAAAAAAGCTCTTACAAAGTTAATCAATGCTGAAGAATGTTATTACAGTTATTACAGTTTTTGCACATAGTGACAAAATACAGGTATATCAAGTAGTGTATTCTGGGCTTAATTCTGCAACTTTAATCCAATGGTGAGAAAAGGTTATAAAAAAAATAATACAGACAGATGGGCAAAATTTTCCTGTTTGCTTCTCATAGTTGATTAATATTCTGTACTTCAAATAATCTTGAACTCTCATAACTGTTGTCATTATTGGTTTGGTTATTCATCTCAATTTCAAAGACTGTCAGTGGAGAGGCTCGTTGTCTTCATCCATGTGAAATCATTGGCAAAATTCTTATTGATTTCGATGCTGTAGAGTGGAATATTCAAGTTAATATTAGAGCGGTTTTGGGGTTCAAAACTTCATTATTTTGAACTGTAGTGATCTATAAAATAATCTATTTGCTTTATCTGTAATATCTCAAATTTGAGTGAAAAATGAGAGTTCAACTTAACATTCAGAGCTTGGTTCATAGCTCTCTAAGATAAATAGATGAGCTTTGTATTGATTAAATAAAGCTGATTTGATACCAGAGCCATAAAAGAATAGTAGATATGCAACTGCAGCTCATTTTTAGTTACCTGTCTAGCTTCAATTATGGATGATTTTCTCAAACCACGATGTTTAAGCAGGCTGGATTTCAGGGTTAATTTGTCAGTGTTCTATGTCATTGCGCTGTGTTTCATTGTAGTGAAAATATATTAATTTAAACACTGTCTTGAGCCCTTTTTCTGAAAAATAAATGCAGTGTACCAGAAACAGTTGGTGTGAATTTGGTGCACCACCACCAAGTCTGACTCGTACACTAAATATAAAATTTCAGTTACAGATGTCTGTTACACTGGTTGTAACAAAGTTTATTGTCAGGAGGAGGTAATTTCATTTTAATTAATGATATTTGATTAGCTGAATATTAACAAATTTCTAGAAATATGGTGTTATTAAAAGTCATTAAAGTAAGGTGGGGAGGAAATGTCAATGTAATAGTAACCCGATATATTTGTTATCCTGTTGTCTTTTTTCCTGTGTTTTCATTGAAATGCTTTAAGCTCGAACATGTTCATGAACTTGTGAATTCTGTAGTATGTAATTCATCTAAAAGAAATTTATATATGTCAACTTAAGCCAAAAAAATGATTCTATTACAGTATTTTTAGAACCCAGTTTAATCTTACATTAATGCTAAGATAATATAATCCTACTGTGCATGATCTGTTTTTTCTCATAAAGATTAACTTGTGTATTAGTGAATTATGCTTAAGCTAGCTATATGTAAACGACAGGATTCTTGCATTTAATGGTATTGTGGTCAATGTCAACGCTGACACCCTGACCTTGCCAATTGCTCTGCTTCATTTGGGGGCTGCTGTGCAGGTATGCATGTCTGTGCACCAAAGGTCCTGCTTCCTAAGTTAGGAAACCCCAGTGAAGAGTCACTCTACGCTCAGCCTCCTTGCAGAGATGTGATTTTTTTATTTCTATTTTTTATTAATTGTCATTCTTGTTTCTTCATGAGCCTCGAGTTTGCAGTGTTGTCCACAGGGGCGCAGTGGTTGGTTCAGGAGAAAGCAATTGCAGGCTCAGAATCTTAATTGTGAGGTTCAGTCCATAATCCCGCACTGATCCTGCAAATCTTTCATGAGTTAGTTACAGTGTCAGTGGGATTGTTCGCTTGAATAAATGCATGGGTTCTCCATAGTTGAAGAACACATTGCATATTTATTTTTCTTTGCTGATTTCTATTTTATGATATTAGTACTTGTGTTTATGAATGCTTTGCCTTAAACAAAATACTTACACTTTTTTTACTGGACACATATATGCATAATTGACAAAGACTATTTGTATTAGAAGGTGATTCTGCTTTATTTTTTCAGTTTCTTGACAGTACTAGTAATGATGTTAAAGCAACAAGGCCTTCAGTGAGTCTGTGGTGATGAATGGCTCAATTGAGCAATCAGTTTCTTTGGGTCAGTGACTTTGAGCTAGGGGAGCTTGTCATTGCTAGACACAGGGAAAACCTCTTTAGAAAACCTAGATTTCTGTAATTTGGAAATGCCTGGACCAGCTTTCCATTTGCTTTCATAAAGAACTCACCTTTATGCTGAATCCAAGAACTGAAAACCTCTCCGCAGGCATTTTGTGGTTCATGTGCTGCTGACAACTGGGAATTGAAGCGGGAGCTGTATTTGGCTTCAGCTCTTCTGCTACTGTGTGTGCTCTACTGCTATTAACAATTTGTATACATGTGTAATTCTAGATAGGTGTATGATGCGCGTATTCAGTTTATCTGTGCACGTACGCGCTTAAATTCAAGAAACATGTATGCAAGATTTGTTAAAAGCAAGAGACTTTTGCTAGTAGCAACAATACATGTGTATGTGTGGTTTACTTGGAAGAAAACCCAACCCAAAGACCTATATGCAGTGGTTGGCTGACCTCCCTGTATGACTCTTTCTACTTCTGTGGTTACTCATTCCCTTTGTTGACGTTGGGGCTTTTTGTGCGTAGGCTAGAGTGTTATGGAAAAATACCTGCAAGCACAATTCCTATAACCATTCCTCATGGCTTCACTTTGGGGTTTAGATCAGACACATCTAAATCCTGCTCTGTAGTGATGTGCTCCACATTTTCATGATGGACGTCTTCCAGACCTGTGGGTCTGGAACGTGACTGATGTGCACTGGGTTTGTTGGTTGTTTTTTTTTTTGCTGAACCGCACTGAGTTTGGGACTGTTACAAATGAGTTTTGTCATGCATCATGTTTATGGTCATGGGGGAAAGGTGGGGGGAAGCTACAGGTGGAGGTGTCGCTGTGGGGCTTGCACTGTATCTGTTATGCATCCATATACAGCGTCATTTCCCTGTCACTATGAAACGCCTTTACCAGTAGCGGTCACACACATCCCCTTTGGATTGTGGCATTTTCTGTCTCGGGTTAAATGTGTGTTAATCCTGTGGGTGTTGCCATTCCTTCTACTTGCAGCTTCTCGACGTCATTCCAGGTCCACTAGTGCTCTCTCCACTGCTGATTCTGTTGGGCAGTCAGGTGAACAAGCGCTAACTGCATGAATCCGCTTCTTATACGTATTCTTGTTTTACACCATCTTAACATTTGCTGTCATGTGCATCAGCCAGCACTTGGCATGTGCTTCTCACTGCTGTGGGGCTTTCTGTTCTGTTTTTGTGCAACGTGGCTTTTTGTTTTGAATTTCATTTATTGGATGTTTTTAATTTTATGTATTTTAGGAACATTGTGAACAGTGTTTAAACAAAGGGTGATCCAGGGCTTTCTCAATTCTCCTGTAAATTGGATCAGTTGTGCAGCATTGGCTAAATCCTGACTGATGCAGAGTACTTGCAACTTCTGTTTATATTTCCGCTTTAGCAGTGTAGCAGTTCCCACTGCCTAGGACCAGATCCCAGTGGGTTTCATCCCATTTATTACGAAATATTCTGGACTCCTGTTTCTGTTAATGAAAGTGCTTTGTGGGATCCTCTCCAAAATACACAAAAGCAGCAAGAATTAAGCACCTGATGAGCTTTCAAATTGAACTCTGGAGCATAACACATGCTGATCCATTCTTCATATAATTCTGAAGGCCTTGTCTAAAGTACATGGAAGTTGTTAAAAAAATGATTCTCTTAATTTCATTGGGCTTTGCATCAGGAGACGGATGCTTACATATAATGGGAGAAATCTGAAGATGCCAGTTGCTTCTTCCCCACCCCTGTGCTGGATTTGCAGTTGTGGAGAACCTGTAACTCCCTTTGAAATCAGGGTATTTCACTGGGAGTCTTAAAAATAAATTAATGAGGGCTACTACCTTTGGGACAATAGAGACTTAATTGTGAGGACAAAGATGATGTAGAAGATGAGGGCTTCAGTGTTTTCTTGGAGGCTTAAATTTTATAAGGAATTACTGATACTGAAAGTTATTTAATTAACCCCCTTCAGGTAGGGAGTGAAAAATATTGTTTCTCAGAAGTCTAGTTAAATGGCTGTCACTTAACTAGAACTCTCAAAACATTTCCCTTATCAGGTTGCTTGGCAGAAATGATGCAAGCTGATTTGACTGGCTTTTTTCGAAGTAACAATTTGAATTTGTATTTACCAAAAATCATTGAAAATATTTAAAATACCTCAATTGTAATACAGATTTAAGCTTTGTTTGCATTCAACTTCCTATGATAGTCACTTGATGCTTGGCTCCTGTGGTTTGATACAAAACATAATCAAATTCTGTATGGTTACCTGTGTCCTAAAGAGGGCCAAAATCTCCCAAAAAATAGCAAAACTGGGCCAAAAATGGTGCTTGGGAATTTTCATCAAGTTTGTAACAAATACAATGAATCTAACCAGGGAGACAAGGGAATGTGGGCAGAGCATACTCTTCTTATTTCTTGCCCAGTAACACTGGAGCCAAATGTGCTCCCAGCCCCGCGTTAGAGATATGCCGAGGTCTCTCCTAAGGTCTAACTTCTGCACTCAGGTGTGGCGACAGTGTCCTGGGGAGAAGCCCAGAGTGGCTTGGGTGTTACGCATTTAAAAGATCACTGAAAGAAGTATTTCAGAAAATTCCTGATAGCCGTGGAGACAGATAAAAGCCAGCATGCCACACTGTACTTAATTTGTTAAAGAAGCTCCATTTTGTTTCTTTATGCTGGGTATTTAAACTGATCTACAACTGAATTACTTTGTCATTCTGTTCTTCATTTTTAAAAAAATACAAACTATCTTCCCTTTTCTAATGTAATACTAAATTAATGTGAAAACAAATGACCATGATGTTTTCTGGTGCTATGTTATTTCAAAAGTTAAAGCCAAATTCTGATCTCAGTAACATTTGAGTAATGTCATTGAGCTGGGTTAAATATAAAACTGAGTCCAGAACTTGTCTCAACATCTTCAGCCCTTGTACTGTACCAGATATCATTTGCCCGTAGGAAAATACTTGCCTTCTGTACATCTTTGTAGTGAATATCTCTGTAGCAGTGACTTTAGTTTCAATCAGACCTAATGCATTATCTTCTCTGTGCTTCTATTAAGAGCGTACAGATCTTTCTATTTTAGGGATGCAGGATGTCTCACCTAAATTTGAAATGATTCTTCAACCCAAGTGCATTAAAAAAGGGGATAGTAATAACATACTTTTATTTCTTTGTGAAATGTCATGATTTGGTTACTTTTTGGCAGTAGTTCTAAGAAGCTTGTTTCTTTTTTTTCCCCTTTGTAATGTGTTTTGTAGAAAATGTGCTTTTGTTGTAAATCAGAAATGTCTTGTCTGGGTACGTAACTCTGAGAAACAGTAAATTTGATAGATAACACTTCTATTTGAAATAAATACTAGTCTTCAGGGTTGGGGTTTTTTTCCTCAAAATACTTCAGATTTAAAAAGTCTTCCCTATTTCCGCCCAGTAGCTTAATCTCTGACACTCAGGTAGAGCTTTGGAATTAGGGCAGGAGACTGGCAAACTTCAGTCTCCGATTTAAATCATGCGTGTTAGCGTGAGCCAATTCCTTAAAAGATACTTCAGTGCAGTAGGTTTTTAAAGAAGAAAGCAATGAAGTTTTGTGCTAAGCACAGTGTTTTTCCCCCCAAAATACAGTAAGCTGCTGAGTATCGTGTTTGACCTCAGTTTTGTGGAAATCCATGATAGTTACACATTTTGATAACAGTATATTTCCTTTGTTAAATTAAATGTAGATGAACTAATAAAAGACCTGTATGACTTGATCCCTCTGTGTTGCTGCGTGATGAGTGCCTCCAGAGGGGATCGGCTGAAGGTCTTAATTATTAAATGGGTTCATGCAGCTCCATTCGTGCACCGCTGAAGTTGCTGGCAAAACTCTTAGTGACACGTGTGGGTGCAGGGGACGGAGGTGTAACGTATGTCCCAGGAGGGATTTTCCCAGTCCTTCTTGAGCGAAGACAAGCCCACGTGGAGTTTCCACATGTCTCGGAATGCCAAAAAAAAACCCTTGGAATGCCAAAACCAATCTCTTGCTGCTTATAGACTGGAGCCAGGATGTCAGTCATACGGTATCTGATCTACTCCCATCTTGGAGGACTGTGCTGCCAGAGCCTGGCCTGTGATAGTCACTGATTCTCTCCTATCACCGCTAGCATGGCTTTCTGAATTTGGCCTTTGCCCAAAGAAACTAATTTCAGTAACTTTCTTGGCAGACTGGGAAAACGATAAAGTAAACTAATTAGTATTAGGAGTATAAATGGCATTTTCAACTCAATCCTGTTGCTCTGGATGCCACTGAGAGCTTTGCCATCAAATTCAAAGGGAGAACAATGATACTGTTTGATCAAAAAAAGTCAATTTTGATACATCACAGAGCTTTTAAATGGCATTTAAACTGCTTCTCAAGAGCAGTAGTGAAACAAAAATTGGAGTCACTTCACAAGCAAATAATAAACCTTATCTTTATACTGTGAGGCCGAGGGGGATATTCATCTGGTTAATCAAGCCTTGAGACATAAACTGGGCTAATCTGGTGCTGCTAGTCTCACATCCTTGCCTGAGAGAAAGCGGCAGGATGGATGAGTGCTCTGGTATTAACATGTTCTGGCACTGGGCACGATTCTGTCTCTCAAGTTAATGAGAAGCTTTCTCTTAATTTCTGAGCGTGCCAGATTGGGACCAGCATGTCTGTCTCTGACATTAAAATTAAACTTTGAAACCACTTCTGTGTAAAAAGAAAAGCAAAATAGATACTCTGCTTCCCAGCTTAAAAAAAAAAAAAAAATTAAAAGTTTGCCCTGAGGATCCAAAATTGTCTCTGAGGCCCAACAAACAATAGTTTATTTCTTACTCTAATGGCAAACTCTAGATCTGTGGATAAAAGTGTGTTTAATGGAAAAGCACTGCAAGTTCCCAGAGCCCATGGGGAGAGCTGCTCGGGCACCTGATTAGGATTCCAAGTGAATGTGAATTCATTTAACAATCCCTTTCAATGTTGTCTTTTGTGCAGACCGGTTTGGACTCGGACAGCCAGGCAGGATGCCTGCTTCTGTGAATGCCATGCGAGTCCTGAGCACAAGCACAGATCTGGAGGCTGCTGTGGCCGATGCACTGGTAAGAGGGAAAATACAAAATGCTTCCGACGCCGGAAAGTGGCTTAAAGTTACCTGTACGTACATTCTCCTCTTTCTATGTAGCTTTGTTCTGATTGTGCCAGTGTTTGATGCTGTAGAGTTAGTTAGCTTTTGCTGGTTTGTCTTTGGGTATATTGGCAGCAATATTTGTTTCCTTATTCCATGTTAGTTCTGCACAGTTGTTGTCAAACAGACCGCTGTGGCTCGGTGCTAGAGCTGCAGGGTGGGTTGAATCAGCTGTTTGTCTTCTACTTGGCTGTCAGAGGATGAATGCGGCACTGTGGGGGTGCTCAGCACCTGTGGGGTCAGGGATTTCCATCAGTCCTGTTACCTGCATGAAGGCTTTGTCAGAAAAAGACAGTGTTCTCTGTTAGTGTCGATTCCTGATCAGGTTTCAACAAGAACTGAGAATTTCACAAGTTCCGGCTCTGTGTTATTTGCACCTGGCTAGATACTCGGATCAGCTCCATAGCTTGGCTTGCCTGTAATCGGTACCATCTCATGTAGTTAAGTTCAAGTGCATTTGTCTAGTTTGCTGCTAGTACTTTCAAACATTCAGTGTGTTTCCAAGTAAGTTTATTGTCATTTTTTTAAATCTTATTGTCCTGTATAATCTTATTGTACTGTAGTATCTCTCAGCTAGAACCCAGAAAGTATTTTCTGCTCTTCAGAAGACAAGTGTTAAGATAAGCCTTTGGATTTACCTTGAGTATTTGGGGAGGAGAGGATGTGTAGAGGCAGGAGCAGTTACTCTACAGCATTAGCTGGGTATCAGTGTACCTTTGGTCTTCTCCAGCTGTAGAGCTGAGGGGAGGATTTCCTGATGTATCTTGGGGCAGATATGTGAGATCTCTCTTTATGGAGAATGTACCATGTCCCCAGAGTTTGGGAGAGACCTTTTTTCCATTTCCTAGTTCACTTTCGCTAAGGACAGCTAATGTTCTCCTTTTCATATTTGATTATCACCCAGCTCATGTCACCTCTGTTTCTAGATGTAGTCCTAAAGAAATGTCATTTTTAACAAAGTCAACCTTTCCATTAAAAAAAAGTATTTGTGAATAATACGTAGGTAGGACAGTATATCATAGATGACACTGTTGCATTTAGTGGACTGAATCATTAGCGGCCATTTTCATTACTGAATACAACTGCTTTTGAGCCAATTTCTGCTCTCAGCACCTCAAATTTGCCACCAGGGCAGTTCAGGGCATAATTACAGGTGATGTTTTGCCTGTGTGAATGAAATCAGGCTGTATGCCTGCATGTGAGCAGTTGCTGAATACAGGTTTCCTGAAGGAGGAGAGAGTCACGGTGTTCCAATTCGCTACTGATCACTGAGATCTCTTTGGGTGTGACTTAATCTTCAGCTAGACTTAGAGTTCCCTTTTAAATATTCCACTCTCTTAAACTAAATAACATTTTACTGGAATGTTAAAATCTTGAAGGGTTGAACACTTAAAAGGGAAATCCTTAAGTCCAGTTGGAAATAAAGTAGTGCTGCTGACTTGGTTGATCAATCTGAATTTGTATGACTTTGGGGGATGCAATGCAATCTTGTTGCCCCTTCTTTCCCACCACCCCAATTTGCTCTTTTTCTTGGTTGTCTTCTCACACAGGCAATTTACAAACTGTTCCTTTTGAGAGAGTAATGTGATGCCAGCTTTTACCCAGCAGCCTTATTTTCAGAGGAAGATTCTTTTCCCTGTAGTAGGAAATGAAAAGAACTTCTCCAAAGATAGCTTCAGCCAAATACTCAGTTTAAACAAAACACAGTGGGTCATTTTGTGACCTCTGTGTACCACCTGTGTACAGTTCCTATTGGATCCACTGCTTCTCTTCCGAGAGCTGGACTTGGCCTAAACCCACAGTGTCTATACTGGGAATCAGTGCTCAGATCTGTCAGAAGAGCTCAAAGGGTGATGGAAACTTTGGCTTTAAGTAAGGCCTTCAAGCCAGGGGTGCCAGCCAGGGGGTCTTAAAAGAAGCTAAGCTTCAAAAAGTGTGGTGTAAGAACTGCCAGTTGAAAGAGAACTTGGTTAAGTGAAGTTGATTAAATGTGCTGTACTGTAGATAGCGGTTTCCTGACATCAGAATGTCTTTCTGAGACTCTAAAATCAAATGCTACTGATAATGTGTGGGGAGATAAATCATTACCAAAAACTCTGGTATCTTCCAGAGCAGCGTTTCTGAAAAGTAAGCAAAGAGGTGCTGTATATAGATCTGTCATTTAAAAACTTATTAACAGATAATCTCACTTCCAGGCTCTCTAATGGAAATCGTAGGGTATACAAGTAGCGCAGCAGGTAGGAGATAGTCAGGCGTTATTATACCCACTTTTATTTTGCGTAAACTGTATTTTTTTTTAATTTGCTAAGACACATTTGCTATACATTTTTGTTGCAAAAACAAACCCTACATAAGCTTCTGACATAATTCTCTATGCTTTTTCCCACCCTTCAATATTTTCCTGCCTACAGCTGTTAGGAGACTCCAGGAGCAAGGTACTAGTGCTTTCTTGACTTTTTATTTCTACTTTCCAACTTTCCCCACTCTGTTGCTAACGCCCATGATACTGCACTTGAGTTAATTTCTACGCTTCAGTCCTGCAGTCCTAGTAGAAGCAAAACTCTGCTAGCTTCACAAGTCCAAGAACTGCAGGACTGGACACTGGAAGGAATTCTGTAGCAAACACTTTAGAACGTATCAGAAAAAGATCGCCTATGTTGTCTTATCAATCCTGTTCTGTTATGGTTCCTCTAAGAGTTTGTTTTGCAGTATAGTGTGCAATTTGTGTTGCTACTGTAATTATTCTAATACCTCTTCTGTAAGGATTGAGGTTGTCAAAGATAAGCAAATTAGGTCCTCTAGTGCGATGCTGTGGAAATGAGTGGGATTTGAGTGCTCAACTCCCTTAGCAGCCTCTAGAAAAATCCTAGCCCAAACTAACAAAGAAATTGTCATCTCCTATATCCCAGTGCACTTCTAGAGTCACTTCATTACCAATATTAAAGTGACTGTGCATGCCAGCACAGATTCCTTCAGCTCTTTCTTCCTTATCTTTTTTTTTTCTTGAAGTAGAGGTTGTATCGTCATAGAATCTGTAACAATGGAACTGACCATTACTGACAGTAAAACAACATATTGATTTCACTACCGATAGCTAATTCCAGTGGGCATAAATGTCTCGCTTTCATACTGGGGAAGGCAGGCACTGCTCCCCTTAGTCACTCAAATAGTCTCATTGAAATCAATGGGATCTGTCTTGCTCTACTGTGAGAGGTAAGCAGGCAGTGCTTGGTGACGTCTTTAAAACACTTATGTCACTATAACAATAGCATTAGTCTTTCTTTTAGTGATTACGGATAGAATGTTTTTCTTTTGGCATTGATGGAACTATATATAACTTACTAAGTCAGAGTTTCCCCTTTTCCAGAAAAAGCCAGTGCGAAGAAGATATGAACCCTATGGGATGTACTCTGATGATGATGCTAACAGCGATGCATCAAGCGCTTGCTCAGAGCGCTCCTATGGCTCCAGGAACGGGGGCATTCCACACTACCTGCGGCAGACTGAAGATGTGGCTGAGGTCCTGAACCACTGTGCCAGCTCCAACTGGTCTGAAAGGAAAGAGGGGCTCATAGGTCTTCAGAACTTACTGAAAAGCCAACGGACACTGAGGTGACCTTGATAGTTGTGTAGTGTCAGTCGTTCATGAGAGATGGCTATAGTCAGAAGTTATTAAAGTTTACTGGCCTTATGTAGACAGATTGTATCTTTCACAGCTGTGAAGGCTGTGTCTTTACAATGTGGGACTTCATTTACTTTTGGAAAAAGTTCTGCTGTGTCATCAGCATAATTTGTGTTAAATTTGTAGCAGTAATGTAGACAGGACTCAGGTAAGTATGCGATCTTCTCTTGGCCTCCCTCTGTCTCATGAAGACCTCCAATGGCCGGTGTTTGTTCCAGCACAGTGAGATTTCCCACAATGATGGTAACGTAAATGCCCTCAAAGGGTGGTACCGTTTTTACATTAGTCTGTTTGAACCTTCAATTTTTTTTTTCCCCAGCAACTTAGTTGGTGAACCAAATGCTATGCTTAATGTAAAATGACTCTGGGTGTGTGTGTGTTACAAAGATGAGATCAGACGATGCTCTCAGTGTGTTGAGTATACTTTGACTCTCTATAAAGGCTGTGCTAGGTATAATTATACATATTACTTGTAACTCGTGAAAAATCTTGTATCAGAAAGTTCAGTCTCCTATAAATGGTGTTGTTTATAATGTAGAGGGAAATTTCTTAAGGCAATAAAGTAGGTGTACCAACTCTGAAACTTTGCTCCTGGTAGGAGAGGCAGACCCTTTTCACTTGTTGACAGCCACATAAACCCTTCAAACGCCTTTGGCATGTCACACGTTAAAACAGATCTTAGAATTACCCAATAGTCATGTGGAAACTTCATATGGCCACAGGTCACGTTAACTAAAGTCAACTGGCTCTCAGGCCATAGGCTTTTCACCCTTAGTTTATGATGAAAGTATTTGGAAACAAGCTGTTTATCTTTTGGCTCCTTTGAAGATAACATTCACAAATAGCTGCAACGTTTTTATTTTCCTGTTATGAATATTGTGTACTTAAATTATGAACGAGTTTATAAGTCGTTGTTGTATGGTTTATAGCCTACCTACTTGGATTTGCGTGGTTGTTTCCATTTTAAAAGGCCTTCATGCTGGCTGAAAATATTTGATGGATCACGTTAACAGGCTGTATGAAAACGTACTGAGAGCAGGCCTGGAAAGGTTATTCTCTTGCTATCATAAAAATATTATAGCACTTCACATGATGTGGTACAGCCCTTAAGTGGGAAGTGCTACAGGTTTTTAATATGGGTAGTTAGAGTCTCTAGATCTGAGATGCTTTTTGATGTGGTCTGTTTATGAGTCTTTTAAAAGATAGTTCCCACATGCATGCTGTCCTTTTCTCTTTATTTTAATGACCTGTCTGGAAAGACTCTCGCACCTCATATACTTGCATGAAAAAGTTGAGTGAGACTGATTTTTGCCATAAAGGTGTGTGAGGATTATAACCAAGGTTTTGAGTGCTGTTGGGGATAGTTCAAGGGAGGAAACGCTGAGAAGGTTGGCTGATGAGCTATTTATCCAGATCAGTAGCTCTTAGCAGAAATGCCAATAGAATTCAACTATTGTTTTCAACCCTGCTGGCTGCAGTGTTTGAACTGTACTGCTGTCACTAGTCTTTCAGGCTTGCATGTTTACTTAGCTTTGATCCTGAGTAGTTTATAAACCTGCCCCAGAAACTACACCCCTGCAAAGTTATTTTTTTAATTTGATACTGGTTTTAGTTCTCTAGATCGTATTTCCTTTTGGTTTGCTTTTGGTCTGCTTCCTCCTTGGTTCAGGGTTGCTCTGGTGCCTGTGCTAATGATTAGATTTTATCATCCTGTTTGTTCCCACGGCAACTCGCAGAACATCATCAAGGTCATTAGTCCAAGGGGCAAGTCTGTCTTCTAATTAAACCTGATATCTTCTGTTGTGGTATAACAAGTTTAATAAAAGGCAGTGATGTGGCTAGGTTTTCTTTAGTACTCTGAACTGAAAGATAGCTGATCCTATATTAGCTTGGATTTGCATATCCAGAAAGATGTGCGTACAAATTGGTGGGGTGCTTACACCACCTCTTTGTCTCGTACAGCTTCTTTTAAGGGCTCCCCATAAGGTCTTGTAAATAAAGCAAGTCAACAATAAAACAAAACAACACGTTTTCCACTGCCTGGTTCAATTTAGTACTTGCATTGTTACCTCGGGTACGTGAGCTTTGGGAGGGACACGCTTATACTTGGTGTTTTCATGTAACCTTTGTCCAGAGAGAAAATTCATTAGAGTAATAACTAGGAGCTCATTCAGGGAGCTGGAATCTGCACAGAGTCAGGAGAGCGTTGTAGAGTAGTCATTTTGAGACTGTGCAGTCTCATTCTGAATGAGGCTGACAGCTTGCTGTGGCATCATTACAAAGACTTTTTCCTCTACATCAAACTCTGAAGACCATTGTCTTTGTGCCCTTTTAAAATTTGATCAGTCTTTCATGCATAGATTTATTTGAAAAAATGTCCTGTGCTACTTATAAACAAGCTAACATAAAATAATTGCAGATTGCTAGTATATTCTGGCCTGTTCTTTGAAGCTGTTTTGAGAGAGAAGGATATATGTTGGTGGTTTTGTAAAATTAATGTCTTTCTGGAAAGAGGGTACCTGTAGTCAAGATCTAAACAGCTGTTCTCTGAGCAATTGATGTCCATTTCACTAGTTGCTCTGATTTCATAGTAATTGTGAAAAATATCTAATTGCATCGGTAGTATGCAGGGGATGTTACCTAACCGTCTTAGAATCATAGAATGGTCTAGGTTGGAAGGGACCTTTAAGATCATGGAGTCTAACCATCAAACTAACACTGCCAAAACCACCACTAAACAATGTCCCTCAGCACCACATTTACCCATCTTCTAAATACCTCCAGGGATGGTGATTCCACCACTTCCCTGGGCAGCCTGTTCCAATGCTTGACAACCCTTTCGGTGAAGAAATTCTTCCTAACAGCCAATATAAACCTCCTCTGGTGCAACTTGAAGCCGTTTCCTCTTGTCCTATCACTTGTTACTCGGAAGAAGAGAACAGCCCCCCCCATCATTATAACCTTCTTTCAGATAGTTGTAGAGAGTGCTAAGGTCTCCCCTCAGCCTCCTTTTCTCCAGGCTAAACAACCCCAGTTCCCTCAGCTGTTCCTCATAAGATTTGTGCTCCAGACCCTTCACCAGCTTTATTGCCCTTCTCTGGACCTGCTCCAGAATCTCAATGTCTGTCTTGTAGCGAGAGGCCCAAAACTGAACACAGTATTTGAGGTGGGGCCTCACCAGTGCTGAGTACAGCGGGACAATCACTGCCCTAGTCCTAGGCCCTAGGCCACACTATTGCTGATACTGACTGGGATGCTGTTGGCCGCCTTGGCCACCTGAGCACACTGCTGGGTCATATTCTGCCAACCAATGCCCCCGGGTCCTTTTCTGCCAGGCAGCTTTTCCGCCACTGTTCCCCAAGCCTGTAGCACTGCGTGGGGCTGTTGTGACCCACATACAGGACCCAGCACTTGGCCTTGTTGAACCTCATACCATTGGCCTTGGTGCATCAATCCAGCCTGTCCAGATCCTTCTGTAGAGCCATCCTACCCTCTAGCAGATCAACACTCCTGCCGAAATTTTGCTCTAGTTTTGTTTGCACAGTAAACAAGCAAAAGTTCTGCATTCTTTGGCAGTTTGCCTTGCAGGAAAATGAAGACTTGTATTGTAAATGCGTTGCAAAGAAGAGCTTTGGCATCAAACAGTTCTGCATTTGACTTAAACTCAATGCCTTATGAAAGGGACCCATACATAATTCTTTTTTCACATGGCATAAGAAAAGCATTGCTGAGCACCTAATAATCTCTTACTAATAGGAACTTAGATTGTGCCTTGATTTAATTATCTTCTGATTTACTAGGTATCCCACTTGTTAATCTGTATTTCACTTCTATATATTTGTTTCCTCAATGAAAATTGAAAAAATTACTCCAGATTTTGGAGTCAGTTCTGGTATCTGTTAATACTATCTGATTCTAGACTAATTTTACTGAAGCAACTGAGAATTTAGGCCAAAATATTTATGACTGCTGTATACCCAAGCAAGCAGCATGACAGTTCTGATTTTACTTGAAAATCTGAATTTCCTGACACAAAGCAGACTTGAGAAACCATTCCTAGGCTGCAAAAGACCCATGTTTCAGTGAGTCAGTGACCTTGATGCAGGCAGAAAGTAAATACCTCCCAAATCTGCACATTTCAGGTCATCTTCTGCAATCCAGAATATAGAAGAAAATAGAAGCAGCAGAAAATACAGATGTCTGGCTTATGATTTTCAAAAAAAATGTTTATTAGATTTCTTAATATAAGACTTGTGATCCCAGCAGTTAAACTGGAATGCCAGTTAAGGCTTTGCCTTGATAGAGTTTTCAAAGTGTGACTTAAGTAACATTTAAATAAAGAAGGTTAGATTTGTCAGCTGTTAATATTTACTAGCTTTTTTTGCTGCAACTAGAGCTTTAGCATTAATACCATGTTTTATTTATGTATTTTAGCCGAGTGGAGTTAAAAAGGCTGTGTGAAATATTTACTCGCATGTTTGCTGACCCTCACAGCAAGGTAAGATCACAAAGACTTGGCTCGCTCTCTTACATTACCATGTGTGCACATTTGACACTGTTCCAAGATGAATATTTTGTATTTCTACCCCTGCCATCTGCTGGGGCAAACTGGCATTTATTAAGTCTCCTTGATTTTTATCTGTTTTACAATGAAGGGATGTGTCTCAGTCTCTCTTAGGTTGCTAGGAACTGGTTACTCTGTGCTTCCCAAGGAGCAACTTAATGCCTTCCAGATGTCGGCTCCTGGAGCGAGAGGTTCAGTTTTATCTGTACTTCTCTAGGGAGTGTCTTGGTGATACACAGTAGAGCGAGGTCCATGAAGGGTAGCAAGCCATGGTTCAGCATCGTGGTCACTGGGGCTTGTGCATTGTGTACACCTGGGACCAGTATGGAGTCTTACCCACATACTGTTCTGGGTCTCATAATTAAAGTCTTTAATATAGCCACTTTGTTGTCTTTATAACACTGACCTTTGAAGTTAAACGCCGTGGCATGAATTTAGAGACATCTCTTAAGAAGAGGCAGGCTAGGGAATGGGGATGTTGGGCCCGTAGGCGTGTTCAGACCCAGTGGTCTTCTGTTGGCAGGTAAGTGTGAGCAGGGAGAGGGCAAATGCCCTTTCCTGAGGAGGTTTGCTGGTTGGAGGCAACCAGTAATTGCCAGCTAGAAACATCTGCTGTTGGGTTAAACACAGTTTGAGAAAGAATAAGCTGTATAAATATTTGTGCTTCAGACCACTTGGTAAACCAGTTTTAATAAACGTTTGTCAGGTGGAAAATCCCTGGGCAGGCAAGAGTTCCCTGTCGCAGGTCTTCCTCAAAGTGTGCATTTTTGGCTGTATTTATAGTCTGGACCAGCTGTCCCACAGGCCTCGCTGAGCGTGGCAGTTCCTGCCTCGTAAGGTCTTAATGTTTTGGTTCTCAAAGGTTCCATATGTGGTGTGGAAAGGGTGAAGGTGTAGGTACTGGTTTGCAAAATATTTCCAATTTCTGAGTAAGGTGAGGGTTTATTGCACACTGGACTCAAGTACGTCCTCTGTGGCAGCGGCGATCTGTCATCTGCACTGCTTTTATGGAGTTACTGAGACAAGCTCATTAGTTGTGGTGTTAAACATAGGTAAACTTTGTTACATGTAAACAAGTATAAACATATGTTACTTTCATGAGTGAGGAGACTGGATCTGGTCCAAGGTATATGATGTTTTAAGTAGCTGTCCTGAGGAGAGATTGTGTTTTAAGAAATTGTAACCTTTCAATGAATGCATCTTTTATCTGTTGACAAACTGCATCTGAACGACCAGCCTTGAATCACTATGTGTGCTAACGAGTGGTTTGTTTTGTTGCATGGCCTGCTTTGCCGTGGAATTCACAACAGAGAGTAAGTGTATTCTACCCCCTTCCCTTGTTTCATGTGGTATTTTAATACGACACATTTCAGACATGTCTTGTCTGATTTTTTTTTTTTTCAGAGCAATGTAGTCACTAAAATTGTTCATTCATGAAATTGTCTATAACAAAATCATCTTGAAACTCAGACTGTAAATCCCTCCCCTTTGATTATTTTTATGTAAAGCAGGGTATTCCTTTTTGTGACACTTGTTTTGTTTGTAGGTCTTCAGCATGTTTCTGGAAACCCTGGTTGATTTCATCATCATTCATAAAGATGACTTGCAGGATTGGCTTTTTGTTCTCCTGACCCAGTTGCTAAAGAAAATGGGAGCAGATTTGCTGGGGTCTGTGCAGGCAAAAGTTCAAAAAGCTCTGGATGTCACCAGGTAGAGTACTCAGATGGCAAATGTTATGGAGGGTTTTTTTCCGGATTACAGGAAGGTATCTGATGAACATTTAAGAAACCCAGTAGTGCCGTATATTTTGAGGGATCAATCTTGATGAATACAAGAATAAAGGAGAACAAAGTTATGTCACAGTATTTCAAGCATTGAATTTAAAAGACCCATCTCTCTTCTAAATAGATAAAGCATAACATTTAAAATGTGTAACTGATTAATTTTGTTAATTTGGGTTTTTGGTGTGCACGTGCTTTGATATAAATTTTCTTTTTTTAGTATATATTTGCAGTATTCAGAATATGAACGGTTCTTGACCACAAAATTCAGAGCATCTTTCATGTGTTCAAACAGCAAATAATGGTAATGTCAGGATAAGACCTTGAATGCTACTGCGATGTGCGCACCAATTCTCTAGTCAACGTCCTTTTCTAAGGATGTCCAGCACAGGACACTTTTGCAATAAAGTTCAGCTTATCCTGGAAATGAGATAATTAAGAAAATAGTAGTAGTAATCCAGGAGAAAATAGGATAGAGGAGGGGAAAAAGAGGAGAGAAATCAAAACCACGTATGAACTCTGAGGAAAAGATGAACCAGTCTGCTACCACAGATAAGGAAACAAAACGCAGCCTGAAATGAAGAAGGAATGGACACGTGTGCCAGAAGCTGCACAAGTGTACAGAGAGCAGATAGAGTAACAGTATATAAAGGTATTGATCTAGCAGGTTTTGGTAATATTAGATCAATAATCAGCTAATCCTTGAACTTGGAGTTTCTCTAGTTGATGGTAAAGTTAAGAAGAAGAAAAGCATGATAGGTGCTGAAATCTGTTGTGTAAGCTTTATTGTATCGAGTTAATTTAGTCCTGAAAATTTATATTGCATTACATTTTTGCCTTTGTTTTCTTTGGACAGGGATTCTTTTCCGTTTGATCAACAATTTAACATTTTGATGAGGTTTATTGTAGATCAGACCCAAACACCAAACCTGAAGGTCAGTATCAAAAGCCTTTTCACTAAAGCATCAACGTGGTTGTCTTAGCTTGCCGCATCAGGCATACCCTAAAGCCTAGAACCCACGATAAGATAACTAATTGTAAGTAACTGCATGATATAGGAATGATACTGGCAACTTTGATTAACTCTCTCATTCTCCCTTTTAATAAATCTAAGTATCTTTACAATAGGACCATATGACTTGTCACAAGTCAATAAGAGTTGGGCTTTAGGCACACTGCAATATATTAAAGTTTAAACATGGAAAATTTCTCTTCACCCTGGTCTTTGTGGGAAGAAAACCTGGCTGTGAAGGACAGAAGGGACCAGACCCATTCTGAACAACTGGGAAGCTGGGACTGTAGGCACACCTTACGTGCTTGTTGCACAGATCAGACAAGGCAAGCGTAGGGTTTGGAGAAAAAAAAACATCAGAGCTTTCTGTTAGTGAATCCTCCCAGGGCGATACTGTCGTGCACACTGTTTCTCAGGAGGTTGTTGTTTCAAGGCTATAGGAACACTGTCAACTCTGGAAGTCATACACATTTATCTTCCAGAGACAGGAATATACAGGATGCCCAATGACTCGAGTGTTCTTTCTTCAGTTTCCCAAATTTGGGATCTTTTGACACTCCAGCGTCAGGCATTTGCTTTGAGACCAAAAGCTATGGCTTAGCATCTGGAACAATAAACGTTGGTGGAAACAGCGTGATGGAGTACTGATTTGCTTGTGCAAATGCACAAGCAGACATATGTATTTCAAGCCAGTTCAGATATACCATTCCAGTTTTACTACACAAAATTTATCTGGGTAGAAGGTTGCTCTTGATTTTTGAAACATGACATAGAGACATGCCACAGGGATGGTTTGTTTTTTTTTTCCCCCCGTGTGACATAGGTCTTGTCAATCTGTAAGTGGTATCTGTTTATTATGGGACACATCCATCTTTGCCAGCTCATGAGATTAACAAATCCCTTTTCACTTCTCAGGTGAAAGTTGCTATCCTGAAGTATATTGAGTCCTTGGCAAGACAGATGGATCCAACAGACTTTGTGAACTCCAGTGAGACAAGACTTGCTGTATCTAGAATTATAACTTGGACAACAGAACCAAAGAGCTCAGATGTGAGAAAGGTAAGCCAGGATGATGAAGTATTTTTGGTAATTATTGTTCTTCAAAAAAAACCCGACACCACCCTCAAATAACCGAACCCTATCAGTGGTTAGATTCTAGTGTTAAAAAAAAATAGATTTTACATACCTTACTGTCCCAGCCGAATTGCCAATTCACGTTTCGAAGCATGTCTTTGTATTTTTTTTTTCTAGTAGATACTTAGGTCTGGGACTGTAACTACTATTACTGTGCAAAAAGAGATCATAGTTTGAAAATGTGCTTTTTCTTGAGCAGCCTGGAAATATCTCTAGGTTTTTGTTTATTTAGATGAAGGCTCTGTGCTTTGTAGACTCGAATGAAATCTGGCATGACTTCTGTGTTATAATATTGTTAAAAGAAAGTAAACAAATCAGTAAGTTGCCAGAGGCTCTCAACTCTTTTCTTTTAAGAGCTGTGTGTTTATCTCAACCTGGAAAAAGTTGACACATTCAGGTCAGGCCTGGGTAATACAGTTACCTTGTTCTTTATCTTGCTGTAGATGCAAGTGTCAGGCAAGCTAAATTGGGGCAGATGGTGATACTCATCTCTCCCAAGAGAAAAGTGAGACTTGGTTTTATGTACCTGGCATCTGTAACACAATTCAAAATTACCTTCTCTTTCCAGCCCAAGTGTGGAAATAGATTCTAGAAGGGGTTAAAGGCTTTGAGATGTATTTGGATTTAAATAAAACCCCAAACTTTAAGCATTTCTGAATGTAAAAATTGTATGATATTTTTATACTCTACATGCACTTGAAATGTTGAATTAATACTAGAATAACATATTATTTTATAACTTTGGAATAAGAAAATTGTCTTTGTTATTAGTGATTGTTTGATTCTGAGGAAAAGATCACTGGGTATCAAAGGTGCTGCAACTGCACCATTATCTGATAGCTGACACAAGGTTTCAAAGAAGCTTTTTGGGTGCATGCTGTTTGCTTTCTGGCATACAGCTGATTGGATCTAGAGAAAAATGTCTCATCTTCTTTTCTCAAGACTTTCTGCAGAGATTATTCCCACCCGTGTGACTGAAATTTGCTTTTTCAAAATAGTCTGCCTCAGGAAAAAAAAGAGTGACTTTAAATCCTGGACTTAGATCTGGAATATGCATTTCCATTTTGATATTTTCATGCACAAAGTCAGAAAGAATTAAACAGGCAAAGAAGCTGCTTCTCTGTTAGAGTTCAAGTAAACCTCAAGCAGTTTACTCTGCTGGCGGTCTGTGAGATAGAGTTGTAATTACTTTAAGTAGAAATATACATTAAAAAGCAAAATCTGCATATTGCTCAGCAGCAGAAGTATTCCACCATTAGGGGTCATCATTGCTGCATGCAAAATTGAATGAGGAGTATCCGCAGCAGCTGAAAAAATCGGCTGTTAGCTCTGAAGCTGTGGGATGTGGGGAGCGGGCGTTCTCAGTGCTGTGTCCATCCTTTTATCTGTTTCAAACATGTGCAGAGCTCTGCCCAAACCTCCATCGGGCTCCACTTGAGCAGTACCTGGGCAAGCGCCTTGGGGGCTGATAAGAGATTACTGAATCTAAATTCTATTCGTTAAACCTGCATGTGACTTGGATTTGCCTCTGATACCTGTAGCTTTCAAATAAATTATCACACAGTTAAGCTAACTTAGGCTACTAGAAATGAATGCCCAGGTGATCTTTATTTCGTCATACTGTTGCTGTACTATGATTTTATTAAGAACATAGTACAAACCATGGGCTTTAGAAGAAACACCGCAGCAAAGGACTTGTCAGCGATCATTGGCCAGTATCTCTGTCAGGACTGTAGTTAACAGACTAATGAATTCGTTATGCAGTAACGAACTGGATTATCAAGAGCCAACCCAGACAGGCAAAATGTTCTGAAGAACACAAAAAATTGTCCTCCTTTTTTGGAAACTATAACCTGGAAAAAAAGTGCCTTTTTATATCAAGCTAATTCATTTAAGGATCGAAAGATTCTGCCCTCGTGGAAGGTATTACGGTGGCCTTCAACATCTGAGATTTCCTAAGTGCAAAGCAGACCATGCATTGTAAACATTGTCACAACCTAAAAATGGAGACGGCAGTTGAGGTTACGGGGGAGAGGGAGAAGAACCAGTTCAGTCTTCAAATGATCAAAGTACTCCAAGAAGCCTGTAAAAAGTGTAAAATAAGGTAATTTTTCAATAGAATCTGGATTTGAGACCACCAGTGCAATCAACTGTGCTTCTGCAAGCTGAGAAGAGCACACTTTATTTTTTGGTATTGAGGAGTCTTGGCTGGCGTGGTCCGGTCCCTGTATCCTCCTGTGGCTGACTTGGTGGAACAGCGATGCCGATGCTCAACTGCTCACGGAGGCAGGGACTCTTCCCCCAAGAAATGCAGTCCCGCAGGCAATGTGGTTCTCACCCAGATTTGAGTTATTGAGTGCTACCTTAATGCAAGTAGCATCTGTGTGTGCGATGGCCGTGCTGTTCTGTCTGGGTTTTACCTTTGAGCAGATGCGGGTAAAACAAGGTTGCTTGTGCTGGTGGTGAAGTATATAAATGACATCTGTCAGCGAGGAAAGCGTGTGGCTACTGTGTGCACATGGCAGTCATGCAGATCTGATCCTATGATAGCAATCAAGGGATCTGTTCAAGAAATGGATTATTTTTTCAGTTAACGGATTATCCTTTTATTACTGATCATCTGTCCATTACTACTATTCACTGTGTGTTATGGTCATGAGGGTCCCAGTCCCATCGTGGAGAAAAATAGAACAGAAAGTGGCATTTAGTCCAAAAACTTTTTCAAACTGAATAATGCATCTTTATTAATAAACCTTGCGTATTCTTGTGGTGACTACTCTGAGCACACTTAATGTGTCTGACACTTGACTTGAACTGCAGATCATGTTTTATAGCTAATGAAATCAGAAAGAAACTTAGTCAAAGGAAATGCTGTTGTGCATAAAACAGTCTATGTTCTTGTATGGAATGATACCTGTAGCTAAACATAAGCTCTGTTATCACAAGAAAAACATGATGTACTCTGAGGAACATACAGTTGATATTGCAGAGTGTCATTGACAAAGTGCCATAATTCCCTCTGGGGACAGAAACCATTTAAGCTGCTGATAGTAGCGGTGAACTATGTACAGTCAAAATTTATGTCAAGCTTTATGTTTAAAATAAGGTGATCTGCAGTGTGTTACAGGTAAATATTTGTCTTGTTTTAAAGGTTGTTAATACTTATGGGTGTTTACCCTGCATTCAAGTTAAGATTTACTTTCTGCAAGCAGTGCTAGAAGAGAGGTGAAAGACACTTGTTGTCCGTGCTGAACAAAAGCCATTGGGTGGGAACAGTTCACGCAGCATTGCATGGAGACCTGGATGGGATGTGGTTCCAGTGCAACGAGAGCACCTATTGGTAATTTCCGCACCTACATCCCACAGGCTGCTTTTACTCCAAGCAGAACGTGGGGAATGGGCAGGGCACAGATCAGGATTCCAGATAACCGAGCTCCAATTTTGATTGCAGTAGCATCTAACCGTGTGCGATGCACTTGACTTTCCTCTGCTTTGGTTTGTTCCTCTCTGTAATAGGGTGTTAATTCTGATTTTTTTTTTTTTTTTTCATCTGAAAAATGTTTGATTTGATGAAATCATTCTACAAATGCCAGTTAATTACCACACAGGAAAATAACACAATGACAGTGCAAATACTGTCATGACTGGTCTGAGGCCATTAATTCAGTAACTTCACCATGTTATCACTAATATTGCCAGCAAAGTTGTTATGCAATCCTTACGCAGGTAAAGTGCTTATTGAATTTGGATGACAGGCTTGGGCTCTGTGTGGGAAAATACTTTGATCTTGGAAAAGAGCCATCAATTTGAGAATGGAAATGAGAATGAGGCTTCTGATTTGACTCTGGCCAAAGCGTAAAGAAGCCGCATGTCCAAGGCTGAGGAGAATGGAAACTTTTATTAAACGTGAGTGCTCAGCATTTGAGGGGGTAGAGTCGTCTGGGATCTTAGTGTTCAGGGGGAGCTTGTACAGGCTGAAGGGCAACAAGGCCTTCTGAGGTGAAGGGCCAGTGACGTTGCCTACTATCTTCTCAATCAGCCAAGCTCTGGTCTTAACGATAAATAACAAGATTTGTACTGCCTGATCATTATTTGGACTACTGATCTTGGGGAAGAAGAAATTTTTCCTGTGTTCCAGATATCCTGACTGGCTTCTCTGTTGCTGAAACATTCCTACAGTAGTTTTATTTTACATGCCTCAACACATTTTTACACATTGTGGGCAGCCTCGTATCATGTGTACATCATGTTCTTCCACTTACGTAACTGGGAAAACTTTTTAGTTCAACGGTCCTGCTTGTTACTGAGTTTGGCCAAGCTGCCCTTGAATACAGACAGTGGGTGGGACTTGGTAAGGAACTAGAACCATTGCAACGAGTCAAAAAGCCCAGGAGAGTGCCTTGTGTTACTCTGATTTGCATGAAGATGGAGTCCCCCTCAGACTGCCTAGGGGTGGGGCCCTCCTTGGATCAGCACCACTGGTTTGTAGGTGAAGTCTAGAGGTGTCCACAGAAAAGAAGTTTGGGATCAGTTTTTTTCCTAAAACTGCTTAATTGAGAAACTGTTTCTGAATTATACTGGAAGATGAGAAGATTTCAGAGAGAAAGCTGCAGGTCAACAAATTCTTCATATGCTCAAACAGGCAATGAACTTGTATTCACTTCTTTAGTAGTCCTAGATGTTGTTTCTTGAGAGATATTGATGTTGTCACTTTGATAAGGAAATCATATCAATCAATAAAGCCCAGAGCAAGTTTGGATAAAATATTGCTGTGATGTCTGTAGGAGGACCAGTGATAGACAGGAAAGCAGACACTGCTAGGGAAATGAAATTGGGCTCCTTTGCACTGTGATGCCATGAGACCTTTTAAGTCTCTCCTGGAGCTTTAGTTTTCCATCTAGCATCACACTGATTTGAGCAACTCTGGGACAGAAACTTCACTGTAAAAGCACTCCCAAAGACTTTTAGTGAGCTGAAATGGCATCGTTCATCTTTACTGGTGTTGGGCAGTAAACTGTTGGTAATGGCCTCTTACAGTAGCAGTGGCAAAGATGATGTTTGTGCAAATATTGTTGAATGGCAAATAATTTTAATATTCCCTGGTTGGAGACCTTTGCCTTTCCGGGTCAGAGGTTTCTCTAGCACTGTTGCAATATTCCCACACCAGATTTGTGCATCTCATGGACTCCATGAAGAGTCAAGTTACCAGAGAACCAGGCTTTAGCATTTCATTTCAGGCTTATGGAGTCTTAAATAAGACTGTGTCCATACTGCTGAGGTCAGCCTATTGGCCAAAGGATATTCCTAAAGAAGTTAAACTCATCCTAAATGCACAGAGGAATTCCTTTCAGGCATATAAACGTAGTCAGTGTTAGGAAAAATAGTGTAATACATCAAAAAGGGTACCTGGTGGACTTCAGCATTTACTTGATTTAATACTATTAGAATAAAAAGGATCTCTGTGTCCTAGCTGTGTTTCCAAAATAGTAGCTGTCATTTTCTGTTTGTTTTGAATTTGGTGCCAGAGAGCTATGAGAGCCCAAATGTTTTTAGTGTACGCAGTGTAAGGAAAATGGGTTTTCCCAACATTAGTGGCCAGAAAATCATCACGTGCTTGTTGAAAATATGGTGCAGGGGTAGATTTCCTTAAAATGAATCTCTTCGCTTTATACAGCCTTGTAAGTATCCTTTGAGTTGAAAGCAGTTTGTATTATAAGCACATTTTCTCAGTTTGCTTGAAACAATAAGAGAGTGTATACTCATATTGTGTGTCTGTGCATAATATGTGTGTATGTGCTATTTATATAAATATACACAAATCTACATAGGTATAGGTGATGTACCTATTTTGAAAATCGAGATTAGAGGTGATATTTACATGATGCATTGTAGAGCCATCCAATAAATAGACCATAGGCTGTTTTCTCTGCACTGTGATGGATGTCTGCCATGCTTATTCTAGCATTTTGAAACTCCGTGCGGATTAAAGTGCATGTTTTCATTACAAACCGTATCTTACTTCAGTAGCTTATCTTCTTGATTAGCTTATATGTGGAAACCTTCCCCTCAGAATTCAAACTTACATCATGCCAGGTTTATAAGAGAAGTTTCTCAGTTGTTAATGAAAAGTAACCATTGTTTCTAGTCCTGAAACCTTTTTTTTTTTTTTTTTGCAACAAATGCCATTTTGTAAGGAGCAAAGTTACTCAGAGTAGCCTTCATCAGCTTGACTTCTTGGCTAATGTTTGGCTCTCCAGAAATAATGAACGTTTTTGCCATGGTCTCTGCTGTGCCCAAGTCAAAAAACAGCGCACATAAGGAGTTGTAATCCATTATAGAGCAGTGATCTGAATATGTGATGATTCAGTACTGCATAGTTTTCGCTGGCACTTGTTTGAGATGCCTTTGACACATCTAATGCAACCATCCATGACTTGTAGAAGTGTTTCATGATAAGTTAAGTGTGTGCTGTATATAAAACACAATAGCAATGTGGATTTAATCTGTATGTGAATTCTGTATTTAAATCTGTTAAACAAATTCTTCCTTTTCAGGATGTAGATGTAAACAGCATATTCTAACAGAAGTCTTTTGGGAAAACCGTGTGTTTAAAAACGCGTGCTCAAGCTAATGTGCTTGGATTGTGTACGAATTGATGAAGCCATTGTGCTTCATATTACCGTATCAGTAATGGGGTTGTCCAAACTCATCTGGTTCTAGACCTGAAAAAGGAACAAGCAGGTTTGGTTTGGTGGATAGTTTGTAGCTTAGTGCCAGCTAACACTTAATTGTCTGCTGGAAAGTACACTCAAATAACACATTCTTTAGAGCCTGCAAACACTCTCAGTAAATGTGAATTAACTCATTTAACATCAGCTACGCTCACTGGAAAATCAAAGCGTGGCCCTATGCCAATGTGTGCTAATACAAGCTGCCTTGTGTCACTGCTGCTTCTCGATCTCAATGGATCTATATCTGATCTGCAGTTTAGTATAAGCCAAAGTGACATCAGAGAGAGCACTTCTTTGTCCCAGTGTGCCTTGAGTTGCTAAAACCATATTCGCCTTAGACTGGACGGTGAAATGAATGATATACAGAGACTATGATTATGTTTGTCAAAAGTTAGTAGATGTTAGTGTGGATCTTCCCCAGACCAATCGCATGATAAAAGGCATTTGTAGACAGTGTTGGTCTATCAGACTGATGCCCGGACTGGAGTCAGGAGTTTACAAGGTTTTAACTGCTTCTTCCTCTGAACAGAGAGATGCCTGTGAGGGTAGGTGTGGGCAGATGCAAGCACCTATTCCCCTTCTCCTGCCTGGCCAGATTCACGTGCCATCTCAATGCAGCGCTGCCTAGGCTTTACACCTCAGCAGAGGTTTTCAAGTGGTTATGGTGGCCATCAGGAGGTTGCCAAAGCGAAGCCTTGTAGGAGAACTAAGGGATGATCTGTAAGCCTGGGAGTTGCGGCCGAATTTCATTTTGAGCCAGTGCTGCCCTCTGCTGAAAGGAATGCTCTTCTGGTTAACTCAAATATTAATGCTTTTGGTTACTTGACATTTAGCAAGCAACTGATTAAAACTCATGTGCGAAAAGATACCATTATGTACTGTTTAGATGATTTAGTTGAAATCTATGCTTTCTAAATAATATCAACTTCCCTGTTTGTCAAACCCAGACCATGCATAGTTGGGTGGGTGAGGATTTGCCAGCTAGGACAACTACAGCTTCCTCAGGCCCTGGTGAAGGAAACTTGGAAGAGAAATGTAAACAGGTAGACTAAAAGCTGTGTGCACTAATCACACTAATCTTGTTTGCAGTCTCAACTCAACTGTCTAGCTGTGTAAAGAGACCTTGACTGGGAGCCTGAAAAAAAGTGTGTCTGTCTGTGAAGTAATTTTTTGGCTTTGCTGTGCTTTTTTCTTAACTCTCGTGTTGTAGTCCCTCATAAGCAATCAGGGTATGAGGTCCTCTCCTTTTATGGAGCTGCCAGTGCTGTGAGCCCATTGCCAACAGAAGTTTGAGTAAATTGAAAACTGCTTTCATATAGCTCAGGCAACTAGCTGCTTATTCGGCTTGGTCTCTTGGACCAGTGACAGCAGCAATCATAAGGCAGGTGCTTGTATTAAGTTTAGGTCACTGACCACATTTCCTCTAAAAATCAATGGATTTTTCCAGTTAGCCTTGATCTTTTTGCTTAATGAGCCCAAACCATTTCAAAGAGACTTTATTATAATTCAGCCAAGTTGCAGTGGTTTCCGATTCTGATCAATCTGGCCAACACCCGCTGTCTAGGTGAAAACAAAAACCAAAGGATGCTAAAGCGTTTGTGTCCCTTCAGCAGCTGACAGTGTTGGACAGCATGAACGGCACGGACCTAAGGCTGAAACTTTGGGAGCTGCTACCAGCTTGTGGAACCTGATCCCTCGCTGCATTGTTATAAGGAAAATAATGAAGTTACATAAGCGATCCTTTGCAAATGATTCAAGAGCCTGACGTGGAGCCAGACCCCCTCACTAGCATAGTCAGGCTCTGAAGTCACTGGAGTTCCTCCAGCTCAAGCCAGCAGAGAACTGCTTCATTAAGATTAGATAATCTGTAGGGTCTACGTTATATGTCACTGAAAGGAGATGGATTAGTGTTCCACACTAATGGTACAGGGACACAAAGGCAAGGGAAAATTCAAATGTTGCACTTTCTTCAAACTATATATCATCACGCACGGGTGTTGCATGGAGAATGTTTGCACATTGTGTACAGGAGTAAGTTTTTTATTGCTTGTTTTAAATTTACCTACTCCTTGAGTAATCTAATGAAACGAGGGCCAAGATTTTCAGAAATGACCAGTGATTCTGAGATTACGAAAATGTCCTCTGGTTTGTCACAAGCTGAAAATCCACAGATTTAAGACTTTTGGAAACATTATCTGTAAAATATGCCTTTTTGCTAGATAAATGTATGCTAGCTAAATGAAACTTAGAGGATCATCAAGTGTGTCCAGATCTAACTGTGTAGGTGTAGAATTGCTGCTCCTGATGCTCTTCGTTACTGAAATAAAATTAACTGTATTAAACTGGCAAGTATTGCAAGAGTGAAATTTGGAGCGTGTTATAAATGTGATTTCAAGCTAGCATGGACCTTCCCGCTTTTGAGGTCAGTGGTAACAGTGTTCTTGACTTTGTGGTAGCAAGGACCAAGACCCTGGTGTATTAAATTTTAGGTAGGAAATCATGGCAAACTTCCCAATAATGCCTTTTGCCTGAAATTAACTGAGAAGTGCAGTTGGATGAGGAAGGACTATTTAAAAAGAAAACAGCCAAGGTTAACCCATGTATCTCCAGTGTTGCTTTTGAATGCTTTACTGGAGCACCACTCCCAGGCTGTAGTAGTACTTGGCTTTATTTCAAAAAGTGTAGACTATAGGCCTGCTTTCTTTCAGGCCACATAAGATTTTAAGCATTGTCAGTGACTGTTCAGCACTTCACTCAAAGCCCAGTGACCTATTTGCAGGCAACAGCAAAGCTACTGAAGAGCACCGGGTACACAGAATACTGACAGACACTCCTAAAAACAAGCTGTGTTTTGTGCGGAGAGGGAGGGTGGTCACAGTCCTGTTTTCATAAAAGCCAAAACAAAAAAATGGAACAAAATTGAAGTGACTTCTGGGAGCTAAAACTTCCCTCAAATACTCCTGTAGCACTGTCTGTGCTATGACTGTTTGTGTGTCAGGGTTAAACTGTACCAGTTAGGTAACTCTCTGCTTCAAAGTGAAGCCACAGAATCACAAAATCCCTGGAGGAGCTTTGGTGAAGATTTTGCTCAGATCTGTGAGATGCATCTTAGACCTCTCTGGTGCACAAGAAAGGTACCTCCAGAATGTCACATCGTAGAGCGTGTGTGCTCTTGTGCTGGTTTTGATCTATTTGCTTAGGAGGTCTCCAAGGGTGACCTTATTTCTAACCCATCAACAGGAGATATGTGGGACAAAGGTGTCTGAAATCCTTTCCCACCTTGTTGTACCTTGGGCAGCTCCTGACTTACCAGTTGAAAGCTCCAGATACTCAAGTCTCTGAGCAGTCTCTCAACCTGGGAACCTTGTTGATCAATTTTCCTGTTTGTTTTTTTATGGGATCTGCTTGTTCTGACATAGAAGATTGCATGTCCACTTCCTAACCACCGGGGATATGCATGCCATTCACAAACGGGAATGAACTTTGGCATGACTTGTAACTTTGCATTCAGCTCAACATGCTGATTGTTTTTCTAAGATCTCTTGTTTGCAGTAATATTTTTATTACAGAAAATACTATGCTGGTGAAAATTTAAATGTTCTTGGATCACAATGGACAGAAATACACATCCTTGTTGGATACCAGGCAGGCTTCAAGGCAGAGTTGCCCAAATCTTCAGGTCAGAGGAGGATAGAGTATGGAGTTAAAGCCACGGGGAAAATTATCCCCCCACTTCTTTCATCCTTAGATCTTTAGTGTGAAGTGAATAATAACATACTGTGTTTCTCTTGAAGTCAGTGAGAGTTTTGGCAGGAGGCAGCATGATCCATCTGGAATGAAGAATCTGAAGACCTGTTGCTTGCTGCAGTCCTTGGAAGCCCATTGAGGGTTGTGTGCCTCAGTTTCTTTGTTGGCCATGTGAAAAGGATGTTACTTACCGAACTTCTGTGGATGGAAAATGTGTTTATATACAAAGCTGTGTTACTGCCAATTGAGGCTGATGAGCAAAAGGAACGGTATAGCTTGAATTGCAGTTTGAACAATGCAACTGTAACAATGAGGTACTTTGATTCCCCTCCAATATGAAAGGGTTTTTGTGCACCCGAGTTCATCATCTGCTAAAGGATTCCGCTTCACAGGGAACTGCAGATACACTTAATTATTGCAACTTTACAAACGTGTTACTAAAAACCTCCTTCTTTGAATTGATGAGAACAATGATGTGCAGTTATCGCCACAGCAGCAAATTATATTTTTACCCTCTTTAAAGTTCTTTTTCCTTTTTAGGAAGTTTTAGAAAGTTCTCGAAAGGGTCAGACACAAGTGTCTGCTCTTCCTACGTCTATACGTAGCTGTTCCATAATCATAGAATAAGTGAGGTTGGAAGGGACCATTAAGATCATCAAGTCCAACCGTTAACCTACCCTGATTTAAAAACACCCACTTCTAAACCATGTCCCTAAGCACCTCATCTACCCTTTTCTTAAACACCTCCAGGGATGGTGAATCCACCACCTCTCTGGGCAGCCCATTCCAATGTTTAATAACCCTTTGAGTGAAAAAATGCTTCCTAATATCCAATCTAAACCTGCCCTGACATAACTTGAACCCGTTTCCTCTTGTCCTATCACTTGCCACGTGGGAGAAGAGGTCAGCCCCCATCTCTCTAAAACCTCCCTTCAGGTAGTTGTAGAGGGTGATAAGGTCACCCCTCAGCCTCCTCTTCTCCAGGCTAAACAACCCCAGCTCCCTCAGTCGTTCCTCATAAGGCTTGTCCTCCAGACCCCTCACCAGCCTGGTAGCCCTTCTCTGGACACGCTCCAGCACCTCAATGTCCTCCTTGTAGTGAGGGGCCCAAAACTGAACACAGTACTCGAGGTGAGGCCTCACCAGTGCCGAGTACAGGGGGATGATTACTTCCCTACTCCGGCTCACTACACTATTCCTGATGCAGGCCAGGATGTTGTTGGCCCTCTTGGCTGCCTGGGCACACTGCTGGCTCATACTCAGCCGGCTGTCCACCAACACCCCCAGATCCTTCTCTGCCAGGCAGCTTTCGAGCCACTCCGCCCCCAGTCTGTAGCACTGCATGGGGTTGTTGTGACCCAAGTGCAGGACCCGACACTTGGCCTTGTTGAACCTCATACCATTGGCCTCAGCCCATCTGTCCAGCATGTCCAGATCTCTCTGCAGAGCCAATCTACCCTCAAGCAGATCAACACGCCCCCCCAGTTTAGTGTCGTCTGCGAACTTACTGAGGGTGCACTCAATCCCCTCATCCATATCATTAATAAAGATATTAAAGAGAATAATAAGAGCATGTGTAGCTTTGCTTCTTACTTACTGAGCCTAAGGCACTGCTTTGTATCCAGATATGTATTTGGGAGATTGGTGTGCCAGTGGCTACACTCCTGTTGGAGAAGGTGATGCTGCAGACCATCAGGGGTCCTCCATCATTGCTTCAATTTTATTGTTCTTTTAATCAATTTGTATATATTTGTATATTTTTCAAGGCAAAGGCAGGGTGAAAAAACCAGAAATGGTGCAATCCACATGGGTTTTATGCTGTTGGTGAAGTCCAGTTAGGAACACGTTATGTTAATTACTCTTGCAGACCTGCAGTCTGACTTACTCTGCTTCCATTCCCATTTGATTCCATTGTCGTAGTTCAGGATACGCAGAGCTGTGTATCTACTAATGGAGTTAGCAGAGATCCTATTCTAGCAGCTGGCCTTCCAGGCAGATAGGGCAAACCCTGTCCAGTGAAATTAATGGCAAAATTTTCATTGTTTTGGTGGTACCTGATTTCACTTATTAAATTTAGGGAATTTGGTGGGGTTTAGCCTGTCCATGGATGAGAGAAAGGTGATTCTCGCCATTCCAGTAAATCTTCCCCTTGAGATGGAGTTTTTGTTGCTGAAACGGCCTCAGTGGTGAGACTTTGTAAGGAGAGGTGGGAAAAGAGAAGCAGGGATTGTCTGTTTGCTGAAACAAACTTGCTCAGATCCTTAGGAAGTGGAAAGGTTGGATGGGAAGAGAACTAGTCCCATTCACACTTAAAATAGAAAGCATGGGAAATTGCAGTCCTACATTCTTCATAGTTAGCTGAGCTTCTGGTTTTGTTTGTTTCCTGTAAATTCTGGCAGTAACTTGTTCAATTGAAATATGTGCTGGACAGGATGGTGGTTAAGATTTTCTCACTAGCTGTGAATAGCTGTACACTTCACATCTGAGAAGTTAATGATATAAATACAAAAGTACATTTTAAGCTCTAAGAACTAAAAAGTTAACTATCCAGTTAGCAATTCCTTATGACACATCACCAGGAATATATTAAAAATTTGTCTTGTATGGGAGTCATCTTTTTGAATGAAATGCACCTTGTTTACCATAAAGATCATTACCGACAGAATGCATACTCTTTTCAAAGAATAAAAACTGAGTGTCTTGTCTTTTCTTCTTTTCAGGCAGCACAAATAGTCCTGATTTCTCTCTTTGAATTGAACACTCCTGAGTTTACCATGTTACTTGGTGCCTTGCCAAAAACATTCCAGGATGGTGCTACCAAGCTGCTGCACAACCACCTCAAGAACTCCAGTAACACCAGTGTGGTGAGAGGCCCTTGTCCTTGCAAACAGCAGAACCCCAAAGACAGCAGCTCATTGATAACCTATTGCAGATGTTCAGTAGTATGAGTTATCTGTAACTGTTGTCTTGAAGCAATATGGCAACACGGGCTTCTGTTTGTTGCCTTTATAGGGACCATTAAAGCAAAAAACTCAGTTATTTTAGAATTTAATATAGCCATAACCAGTACAGATTTAAAGAAAAAAAACCCCAATTACTGAAAAGCGCATGAAATCTGGTGGGGTTTGTGCTTTTAACTTGGTGGTGCTTTTGAAAATCCTGCCAGTAACGACCTTCTGGCTAAAACAGAGATCCCGATACCACAGATTTTCTGGACTTACCACTACTATTGAAATCAATTTAGTAACAGGTATGTTGTGTACTAGGAAGCTTGTAGGATCTTTGATGTGACCTACAAGGTGTCATTGGTATACACCTACTACCTTATGGTTTGGTTTTACAGGAAGCTCTTACATATTTTTATTTCTCTGAAGAAGTGTGCTAGTGGAGGATTTAAGTGAGCTTCTAAACTTCTTTTCCCCTCAGAGAAGCAAGGATTAGGGTATTTTTTGCCTTTTTTACCTCCTATCTTTGCACTTCCATAGGCACAAGTAGGTCTTTGTGTAAGCTAGAACTGCAGTGTTAGGCTTCCAGGCAAATGGTCTGGATTCTCTCATACCTTTGACTTTGTGTGAAGAGAGTCAGAATTGGGAGCAATTTCTACTCATTTTTCTGTGGTATAAATGATTGTGCAGGCCAGTGGAAAAATGATAAGTTAGATTGCTTACTTATGCTTGTAACAAGCACAATGAGAATGCTTTAAACAATGCAGAAAATAGCTGCATAATTAAATTGTTAAATTGCTGGGGTAAAGTTCTGCATACTCTGGAGCCTGGTAAATGGTGTCTGAGAAGCTGGGTAGCCTGGTGGATTGATAAACCATTTCTCTGGCAACATTTGGAGGCTATACATGTTGCGTAGTTAAAATTGCAGGTACTGTGGATTGTAGAAAAGTGCACATGTGCTTTCTTTTACCCTTGGAGCAGTACTTTCAAGAATATATTAATGACTGCATGAACCATGGCTGCAGATTTTTAGGTCAAGAGCCAGAACCAACACCGTGCTAAGCTTGTCTAGCACAAAGGCAGTGTTTGGACCTGTTGTTGTGTATTGCTGCCTGTGCATTGAACACATTGCTAATCCCTGTTTTCCTCCTTCTGTGCCAGGGTTCCCCCAGCAATACCCTCGGTCGGACTCCTTCCCGGCACTCCAGCAGCAGAACCAGCCCCTTAACTTCACCTACCAACTGTTCCCATGGTGGACTGTCTCCAAGGTAATGTGGCAGGCTAATTAAACCACTTGCAAAGTATTAAAGGATTTCAACACTGGGTGTGCATTTGCAGAAGATGACTCACTTTTGAAAGCAAAAACAAGACCAAAAGTTTACAGTAGATTGCTCCAAAGAAACAGGGTTTGAACATGATAATACATGGTTGGTGATTGACTTCGTTGTTCCAGTCCTCATGTTATCTGTGTAATCTTAATGTCTTTTCTTATAATATTCATTTTCTTTCATAACTAGGCCTTCTCCAGAATCACATGTGTGGGTTCAATAAAGGTAATATTAAATGGCAGCATTAGAAGTGAGGTCTTGTTGAGGTTGCAAATATCACAAAGGATATGATGACTTTCAGGTCAAGGATTTCAGATTGTGTCTATTTTCTAGGTGTGCCCTTGTGATTAGTAATCCATCTGACTGTACTACAGTGCTTGTGGTGCTGAGAGAAGTACTGAATCTCCTGTTCCCTTCTTATGCTTTGTGAGGATGCAGAACAAGCAGAGGCGATGACTGTTTTAATGCTGAATACCTCTCAAATCACTCTCCTGGCTGATCACCAGCAGAAGAGTGGACTGATCCTTTGGGCAGCAGGTCTATTGCAGCCAAGCGTTCTGCTGAAGCTGCAGATGCTACCCTGGAACATATCGGTTTGCTCCAAAACCTTTTATTGAGCAAACGTAGACTCTTGGATGTTGGGAATGTACATGTTGCACACCATAAAAACTTAAAGCAGAGGAGATAGGAATTTAAACAGTACACTTTGGGATATAGAAGTATTGGAGGAAAGTATTAGGTTGTTTTAGGAAAGTATTAGACCTGGAAAAGCTTTAATTCGTGCTGGGAAAGCTTAAAGCTGCTGCTTTTGTCTGCCTGCCCTCTCCATGGGAGGTCACTTCCCTTTGTCCATGGAAGAGACAGAAGGAAACATGTTGGGTGAGGACTGCAGTTCGTAGTCCAGTGTAGTAATTTACACTGAAGTCTGTTGATCAGCCCTGCCGTGACTTGCTAAAGCCTGTCTGGAGGGATGCTTAGACACGTGAGTTCCCATGTGTCAGGAAAAACACAGGCTTTTAGCCTTTAATGAGTAGTTACACTAATTCCAGCAGCGCATGAGGAGCACATGGGGTTTCCTGAGAAAATTTTGGATATCTAAATACATCTTTGTGACTCCTAAATCTACTGTAATCCAAAACTAGACTAAGAGGTTGCAAGCCAAGGTCAAGTTTCCTATTACGAGGTTTTGGGGTTTTTTCAACAAAGGTTTCATTAAGAAATTAAGTGGTAGAGTTTCAGGGGAACGGTTCCAACCATGTTGCTTCCTTTTTGACTAGTTTGAGCATTGTTGCCCTGCTGATTGCTGTCATAGGAAATTATAAACTGAGATATGTCTCCCTGTGGTTACGTTGTGGCTTTGCTGGCCACGTTTGCATGTGGCACTTATTTTTAAAATGCATGACCTTTTACCGTGCTTTTGGGGTTTTGCCACTGGGACACAACTGTGTTTTGCCACTTCACTCACTGCTTTTCGGTTTGTCTTTGCATTCTTCTTGCCTTTCAATGTCAGGTTGCACATATCAAAATATTGATTAGAGCATTCAGCATACGCTTAATACTTTGTTGCTGTGGTTTTCTAGCATTTTGGGTTTAGGACCTGGAGGTTTTTTCCCAACGTGATCTCAAGGAATAGTTAGAGAGGGCACGTAATTCCATTCTGCCATTAAGCTGTGAAGACCAAAACTGCCACTGATGCAGTGGGCCAGGAATTTCCTTTAGAAAACAATCAGGCCTTCAATTTTCTATGGAGTTCTTAGAGATGTTGATCCAAAAATTTAGGTGCCTTTGTAAGAAGTGTGTCCTGCTTCCTTGCTGGATTTAGTTATTCAAGAGTGATGTGTAAAAGTTACTCTTCAATTATAGGTGAAGGTGGAAGCTGCTGTAAAAGCCCTTTAAAATATTCAGGGGAGAAGTTTTCTTTTGGGTGAGTGACCTCTGAGCAGTAACAGTAGCTGCAGATTTTTACCATTCGTAGAAAAGGTGGTGCAAGTACTGCAAATTAGTGGCAGTAGCTTGTGATTTTCTGCTGGACTGCATCGTCCTTGAAAAAGTCGTGTAGCACAGTTTGAGCATGGTCCTGACTTACAGAACAAGGGAGGATTTAGCTCTGTTTCTGAAGGATCTGTATGGTCGTCCTTCTTTCAGAAAAAAGGCTTTGGAAGATGTGCTAGCAGGTTACAGGAAGTAGGGTACACTGCAGTATTGCAGTTCTTGGTATAGATGTTTCTGTGTCATGTTTCCATTACAAATGCACGTCATTTGCTACTCATCAGTGGTGTAAGATGTCACTTTTCTCTCTACAAACTTAGAAAATAAGCAGACCCGAGTCATTCTGGTAGCAGTGTAAAAGGATAAAGACTCCCACAGTTTCTCTGCATAGCCCTCCTCTGAAACCTGGCTTGGCTTTACATTTTTATGGGACCATTGTCAAAGGGTTGTACCGAGGTTGTGTATGCCCATTGCTTCCTGGGTGCTCCATGTGCGGGCCCTGCTTGCCTTGTCCATGCCTACGTCTTGTACAGGCAGCCTCAGTGCAGTCAGTTGAAGGATTATCACCAGTTCTTAACACCAGCTTTTGTTTTGAAGATTATACTTTCCTTTGAATTTTGTCTTGATGCACAGATTGGAGGAGTCATGTGTAGAGACGTATATGTTTTTGGGGCTGGGAGATGCGTAGGAAGGATAGTTTGGTTCTTGTAGGAATACAAAAATGCTGATAAGCATAGCTACTCTCCCATATTACTAATGGCTTGTGGACAATATCCTCAGTATTGATCAGCAAGGCTTCATTGATACGGCCTTTCTAGTGTATGTATGTATGCCATTGCCCTTAGGTCACATTACTTCTCCCATATTATTGCCATCGCAGCTGAATGCCAAATGACTGATTTTTAAATTTTGTGTGTGTAATTGTATGTATATGTATCTGAGGTCTCTGGATAGATTTTGAATGTTTTGGTTGAACTGGACTTTGCTGATTCAAAACAGCTAATTTGCCTATCCAGATGATAACATCTGCTTAACTATACCCTGATGTTAGTGTCTTCAGAGAGGTAACATGCTTTCAGGGCCTTGGGCAGAGTCCGTCCTTCTCCTGCTTTCATTTGCTCCATCCAGTTCTGCTTCATGATCACTAGAACATACTCACTGCATCTGAGAATTACTTCTGCATTCGTACCTGCCTTTTTTGCCTTGACAGTTTTAGTTTTTGGGGTGAGGAGTTATGGAGGAAAGAGGTGTTTTCTGAAGAAGAAAAGTAGGGGAGGGTACTTGGGAAGACAAAACAATTGGAAAAAAAAAACCAGCCTTCTGACTGAGAGGAATGAATGTTTCCTGGGCAATGCTTAGATGAATGGCTTGAGTTTGTGTCAGACAGAAAATTTTCTGACATTTAGTAAATGCTGTAGTATGAAAAAAAGGAAAATACTAAGTTGTGAAGTGCTCCAGTGAAAGAATACAGTTCTGAATGGAAAATGAACTTCTGTAAACTCAGATGTTACATTCAGGTTGCGAATTTTCACTTAGAATTCTGTAGGAGTATTTGAAGGAGTATCAAATGAATAGGTTTGCCCTACTGTTTTTGCCTTTATTAGTAGCCCAGAATTCTGTGCGTAGTTCTAATTATTAAAAAAAACCCCAAATTTAGTCCTTCAAAAATCTCTAGAGGAAATGCATCAAAATAAAAGGCTAACAATATTGTTTGGCTATGTAAGTTTATGTGCTTGTTTTTTCTCTGGCAAGAGAAAATAGCATTAAAAATAAAATTTGACAGTTTCAATATTAAGTTGAGTAAGGCAGGATATGGAAAAAGAATTAAAATAAGCCACCCACCTCATACAGTAAGGACAAGCCTGCATTGTTTGGTGGCCCATTTGCAGGTAGGTGAGACCTGAGCTGTGAGACTTCTGATCAGCAGTCTGGGTGTCTGGTGTGTTTCCATAATAGTTGCATGTAATAGCTGTGGGTTTCGATTGCTGGTTAATGAGTGAATTTCTTGACACCACTCTTCAGAGGAGTCTTCAGCTGGCTTTGCTGCTGTTTGCACTGGAGCAATTCTTGACTTGTTTGCCGCATCTGGTCTTGCAATATCTTTCACTTGTGTATACACAAATGTGACTTTCCGAGACAGTGTACTTAATAGAAACAAAGTGGTGTCCTGAATACTCCACCAGCTCAAGCATCTATATTCTCATTTAGAAGATAATTTTGAAAATCTGTGTACCATACAGGGAACGGGACAAAAGCAAAGGTTAGATAAATTGGCACAGGGATGGATGCCTTGACCCAAAGGCACCGAATCAACCAGTAACCAGAAGGGGCTTCTGGAAGTTTGGGAGATCTGAATCAACTTAGAGGCTTGTTTCATCCAGTCTTTACAGGTTTGTCGCCTGAGACCTGGGCCACGTCCCCAATGTACCTGATGTGTTTACACTCTAGACTGACTTTCACTTGCTGCGTATTTGGGATCAGTTTGAATCTGGTGAAATAGGATCAGATCTTAAGCCCGGCAAAGGTTTGCTGATTGTGTAGGGCCTGATTGCAGGCTTTTATAGAGGCACCAGGAGCCAAACTTGACAAGCTGCCTTTGGGTGTCTGATAAAAAAATCAACTCCAGCTTTCCTTTCTTCCAGGGAAATCCTGTTGCTCACAAATACCTGCTTAGAGTTTGAATACAGATGCGTGATCAGGGATTGTTCACTTAAAGCACTTTAAGAGTTGTTTATAGAGGCTTTATCCATTTGTAAAATTTACTGGTTAGTACAAGCAGGGACTATTTTTTTGGGGAACCATATCATTATGTTAGGAATAAAAGTGGAAATGAAAAATAAAGGCCAAACCAATGACTTATGGGGCTCAATGGAGTATTCTTGTTTAATTTTGTTTCTATTAATTTTTTTCTCTCTCTCCAAGGCAGCATGACAGCACTAAACCACTCAGATTATAGTTTCTTTTTTTTTTTCTCCCTCTCCTTTCTCTGTTTTTTCTCTCTTTTGTTTCTCCTCTGATCACGGCAGTCGGTTCTGGGGTTGGAGTGCAGACGGGCTGTCGAAGCACCCCCCTCCCCTTTCTCAGCCTAACTCCATCCCCACTGCTCCTTCCCACAAGACTTTCAGACGCTCTTACTCTCCCAGGTAACAAGCTACCTGTTAAACCAACTTGTCTGAGGTGTCACAGTATTATTTACCTTTCATACTGTGGGATTGGTTCAAATGTGGGAAATGATTTGCAGAGGCTTTGGTTGGAAAAGGAAGAGAGATGATGATAGCTTTCAGAGAGCGGAGGTGGCAGGCAGCCGCTTGCTCACTGCTTGAGGAAGATGCGGCATGCAAGTCGGGGGGGAAAAAAAGAGGTGAATTTTTCCAGGCTCTTCCTCCCTGCCAGGTTCTGGAATGGGTGTACGTTTCACAGTTGGTTTCCAACGCAGAACGCAGTTGCTGAGCACTTTCGGCAGGCACTGGTTGCGTTACGATAGCACGGGTGAGGTCTTTCAACTTGGCTACACTGTACAAGCGGCACACAAGTACTTTCAAACAGGCAAATACAGCTCAGTAGTGGTTTCACATCTGCGGTAGTGAATATCCGTAGGACAATGAAGATGAAGCTTGCATATATGATTTTACCAGCTGCCTGCACACTGTGATTGTGGAACATCTTGGAAATTTGTAGTATTGAAATTAAAATTGTCCTTACCTACAAGATTTAGAGGTTCGTGATTGCTAATTTTGACATCTCTTCCTCCTCCTGTGCCCTCAAATTTTGTTCCAATCTGCATAGAGATCTTTAATCAATATACTGGACTACAGCTGTGTGCTGGTTTTAATAAAAAAAACCAAACCAACAACCTTCTGAATACAAATTTAATTTCAGACCTCTATGCTAAATTCCTTGGATTTTTTTTAAGTTTATACCCTGACAACAGGCTTTCTGTAGATGTGGTTTCTCCTGACTTAAATGTACCTATTACCTGAGGAAAGACTATGTATAGTCTTTTCTTGAAGCAAGAAGTTCCTAATGAAAAACTGTTGAAAGAAAAGAAACCAAATTGTTCTTTGAGGGCTCAAAATTTGGGAATCTGTGATGTCTGAACAAGAAAATAGAATCCTGTGGTCTGTACCTCTGTGAATACCTGCAGAATTAAAACTTTAAATTAGTGTTCTGACTGTTCTGGGACACTTAAGTTATCTGTGGAAGCAGATCCATGTTGATTTTTGGAGTAAAACTAGTTGAGAATTTTTTTTCCTCCTTTCATTAGCTGACACCAAAGTTTGGAATCACTTGACACTGGACTTGGCAGCCCAGAGCCTGAAAGTGCAAGGAAGTGGGCTACTGTGTACTGCTTGAGGATGCTAAACTGTTGATTACTTACACATAGTTTGGATAGGAAACTGAATAATAGTTTATGGAAGTAAAATGTATTTCATGTCAGACTGGAAAACTGCCAAATTGTATCTTGATAAACTTTTAGAGAGCTGCATTGTTTTAGTGCAGCAGCAGATGGAAAATAATGTTGTGACATCCCTGAACACTGCTCATCTCTACTCATTTCTTATTCATCCTGTGACTTTCCTCTAGTTTTCTGCATGGATCATAATTTTTTTTCCTTTTGTGCCTTTTTTTTTTTTTCCTGAAAGGTGGGTGTAGTTCCATTTTATTTTTTATTCCCGCATCGTGTTGTTTGTGAAGTATTCCAGCACACATACTGTCAACAGACGCGTGTGTTCACACGTAGAGTTTTTGTTCATGTAGAACACAGCCACAATGCGATCTTCTATGCAGGCTTACTCTTGACGTATGAAATCACTGGATTCTTTAGATTTTTATTAAAATGTGGTTTTGTGCTTTGAAAAATGTATCAGATTAGTGGCTCTTTGTTGAGAAATTGCCCTAGTCCTTTAGCATTGCAGAGTCTGCACCTTGGTCTAGTCTTTGGTAGCAGTGTAGGGCAAAATTCACCCCTGAGGAAAGAAGTGATGATTTTAGCAGAAGATTTGCTATTAGTATATCTGTGACTATTTCTCTTTTTGTGTGACCTTTGGTAAGTCTTGTCATCTCTTGGTGTGGGTACACGGGTACAGTCACATGTATACTTTCCTGAATAGTGGTTTCATTGCTTACTTAAGTATTGCATGAAGAACCCCTTAAGATCTATGAATTAAACGTGCTTGAGCTCAAAATTAATATTTTTGAGATCATATGAAACAAAGGTGGTTCTATCCCTGCCTAATACTTATAAAGAATCTAGGAACTGCTTTCACTTTTGTTTGGAAAGCCATCACAGTGTGTTAGTTTCATTCAGTTGTTTAAAAGCCCTAAATACTTTGACTTCTGTAGGCTTATAAACAGCTTTTGTTTCCTGGTCTTGGTCTGTTCTTTAAGTGGTTTCTCTTTCTTCCTGGCCAGATGGACACTGTTTAAAGTTGGAGTTGTTCTTTGGTTTCTTTGCCAGAATACACGGTGCGGATGCTTGTGTGCGCGTTGCTTGGGAGCCAGGGATTATGGCTATTTTCAGTGTGTTAATCCTGAAGGAATCAGGCAGCATCAATCTTATCCTCTGTCTGAAGTTCCTGAGTTTCTTCCAAAAAAAAAAAACCCAAAAAACAAGTGATTCTAGATATTTAACATCCTACTTCTAGTTCTATTGGAAATAGTAGCTGTGTACCCAGGATTCAGAAGGGATTTTATGTTGGGTTTTTTTTTTCCCACCTACCTCACAGGGAATCTTTCTTTTGTGGAAAAGGAAGAGTTCTTTGTTCAGCCATCCTCCTCCAAGCCTGTCCTGTCATCATTCCCCAGCTGTTAAGAAATAGTAATTCACCCCTGTAGGGAGCCACTTCTTGCCATTTATTGACAAACAACTTGATGTAAATGTTTCAAATTCTTTTGGTTTATTTGCTTCTGGCTCTACTAAGATCCGAGACTCCTCCAGAGAAATTGTTCTCGGTTACTAGGTCTCTTCATTAAATCTCTCTTCCAAGAGAGATTTAATCAAATCAAACTCAACTTCTCTTCCTAGATAGAGCAAAGCCCTGCCAATAATGCCTTTTCATTTTCTCCAAGCTTGTAGGAGCTTCTCTTCTTAGCTACATCTTTTCATATCATCTACCTTTGCATGCCCAGTGTTTTTTCATGGAACTTAATTTTGGATAACTCCTCAAGGAATCCTCAAACTTGCGTGGCTTTATGCTGCTGAGGAATTTCTGAGGAACAGACAGACTGCAAGGAAGCATCAGATTTGAGTGAGAGAATTCCCAAACTTAAGCTCAATACTAACATGCTTCTTTTATCAAGGCATCATGCAAGTGGTTTTGGTTCTACTACTCTATAAATGAAAATGGGACACCTTAGACTAAGGTTTGCGTCAAGATACATTTTCCTTTCCATTTAAATCTGTCATATTTAGATCCATTAATAGAATATATTTGATATGTTAAGAAACATAAATGTCTGATTTCATTTCCACCAGCTGTCACAACCCTTTGAGTTCTCATAGTGATCGATTTTGTTTTCCTGTTTAAACAACACCTTTACCATGCTGGGGATAGGCCTTTTGCCTTACAGAAGCTAGCACGCTCACTGCTATGGAATGTAACAAACAGTGGACCTGGTTTCCCCTCACAGTGATGTCAACGCCACTGGTTTCAGTGGACCTTCTCCTAGAGTTAGCCCTGTTTGAGGGGAGACTCAGACCCGAAGTCTGCTTTGATTCCATCCGTGTTTTGTTACGAGTCACTGTTAGAAAGGGTGCACCAAATCATCTGTCTCCGACTTGGCATTGTTTTTGTTAACAGTCAAAAGCGGATTCCAATTTCATATGTAACATTTCATATACGTTTGGTCTTTAGTATGCTGGATTATGACACGGAGAACCTAAATTCTGATGAAATCTACAGCTCTCTTCGTGGAGTCACAGAAGCAATTGAAAAATTTAGTTTCCGTAGTCAAGAGGACCTGAATGAGCCAATCAAACGTGATGGAAAGAAAGACTGTGACATTGTAAGTATTCAGTTGATTAATGACCCCAGATAGGTGAAATTTTAAAACACCGTGTTCAAACCTGGCTTTGGATTGTACAAAAGCCAGTTAATTCCTGCTGTATTCTTGCAAGTGTCTTTGGTTTATTGGTTGCTAATTTCTTATAACTAAGTTATGGTCTCCCTCTAATGTTTGAACTCTAGCCACCTGTGAAAGGTGCTCACTGCGTTTCTGAGGGAGTCTCATGCACGAAGGAAACAGTGCTAGTGTTCCTCAGGCTCAGCATGGCTCAGTGATGGCTTTTTCATGGAGTGTGTGTAGTCGTGTCTGTAATGGGAAATGTTAGTTCTTAAAATGTATGGGTGGTTTCCCTCACAGGCTTATTAATTCCTCTATAGGAAGGACCCATAATCACTGTGAGGGCACAACTCATGTGGTACCTTATGCTGCATGAACGCTTACAGTGATCTACCATGTGAGATGCCATTTGTTTTAATTAAATACGTGGACTTCAGAATTTACAGGAATCTTAGGCAATGATCCTTATGGGTCCCTTCCAACGAGATATTCTATGGCAGTTTTGCTTCCTATCTGGACAACCATGTTTAGGTTAGTAGATTAAGTTAGCCTTCAAAGCTAAAAATTCTTGGTCCAAGATTTTCCTTCAAGATCCTTCTATTGTTCATTTCATGTTAGCTTGTTAAACATCACCCAGTCCCCTTTATCAGTGGGTTTTGACGTTCCATGAGGAAGATGTTGCTTTTGCTTCCTTTCCCTTTCTTAGCAAATTTGTCCTGTTCCAGAGCTTATGATCTTTGCCAGCTTGTGCAGTTTTAGCAATATTAACTTAGATTTAGGAAGGTTAGCATAGCTTTTTGCCCTATGATCATGAAATATTTTTGGAACAGTTGTAGTTATGTAAGGGAAAGAGGTGGTAGTCTAAGTTTTACTTAAGCATCACATACGTGTAAACAGGTCCATGCATCTTCATATTGGTGGATGAACTCCAGAAAAGCTACAGCTTCCAGAATTTGAGTAGTCTCATGTATTTTCTGTCTGTTTGACTCCCCAGGGGTCTCGAGATGGTGGCCTCGCTGTGCCTACCAGCGACGTCCGTGGAAGCAGTGACATTGTGGAAGGTGGAAGGATGGCTCTAGATAACAAAACCTCCCTACTTAACACCCAGCCTCCCCGCGCCTTTTCAGGGCCACGTGCTCGAGAATATAACCCCTATCCTTATGTTGACACAATTAACACTTATGACAAGACTGCCCTGAAGGAAGCAGTGTTCGATGATGACATGGATCAGCTTCGGGACGGTTTGTATCAGCATTTCTCGTTAAAACTGCAGACAGCTTGCTCTGTTCCTGGTATATTTGTGTATGGGTAGTGCTCTCAGATGCAGGCCTGCCCATGCATATGTTGTGTATTACTTTGCAGCTGAGTCGAGGCTCGGGATGAAAATACTCGGTGTTCTTGTGTGCCAGCAGAACCTGATCTGCGGCTGTTGAGAAAATGTTATACTGCAGTTCTAATTTTTGTTTGCCTAGAGTTTCCCTCAAACCTAGTCCCTTAAGCATCTAAATGCATCTGTAGGGATGCTGTTTTGGGGACCTTGCACTCTTTATGAATGAAACATCTCACTCAATAGCTCGTTGTTACTGAGCGTTTCACTTCACTTAAGTGATGCTGCACCTTAGCTTTATTCTCTTGCAGTACACTGATGAGTCACTGTACTTTGATCTAAAGGTCATACATGTGATCGCTGGTTTTGGGTGTGTGTGTCTGGGGAAAAACTGGCAGTTCTCATTTTGTAGCAGTAATTGGAATTGGATGAAATTCAATTGTCATCTCTTCCTGGTTCATTAGAAGCCATGTGCAGATTCATGAGCTGTGTTATGAACTCAGGTGAAATTGTAGGCTAGTTGGTTTTTCTTGCCTGCTTAACTGAGGCCACCTGGGATTTGATGCATTTTTGGGGTGGCCCTTGTTATGTGCACTTTGTTCTGTAGAGTGTTAGTAGTCTTGGCGTCTTTGCTATTTTTTCCCATTTCCCCAAATGATTTGCTGCCATTTGTCCTAGAAGTACCCATTGACCATTCAGATTTGGTGGCTGATCTTCTGAAAGAGCTCTCCAACCACAACGAGCGGGTGGAAGAGCGGAAAGGAGCTCTCCTGGAACTGCTAAAGATCACAAGGGAAGATAATCTCGGAGTTTGGGAGGAACATTTCAAAACCATTCTGCTCTTGCTGCTGGAAACGCTTGGAGACAAAGATGTGAGATGTAGATTTTTGTCTTAACTCCCCTGTACATTGCTTCATCAGGGGTGATAGCTCCTCCATGCTGGTTTAAATGAAACCATTTGTAAGGCACCTCATCAGTGAAGCTGCACTGCTTGTGTCTTTCTTTTGAAGGTTGACGACTCTCCTTTTGTTTTCGGCATGCTCAATGATGAATTTTAAGCGATTCTGAAGTGTTCCAGTTTTCCCCTCTCCCTCTGACGTGTTAGTAACAAAAAACTAGGAAACTGAACTAGAATCCAAAAAGAAGTTATCTTCTAATCTTGTACAAAAACTATCAAGATTTCAGAAGTTGTTCTCTTCCAAGTTAGGATGAAAGTACAAGCTCTTAACTGTATCATACCCATTCCCCAAAAAAGGAGAATAACGGCACCCTAGAATAGATTAATTTTTTTTGCTCTGTGTGGTTTAAAGATCCAGGCTATTAGATCTCATGGGATGGGTCTTTGTTTCTTGCAAAAATGTCATCAAGAGCAAACTGCTTTTATAGGGGATCTTGTTTTGAAGTGTTAAAAAAAAGCTGCATTATTATGACAGCTTTATACTTGATAGCTGATCAAAGTGGTAATTTACAGGCTAGACTTTTTCCACTGGGGGCTATTTTTTCAGCTTGCAGCACAATGCTACTTGGTAAAGGCTCAGCACTGCTGCGCCTTCACATCAGAGCCATGATCCGTCTGAATGTTACAATATTTAGGCTTCAAAGCACTGAAGCGCTCACAGTTCTTTTTTTTGTTTCATGTGATTCAAAATCCATTGTATTATATTTCTTGTGTAGTTTATGGCGGGGCTCTCAGAAATTTTAATTCTGAAGCGGTGTAGGTGGCTGACAATTTTGCAGTCATTTATAGTGTAAGCATGAGCTGCTCTAGTCCTATGTGTTTAATCATAGCATCATCACACACGTTATCACAAGATATGGTTGCTTTATCTAAGTACATGTGAATTGATATTGCACGGGTTTTGCAGATGAATAGCAAAGGACATGCTTTAAAGGCTGAGTATAGACTAAAGTAAGTATTCCTCTGCTGAAATGATAGAATCTATTTGGAGTGGCCACAAGCCAAAAACAGTATAACAGTTATGAAATTGAAGCAGGTGTTATAAATCCCTTCTGCTAATGATCTTTTGATATAAAGGATTAACAGATAGGTCAGTGTTGACTACAATGACTGTTCTTCAAAGTAATTTCCATAGGAGTTACAGGAAGAGAGTCGATTTTCCTGCATTAGTACATGAGAAACAGCTTTGTTGTATGGATGGAGCCCAGTTTGATATCCACAAAGCTAAGCAAAAGAGGAAGGGCAAAACAAATATGATCTGAGCTTCTTTGTAGATTCATGTAATGCAGACATGTTGCTTTGGGTACAAATTTGTACTTCATTGCCAAAAGAGTATAGAATTTAACAAAATAGTCATTCTGATTCTTGTTTCTGTGACAACAGTCATTTCATGTGAATTTTTGTGCAAAAGCAAGCAAGGAGACCAGTTCTGAGTTTTAGTTGTATTAATTACATTCCTCACTCCACTGGAGCTGGTAGAGCGATATATGATTTCCAGTGGCATAGGGAGCCATGAGATTTTAATTCAAACTACAATTTTGAGAAGTGACTTTTTCTAATGTGGATTTCTCTTGACACAGCATTCGATAAGAGCCCTGGCGCTGCGAGTCCTGAGAGAAATCTTACGGAACCAGCCAGCAAGGTTTAAGAACTATGCGGAGTTGACTATCATGAAAACACTGGAAGCACATAAGGATTCCCATAAGGAGGTGAGTGAGCTTTTCAGTGTTACTACTGGGAAAGCAATATGGACCTGTTGGAGAAATGTAGGAACCATGAGATTTAACAGGCAAACACGTTGACCCATCTTGTCAGTGGAACAAATTGCTATTAAGTCTCCCAAGTATGAAGACAGGATTTTTACGTGCTGAAGCAGGGAGGAAAAAAGTTTGAGACTGACAGAGCTGTTTAAGTGGATTTGGAGCTATCTGGAATTATAGGCCACTGTTTAGCAACTTCCTAGGATTTCCTCGCACATGTTTTAATAATTTTGCGGAGCACAGTGGGGCACTGTGCTCCCTCTGTCTGTACAGGTAAGGATAGGAAACGTACTGGAGAACACAGAGCCCAGGTGGAAGGAGAATTGTGTGTGAAAACTGAGTGATGATATAGGGCCATGTTGGAAAATTGGGAACTGGTGAGTAAACAGGAGAAAATGGACAAAGAGGCTATGCTGCTGAAAAGAAGCTGGGGCAGAGGAAGAAACAGAGGGAAGGGTGAATTGCATTTTCCTTTTTCCTTTTCCTCGTATATAAAACGGAAAGAATTCTTCTGGAGTAAAATAAAAATAAAGGCACATGATGATAACATTTAAAGTAGATAAATGCAAATTACGTTTAAAGTCACTCTTTGTAGAATGACTTCCAAATTGGATCTTTTAATCTACCTTGTGCATGTTGCAAGATTGAACTAAACCTTGGAAGGTGCCACATGAATTTCTCTATATGTCTGTGATGACTTTGTTACCAAAGTCCTTGCTTTGAAATCTAAGCCACTTACTCTTCTGTGCAACAGGCTTGTACTAAACTAGCAATTTTAGGCATCTCCGTCTGCAGAGCTTTAGCTATGAAAAAGATCATTGTATAGATCAGACTGCTCCAGAGCATTGCGTAACTGGCACAAGGTTATGTTAGCTGTGCATAGCAGAAGCTTTACTGTTTAAAAATCAAAACAAAAAAAAAAAAAAAAACCACCCTCAGGAAAAGAAACTAACAGGCTGGATTTCTCTAAATGCAAAAGTAGAAAATGTTTAATCCTTTAGTGAATGAGGACTGCTGTACTCTGCCTACCTTCCTCTCCTTGATTTAGAGCCTTTGCACTCCTATCATTTTCAGTTCAGAGTAATAAGAAGCAGTTGTAAATTGATTTCCTGATAAAGCAGTCAGACAAAACATTGTGTTCTGAAGGAGTGCCTTTTATTGGCAGGTTTTCCTGGTTGCATACTTCTCGGCTCACCTTGACTCAGTGCCCTTTATATTATTTTTTTTTCCTGAGAGTCCTCCAAAGCTGCCATTTCTAGCAGGACCTTTTCAGATTGTCTCTGGCATGGTTTTTAATGTCCCTCAGAACTCACTGTCCTCGTGGGACTGGTGGTTTTATAAAAATCAAGCACAATGTTGAAAACATGACACTTTATGCCTCTGTACTCCCCACACTGTGTTCTTCATGCTTGTGGTATGGAAAGGTTCTTCAGGATTTGCATGAGGTGCCTCCAGAGGAAAAGCAGAGAAGAGTAAGTCTTTGCTACAGAGAAACCAACACTCAAGCTGGGAAGGAAGACGTGAGTTTAAGAAAGGTTTCCCAACGTGCACTTGGGTCTCTACATGAACTAAGCTAAAGATATGTCTGGAAATATACTTTAGATATTTTTACCTGGTGTTGGGGCTTGCTGATTCAGTTAAGTCTGAAAAATTAACTGAGAGTCCATTTGGGCATGGCTCAGTTGGTCAAACTCATAGCCCTGGGCCAGAAGGTCACTCATTCCCATCCCATGGGGGCCCTCCAGCTCGCTCTCACTGCTGACTTCACGGCACTGCTCTCTCCAGGACTGGGAGGAGGAGCTGCCCTTTGACTTGATCCCGCTGAGCGGGAGATTAGGTGGAGATTCACCAGTTTGAAGGGCACTTTCAAAGAATAGCTGAAGAAGGAAAGGGAAGGGAAGATCTAGTGGTCTGTTCTACAGTTTGGGGTTTTTTCCACTAAATCAGAGCAGTATTAAGGGTAGTGGTGTACTGTCATAGACTATGCAAAATAAAACCTTCCTCTGTACTGTAAAAACTATTTTGAGGAAAGGTGCTATATAATTTGGTTAGGAAAGTGTTAATCCTTGTTCCAGTGATGCCCTGATAGGATGTCATTCCAGGGTTTGTTATGTTTCTGGGCTGCTTCTGCATTGTAGTAGAAGACAGGAGTGATCCTGGATTTATAGTTTGACATCCTTTGGTATGTAACAGGCTGCGTAAGTCAGCAGAACATGACTGCTTTGAGCTAGCTGTATCTGTTTCAATCTTCCTTACCTGATTTTCCCCTTCAGCGCAGGGACTGCTAATTGCCCCAAGTTACTGCTCCCATTTTCTGTTATGTATGGTCCATGGAGAATCAGTCTAAAGTGACCAGACAGGAAAGAGTTTGAAGAGGAGCACGGTATAGAACCCTTAATCTTGGGTACTGTCTCCAAGAAGTCATTCTATTAAGGGGCAGTTCTTTGGAAATCAAGAAGGTTCGTCTTCCTAAATTCCAATATTGCTGCTATTCAGCACGGTCAGGAGGGATCAAATAACATATATTTAATATGTTAATAACCAACATATTCACCACCCAGCAAATATCACCCCCTCCTCCGTTTGAGTGCTGATACCTAGTTAAAGATTGTCTGAAACAAAAGAGTGGTTTTATTCCAGATTGTGTAATTCAAAGTATCAGAACAGTGTTAGTGTAGTTGGATGTCTTGGGATGCTTGGATAATTGGCTGTGTCCAAGCTGCAGTCTTTAGACAGTTGAATCTGTTGCTGAAGGCAAGGTCTAGGATCAGCGGGGCAGCACAAGCGAAGAGCAACACGTTTTGTCCCAGGGACACAGTGGAGAGAAACGTGGTACGTCGAGTTGGATGCTGAGTCGCACCTTGTTGTGAGCGCAAATGCAGGAGGTGGGCAAAGCATGGACCTCAGTGGAGGTTCAAAATTAATGTGGCCCTAGGCTACAGACTAGAAGACTCTGGGTTGGGATCCCTGTTTAGTTTGCATTTTTTAACTTCAGCCTGTTTTTGTACTGTTTTTAGTATAACAGTCTATTCAGTGCTGTTGATTTAATGGGGTGATGTGAAGAGTCAAGCCTGCTTCAGTCGTAACTGTAAATATTTATGGGGGTTGACATGTAAATGCCTTTCACTTACTTTTGGAGCATTAGAATGTAATTGAAGTTGTGGACGGTATTAAATCTTGTTGATTTTTATCACTCTTTGTTTGGAGTTATTTGGAAGAGAACCATCTTTCTGTTGCCAATTAGTTAATATTAACTCATTTGTTCCAGTGTAGTTACTCACCCATAACTAAGGAGAGATGCTGCCTGCTGACCCAATACCATTGATATGACATTGCTTCAGATTCATACCGGCAAAATGAGTATAAGTTGTTCTTATTGAGTATATTAAAACAGAAATAGTTCATTATCTTGGGAAATGGTTACAAAGTAGAAGTCGGGGATAGCTAATTCCCTGCTTCTGTCTCTGCCACTCTGTTTTTCTCTGCAGCTAAGCCTACAGACCTAGCTGATGCATATTTTCTTTGTGTAAGGAAAGGATGTTGTGCCATGTCTTAGATATCTTATCTTTGGTCTTTCATTATCCAGAAGGTCCATAAGCATAATTGGGATGTAACATTCATTGTTGTAACCCTCTAAAAGAGGGTGAAAAAGGAAAAAACACAGCTACCCATTAATTGTAGATAATTGTTACTATCTTGCTGAGGTGCTTTTAGACTGGCCTCTGACATTTATAAGATGATTTGCAACTGTCCTCTGATGATGGTATGATCTACGTAGGTTTCTGCAAAATGTAGCTTGCTAAAGAAGAAAAGTATTAAATGATCACAGTGTTTAAGGTTAATTGAGATATAGTCCATGCTGGAAGCTGCCAAGTGCTGCAGCTTGGCAGTTGTTGACATTTCATAGTATATGTTTATGGGCTTTTTCGTATTCCCAACACGTTTCAAATACTTAGTGCACAGAAGAAGCAGTCTAATCTACTTCATCTCCTCTGAATCCCTTATAAAAATGACATTGTTTTTTCATCTGCTTAGCACTCCCCATTGCTGAGTCCACTTCCTGCTTTGAAACCAAATTCTTAATTGTTTGTTCCTGTCTGGATCAGACTGTAAAGCCTTCAGGGATGGGAGTTTGCCTGGCTAGGTGTACTGGTAAGCCTCCATCCCCTCCAGCTTAGATTATGCAGGCTTTAAGTAACCACCTCTAGGTGGCAAAAATTGGCTCGAAAACATAGGGGCATGCCTTGTAAGCCTGAAAGCAAAACCTTGTTCTTCTGCTTAATAAACTTCTCGGGCACTCTGCATGTTTCACAATAGCGTACAAAGCCTCTAAGTTTTCAGCAGGGTTTTACCGACACTGCCTCATCCCCTATGACTTTCTGCAGAGATGGTGCAGCTAGCAATCGTGGCAAAGTACTTCAGCTTATGGTCCTACATACAGCTCGTATCCAGGTGTACAGGTGCTGCTCCGCTGAGATCCCAGCATGTTACACCGATGCCCTGGGTAGCCTATGAACCTGGCATGTTCTGCCTTAGGCAAGTCAGGACGTATTTTTTTTCTTTCCTTATTTGCCAGTAGTTTGTGTCACTTCAAAGCAGAAACGAAACCATCCAAACCCTTTAGAAAGCTGCTGCATATTGACCAAGAGCAGATTACCACAAACAAGCTGCTTGCTGCAGCCAGCAGGCAGCTTCTGTGATACACGGAGAGTAATAGCTGAGCAGAAGAGGTTATGCGGAAGAGATGGAGTCTTGGTTCTGGCTGTCTTAAGCGAACAGGATCCCATGGCTGCAGTGCACTGTGAACCAGGTAAACCAGTGGGAATTGTGATCCAAAGTTTGTCCAGCAAATTTTGTAGAACGTCAATGTGCTTTTCTACTAAAAGAAAGGGATCTGTGACAGGTGGCTGTCTTGATCACACTGTTCCCAATACTGCACATCAGCATTTCCCCTCCTATTGAAATCAGAAAGCATTTCACGTGCGTATTTCTGGGACCTGCACCTTTGGAGCTTACTCCTTTATAGCATTAAGGAAGATGTTGTTAGAGATGAACCTCCTGCCCTGTGGGTTACACCTCTCTAGCTTCGTGCATGTGAATATGGTTCCTTCCCTAAAGCAAACTGGGTGGAAGTATAACCATTTTTCTCTTCTGGGAGACTCACTGGAAAGGTATTAAAGCACCACAGGTGTCTTTTTAAGGAACCCACCAGCAAACACAGCTTATGTCGTGCCAGCAGAAGTCAGGCTGAATCTAGTCTCTCGCGTGTAGAGTGTAAGGCGAGCATTTGGAAAGGAGAAAAACCTGCTTCTTTAAGGCAAAGTGCTATCTTTAAATCTGCGTTCCTGGGCTACCTGCCCTGTGTTGAATTATATCGAACTATCCTGTTCAAGCCACGGTTTGCTCTAAGCTTTTACTGGGAGGTGAAATCATGTTTGTGACATACCTTATGCACAGCTTAGTGTCTGTGTTTTTAAAACACTGCAGGCTCTCTTTAGTCTTGCACATCTTGCTTCATCGCCGCCCTTTTGAACTCACTGCTTCCAACCGCCATCATCATTTTGACAGCTTTGCTAGTTTTCTTTCATATTTCTGAGATCACTGAGAATAATTTTATTATGTTAGACAAAAAGTTTGCTTCACTTCATACCTTATCCTGACTGACTAGCAGGAAGCAAGCATACAGTGATGCTTCCCTGTCGATATCCTCCCTCGTTCCAGCTGTCTGAAGCTTGCAGCCTTCCCATGCTGCGAGGTTCTGCCTGCCTCTCTGTCTGTTTTGGCCTTTGGTTTTTCTTCAGTAAACTTGTCTATTTTTTAATCCTCTTGTAACAATGAGCTCCACAGTCTGCGCATGTACTGAACAGCACTCTTTTCCTCAAATTTAAAGGATGCGTTTCATAACCGCTACTTCTTGTGGAGTCTGCTGTTGGTATGAGCCTTATGGGGCCATTCCTGTCACTTCCCACTGTGTATCTGTTGATCTTAACTCTGAAGATGGGAGGAAGAACTGTTGCTTGATGCTGTTTGCTCCTTTCTTCTGCTCCTTTTAAGGCTGTTTCACTCTGCTGGTCAGGTTAAAGCCCTGATTAAAAAAGATATTTGATTTTTTGATATTGTACGGTATGTATAATTTGCAAGACACAAGCGTTTGTGCCTCACGGCAAAATATCTTTGCTAAACTCTGCTATAATTGCATGTTCTTGCTGCCAAATGACCTGGCAGTTTGTATCTTTTGATAACGCGCTTCCCTCTATGTGGGAATGCTGCTGATTTCTGTGGCGTTTCCAGGTGAGCGGGACTCTGCGAGCGCTGTGTAAGTATCCAGAGACGTGCTTTCCCTTGTGGGATGCCGAGTCTGTCTGGGTGGCTGAATGTATTATTCTGCCAGAGCCAGGAGGAAAGACCTTTTGGATGGGGCTGGTACTTGCATTGCAGAACGGTGGCATTTGGCTTTCTGTGCCGGCGGGGATGTCCTTTTGGCTGGCTCTCAGCCGGTACTGCCCTACCCCTTCCTACACCCTGTCCCCTGCCAGCCCTTTCCAAGGGAGCTGGGAGCTAGTTACCTGCAGAGGCTCTGATTCAAGCAAGCATGTAAGCACATGCGTGAATCCCATTGACGTCAGTGAGACTTCAGCATGTTATTAAAGTTAAACAGACGCTTAAGGGGTTCGCTGAAGTGTGGCTTAGATGCAGACGCCGTCTGCCAGATGTGCTCTCGGAAGACTTGGACGTCTCCCTGGTGTTGTCACATTTACAAGCTAATATCGGCAGGAAGCCTACTGGACATGTGTAATACGTCCTTCTGTATTCGGAGGGAAGGCACTTCAGGGAGAAGTGATGTGAAATACCCAACCGCTGTGTAAATGCGGCCAGATCCTCGCTAGAAACAGGCAGCTTTGCTGAAAGGAGGACTTGCAGGAGCATAAATAAATCCTGCACCTTTACAGCTTTTCTTGCTGACCTTAACGATGTGCAAAATATGTATGACCTTTGTTGCTGTTTGAGCCCTCACTTGTTGTGTGAAAAATTACAGCTGAAATTACAGCTTAAAATTACATTTTAACCCCTTGTGCTTGGAATTGGTTAATAGGCTTTTTAAAAAAGGTTTTGTCTCATGCACTTGCCTCATACCTGCGACTTAATGTGCATGGTAAGCTATGCAAACAGGATGTGGAGCTGAAACCCAAATAGAATTACTCATTGAAATTTTTACCTACTCCAGTACTGTTTGGAGTTTACAGTGGTATATTTGAGATCAGAGTGTGACCTTAGGTGCATACTAAAGTATTATTGCTTTCTTATCAAGTAGGATACCAGGAGGATTTAAGGTTCAAACAAATATTTAATTTTTTTAGTGAGTTGTGATATATATGCAAGCTTTCCTTTCTGAGGGTGTCTGAAAACATTTACTAACAGTAATTGGAATTGTTGCAAAGCAAAATCCCGAATGGCCTGTGTCCATATAGGTATAGTTGCTGGGGGTTTTTTAGCTTAAGTGACTTGCTCGTGAGTGTTGTTATATTGATTACAAGATATCTGGGCTCTCTAAGTCCTCCGCATTGTTTGTGGAAAGCTTGATGGTAGCAGTATTTCAGCACTGGGAAAGCCGACGTCAAAAGCTGTAGTGCCAAGAAGTGAATTCCTTTAAAGGAGACCTCCTGGGAGCTCCTGACTTCATCCACTCCGGCAATTCAATGCTGTGGTACCAAAGCATGGCATTATGGCATTAGGTTTCCCGGGAGTACTCGGGTGTTTCTCTCCTTTCCCAACAAAATTACATAGTGCTTGCTTCTAAGCTAGTACTAGCTTATGTAGAAAAAGATTAACTTTCATGCTTCTCATGTGTGAAATTGAAGAGAAATTAGCAAAGAAATAGCTGGAAGAGGGAAAACTTGCTGGAAGCAGGAAAACAAGCATTCTGTTCTGCTTGGTTACTCATTCACAGATCTTTCAGGATGAAATTTTTTGAATGTTGACCACATTGTGGATTGCCATTCTTTTTGGAATATGTTTTAGTGTTGTACTTAAATGCTGAGAAGGGCCTGAAGTAGACGGAGCAGTTTGACAGCTTTTATTCTGTAAATAGGGCATTGATACAGAAGCAGTTAAGGTCTCGGGGCTGCTTCACCATCCTGCCTGTACCTTGTGTGAGGTATCAGAGATCACTGTCACTGTTGGGTTTGCTTTAGGGGACGCCAAGAGCCAAGTGGAGGAGTTTTGTTATTTCAAGAGTGTGCAAGTATCTTCTGGCCATTCCTGTTTCAGGGAGGTAGCTGTCACCATGAGCAGAAGGTTAAGGATAATGGTGTGGCTGTGATGCTAAGACTGTGGGTGAAGCAGGCTTTGTAGATGGATATGATCTCTTCTGGTCACTATTCACTGCTGCTATCTTAAAATCAATTAAACCTTTCTGGAAGTTGTTTTGTAGTCCAGGCAGGGGGACATTCTTGTCCTAGTAAGGACTGAGATAACTTCCAAATACTCCCAGTTCATGTATTATCCACAGTAGTTACTTTAAAATAACGAAAGCTTGCCTTCTTTTGAGGTCTTGATAGAGCTACATCTGTCCATGGGTTGCTTTAGTCAAATAGAAATCCCGGAGTTTGATACCATGACAGTGTGTGGAAGAGGGGAACGAGGAGAATCCAGCAGCTATGGCTTCAGCCTAAGTTATGGGACACCTGTGGTTTGATTTATTTGCTGTTTTTTTTGCAGATTGCCTGGGACAGGTTTCTTAGTGCTGGTTGCAAAGTATTGACTTCAGACAACCCCAGGTAGTTCAACTTAGGATGAGTTCGAGAACTGGTGCTAGGCATTTGAGCTTCCCATGCAATCAGGAAAGAGGAGGTGTCTTGAAAGGCTGCATTAATGCTCCTGGGCTCAGAGTTGGGGACTGCCTGGGGCTAGCTGCGAGCATGAAAAATTTGTGAATGCTTCTTTCTTTAAGAAGAAAGTTGAGGTGTTGGATTTAAGCCTGCCCAGTGGGGTAGCTCCGTCCACTCAGGATTTACCCTCTGTTAAAAGTAAGCCCTGAGAAGAGGGGAGTGAGAAAAGATGAGCAAAAGCATCCTCCATCTTTTGTACTGAAACAAGAACATGGGGAGCAAAGAGTGTGTGATTTGTGGCCAGGAAGAGTGCAACCAAGGGGAAGCTTCATTTTGTTGCCTGGCAATTAGCACAGACACTTGAAAAAAAGAAAACCTGCCTTCCCATCCTGTTTTTTTATCCAATTACTGCAGAATGTAAAATGAATAAACTCTCAAGGGAGGAGAGACCAGAATAGGGTCTTTCCTCTTTCAGCTAGCTGTCCTGCCCACTGGGGAAGAGTGTGAAAGTTGTGGATTTGCCTTCCCTCAGGCTAAGAGTGGAATTTAATTTGGGATCTCCCTCGTCTTGCGTGACTGCTTTACAGTGTGGGCTAGTTGCAAAGGGTGGGTGCTACCGCTGTTTCCACTTGTTCTTCCTCCCATGTTTTATAGTGATCCCAGTGCTGCATTAATGGGTTAGATGTGCTGAGGGCACAGCTGCCTGGTCCGGGACACCCTGAAGCCTGTTTCTGTCTCTAGCCTGGTTTGATGACGGCATAGTTTAGCTGGGGAATGGCAGGACATGTCTGTGTAGGCATGGGTGTCTCAGCTTGGGCACTCAAGCACTCGTCGGGTGAGATGCGTACTAAAAGGTGCAACAGTGTCATTCATTGTAATGTTTAAGGAGAAAAAAAATTGTATTAAGTCTAAGCGGGTGGGTTTACATTCTCTGACAGTGGCTGGAGAGATGTTGTCCTCTTGCTTCTCCTAGGATGGGGGTGCCTATCTTCAGTGACAGGCGACTCTTTCAAACTAGCCACAACTTTGACACATTTACATTAGGCAGGATGGACTTCTTGCCACTGGCTGGAACAAAGATGTCACTGGAGGTGAAGGATGTGAATTCTCAGAGTCAATTGTCTCTTGATAGAGCCTCCTGTGGATCTGTTAATGAACATTCTTATGCATTTCCTGGCAGTCATTCCTAGTACACACCGGTGGTTTTGGCTGTGATGTGTGACCTCATTAACGTAAGGTTTTACTCTGCTTTCATTCCAGGTCGTCAGAGCTGCTGAAGAAGCTGCTTCCACCCTGGCGAGTTCCATCCACCCAGAGCAATGCATCAAGGTGCTTTGCCCCATCATTCAGACTGCAGACTATCCAATTAATTTAGCTGCCATCAAAATGCAGACGAAAGTCATCGAGAGGATTTCCAAGGAATCGTTGCATCAGCTCCTTCCCGATATCATTCCTGGGTTGTTACAGGTACAGAATCCCATGTCACAAATGCTCTTGAGCACAAACCACCAGCTGAGTAATTTGTGAGGTCTGTGACCTAAGAGAACAGTGGACCCTCTGGGGCCAGATTTTGCTAAAACAAAGTTTTAATTCCTCTAAGTTTTTTATAATTGAGCTTTTCATGTTTTAATGTATTAAGGAAAAGAAAACTCATATTCCAATGTGTATGTACCACAACTAGACGCCTTGGCCTGACTCAAATAAGCCAGTAGCAGCCGTGTAAGAAGTTTATTGAAAGTAGGAATTAGCTACGTCTTATGCTGTCTCAGTACCTCGCAAGCAATACATCTTGTAGTCTCCTTTAATTCTGCTGAGCTGTTCTGCACTTTGATCGTACTTTGCACTTGAATTTGAATCCCAGCAGGCAGGCTAGTTCTTCCCTCTTTCCTCTCTGAGATCAGGACTGAGCTACTCGCTGACTTCATTCACCCTCTTTCACAACTCTCTCAGGCTGGGTGGGGAGCTGTGTGTTTGCCAGTGCTAAGGCTTAGTCTTGCATTGTGAATTTAGCTTTCAGTGCTGGCTGTAGCGATGTTGTCTTCTGTTTCCCTGCACAAGCAGCTGGCAGCGCCAGCAGCTGGGATGAGGCTGCAAGCAGGAAGGAAATAAGGGGAGGTAGCAGTGAGGGAGGAGAGGGAATGTGTGTGTGTGTGTGTTTACTGGGGAGGGATTGTGACAGTAACAAATCAATATGAAAGGGGAGACATGTTTGTGTGGGTAAGACTTCAGTGGAGAACTGGGATAAAGAAGCCTCCTCATTGTGAGGTTAAAAAGCTGAAGGACAAGAGCAAAGTCAGAAATTCCCCTTGTGCATCCCAGCGTGTGTCCCAACTTTGTAGTGTCAACTCTTGAGATTCTTTTCTTAAATCTCAACCTCCGGGAATCAGGCAATTCTGTATTGATTTAAGCTTTTGTTATAAAAAGTTTTTAGCCATAATTCTCAGCGACAACAATCTGAACAGGGTAGCTTCAATGCACCAGAAAAGTCTGGGAGCAATACGCCTTTAAAAATGCAGTTATACTTCTTTTATTAAATCACATCTGTGTCTTAAAATGGATCTTGTTTCGGAGCCTAGTTTGCCGTTTTTCATCTTGGAGCTGCCAGTGATATTTCCTCACCTTAGAAACTCATAGTGATCGAGGCAATCTACTCCTCATGTTTGAGAAGTATTTTGGGATCCTTCTGGCTGAAGGACTGTGTGCGGAGGGAATCACCCATGTGCTTGTTTACCACGCCAAGGGTGCTGGCAGAGCGTTGAGGAGGTGAGAAGTGTAGACGTGGCAGCATGAGCACAAGCGTGCAGTTCAGCAGCCTGGAATGGGATCCCCGTGAGCAGATGGGGATCTCCACGCAAGAACAGGGTTTGGCTGGGGAGAGTCATGCTGCTTACCCTGGTCCCCACATGGACCCCTGGCTCCTCTGGGGTCGGGGGGGAGTGGAGCTGGGTCGTGGGGCACTCTCCCGTGTGCTGCATCTCAATACCCTCGGGCTGAAGAGAGCTTTGAACCTGTGTCATCTCTCAAGCTCTAGCTGTTGAGCTGATTTATTAAATGCAGGAAGCAGCTGCTTGCCTGGCAAATAAGTTGGTGGATGGAGAGGTGGGGTGATGGTCTTGCTGGCGCATGTGGAACAGGCTCTCCCACCCCAACACCCGCCAGGACACAGCCCCCTCAGGCCTCAACACTGTATGGACCTGCCTGCCCCGATGGGAGCGATTTGGGATGCACGCATAAGCAAAATGCCAGGCCCATAAAGAAACTCGAGGTCAAGCAGAGGCATCTGCTGAGTTCAGGAGCCTTTGGGCTGGGACCCAGAGCCCTGTGTCCCAGCTGTCCTCCCAGCAGTGGGCTGTGTCTCTGTGGGTGTTCCTCTGCTATGGGCCTGGGCTCAGCCTTTTTTCCACCTTCGTCCTCAAGCTTGATGTTTCTTTGAGCTCACCAAAGTCTCCTGCTTTTCTAGCTCAGCCCTCTGGCATTGCAAACTGTCACTTCAGGATGTATTTTGGCCCCGCAGCTAGAACATCAGCCCTGCTAGCGGGCAGCCTGGCAGCCCCAGCCATGCCGCATCCCTCCTCCCAGCTTTCCCGGCAGAGGTCACCCTGTGTCTGGAGGAGCGTCCCACAGCCTGAAGTGATGTCTGCGTTCCTCAGGGGGTGGCTGCTTAGTGATGAATCACTGCCTGAGTACAGGACTGATGTCACCAGCTGCTGAGTGACCTGGTGGCTAGCTTGAGCTCTCCTGCAGCTGCCGGAGGTCCAGCACATCTACAGGGGTCTTCGAACATGTTCTGTTCTCTGGTATTTCCTACTTGATAGGTAATCAAAAAGCTCCAGGTTATAGAGGCAGTCCATCTAACAGACCAGCGCATGTGTTAGTCATTGTGGATGTTATACGCAATGTTAACTTCATCTCCATCTGTAACTTTGCTCTCAGGAGCAGAATTGGTTTCCTTTGGGTTAGATTTGGGTCAAGAGGGACTTTTCTGAAGGCAAGCTGGGAGCACTCGTGCTCCTCTTCTTTGAGTCCTAATCATCCAGGATAACACATGGTCATCTGAACGGGACACAGGAGTGTGTGTATTTGGTAGAGTCCTAAGCTCATGTTGGGAAACTGTGTGTTGTTGCTTAATGCTGTAAATAACAAGATACTAATAACGTGATAGTAATAACTAATAATTTAAGGAACAAATAGGATGTATTGGGTGACTGTGTTCTCTCATTCTTTGAGTATTCAGGTTGCAAACTGTTATGTTGAGCAGGGCCTTTCTATTGATCTGTTAGGTCAGCCACATTTGCAAAATGTTCATCAGCTCTTTAGCGTATTGCTCTGGAAGGATGTTAGTGAGCGCTGTTTGACTTCTGACTTTTTTTTTCTTGTTTCCCAGGGTTATGACAATACGGAAAGCAGCGTCCGTAAAGCTAGCGTATTTTGCCTAGTAGCAATTTATTCAGTAATTGGAGAAGAACTGAAACCTCATCTCGCACAACTCACAGGAAGCAAGGTACAAAAGTAATGCGTCTCTGGTGTTTTCATAATAGCCAGCTGAAGGGATTGCACGACTATCGTCAAGACCAGTGGCTTCACGGTAGCTCTGGGTCAAGTTCCCCGTACTCTCTTAAATCCTATCTCACCCTGCCGAGCACCACTAGAACAGCACAGCACTTGCTCAGCAGTGTGAGCATTTGAAATCCCACTAAACAAGTTTTGATGGGGTTCAGGGATCGATTTCATGATGCGTTTGATCCTGTGAAACTGCAAGCTGCCACCGAGCGGGTCCTTCCCAATACAGCCGTGGTTACCTTGCCCCTTCGGCGCTGCCTCCGGGGGTGACTGTGCAGTGAGTTGGATCAGCTAGCTGCTCTGGCTGAAAAACAGATCTGCAATACAAATTGCAAGCTTGAGTGACCCTTCAAAGGACTTTGTGCCCTGGAGTCAGGTTAGCAGCAAAATTCCAAAATTCTGACCTGATGCTGCAAGTGAAACCAAGTCCCAATTCAGCTCTGTCCTTCAGCCAAGAGCTGGCATTTTGTGTTGAGGCAGGCGGTGTTTGATTGCTTTTCAGAGCTGCTCAGGAAGCAGTCACATGATTTCTTCTCTTGTTTAAAGTCGTCATACCCAAGATTTCTCTGAAATTTTAAGATGAATTCTGCATTTTTCTCTGAAATAGATCTCTGCATGTGAATAGCCACTTAGATCAGAGGGCTTTGTTGTGTTATTTTGAAGCAATAATTTCTTTCATGCGTAGGAAGTGTGGTGTAGACCAAAGCAACCTGAGACTGAGGACACTTGGATTTTATTTCTGAATTGAGTTGCCTTGTCCTTAAACAAATTACTTGTGCCTCCAAATTGCTCTGGAAAGAGACAGCTATGGGTGCTGAGGTTAACCTCATTATATTTGGGCAGTTAGGAAATCCCCCTATAAAATATTGTAGAGACTTTATTATCCCAGTATCCTAGGTGCCACAGACGTACTCCACCACGTAACTAACTATAAACATGTGAGTAATTCTGGGTTTACGCAGACTGCCTGCATGTTTAAAGTTGAACGTGTGCATGAGTCATTACAGGATCTGGAGCTAAGGTGGTAAGGCAGAAAAGCAAAACAAACCCATGCAAAGGAAGTGTATAGTCATAACAACTGCAGTTTCACTAGATGTACCAAGTTAGTGAAGATATTTAAATGTCATGGAAGATGAACATTTCATAAAGCATGGAGAGTTCAGGGTGTTTCCTAGGAGGGACTGTGGCTCTCGGATCGCTGGTGTGCCTGCAGCCCCACTGACCTCTGTGGGAATCCTGCTGGCCGAGACGGGGCTGCAGGACTGGGGTCTGTGAACCGATGGCTGCTGAACTGAAAGGCAAGAGGTTTTTCTAAATCCCATTAAATCTGTCTGTAACTGCAGTGGGACTAGGCATACCTTCCTGCCTCTCTCCATTCTGAAATACGCTCAGCTTTGCTTCTGCTTTTCCTCCAGAGGGCCCAGTGTCAGCTCGCTCAAAACTGAGTTCACCGCAGAACGCGAGTTTCAAGATTTGCAGTCGACTTCTGTCAGCCCGTTTTTCCCGGCATCTTCTCCTGATGTTTGTTTGTTTCTTTCTTTCAGATGAAGCTACTAAACTTGTACATAAAGAGGGCCCAGACCACCAACAGCAACAGCAGTTCCTCTTCAGATGTTTCAACGCACAGTTAATGGAGATATGTGGACATATGTGTAGACTTAGAAGCAATCAACGGTGCCTCTCAGAGACCTTTCTGCTACTCTTCACTGGCGCGCTCCATCAGCTCAAGGAGGCCATGCAGATATTTATTGCAATCAGTATTTTAGTCCTTTAAAAGCTTTTATGTAGAATCTTACTGGTATTGAATGTAAAGGAAGCAAGGTCTGTGTTGCAGTCTTCATTAAAAGTGAACAACAGAAAGCCATACTTAAACATATTTGTATAGCCTGCTGAAATCTCGGAAATATGTTTAGGTTAGCGTTCCAAAACTGAGTCCAAGAACCTGGGCACACGTAAAGGTCAAACAAATCTTGTTGGTTTAGTTCCTACCCAGTTCTGCTTTCTGTGCGCTAGTTACCTGCTCTCTCCCTGTGGCTGCAGCCGTTCTGGCTAGGTTCTCCTCCTCTTACAAGTCTTGTGGTCCTGTTTTGTACTCCCTGTTGCAGCTTGCCTAATGTGCAGGGCTCTCTGTGGAGATCTTTGCCGATGTGGCTGCAATTCCAGCCTCGGATGCTTTTAATACTGGGAGATACCAAGTGAGTAATGAAAAAGTAGGTTCTTTTAAAACATCTGAGTTTTTTGTACATAGTTCTTCTGACAGACCTCCGATGGGCTGATTTCTCTGTAACTGCTCTCCAGCCAGTTGTGCTGTGCAAAGCAGCTGAGCTTTTGCTCCTTTCATTGATTGTGTAAATATTTCTCCCCTTCCAACCCATTCAGCTCTTTCATATGCTCAAAAGTCTCTCCAGGTTACTTGTTATTCCCCAAAGGGAACCTGAGACCTGAGTCTGGGACCGATATCTGCGATGGGACACTGGAGTTAGGTGGGTGGGTGTTGGATTAGGCTCCGAGCATGTCCGTGGGTGGGCAGGGGGAGCTGGCGGGGCTGTATCTCAGCGCTGCCTTGAGGCTAGCTGCGTTTTTCTTGAAGTCTGTAGCATCAAAGGGCTGGTCTGCTGCTCTCACCTGACCCACCGGTGGTGGGTGGTGAACGGCTTTGTCCCCACAACTCCTTTGTGCTTTGGGCAAAATGTTCATCCCAGAGGACGGAAAGGGCATCTGAAACTGAACAAAAAGACCCCGTGGAAGCACCTGCTGGTCAACTGCCGCAGCTCTCCTCCTGTGCCTGAAGAGCCTGCAGTGCTGTCAGCTGCCTTCGGAAACCTCCTTCTTCCCGGCCAGCCCCGCGCACAGCCCGGCTGGGTGCTCTGCATTTTGGAGGGGTGCGGAGGGCCCTCGCTGGGCGCTGCTGTCAGCGCAGGGTCTCTGGGCGAGGGTGCCGTGGGGCAAACCTTTTTGCAGCCTGACAACACAGACCAAGTCGGAGCCAAACCAGCAACAGTCGAATACCCCACAAGCCCACCCTTCCCCAGCAGGAGACCCTTCTGTTTGCAAGGGGTGAGCTCCCCCTGCCTCTGTAACCAGGGGAAGCAGGAGGATGCTAGCGCTGTGTTTGGCCCTGGGCTGCATCCTGCCTGATGAGCATGCCCACCCCAAACCTGCGATGGCTCAGAACTGGGTTTTTGCCCCCCCCCCGGTGCCAGTGATGCAAGAGGATGGTTGACCTGCAGCTTGTGGCTGCAGCTGTGGTGATGGATGTGTGCTCCCTGGCTGCTCCCAGTGCCTGGGCCTCTCTCCGTTTCCCCTTTGGGGAGCTGAAGGGACACCTTGGCAGCATACTGAGAACCTGAGCTTCCAGTCCCGCAGCAGGGGAGTGCAGTGGGGAGGGTAAAGCCCCCTTGTCCGCCCTCTCCATCAGTTCCTCCCTGTGTGTCTCAGCCCCAGCCCCGAGAAGCTGTGCTGGGAGGTGATGCTTGGTGCCAGCTCCCCTCCCGGTCCCCAGCTCGGGAGGGGTTGGGGCTGGTGGGGACTGTGCCGGGATTGGGCTGCAAAGCTTGTCGGTCCCTTTCCCTGCTGACTTGAGAGTGGAGGAGATGACCTGCTCCTGGGTTTGTCAGGATGTCCAGGCTTTTACTGGCTGCAGGACTAGTTCCCTCATCTTTCCCAATGGCAGGAGGAACCATGCGATCCTGGTGGGTGAGGTTCCCCCAGGGTCTCTCCACAGGCTCAGAAAAGCCATCCTTGGTAGGATGAGGATTGGCTGCTCCATGGTTGGTGTCTCCCTTTCTGTGGACCACTTCTTTTCAACATCTTTCAGTATGCTTGTTAGAATATTCTTTTTTAATTTTTGAATGATTCAAATTATTTTAGTTTAACACGAATTTATTTTCCCTTTTGAGGAAATATTCAGCCGACTTGTTGGCAGCAGTTAGCTGTCTTGTCTGAAGTTTTAGTAGTGGGTTTGGTTTTTTGTTGGGGTTTTTTTTTTGTTTGTTTGTTTTAATTTGTACTTTAACCACTTAGTATTTATGCCTCTCTTTTTCCCCATCTCAGTTCAGTATCATCTGTTCCAGTTCTGGGGTTCAGGTCGGCATAGTTGACCAGGTGGCCATTAGTCCCTCCCAGCTGTGATGGAGCTTGGTCCATCACCGTTTGCTGTTTGTTTGTTTTGTGTTGGTTTTTGTTTGTTGTTTTTTTTTCTCCTTGAATGGCACACTGTAGCAAATCTCCAGGAATTGAATTCCTTCTCAAATGATTTTATATGTTTTATAAAATCCTGTTAGTATGCACTGAGAGTGAACGCACTGTAACGTCCCTGAACTGACTGACCCTAGCACGTGTGCTGACACTACAGTAGGAGTTCAGGGCTCGTCCTTCAAAAGACGCGTGCAGCCTGCTCCGGCCCTGTGACCCCAGCCATGAGCCTGTGTTTTCCCATACTATTGGCACACGTGGAGCTGCAAATGGTAGAACCAGGCCTTACTTTCTGAATCAGATTTGATTCTGTTTGTCAACAGATGCTCATTAACGTGCTACTTAATTTTGTTACGTGAGTCAGTCGAGGACTGTTCATCCTTTGAGTACTCTAGAAGTATGTTATACCTGTATACAGTAGAGAGCATTCTGCTTAGGTATTTATAAATCATTGCGTATAATGTACATAGTAAGGTTGTTTAGTACATTGAACATGACCCGACTTTTTTTTGTGTGTGTGTGTGTTTCCTTTGAAGTACTCAAAGGGCTAGCTCTGAATGTCACCTCTCTGATCTCCAGTGTTCTGACTTCAACAAGCTGTACAATCATTTTGTTTTCTCTTCAGCAAGCATAAAGGTCTCTCTGGCTACAGATCACAGTGTCCACACACGCTTGCAGAGAAAGATCTGCATGCTGGCAGTGCCTCACCGCACCGGTGAAGCTTGTGTTCACGTTCTCCCAGCAGTAGCCACCTACTGCAGCTGCCTTTTTTTTTTTTTTCTTGCTGCCCATTATGCAGGGCTTCAATTTTTCATACCTTTAAAAAAAAAAAAAAAAGAAAAAAAAAGGAAAAAAAAAGTGTATTTTCTTTGCCCACCATGCTTTAAAAGTCTGAATGGGAGAAAACTCTCAGCAGACAGCGGCTCCTGGCTGCAAGGTTGCCGAAATCTCAGATGTGGATGTTTTTTCTGCCATTGGCTGCACCAGTGCTCCGTGGGCATGGGCAAATACCAGATCCATCCGCCCCACAGGTCTACGTACTGTAGTTCTCATGTAGTGCAGAAATATCGAGGCATGTGGCTTTCTTAAGGTACACTATGTGTGCTTGCCTGGATTACAATACAATACGAGACTGTCTTTTTTATTGCTTATTACTAGCTTACCAATAACCTGTATAAGTAATGTAACTCGCATCTTTGTCATCAAAACCTTTTCTCCCCACCCCTTTATTTATCAAGCATAATATTACATATTAAGGGACAGAAAAATAGACCTTTGTAGTATACAGCAGAACGTTGCTAACAATGTTTTAAATGGGAAGTAAAAACCGCTCTGAAAAATGCCAGCCATGAGAAATGACTTTGTTGGCACCGTGTTCATGCGCATGTATTTTTTTTTCTATTTTTTCCGCTTTTGTCATGTTACATCCATATCTGTATTTATATCTTATTTGTTTCACTTTTGAGTGTATCATGGCAATTGTACAGATGTTTTTTGTTAACATTTACGTGATAGAATTTGCTAAAAAAAAAAAAAAATTAAAATAAAACCTTTTGAGTTTGCCCTAGAATAAGTGGAAGTTGGGTTTCTTTTGGGGGGAGAATTATTAAAGTAGATTCATTTTCCAGCACAGCTCCTCACTCCGTCTGCCTTTGTTTGTAAAGGATTTGCTCTTATTCCTGCCCTGGCTGCTGTGTTTTCGTGTATCGGTTAGAGGGTACCGGTCTGTGAGTGGCACTGGGGCCAGCGGGCAGCTGATCTTTTGGGGTGCTGGTCTTTTGCCGTCAGCTTTTAAAAGCTTTTGGGAAATCATGATTTAGGGGATACTTGTGACGTTACAAACTGGAGAGCCATGTGCTGTTTGAAAGCTGATGCAAAGTCACAAAACTCGAGGAGCAAGGGTTCCAAAAGATGCCTGTGTTATGAGGTTCGTTAAGAGAATTGCAGAGGTTTTAAAATACATGGCAGTAGAAATTTGGGTGATGAAGTGTTTGGGGAAGGGACCGGGTGCTGGGAGCTGCACAGGCCTCTCTTCCTGGTACCAAAAGACAAAGAATTTGAATTTGAAGTGGCGGGGGAGCCCGAGTGCTCGAGCATTTGTGTGTTATCCTGGGGGAATAATAGCTCATCGCAATTTAAAAACCTGTAGTGAAGCTGTGCTCTATGCTAGGGAAACATCCCCGAAGGTATGACTTTTACCTTGATGCTGTTCCTTTAGCATCAAGGTAAAAGGTCCGCAAATACCTTGTGGTGGGTGCGAGAGAGACGGAAGAGCACGGGAGGTTGAGATCTCCTATGGGAGGCTTTCGGTGTGAATATTCCCAGATAGAGGAGTGCATGGAGAGTTAAGGGGCGTGAGCACCAGCGTTCGGGACACAGTGGTTCTGGCCGTGCTGGATAAGGCACTGCTGGTTAAACTGTCCTCTCTCTCTCCTCCTGCGGGATGATTATTTTATCTGTCCATTCTACTCTCCAGCTAGTTACTGAGCTAGAACAAATTTGACAATTTTTTGAGGAAGTTTCAGACAAGCGATAGTTTTGTTTAGCTGCAGAGCTTTCACAGCATGAGCAGCCCTCACTGGTGTCTCCTCTGCCCTGGTGCTCCTGGCTGCCACCAAGCCCTGCCCGTGCCAGCCCAGGGACCCTTCTGCATCGAGATTCGGGGGCCCAGCTGGGAGTGAGGAACAGTGATTGCTTTCCCGGCTGCAGATGGGCCATCTCACCCCTGCGGTGGCAGGGACTTTTTTGGCTCTGCCACATGTCAGAGCAGTACAAGGGAAGGTCCACCCTTGCCCAGTGACCCTGACTTCTTCCCAGAGCACTTTCCGTGTGTTTTTTTCTCGAGCAGTACCAGGTACCTGTGGTGATAAGAAAGGGAAGAGAGAATGAACAGAGCTCTATCTTGTCTGTGCCTTGTAAAACTCCAGCTGCCGGCCTAAATGAGCCTTACAGCCCTGAGGGGTTTGGAAAAGCTCTGAAGTCTGAGGCATTGCAAATGTGGTGGTATGAGACAACCTGAGTTGGGGAGCTGCATTTCACTGGCAGGTGCTTAAAATGCTCGGTCCTTGCAAAACGCTTTGTGCGGGCCGAGGAGAGGGACATCCCGCAGATGCAGAAATAGGTCATTCTGGCGGTTTGTGCAAGAGTCATGCAGAGGGCTGCCTGCCTGGCTGGAGGTGTCCTTTCCCTGCGGAGCACCAGGCAGCAAGGGTTGGACCGGAGGAGGCTGGGCATTGGCCTGTTCCATCTCCAGAGAGCACCCTCCATACCTTGCGACCTGTTCCTCAGGTTATAAAGAAGGCCAAGACAGAGCTGCAGCTGCTGGCTCATCACCAACCATTGCTAGATGCACAGAGCTCCTCTCGGAGAAGTTGTCTTCTCCCAGCAATGGCTCGTGCCTCCAGGCGCTCGCTGCCCAGGTCTGACCTGCTGATCTCCTTGGAAAAGTACACAAATATGGGCCTTGGTGCCAGGACTTGCACCTTCGGGGGTGCCAGCGCAGGCCGTCCCTCTGCTGCAGGAGCAGCATGGCCGAAGGCAACAGTTTTGCAGGATGCAACCGTAGCAAGTGAAAAGCTCGACAGGAGCATCCCAGAGCGGTTACTGCAAATGAAATACAGGAGCAGAAGAAAATAATCCTCTCGCTCAGTCCCCTGGCTCCTTCTGTACTGGATTTTGGCGTGTCCTTTAGGGCTAAGACTGCAGCGTGTTGACAAGGGGGTGTTTGTTTATTGAACCACCTCAAAGTATCTGTCCCTTGTAGCTCCTTTGTCACGAAGTCCCCTGTTGTCCTAAGCCACACGATTGCTTCACAGATGGAGAATGAGGAATGGCTGTAATTGCTGGCTTCCACGGTTTTGCTGGGCTCTCCCCTCTGGTGGAGGACCAGAGTTGCTGCCAGAAATTAAAGGTAGTTAGCAGATTCCTGGCAAGCGTGAAGGCTCACTCTAAGCACTTGCAGCCCGTTCTCAATTCATTTCTCTGTCCTGGAGGGTCTGAACTGCTGCTGCTTTCTTCGCAGCCCAGCACTTTGCCTTCCCCCTCAAACGATTTCGCGACCCCTTCCCTCCCACTGAGCGATGCGCGAGGAGCGGCTCAGTGCATGTCAGCAGAGTTGCACTCCTGGACCAGGTGCCTTATCTTAATTTACTCCAGTTAAAGAATAAGATGTTTTGGCTTAAAACCCCTGAGAAAGTGCAGCTCAGTTGATCAGTGGTAACTTGTTAAGTTAAATAATTCCACAGCTACTGATTGTGCAACCCAATTACTTGCTTGTGCAACCCTCGTTTACCCTCCCCAAGCAAATATTGCACACCCCTCTCTTCCCTTTACCAACCCAACACATTTTTCCTGCTTTGCCTTTTCATACACATCCGTGAAGTACGGAAAGGGCCCTCCCCGGGCGAGCGCGCCCCAGCCCCGGCAGGAGCCTGCTGGGAGGAGGCTCGGCACAGAAATGCATGTAATACTGACCTCGGGGAGGAGAGGATGGACCATAAATCTCCATCCCCTGCTGTGGTGGGAAAAAAAAAGTCATGCAAGGCTTTTGGGAAGCTGCTGGGGCAACCCAGGCATGGAAGTCAAGCTGAGCATCAGGCTGGGGTGGAGAGGGCCTCCTGCCAGCAGAGACTGGGTGGTTGTGTGTTTGTTTAGGTCCAGAGAAAGCCCATCGCTTGCTGTGACCCCCAGTCACGGATCTATTAGTGGGCAATATGGGATTATAGTTAATACATGCATGTAAAATGGGCTGGAGAAGGTTGTTTCAGTAGCAGTATCTGAATTCAGTCAGTCAGTATCTGAATGTCCGCACTGTGCACCGCTCTCCCCTGCCGGGGCAGCATTCATGCACGGGTGGGAGGATGATTATACCATTGCAGCCGCTGTGCTTCCCCGGACTGCTGCAGCTGTAGCACAGGAGATGCTTACACGTCTCAGGTTCTCCCTGGGGATCTGACTGCAGCCAAAGGCTCGGGAAATAGCGGCCCATTAACCCCAAGGCCCTTACACAACATTACTCCACTCTCCATGCTGCTTTGTCATAACCTAGCAGGTACCGAAACAGGCCAAGCAAAGCCATTGCTTTCCAAAAAAAGGGCTATTTGTATCCAAACTCCAGTGCCAACCCATTAACCAGGAGCCAGCGACTCTCCTTGCTGCCTGGCACGGGGGCCAGCGGGGATGGATGCGTGTCCCTTGGGGTGGGGACAACGCATGGGGACGATGCTCGTGGGGCTTCGACCCACCGAGGGACCTGGGGCCGGGCGGCTGCGGGAGGGCTCCGCGGGAAACAGCCACTTGGGAGCAATGAAAAGGTGAGAGCTCGCTTGGGAGCGGAGGAGACGGGGAGCAGCGGAGGGGAAAGCGAAGGCAGCGTAAACCAGACCGAGCTAACGCGGGGCCGGCGGGATTACAGGGTGCCAGGGAAGCTGCTGGCAAAGACATCGGGGACAAAGCAGCCTTCCAGAGCAAGGGGTAATGAGTAATTAATGAGGAGAGGGATGAAACTCATAATGACTCAAAAAGGGGCCAAGATAATGAACTCCTTCTCTTTAAATCCACCTTTAACAAGAAAACTAAGGGAAAGGATTTAGATCAATTAAGAAGTAAAGAAAAGCAATCTTGTAAAAATAGCTATTGACACAAGCAAGTAGGAGAACAGCTGGGAAGTCTCTCCGTGCAGAGGCAGCAAACAGCTGAGACCTAGAGCTGAGGGGGTTTGGGGGGGCGAGGAAGGTTTGGTTCTTAAATGATGGAGAATTGCAATGAAACCTGCCCGTACCCAGCCCTACGTGTGTGCAGCCATCCCCGTGCAGGGAGCAGGGGTGACCACAGACCAGCCGGCCAAGGAGAGCTGCTCGGCTGCCGGAGCTGCAGGAGGTGAAATGGAATGAAAAATACTCCCCACTGTCTGTGTGCTGCTGCCGGTGCAGGAACTGCATTGCTGGTGGCACAGGACAGCCCGTGTGTGGCCAGCACGCAGCAGCAACACGCTCAGAGATCTCTGTTACGGGCAGCGGTTGCTGGCCAGGTACCAACCCCCAACTCTCGGCTAAGCAGCTATGACACCTTTTTTCACAGAATCACAGAACGGTTTGGGTCGGAAGGGACAGTTGCAGATCATTTGGTCCACCCCACCTGCCGTGGGCAGGGACACCTTTCACTAGCTCAGGTTGCTCGAAGACCCATCCAGCCTGACCTTGACCACTTCTAACGATGGGGCATCCACAACCCCTTTGGGCAACCTCTCCCAGTGCCTTCCCACTCTCATTGTAAAAAATTTCTTCCTTATGCCCAGTCTAAACCTACCCTCTTTCAGTGTCGCAGCCCTTTGTCTTCTGCAGACAAACTGGGTTATACTGCAGTCTAACATAGCGTGGCAGAGCTAAGCGCCTCTTTTATTCTGTTTAGGGTCCCCAAGGGCTAACGTTAGGGTTTGGGTTTTTTCATGATGAAGCTCACCCTCCCGAGACGTGTCTCTGCTTGCCACAGCTTTTGGTGAAATCCAGACCTGAGAAAGCGGGAGGCTGAACAAGCTGGCAATACCCAACTTCTGTATTTAACAACTCTGTATGGCATAAAGGCACCCACGAGTGACCGCAGGTAGAGTAGTCGCCAAAGGAGAGCTTCAGGAAGATGGCACCAGTGTGCTCCTGGGACCTGGAGATGTGCTGACTGCCTCTTGCCATGGCTCACCCCATGCTCTACTCCGCTCCTGGTCCCAGCTGTTGGACGTACAGCGCGCTTGCAATGTGAACTCCATGTTTTTTGGTGTTTGCGTGATCTCTCCTTAGCAACGCTACTAGATTTTACAAATCACTGCGAATTTGACAGGGAGCCGGTGGTGAAATCTGGCTGTCCTCTTGCCGACAAGCTCTGGGGTGACGGCTGTGGGGAGCAGCAGGGGACACAATCCATTCCCGTAGGATGGAGCAGCCCCCAGCGAGCACCAGCAGCCATGCATGGACAACAGGTATGCAGTGGCCCTCAAAGCAATGACCCCCATTGCCTTCAACCCTGACAAAGCTCAGGAGTCACAAAAAAGGCTGGAAACATTGGAGTTGCCCCTAAAACCTGTTCATTACCTCCCCACTAGAGGAAATATTTTTGGCTTGCTCTGGCCGCTGTGCAGCAGGACACTGGAGTATTCTCTTCCTCGCCCTGGTGACCCAACTTCTTTACACCTGTAACCCCATGTCCATCCCCATCATCCTTGCTGGGCAGTGGCTCTGCAAGGTCCATCATGCCGGGACCTGCCTCCTGCCCCCTCTGCACCATGGGGTGCCCTGGTGGTGGGTCTCCTGCTTCCCCTCTGCCAAAATGCCCCCTCAGCCCTCTGGCACAGGCCCAGGCTGGCTCAGAAGCTCGTGAGTTGGTGGTGCTTGGGGCTGAAAGGGTTAAACGGATGGTCCTGTCGCAGGGGCAGTTTCTCGGCTGCTGGTCTATAAATAGGAGCTGAGTTTCTAATCTGCTTGCAACTCCTTTCCACTCCCTGCCAGTTTTTTCCTGCTTTTTCCTGCAAGGAGGTATCTGCAGCCGATGCTCTGCAGCCCCACGGATGCTGCTGGGAGAAGGAGGCGAGCGGCTGAGGCCCACCTGGCGAGAGTCACTGTCTATCAGTCTTTCTGTAACCCATCCTGATTAAAAAGCCAAAAAAAAGGGGAAAAAAAAAAAGAGGGGAGAGAAACAAAGCTCTCCGCTGGCAGGGGCTCCGCGACCCTGGTCTGTGCTGCGAGTGCCCAGCCCAGTTTTACACCAGCCGTGTCGGATCCATCCCCTGTTTTGGGACAGGTGAAACCCTGGTTCAAGCGCTGTGACCTGATGTTGAAGACCCGTCTCAGCTCCCTGCGTACGGACTCGCTGGCTGGCGGCTGGAGAGGGAGCGGGGAGTCGGGGCTGGCAGCATTTTTGGGCTGCCGGCAAGAGTCCCGTCTGCCGGCTCCCCCCGTGCCTGCGTCCCCTGCCCTATCTCCTCCATCTCTCCGACAGCGCTAACAGCTCCATCCCTGCCGAGCGACAGTCAGGCCGTAAATCCTTGTGAAGGGCGTGAGGACCTGCTGGAAGAAGGCGCTGGGGGTTTGCAGACAAGGGCTGTGAAGAAAGGCCGGCGTCATGCTGGGACAAGGAAGATGTGGGCAGGTTGGAGGGTGGCCAGAGATCAGCGAGGACGTGATGATTCCCAGCAAGCTCGACCTGGGCTGGATAACGGGTGACAGAAGAGGCCTGGGGAGACATGAGAGCAGCCCTCAAATATGCAAGAGGGGAATGCAGAGAGGGGGGATAATCTCTTCTCTGTGGATGGGGCAAGAAGTCTTGGGCTTAGCAAGAAAAATTTACATGAAGAAAACTTGTTAATAGACAGAGTAATAAAGTTGACTTGTCACCAGGCCTAATTTTGACAAAATGATGATTTGATCGAGCATACAAAAGGGAAAGCAACTCTTGAAGAGTGAATGAGACAGGGGGTGAATCCTTCTGTTGTCTCGACCTGATGCATGTTGTTCCACTTAACCTGAAAACTCAGCTTGGTCGAGCTCTTCTGTTGATGCACAAGGAATAGACCGGAGGGAAATCAGCCAACACGCGGGGCAGTTCGTTGTGTGGCTCCTTCTAAGCATGGTGTCCATGCAGTCAGGTCTGGGCCAGGTCCAGTGCGTGTCCTGGGGGCCTTTCCCCACACACCCTCCTCGAGCTTCGCTGCCACCGACAGGCGCTTTCCAAGGCTGCTGACTCACCAAAATGGAAATGTTCTGCCAAAAAATGTTGAGTTTGATAAAATTGCTAATGGGATCCTGCTGGCTTCCCTGACAGCTTGGCTCCATGCCTGCATTTGGAGTAGCTGCTGTGAGGGAGGTTGGTCTTCGCAGCTGAAGGATCCTCGCGGCTCCCAAGGCACCTGCTCTGCTGTGGCTCTGGATGGGCTGCGCCAAGCCAGGACATCCTGGTGGCATCTGCAGCCCCATGACCCCCAGCACCCTTCCCCTGGTGCTTGTTGTGCCATGGGTTGGCTTCGAGGAAGCACGCCTTGTTTCACACACTGAACTAACTTTTTTTCCTCAAAATCTTGAATTTTCATTTAGTTTATGTTTTTTTAGGAATGAAAATTCAGTGCCCTGGCCAGTTTCAGCTCTGCCTTGCAGGACTGGCCTGCGCTAAGGATGCTGTGCTGGAGGCAGTAAAGTAGGATGCCCTGATCTGCGCCTCAGCTCCTCTTACCCTGGGAGACAGGGAGCACCTACCCACACTGACAGCGGCAGCGATTTAGTCCCTGTCTTGCAACAGGCTGGCTCTTCTGGCCCACAATAAGAAATAAATGGAGGTGTTTATTTGCCCTGTAGAGCTAGCCCAGGTAAGCAGAAAGCCCCAGTTGCTTTTGCACCCCGTTGGCCCTGGAGCAGCCGCACCAGCCCAGCGCAGCTCAGCTCCCGGCAGGTTCAGCCTGCGCTGTGCTCGCCTGAGCCCTCGTGGGCGCCTCTGATCTGGGGCTGAAGGTTTGGCCACCCTCTGCCTCGCTCGGCTGTGCCCTCTCAGCACTGTCGTGGGTGCACCCAGGACTATAAAGGGCTCCTAGTGCCCTTTGCACCCCAAACCTCTCCTGAAAGCAGCGATTCCTCCTTCCTCTGGGGTCATTTTATTCGTGTTAACAAATTAAAAAATAGTCTCACTTGTTATTGAATGTGAACAATACAGAGCAGCCCCTCTTTGAAATGCTGCGTGTGAATGATGGGCTGCCTGGCTTGGAGGACATGGACTTCCCGGTGTATAACTGCAGGGATACCCATTTCTCTCCTCCACGCACGGTTCAGCCTTGCAGCTGCCTATTCCCAGTGAAATATGAACTACAAAAGCCATATCTGTGCTTCCTTTGCGTGTCCAGCTGATGTCCCACGGCCCCCGAGCACCTGTCTGCTCCTACAGGCTCGGAGAGAAGCACCACCCCACGACGGGGGCAGCAGGAGCTGCAGCGAAGGGTTGTCTGAGGCTTCAGGCTGTCCTTGCTGGGGACACTGTGCCCCAGAGCAGGCTGTTCCATTACGGCTGGACCCAGGGCAATATCCCGCTCCGCTGCTGCTGAGATTCTGGCATTCTCCAAATCCCCTTCCAACATCTTCAGCATCTGCTTCAATGGGGTCCCTGTTGCCCTGGGAGCACCTCTCCACTTGCATGGGTACTGATGCTGCTGCCGCAACAAGTTGAGGCTGTCAGCCTCTGCTCCCAGCTTTAGCTGCAGGGAAAACCACCTTCCTCCGAGGATTTTGGTAAATGCTCTGCCAGCCTGTGCTGACACGCTTCCCTGGCCGTCACTATGCAGCCTGGGCAAATATCAGTTTCTCGCTTTAGGGGCGCTTGCAAGAGCTTTGCTGTTGTTCAGTGCTCCCTGTCCACCAGTTCCCACTGCTTCATGTTGCCGGTCCCTGGTTTATACCTGGCTGCAGAGAGTCCCCACTGAAGGACTGCGGTGGGATCTGACTCTGGAAGTTTAGCGCAGCTTGAGAAGTCCCTGGAGGTTTTCCTTTCCACAGAGCTGCTTCATCGTGCTGGTGAGCCAAAACTGCTCCCGGCAGCCAAGGGCTGAGAGCCAGGAGGTGGTATCCTTCCCCTCCTGCTGCTGAGAGGAACCTGGGTCCCTCTCCTGGCTAATCTTGGGTGGTCAGCAATAGGTGATGGATCCAGGGTTTCCTCCAGGACAAACCAACGCTCATGGGAAGTGGGGACAGGATAGCCCTTTTCCTTCCAAGTCAGCAGCTGGAATCCAGCCCATGCCAGGGGTGAGCCAGTGCTCGGAGCAGGTGGGACCACTGGAAAGGAATCCCTGGAAGAGATCTCAGCTCAATCCCTGACCGCTTTGCAACCAGGGGAGAGCATTCTGGCTCTCCAGGCAGTCCTCTCAGAGTGGTCAAGGTCACTGCAGGTGGAAGGATATGAACTTCACAGCAGGAAAACCTTCCTAGGTTTAGGAAAGCAAAGTCCTTGTGAGTCGCTTGGCTCTCACCGTGCAGCGTGGGAGCCAGATTTCCCCTCTCGCTTGCTCTGGGACCTTGCTGCAGATCGGAGCCCTCCTTTGCGAGCAGCACTGCTGGGATGTGGGGATGGGGATGTCCTCTTGGTGGCATTTTGCCCTGCAATTGTTACCGGCATGTGGCTTCTCACTCCATTTCCTTTGGCATTCGGCAATCTCTGTGTTTTGGGTGAGTGCTAAACATTAACTTAGACTTGTACTTAGTAACTCAGCAGTCTGTTTGGAGCCCAGTGCGCAGGAAGGGGACGCACCCACCCCCCCTTCCCCCAGCCCTGTTAAAGGTTTAGGGATGCCAAAGCAAGAGAGGTGCCGAGTGCGCACCAGCATTCACTGAGCACACACCTCTGCTTGGCTGAAGACATCTCCAGGTATCCACCGAGTGTTGTTTTCAGCCACCAAAACCCTTTGATTTCCTTGATTAACATAACTAGGAGGTCCTTGCTGATTTGAAAGCAGAGTGAAAAACCTTCTCAGCAGAAATCAAAGCCCTGGAGGGGACCGGTATGTACAGGAATGGCATTAACAACTAATCCCCTCTAATCCAAGATGACATCCTTATCACATGAGGGCATAAAATGTAATTAGACTTATATAGTGCTATCTCCAGAGCACTAAGCAAATATTAACCAATCCATCTTCCCAGCGCTCCTGTGGGGACAGCCCAGTTACCCTGGCTGTGCAAGCGGGGAAACTGAGGCACGGGATGGTGTGCTACCAGGGTCCTTTTCTGGAGGGGGCCACACAAACCTTGCATCAAAAAAAACCCAAATTAGCAAAGCATTTATGACTGCTGGGAGGTCTTTTGGTGGCAGGGAGCATGTCTTCCTTCAAGGCCCCTATTATCAAGGGGGTGGCGAGTCGCTGCTCTTTCCCTGTACTTCCAGGATCCCTCGACAGCTATTACGGATCTGCAGGGCGATAAAACACACGTTCAGACATGGGCTATTGCTAAAACACATTTAAATGATATCCAACCATCCCTTCAGCTCTGTTTGTGTCAGGGTTTATTTTCTAACCTCGCTAACGCTCCAGATTCTCCCCATCTCGTGGATGCTGCAGAAGCTGCCTTTGCCAGGGAGCTTTGCTGTCCTCCCCTCAGCTTTCTGAGTTAATTGGCGCCGAGATGGATAGTGCAACTGATGGTCCCTGCCTGCATGGAGTGGTGCCGCTGCCCTTGGGACTAAAGCCGGCACACAGACTTTACAGCCTGAACTGAGGTCTCCATCATCCCTCGGCGCGGAGGGTACCTGGAGACGGGCAGGGAGGTCTCCCTCAGACGCTGCCTGCACAATGCCTGTCACCAGGCTGCGGTGGGTTTTTATTTAACAAAATGTAGGGCCTAATCCACTTTGAGCAGCAGGATCATTTGCAGCAGCGGGGGACACAGTCCTCTTATCAACGTCGGTTAGCATCGGGTGCCCTTGACCAAGAGTTGCTTTTGATAGAAGACGACACATAACAGCCACTGAATTTCTCAAGGCCTTAGGATAAGATTATATTCCTTAGGCTGGCAATGCTCTGTTTAAAAACAGTTGGATGTATTTGAATGTGAAGTATAAATATCTGGGCTCTATTGATCTCTAAAATCAAAGACACCCAACAAAAGGCTACTGACATATGAGGGACAGAAAGTTTAATGGGCTCTTCTTCTGTGGGGACATGGCAGTGTCGCTCCCCTGACTGGAGGGCATTACCCTTGAAGATCTGTCACAACATGCATTTATCAGAAGGCTTGGGAAGAGCTGCACGCTGCAGGGTAATGAGGGACAGTCACGGTGTCCCCTGGGTGCTCCCCGGCTCCAGGCCACCTCTCCCTTCTGCGAGGAACCCTGCAGGAACCAGTCAGTGAACATGTTGTTTTACTTTCCCCCGAGACATTGTGAGTGAATAAAACAAAGCAGTGAAGGTTAGGACTTATGGGTTTGTTTGCTTTATTAATAAAGTTCCAGATTTTCTGGAATAGAAAAGAAGACAGCGTCTGCAGACAGCTTCAGCAAACTTTTCCAGGCACAAGGAGGGAAGGAACACCATCAAGGCAGATAGATGCTGAAGTGGTTCAAGAAAAGCTGTTTCGACACTGGTCTCTTTGGAGTTGAGACTATGTTATACCCTGAGCAGTAGTCAAACTTTAGCGGGCTGAGGGCAGGGTCTATCCCCAGCCCTCCCTTGGCTTCTTCCCTCCCTGCTCCCCTCACTGCACTGGCACCACCAGTTGCACGGTCACACTGGGAGTCAGATCCAGTGACTGATCCAGCTGAGAAGCACACTGAAGACCAAAAAAAAGCCGGTTTTTTTTCTCATGGAGGAAAAACAGTTCCCAGAGGGAGCCGCTCGCCTCCTGGCGCTGCTGGTGCAGGCAAGGGGAGAGGTGCAGCATGTCTTCCCGTGGGTGGATGGAGGTGCGGGTGAAGGCAGTGCTGCTGCCTGGGCAGGGCTGTGTCACCCCAGAACCCGCTGCGGGACACCTCGGTTGCTGGGAAGTCAGTGCGACAGCAGGTTTCTGCCTGCTGAGGAGGTGCTGCTAAATGTCTGTCTAGGATGGACGCGAAAACCCGATGCTTAAGACGTTGTCTTCCAACTGTGAGGCAGTTAAAACCCACAAATGCCCAAATATTAGCTCGCTGCAGAGTAGGGAGCAATGCGTGCCCTTTTAGGCAGCTCACCTGACACTGCTTTTCTAGCTCTATAATGCTGCCAATGAGCTGCTGTAACATGTGTGACTTGGCCATGCGTCCTCTAAAAGCCATTGAAAATGTTCCCTTTCCTCGCCCGAGGGGCCCTGGCTCCAGAGTCGCTGGGTTTCCTCCCTCCGCTTCTGGAGCTCCGGCTGCCCAGATTAAATCGTGTATTGAAAAATTCCATAACAGCTTCCGACCTCAATGAATAGCATATTCAGGGCCACTGGAAGGCTCTTGCATTATCTAGTTCAATGGTTTTCAACATTTTTTTTTTATTTATTTCCAGTAGAGATAGGAATCCCCAAAAAGTCAGATCTATAGCCAGCTGGCTGGCTCGGTGAAATCACTTTCCACAGACCCCTTAGGAACCACCTGGGTCTCTGGGTCACTGGCTGAAATCTGCTGTAGTGTGACCTCCCATCTAGGAGAAGCCATAGGATTGTATCTGCAATTGCTGGCATCTAAATCACCATAGGTGATGCTGCAGAAGAACACCTCCGGTCACATTTATCCATGCAAAGCTGGGCTGAGCAGGGGCTGGCAACAATACAACTTCAGGCTGGATCAGGCAAACAAGGGATGGCCTACAGCAAAGGACAACCTACACCCAGGCTGAAACAAAGCCTCAGACCTTAAAAGGGGTGATAGCAGGATGATAAAGGTTGGGGCTGGAGCCTTGAGGTACTCAGGGAGGAGAGAAAGAGCAGTGAGTCAACCCTGATGATCCACACACACAGGTGGGGTGGGAGGGAGAGAAAAAAGAAGGCTCTGGGGTTCAAAAGCACATCCCAAAGCAGTGAGTGGTCACCAGCCATGGAAGGAGCCAGGATGAGGATGCCAGAGCCGTGTTCCTTGCGCTCTGTGTCACTGCGAGGGATCCTGAGCCGACCTTGGACACACATGTCTTGGTGCCTGGATGATGGACAGATGCTTTTTTTCTGGTTGTGAGTACGTGGGCATGAGGGTGTGAGCAAAAGTGGGTTTGTTTTTAAAATAAAATCCCCTTCCCCTTCTCCAAAGTCTCATCTTGAGACTTGCTCTGTCATCATTAACCAGCAGTATTTGAGTATTTCCTATGGTCTCCTCGACTGATTGCCGCCTGTGAGTACGGCTGATGCTCTCTGTCCCTACCCATGTCCTGTGTTCCTGCTTGGTTTTATTGAAACACTGGGGTTTTTGCCTGTGAGCTAGGAGAGCTGACATCTCTCATGTGTCTTCCTCAGTATGTATCACTCAGGCAATCTTTCTATCTTCTGCATAGTTAATCAGACTTTATATTTTTCTAAGTGCTACTAGAGAGAATTGTGGGAGTAAAATTATTCATATTTAAGATTGAGAGGTCTGGCTAAGAAGTTACCTTTACTAAAAGCACATTTATTTCAACTAAAAGGTGACAGTCTGTGATTGCCCCCAAGTCCCCGCTGCTGAGCTGGGATAACACTGGGTGTGCCACCCTGATGGCCTCCAACAAGACCCGTATCGTCATCTTATTTACTGTTTGATCCCTTAGATTTGGGCAGTCAGCAAGCTACTGAAGGACTTCATCCCTCCCCTTTTGTAAATATTATCACAATATGGGTTTTCTTCTGGAATCCCCCATGGATTCCAAGTTACGCTGAACACTGGCACCAATGGTACAGACCCTTCTTCAGCACAGTTTGTGCTTGGATTTACTGGATTAAAAACATGTAATTTTACTCACTGCTAAGGTTAGAAAAGTCCAAACAAGAAACCTGCAGGCAGAAAAACTCAGGAATCATTTCTTTTATGTATTTGAAGGGAAAAAAAGCACAGGTGGCGTGTATAATGACAAAATCAAAATGCCAGGCACTCCAAATAAATGGAGACTATTGAAAAGCAGCTATGAAGATTAGATATAAATCTGACTGCTTGACACTAACAAGTAGATTATATCACTTTGAGTTTATTCTATTTACTCATAATGAAAATAACAGTGCTGTCTCACGTAATAATCTCAGTGATCGCTACCGCTCGCACCAGGTGCTATGAGCTGGACACTGCTGGATGGGGTCAGCTTCCCGTTCAGTGTCACTGCCTCCCTTCTGTTTGTGTTACGAAAAGTCCCTTCCCAAGAGATGTTTATAAACTCTGATCAAGTTTCTTAACCTTGTTTTGATAAATGAAAGCAGATGTTTGGCAGGATTCATCTGATTCATCTCCAGTGTTTACAGACGGCGGGATCGCACTGGCACAGTCCATCGAGTCTGGGACACTGTGCATCCTATCCTAAACAGTTGTTTACATTAGGTCAAATAAGGAAGGCAGACCTGTACCTCGTAAGCAACTAAAACTACAACAACCTTATCCTCCTATTTCACACTAGTATTTATATTTTTGACATCTTTAATCCATCTACAATAACCTGTCTTCAAGACCTCAAATCTCTTTTACAATGGGCACCCTGTACCTATAGCACATAAGTCTTGATTGAACTATTCTGTGACAATACAGTTGTTTAGCCGCTGCCTTATAAACAGAGACATCAGGAGCAGTTTATTCTGTTCCCTGGTCTGGGGCAGCCTGGAACAAGTCCGCCCTGTATTTCAGTGTCAGAGGAACCCATGTCCTGGGATGAACCAGCAAAACTCTTTTATGGACAAAATAATGTTGCATTCATATGAACATACGCAGAGGTTGAGCAGTAATTTTGTGTCATCCTGAATCTAGACATGGGAATAAAGAGGGTTGTAAGGAAGATGGTTCGTGTGTTAGACTTTTTAATCTCAGTTAATTGATTGCCAATTCATCTGAGGTGGTTAATGGCTTTGGAGAAGCTGATGGGATGTCTGTCTCAGGACGTAATTATTTCTGTCATTCCTTCCTCGAGCTGAAACTAAATGTTGGTTAATTGGCACTGATTGATTGAAGTAGAACAAATGAAAACTTCCTCTGAAAGTCTGAGACTTGTGTTTGCTATGAAATATGGGAGCGTTTCTAGCCTGAGATAAAATCCTAGTGAAGACAACAGTTTCTGCTTGCTACAGTGAGCTTTGATTATATCCTCAGTGTCTGTTGTCTCACTAGTCCAACAGCTGTGGCAATCAAACCTAAAAGAGACAAGAAACAGGTATTTTTTGCCATGATACAACTAGCAATATTGAATACTGTGCATCTGAACTGCCGCTGACCTTCCCTAACTACATCATGGGAAAAGTTAAAGCAATGGTCCCCAGGAGGGTTTTGCAGTGAGGTTAGTTATTTCACTGTGAAAACAAACCAGCGAGCCTTGGGTTGGGAGTGAGGACGTAGCAGTTCTGTTCTTTGGTCATTTGGATCGTCTTATCTGAGGATACTCATTACGGTTCATGCCCTCAGACTGCCATCCCATCGTGCTCCGGAAAGTCTTTATGAACACCACAGGGGTACCTTGGCGGTCAGGTGATTTGTTTGTTAAAGAGACTTGAAATTCATGCTGATTTGTCTTAAAAAATTGGGAAACAACAGTGTCTTAAACCACTGCAAGTACAGCTGCCCTGGGCTGTGTGGGAATGAGCTAAAATTGTCACATTTCTATCGGTCTCACTAAGGTTATTGCAGACAAGTCAATGTGCCTCACTGTTGCTGTGGAAAGATAAAGGGTCTGATCCTTCTTCCACCTACATGGCTTTTACATTTGTGTAACTCCATTGATTTTTATCAAACAATCCTTAAGTTTATCCCCATATGCGTACGAAGAAAGCAAAGTCGCAGCCTTCAGTATAGCATATCCCGCCTCGGAAGAGATGGCTTCTCCCTGCTCTAACTGTATGGCTGTTAAGGAGAGCTGGGTTATGTAGATTTGGACTCATGACCCAGGGATTTATTCACAAATCTGTCACTGTCCCGGTGATGGGAAGTCAGTTTGCGCTTTAGTTTCCTCACCTGTAAGACGAAACTATTTGCTCGTTACTTAATGCTGATAGGAAACTTGCATGTGTAGGGTGCGTCCACACTGCGTGCCATCATATGAAGCTAGTACAAATGGAATAACTTGCCCCGTGGGACTTGCAGAGATCAGAGGTGACACCTTGTGCAAGTGGGAAATGTGGGATATTGGGGGGAAGAAAGGAATATTGAGGAAATAAATGCATTTGTAACTAGTCAGTAGAAATGAGTCTCTACTCATCTCGCCTCACCTTACCTTACCTTGGAGGGGACTTGGGAAGCTTCATTACTAGGAACTGCTGTGCAAATGCAATAAAAAACAGTCTTCAATTTGGTTTATAAATATTAAGGGAATTACGTGTTATTAGAATAATTGTACAAATTACTGTCATTGCAAAATTGCTTTTATGTATGGATATTCCAGTTGGGAATAATTACAGTCAGACTATATGTGGCTAATACAAGAAAACCACACTCCCTTTTCCAGTCTATCTTCTTCTTGGTTATGAATTTGTTGTGTGAATCATCTAATTAGAGCATTTCTATAAGAAAAACCTCATTTGATGGAGGAGCGCTTTGAAGCAAAGACCAAATTTTATAATAATAATAATGCTCATTGTTTTCTCATATTTTGAGTTTTTACAAGTCATAGTATTTGTGAAGGACTAGTGGTCTTATAAGCTACAAATTGTGATTCTGCTAAGGTATAAAGAGTCCTCTGAGGGGCTATTGAAAGGCATTTTGAGTACACGAAGGGTCTTAAAATGTTTTCCTTTCAAGGAAATTAAACTGTCTCTAAAGTGTTTAAGGGGAGATGAAAGGCTCTGTAATGTGCTGCTTCATGCTTCGTGCTGTCCTACAACAGATAAATGCCCCGGGGTGGAGCATTTCAGATCTTTCTACATGCTCAACTGTGTCTAATTATTATCCTGGAATTGTTTCACATTTGAGGAGTTTACATTGGAGTGGATGCATCTGCTTGTCACTGTTGCTTTGCCAGGCCCAAATTACAATAACGCCTTTCCTCCAGAGTTAAATATAACCATTTTTCAGGTGTTTTTTGCTTAGAAGTCTCAATGGGGCAGGAGAGCACATGCAGTAGAGCAGCATGTGGACCTTTTACCATGGGTCTCTTCAGATGCTGGGAAACTGTGGACATCCCACATGTGCTTGGGCATTACCTGTGTGGTGAGACCTGGACATTGCTTTGAGTAGGAACGAGACCGTGGGGCACAGTAAAACCTGTGTCAGGACCTTAGTATCCATTGCAGCTGAATTTCATAGACTTGTTGAGATGTCAGTGGGATGGGACCCCAGATATCTCTAATCTAACCTCCACCCCAAAACAGGTCTGGAACCTACATTGGATTGAGTCAACCATGGCTCTGTCTGCTTGATTCTTGAATACCTCCAAGGGTGGAGATGCCACAGCCTGTGTGGTAACCTGTTCCAGTCCTCTGATGAAGAAATTTTTCCTAGTGTTCAGCCTAACCCCCAAGCTACAGCTTGTGGCCATCGCTTCGATCGCTGCTGCTACCAAGAAGGGTTTGGCTCCATCATCTTTTTTCTTGCCTTTGCATAGCTTGTGGGCTGATATTACATCCAGTCTTAACCTCCTCATCTTCAGACTCAGCAAGTCTGATGTCCTCAAGATCTCTTCACAGGAGAAGTGCTGTAGGCCCTGTTTTAGCAGTTCACCTGCTGGATCCCATCCAACTTCTCCACCTCCCTCTTGAATGGGAGGCTCAAACAGGCGCAGTCTCACCAGCACCAAGCAGAGGGGATGATAACTTGCCTTGATCTCCTGCATTACGAGGAGTGGTTTGTCTCCCTTGTGGTGAGAGGGAGCTGTTGTCTTCTACGTCAGCTGGCTTTCAAGATAACCCACGGGTCCTTCTCAGTAGGGCTGCTTTTCAACCAGTTGGTTCCCAGCCTGAACTGGTGCTTGGGGTTATTCCAGCTCAGTGCACTACTTCCCATGTCTCTGCTAAACTTCATGAGGTAATTGGCCTCAAGTTTCCCAAGGTCCTGCTGGATTGAAGCACGGGTTCTTGTCATGCCAATCACCCCATCTAATTTGGCATTGTCTGCAAACTTGCAGAGGGTGCCTTCTGCCTCTTGTTCAGGCTTTTCAGAATCCCTTTTCATGAGGAGAGATGGCACAGCCTTAGTCTGTGGGATCTATGAACCAGACATCTTCTGGCACCTCTTTCTGTGCTTTCACACACCGCCTCTCTGGCAAAGCTGGTTTAAGCAGTCCCTGCTGTAGCCTGGCCCCCGGCTGCTCCATCCCTCCCTTTCCACTCCCTGGTTGCGCTGACACCAGTGTTTGGGGCAGGGTGGCAAACCAGACTGGTGGGCGGATGTGGGATACACGCAGCCATCACAGATATTTTTGTCCTGGCTACAATTTTTTTTTGCTGTGAAGCAAACCTTCCTCAGCCAGCGGAGCTGTGAGCAGAGCTGGTCTGTATTCAGCCCTGGCTGACGGTGCTTTGCCTCCTGCCGCTGCTGCCCACAAAGCGTCGGGTGGTGACGGTCCCCCTTGCTCTGCCGGCGAGGACGCGATGTATTTACGCTCCAGGAGCAGGCAGCACACGGGGTGACCCCAGGCAGAGGGACCGTAGCTAACCCCCGAGGCGCGTACCGGGCACAGCTGTTTGCAAAGTCAGTGTCTGTTGCTGGCCAAAAAGTCCACACTTTTTTTTTGGTTGCTGTTCTTTTTTTTAAAAAAAAAAAAGTCATGTGCTTCTCTCCTACTAGCGCTGTCAGCTCCGGAGGCCTCTCGCAGCAATGTAAACACGGCTACTGTGTGAGCTCCGCCGGTCCCCGTAATTGCAGCCTGTAGCTCACAATGAGCACGCCAATGCCAACAGATGTATAATGAGCATTTAAGAAGTGCTTATTTTGTCATCCAATCATCGATCATCCTCATTGTGTAAATATTTTTTGTTTCCACAACAAAACAACTGTAAGAGAAATGTTCACCCGGAAGAAAAAAAAAAAATTTGGATTCTGCTGATAAAATCGGGACAGTCAAAATGATTAATGTGACATCGGGGAAAGTTCGCAAATGAAGCTTAATTTCTGTGGCAAAAAGACCTCATGGATTCATCAGTGCTTGGTTGTGCCTGGAAATTCAGTGGCAGCTGGAAATTTGATGGTGACCTCTGATAAGCGAGAAAATGGTGAGGGTTTTTGATGAATGACTTGAATAAGGAAATAAATAAGCCAGTCTGTGCGGTATTCTTCCTGATATTTGTTTTGCTATTAAGTTCAGTTAATGCAGTTCTCGTTGTGTCATGATGATTGTGTTGACAGCACATCACGCCATAGGAGCATTGCTGGCAGTTTGGCTGTTGGGGAAGGGGATACATCGCCTTAGACACACACGGTAGAACAGGGAGGGGACTGTAAGAGGAAGGCATCTGGAAGCCTTTGGCATGGACGTCAGAGATCAGAAAGATATAAAGGGTCCCAGTGAGCATCTTTCTTCTCTGTCAAACTGGCCACAGGACCTACATTAATTCCTTTCTGATCAACTTTTTTATTTTTCTTTTTTAGGAGAAAAATTTGGTTTTGATCTACATCTAGAAAATGGGGATGGGGAAAGGGGGCTTTAACCACAAACTTTGGGAAAGTTGCACTCATGGTTGATTACTTTCCTTGCTAAATTGTGCAGTCTATTCTTAGCCTCAGTTTATTAATTTGCAGTGTTTATTCCCAAGCACTTCTATCTTTGCTGTGAGTTTAGGAGCATTTGTTTTGAAATGCTGATTTCCCATGTGAGTGTTTATAGACTATGTTTGAGTCACCTGTTAATCTTCCTCCGGGTAAAACCAAACTAAGCTCCTTGTTTCTTTCACTACAAGGCACATTTTCAAGACCTTGTTCATTCTCAATATTTCCAGCTCAGTGCCCTCCTTCTTGGTTGTAACACCAAGACTACATTCATAGTCCTGATGGTAGCCATTGCCCCAAACTGCTGGCCACCAGCGACGCCCCAAGGTGCTGTTTGGTAGAGGGCAATGGGAACCCATCTAGGCTGGTTTCCATCTGAAAAGTGGACCTGCATAGGATGGATGAGGAGACCTTGGGGGTCAGGGGGCTGCCCAGGAGAGCCTGCACTTGCCACTGGAAGCTGTCCCAAACCCTGTAAAAGGCAAAGCAATGATTTTCCAGCTTTTAGAACAACAAGGGCTGTAGAAAAGCTGTTCTTTTCTTCATTCAGAACACCACAGTTGATTATAACCTTGGCTTTTAAGTCCTTTCTAGTTTCTGGTGCCTTCAGTGTTTTCCAGGGAAGGTAAAGCAAATTAACCGTACAGCCACTTTTCTTGGTTATATTGAAGAGCCCATTTAAATATAGTTCCCCCAAGGATCCCCAGGTCAGATGCTGGAAACCTGCGAGCTCAAATACACACAGAGGCAACACAAAAGGCACCGTGCTGAATTTTTTTTCTTAAAGCATATTCAGTGCTTGGGTGACCACCCCAGTAAGTCTTCCCAAGTCTCTGCAGCTCATTTCAGATCCCCGCAGCTCATCCAGACAGGTTGCAATTCTATGGCCCATGCGTCAGGAGAGAGTTGAAGCAACCCCTGAATAACCTTGACTAATGCCATAATGAGCTAACGGCAGCTTTGGGAAGCTCTTCAATACAGTATAATGTTCTACCTTGATCCTTTAACTAAGTTTATTTTAGGCTTCATGAACACAAAATTGCTGATCTGACGTAGTAGCTCCTGTTAGACTTTTCAGAAGCAATTCAGATGTTTGTGGTGGAATTTATAAAGGTACAGAGATGCTTTGTTTCCTTTGAATTTGGTGGGAGTTAAGTGCTTAATTACTCTTACCAACCTGAGCTTTTACTTAGCCACCTCTGCAGTGTTACAATGCTCCCATGCTCACACCCTTTTAACCCCTTGGCTAATGGAAACACCTCTTTTCCAGAGGAGAAAGGGAACAGAATATGTGACTGTATCTCAGTCACTTCAGTACAAAGTCTACTAGGTTGGCTCTGAGTGTCGAGAAGCTGATCTAAACCTCTTGACTCTCCAGCAAAGCAGACAAAGGGCATACATGTTTTCCACTCAGTGCTTAGCTAAAGGAATTGTAGTGACCAGTGAAGCAGCAGAACGAACTTTTGGGGCAATAACGTCTTCAACTGAAAGTGCAGATATTAATGCTTGAAGGTTTTATGTTGGGTTTGTCTGTGTGTGTGTGTTGTTTTTGTTGGTTTTTTTTCCTTAATCAAAAGGACTGACTGACTTAAAAATATTGTCCCTCTTTCTGCCAGCCAAGAGCAAATGTCCACAGGAGAAGGTACTTATTCTTAAAATACTTTTTCACACAAAAAAGTATCCTGAGGTCCCTCCATAGCATTACCTCCAGTAGAAAAATCCATCAAACAAAATATTCACTCAATCCCTTTTAATCATATGAGCAAAGCCTTATAGCGTGGCCAATTGAACAAGCATCTACAAAGAGAGATGAAGAGCAATCAGCACAGCAGAGGGAAAGAGATGGCTTTCATCTGGGAGGGAGTAGGAGGGGAGCAAAGGGAGGTTTGGGTGAGAAAGCTGTGGTGGAGAAGATTTTTTCACTGAAGGGCTGTGTTAGGGAAAGAGGAAGAGCAGACGCTGGGCAATCAAGGGAGCCCCAGAGGGGAGCAGAGGAGGACTTGGTCTGTATGATGTGGTGGATTTTGAAGATCAGGAGAGGGTATTTGATGCTGTGATGAGAACTTCCGTGCTGGGGGAAGAGCAGGAGCTGTTAGACCAGAAGAGGGCTAAGGTTCTTCTTTCAGGAGAGGTAGACAAAGAACAAAGATGTCTTTTTTTTCATCAGATTTGGCTAAGAAAGGGATGGGAGGGACAGGAAGATTCAGAAGACAGAGCTGCTGCCAGAGTCTCTGTAAAATTATTTACCAGATCTCACCTTATTTTCTACATTCATCAACAGGCCAGAGAGGAAACGAATCAGATTATTTTAAAGCAACTTTCCCTCCATCATATTTACTTTCTAGAAAGATAGCAAAGAAAATATTGACATGCCAGACTTGACGGGATCCTTTGTTTTGTATGGTGTGGTCATTCACTCCTACATTGGACAGCATATTTCTCCAGTCAGTGCTGCAAAATACTCAAACTGTGGAAAGATATTTACTGTTTAGAGAAGTCCTTGGACACCTCAGCAAACTTTGTCCTGTTTCTCTGTCCAAGGGCTATATATAGACTTTGCTCAATCAAGGTCTGAGCAGCTGCTCCTGCTCAGATGTTGTGTGAGCAAAGCTAAATATTTTTAAGAGTATAAAAAAGTGACAAGATAACTCCAGCCATTTTGCTTTGAAAGAACCAGGTGTATGTCTAGCTGCATAATAAGAGAGGAAAGAGAAACTACCTTAAAGGCACATTTATCTGTGCCATTTCTTAGTCTGAAATCAACAGAGAGTGGCAGATATAAATAATGCATCTTAAAAACTCTAAGACTCCCAACACCTCTGTTAAGCCACTCAGTTACCCTTTAGGTTACTTTATTCTTCACCTCATGACACATCAGTATATGAACTGCCAATGCTCATACTTACACTGCATTCGACTCTCTCGGGCTTGACCTAAAGATGATCTATAGGTGCTATGACAATATTGATGTTCTATAATCATAGCAGGATAACAAAAATTCCATCTGACAGTGAAATGCCGCTATCTCGGCTGTAAAATATGGCAGTACATAATAATGTGTGCTAACAGCTACCCTAAGTCAACTGCCTTTATTCTCAGCTGAAATTTGACCAGGAAGCTCATGGGTAGGAGGGCTTCTCCTGTGAAACTGATTGGAAGATTTTTAATGACTCAGAATAATTAAGGGTCTGTTTCCACTTCTGCTGGTGGGTAGATAATAGGACATGATCAAACGGGGAACCCCCTCTGGCCTTTTGTTCCTCCCTCCCCAAACTATCAATCGTGAGAAGGATTGATGGGACAGGAAGATGCACAGAGAGCGGAGGGGGGAGGAAAATGATGGGTATGGAGAGTCTCGTGGGTGAGGATCAGGATCTGCAATTTGAAATGGTAAAGAAACAGATTTCTCCTTCCTGAGTAGGGGATTCGTGTTAGGAAGGACAGAAGGGGCTTGGATGCGTTAGGGGTGAGGTTAGTCCCTGACACTGTCCTGTTGTCCCTGCATGTCCTCCGGCACATTACAGTGTCTCTCACTCTGCCACATGGAAAACGCCCCCCTGACATAAAATTCACATTAACATGAAGCACAGGCCGGTGTAGGAGACAGACAGCATGGGGTTAAAGCAATCAGCTGCCCATCACATACAAAAATAGAGCCTTTAGAGGAACCGGAGCAGCGATTTCACGCTCAGCCTCACTGCTCCCAGCCGGAGCTGCCAGCACACCCCCACGGCCCGACGTGAGGAGACTCGCTCTTAAAAACCACGGGCGATTTGGGGGACAGACGACAAGCCCCAGCGGAGCCCGTCGGGAGCCGGGGGGGTCCCCCCACGCCCCCGGACCCCGCTGGGGGGGGGGGGGGTGCAGCCGCCCACGCTGCGGGCTTTGCCGTGGACATCCCGGCTCTCCCAAACCCCGTTCCCGGGGCGAAGCCACCTCCCGCCCTTCCCTCGGGGGACGGGGGAGGGGGGGGGTCCGTCCCTCCGCCCCGGGGCTGCCCCGGCCCGTCCGTGCCCCGGGGGGAAGGAAAGGCGGGGGGGGGTGTGTGGGGTGTGCGGGGGTGGCGGGGCGGGCCGGGGCGGGCCGGGGGGAGGGCTCGGTCGGCTCCGGCTCCCCGGCCCGGCCAACCCGCGGCCGCCGGGGCTGAGCCATAAAAGCGCCGGGAGCCGGCGGGGCCGCGGTTCCAGCTGGCCGCAGCCGTGCCCGGCGTGCCTCGGGGTGGGCAGCCCGGCTGGCCCCCCTCCTGCCGCCCGGCCGGCCCCCCTCCTGCCGCCCGGCCATCCCCGGGACCGCGCCGGGCCCCCTCCCCGTCCCTCCCCGCCCGCCGCCCCCCAAGATGCTGTTTTGGCACACGCAGCCGGAGCACTACAACCAGCACTCGACCGGCAGCTACCTGCGGTGAGTCCCCGCCAGCCCCGGGAAAGCCTGGAGCAGCCTCCCCCGGGGGTGCCCGGCGCCCTCGGCCACGGGTGTTGGGTGGGAGAGGCTGTCCTCCATCCGCCTGTCTGTCCGTCCGTCCATCCATCCCCAAAGCCGCCCGCTCGCTGGGCTGCCCGGGTGGTACCCGGAGCTGTAGCATCGCCCTGGGTTAGCGCTGCTAACTCTTTCTGAGACGTGTGGGCTCTTTTATTCAGTTTTTCCTTTTTTGTTTATTTTGTTTTGCTTTGTTTTGTTGGTTTTTTTTTTATTTGGTTTTTTTTTTAGACCCCTATCTGCAGTTTTGCTTTATTGCTCTTTCCAGCTTCCCTCTTCTCAGGGGCTTAGGTAGCGCAGTTCAAAGGGAGAAGGTGCGACGGTTGCGGAGCACTGGCAAAAGTCTCTGGAAAACGTTTGTTGGCAAAGCTAAGAGGGCATCCAGTTTTCTCAGGATGGGATTTCTTTCTCTTCTTTTTGGGACGATGGGTAAAAAAGCTCAGAATTTCACTTTCTGGACTTGTCTAAACCAGCTTTTTCCTGCCTCCACACAGTCGTGTTTAATTAAATGTGCCTAATTTAAGCACAAGGGCTGCTAAACAATAGTCTGTAACATGTGTAGCACAAACCCGTATTTCCTCCCTCCAAAAAACAACAAAGAAGACAACTTTGGGAGTTTCCTTTCTACTGGGTGCTTATGAATATTTTTTTTTCTGAATATGTAAAGCTCAGCTCTCAGCTGGTGTCAATTGCTGCTGCTCTGCTGAAGTGCAATTTTGCTGAATTTCAGCAGTGGAGGACCTGGCTGTGGCCCAAGACCCTTGCTTTCAAAATGTACCCCCAAATAACCACTGTTGAGAGAACATTGAGTTTGTCTGGCGAGGCACTTCAAACACAGATAATACTTCCCCGTCAGGAAGATATGCAATCTTAACTATTCCCGCTCCCTAGCAGTGTATTTTGACTGAATAATAATTTCCCATTATCAAGTGATACAATACTGTGAGATTCTTGCTTTCTGGCAGCTTCCCTGTTTCTTCATACAAGGTGCTTTACGTCGTTCCTCTTCCTCGCTTCCCAGCAAGTCTATTTTAACAACGTGTGTGTGGCAAAAATCTTGTTCCCTCTTGCTTTGTGCTTGCAAACCTGATCAGTGGAGGACAGTGAGAATGGTAGTAGCAGATGAGCTCTAGCATTGGTGCGTACGGTCTCTGCCTTAAAGAGTGCTTACAGTGCTCAGGTTGCTTCATTAACACCATGGATTTGTAGCACCAGAATGCTACAAGATCATCAAGTCTGGTTCAGGCTGGAGCTCGCAATTCAAATTCATTGGAATTGGCCAGAAAACACATTAGATGATTATTTCTCCTGACTTGAATGCTAGCTGGGGGGGATAAAGGACAGCTGATCTGGTGGGAAGGCTGCTAGTGTGAAGGTAATCTGTCAGTGTTTCAGAAACAAACTTCAGCTTTAGTGAGTATCTCCTACAGTGACCATGGTGGTTTTGATCTGGGACTAAAAGCCCTAAAACCAGTTTTATGGCAGCTATAGCCTCAGGTTTTTCCGGGAAGGTCAGTTGAATAAACCCCTTGTTTTTGGTAGTGACCTCTAATTCCGGCCAACTCACTCTCCACGGGAATGTGACAAGACATGCATTTCTAGAGGGACATTCTTCTGCTGAGCTGTGCCTTTCTGAGAGTTCTCCATGCCCACTTGTCGTGACTTTGTGGAGGAAGCTGAAATAGCACAACCCTTGAAGTAGCTGTAGGAAAAGTTTTTATCAACTGCATTTTGCAGAGATCAAAGGCTTTGGGCTTATCTGAGACATCTGTGTAAATTCGGCCCTACCTCAGTGGTATTTGTAGTTATAGCAAGACAATACTACAGAAAAATCCTCATAAATCTCCATTCATTTTTGTGGAAACCCTGTATGTATTTCACTCTCTGTTCTTCCAGATGGTTGTCTCAAATAACTTTCTCCCTCCCCAGGTAAGTGGACTAACCCTTGGTTAAGACCAGAACTGTAAAGCTTTAGCATAAGGGTGAAACCTGGGAGAGTTTTAAGGGTTTCCACATTTATTTTTTTTTTTTTAAGGATGGGAACTGTTGTAAAAGCCTACTTTTTCCAAAACTCGATTTACAGCTCTTGAGTGAAGAGAGTTGAACAAATATTGTGGTCTTACATACCTATAGCTTAGAAATTCTTTTAAGCCTTGATCTGTTGTTCACAAACTTCTAAGTTTCAAACACTTTTAATAAGGTGAAATATTTTAAAGAGCTTCATCCAAAGCCATGGATATCTCTAGCCATTAGTTTAAATGCTACAGGAATACACAGGAATAAGAATGTGATTAAATTGTGTGGCTTCATCAGTGCTTTAATATGGGGAAGCTTTCCAGAAACAAAATCATGGATTCCTCCATGCTTACAGTCTTCAGCGAATGGACAGCTGTTCCAGCAAGTGTAGGGGTGTTAAAAGCCTGATGTGAAATATGATATTTGAATTTCAACTTCCCTTTGCCTAAATTTCTCAACTGCTTCAGCTGAATAGGTGTACAAATTCCTTGCCCTTAACTGTTAAACCTGGGCCAGATTTTGTGCGCTGTTTTTTGCAGAACTGCAGAAACTTTCAGGCTTCAGCGGTTTCGATCTGTTCTCATCTGTAAAACGACACGCATTCCAAAAGCGTTGTACAGATGAGCGCGTTAAGAGCGAGTGTTGGCATCCTGGGTGAGTGAGATGACTCTGTGGAGCAGTATCAGATCCTGTGTGTGTGTGGAGCAATGCTATCTATTTCAGAAATCTACTGCAGGCATTTCTGTCACTTCATTACTGCAGTAAATCATCATCACTAAGGGAAAAAAAAAATAAAATCCTCTATGGCTGCAGTTAGGCAAGAGCTGTGATTATGTCAGTAATGTCAGTAAGGAAATGAGGGTGGATGGGTTTGAGTTGGTGATAATACGGAGGGGGTGGGGTTGGAAGAGAGAATGGAAACAGAGATGGGTCTTTTCTCCCGTCTCTATCTGAAAAGGCAGAGTTTGCTCTCTGGCTTTATTTTGCCACCAAAAGGAGTACCTGTGTTTGAACCAGGTACTTCGGCAGTTTGCTATAAGCTGCTGCAGCGTTTCACCGATGACCTGGGTAGCCTTCAAGGTTGTGGGTGCTATGAATGAACTCAGGGTGGATCATTAACTGAACAGGCAAGGAAAAAATTCTTAATGCTCTTTCCATAGGGAACATGCCTGTACCTGCTGGCATGTTCCTGAACAGTTTTTCTTAAAGCTTTTTGTGTATGGGATTACTGAAAGGAGCAGAACTGTAATGGGAGTCTCAAGTCTTCACACATCTGGAGGAAATGGAGAAGAAAAAAACCATCATTTCGTATTCTGAACTGTCTATGTTCAACATAATCCTCCTAATTTGGAGGGCTATTAATGTCTTAAGTAGGTGGACACAATGATCAGAAATGTTAGCAGCATGGGAAAGGCTAATGTGGTTCTTTGGTATCAGACATGCTAAGATACGGATGCTTATTCCTGACATCTCATTTGGTACTAATCGTTCTGTGGTGCTCGCAGCCTTGTTAGTACCCGTTCTGCTTGGGGATTAGTGTGGGTTGGGATCAGTCTGACACTAAATCAGCAGGCAGGCCACCATGAACGTCTTGTAAAGGAGCCAGAAGTGGGACTGTGCACAGGTCCTAGTGGAGCTGCTCCTGAGCACCTGTGTGCATTTATGAAGGTAGACTCATGCTCTCCGAAGAGCTATACAATTCCTTGGGACCAGGTTTATTAGAGTGCAAGGAGATGTTATGAGTCAATTAATCCAGCAGTTCATGACACCATTTACCTGAATGTCTCCTTTTTACACCGGAGCTGTGTCTGCTCCTCACCCTTGGCTGCTACTTGTAGACATTTTACTAATCTGACGTTCAGCTGTCAAAATAAAATGCCTTTTCTTGCTTCATTTTTTTTTTCTGAAAGGCTTTCATCTGAGAACCCACGAACGCTTAAACAAATGTATTCCCACAAGGATGAAGAATCTATTTTTGATAATTTTTTTTCCTCATCAGGAAGACTGCTTAACTGAAAAGTAAATCTGATTGATATTTTAAAAACATACATTAATTCTCAGAAATGTTCTGTTTTGCTAATGCTGTGTTCTCTTGTGTCTAGTGCTGACATCCTAGAGGCAGAAGTTGCCTTGTTACATTATAGAGGCCAAATTCTTTCTTTTTTAGCCATCATCACTTGGTGTTTCTCCAGAGACCATCTCCATTATCTCAGAGCATGACAATCAAATGCAGATCGAGGTGAGACTATTCCGTCTTTGTAACTAAGCGTGCATGCGCTGTATGTTGCAGAGATGTCCTTGCGCTGCCGATCTTCAAGCAGGAAGAACCGCAGCTGTCTCCTGAGAATGATGCCAAACTGCCTCCCTTTCAGTACGTCCTCTGCACAGCCACGTCACCTGCTGTGAAACTGCACGAAGAAACCCTGACCTACCTCAACCAAGGTAGGGTTTGTACGACACTGAAGGAGGGCATATTTCCTGGGAGCAATTCGAGAGAGAGAGCGAGATTGAATCCCGTACTTGTGCCTTACCGGGAGGGAGCGGGATGAGAAAAAGAGATGGGGAGGGGGATGGAGGAAAGGAGGAATATTTAATTTTTACATTTATATACTAGATTGTCAACTGATGTAAAATAATGAAATACTGTTGATTTAACTGTTGACTTAAAGCAGCATTGTAGCATGCACTCTTCCCTGTAGCCAGGTACTGGCTTGATCTCAAACAATTTAAACTGCAGCCTCCCACCTTCATTTTAAAAGGCCAAATGAATTAAGCAGATTGGCAAACTTTGGGTTGGGGAGGGCTCTTATCATTGCAAGCCTCCAAGCGCTGCTGGAGGGTATTGCCAGAGGATGAGTTGACAAACATCCAGGGGCTCCTCAGTGGTCTGGGCAGAGCGTGACATCGCTCCCGCTGGCTGGGTGATGTGGCTCAGCTCAGTCCCTCTCTTGACAAGTTGCTGTGGTTCACTGCAGCCAGGTTCTCTACGACTGACCTCATAGGCTAATTTTTACTCCTGGCTAAATAAGCACTATGTGTTTCTCTAGGCCCCCTCCCACCCTTGGCAGAATTTATGCCAACACATCTGTGGTTGGAGTTTGGCTGTCACTTTGCAGCACCTCCTGCACGTGGGTCCTGTGGGGATCAGACTTCTCCAGGCACACATTATGCTAAAACTTACCGTACTTATTTTCTGCCAGGTTGTAAACAAGGGCATTAGCCTAGCAACAAGCTGAAGGGCTGTCTACCCTATGGTACTGAGGTCCTCTCCTGCTTCAGGACACTGCCCCAGCTCTTCAAGCTTTGTGCACTGAGCATGAAGCTCACTCAGGTGCTGCTCTGGCTATGTTTCTCTCAATGTTTGTACAAAGCAGAGCTCTGACCTCCTTTGGGATCTGACCTCAGGTGCATCAGGCTGCTGGATCTGTGTTGTTAGCTGGTGGACCCACGGAGCCCCCGTAGGAAGATCAGCAAAGTGCTGCAGGCTCTAGCTGTTTCACAGATCAAAAGATTCTTGAGACTTGTGACTGTCTTCCCAGTTTATCCATCCAAATACAGCAGACCCCAGGAGGTGATACAGGGCATATCAAGGGTGTGATGGAGATGAATCTTCCTGTGAAACACTAAATTCTTCCTTGTTTCAGAGTAAAAGATTTTCTGTTGTGAAAAGCAGTTGGTGGCCAAATATTTTAGCATACCTGAGGCAGGGCTTGCTTTTTTACCTTGGTAGGGCAAAAGTTACACAACTCTACACACTATACCATAAGCTTAAAAAAACTGGGTGACTAGAGCAGTCCAGGTTTTCTTAGGTAAAGTCAGACTGTTACTGCCTTTTCAGATAGACTATGTTGTGTTAGGCTTTCTCCTGCTTACTATCACAAGTTGTCTCGTGCTCCATCTTGACACAGTACTGACCTGTTTCCTTGGCAGACCACCAGTTCTTGCGTATTTTCTGTATCTGTCTTTCATCCCTCAAGGGGAAAGGTGGGATGTGTCCTTGCAGAATACACCCTGGAGAGCATGAGGCTGGACAGGCCTGGAGGAACAAAGCAGGGATGGGGCTGGCAGGAGCTGTGCAGTGGGGCAGAGTTGGGAAGGGGCTGGGGGAAGTGGGTGCTCATTAGTGCCCACTTGCCACAGTGGATGGAAACAGCACCTTTTCCTAGAGGGTCTTTGGTGTGAATAGTGGTAAAAGGTGGTGCATCTCCTGACAGTTGAATGGGTCACTACTTTCTGCTCTTCTTGGCAGGAGCTTCACATCTGGCTGCCACCTTCTCAGGAGCATCCTCACCTCATTTATTTAAGCTCCCAATCAATTAATCTTCCGTCTTACACTGAAATGCTCTGGGTTTCTTGAAAAAGCTCTTGAGATTCAAGGCTTTCTGTATGTAGACGGATTTTTTTTTTTTTTTGCGATCTTGCAATATATCTACTTTAAAAGCCATTCTGCTCCATTCCAGCAGGTTGCTTCAGAGTCTACACCATTGGCTGCACTGTTGCTCCCAGCGTTGACCCTTTCTGGTAGCAAGGGCAGGTCTTGTCTGTAAATTTGTCTGATATGCAGTCTACCTTGATACTAAGACCCTTAGACCAAAATCCCTTGCCTCTGCTATTTAGGAAAAGGGACTGGAGTCTGCTCCCATGTGGGTATGAGCTGCTGTGAGAACCTTGTGTGTTCATTGAAGGTAACTACAGATATGGGAACTACAGAGAAGAGGATGCTGGACACACCTTTCAACCAGCCGTGGTCAGAGCTGGAGAGTCTAATTTCTGTTGGTGGGATATCAGTAAGGACATTGCCTGGGGTTAGAAAGAGATAAGGATTTGTCTTCCAATTCCAGGACAAAGACTCAATTTGAATTGGCAGGAAACCTCCTGTTTCACTTATTTTTCTGTTTAGGAACTTCTAGATAAAAGAGTATTTGGTCTTTTTCATGACATCTGTGTCAAAAGCATGTTCCTCATGCATTGACCTTCTGGAATAAAAAATAGCAGGCGTCTCTGTTTAAAAGCAAAAAATTACAGTGCTTGAGTCAAATTTTATTCTCCTTTCAGCAACACTTCTCTGTGGGAACCACTTTTGATTCTTGCACTATATATTTTCCCAGCACGTACCTGTTGTGTAGGTATTTTCCCATCCCTTCTCCAAAACCAGAGGAGGGTGCTGCAACTCTTTACTTTGACGTGCTCAACACAAGCCAGGGAATCCTACACTGATCTCAATTGTTCTGCCTGAGCTAGAGCTAAGTGCAAGTTCAAGGCTCTGGCAGAAAATTAATCCCACTAATAGAATTGTTGTATGAGCCTGAGGAAGTATGTGAAGGGGACTATGAGGCAGCCCAGGTCTCTGGAGCCAATACTCATGGTATGGCAGAAGACCTGACTGACACCAGAGCAATGTGACCCAGCTGCAGCACCATAGCCATCTCATGAAGCAATTTAGACCATTCCCTACACCTTATTGCCTTACACTGACTGTAAGCAAAGGGACATCTCTTGCCCCTTACCCTCTTTCTGTGCTTATCATGGTCTGGCCAAACATTGTTACACAAAACTTCCCCTCTTCCTTGTATGCTTGAGTTTTTGTGATAGATTACTTTAGCAAATGGGTAACTTCATTAATGGATGTCCTTTCACCCTGTCTGTGCTGGTGTGAACTTCAGTCATAGCTGGCTCCTAGTAAGGCAGATACAAAGACACAGTGGCTGTCCCCATTCCAACACAGCAATTCACATCCAGCATGGTTACTTACCCAAATTATGAGGACTGAGTTTGGGGTTTTCTGTTTGCTGGGTGACTCTTGCCACTTGCTGTCCAAATGTTCCTTCCTGACTCAAGCTCTTCTTCACTCGGTAACGGACCTTTTGTCACTGTGAAGCAGCTCTGCTCCCTGCCCTGAAACACTTACTCTACATGTGACTGGTTCAATGGTGGTTGGTGAGTGGACCAGCTCAGGAGGTAGTCCATGTGCAGAACTGGGTAGAAGAAAGGTCAGGTCTGACTGAGCTGTGGAGTGGGGAAAGCTGGAAAAACTGGGTAGCAAATTGAAGGCCAAGTTGCATAGCAGAGATAGAAAAGGAACTGGTGGAGAGATTCAGGTAAGATCTGAAAGGGTTTCATATGGGCTAGGAAGAAGCGCTGTCCAGTGGCTGTGTTTGCATACAAACAGGAGAGGGATGAGAGAAGGCTCCAGGTTTGTGGAGCGTAATGACTTCTCATGAGCCTTGCTTCTTGCTGGATAGACCCAGAGAGACAGTCAGTGGCACTGAGGAGGAAGAGGTCTTTGGCCTGGGCTATCCCCAAGGATGAAGGAGGAAGGTGAGAAGACCCCTGAGCTGGAGACCAGTGTTTTTGGTAAGGGCAGGGGAAGCATTTGTGAGGACGCATAAGGGAGTGAGCTTAGCTGTTGTGTTGAGTTGACTTGGGGACATTCAGCAGTGTCAGACTCCCAAGCTTGTCTGCTCCAGTTTGAAACTGTGAGTGCTCACTGGCTGCAGCTCTAGAACCGGCCTGTAAATGAAGTAACTAGAGTCAAATCCTTAGCTTGGCTTCCAAAGACTGACTCATTACACTTGTCCTTCCCGATCTCTTCCCCCCCTGCCTTCCCACATTCCTTGGGAAACTGGAGCCAGAGCCCTGTTAGCCCAAATTGAACATCATCTTAGTTTGCTAATCCTTAGGGCAGTTCCTATGTTAAGAGCTCTTTGCCGGACCTCAGGATAACTACTTATCCAACGGAACAAAGTATAGACTTCTGAGTATGGTGTCTTAACACAGCTCCACCTTCAGTCCATGAAACTGGTAAAGGTGCTGTGTCCTCACATTAGGAGCTGCTGCTGGCACCGCTCCTTTGGTCAGGGATCGCATCTGTCAACAGAGCTACACTGTCCAGAAGTCTGCAGCACAAACATCGCCTAACGTTTTTGGAACTAGCCTGCCTTTTAGCACTATTTCAGTGTCTCTTGTGGATAGGGATTTTTCAGACAAACAATCAACCAGCAACCATATTACAAACCGCTGCTTTAGCAAGAGGGATTGATGCAGTTGCATATTCCATGGTCTGCAGTCATATGGGGTGTGGTTTGACCGTGGCTGGTTGAAACTAGTTTCAAACATGGACAGAAATGGGAGCAATGGAGGTGGTTCCAGAAATTGCACCAGGAGGAATGCGGAGGAAACAAGCACTGTACAGTAGATCTGAATGCTAATAAATGTGAGGAAATAAAATCATTCCTTTAAAAAACAAAACAAAAAGCCAAAAACCTGAAAGTCATTGCCCAAGGGGATTAGCTCATAGTGCCAGAACCACATGTGGACTGTGAGCAATTCAAGTAATGATTTTGTTTCATGACCAGCATTGATGTTGGCTGAGAGCCTCAGATCTAAATTACTCCAAATAGAGAGTGGTTAAGGTTGATGGCAGGGGGTCACTGAGAGCAGGCTGTGTGACAAATCCAGCCCTGTTCCCCAGTGGTACTTTAGCGTAACTGGCCGTCACCTGCCTGTAAAGTTTTCCTGGGCTCTGTTCATCTCTCCAGAGCTGTGGTATGTGACTTGTGGTTCTTGGCCATGTGAGGATTTTAGTATACAGCTGGTTAGGGTTAGGAAGGCTGGCCATCTCTGCTTGACAGTGTCTTCCAGGAGTCATCTTTATTGCCAGTCCTAGACAGTTCAGAAAACAAACAAGCCAAAAACCCAAACCATGAGAGAAAACCACTAACATCTGAGAAGACCTGTGATGATACTGGGAGTGTTGCTGTAGAGGTACATGAGCAACAGATGCCTCATGAAGCTAAAGATGGACTAAGTTTGAGTCTGGGTCACACATGAATGAAAGCCCCAAATTTCAGCCCTCAGGCGCAAAGGCATGTATCCAGGTTCAAGACACGTGTGCCTAAACTGGTGCACTTTAAGCTGTGCTGTGTTTAAAATCTGTTGGGTGTTTTCCTGCCTCAGCTCACTCCAGACATGTCTAGGTTTCTCCTCTAAAGGAAGGTGCAGACATGACTGGGCGATGAGCAGCTGAAGAGGACATCTTGAAGCTGATGGCTAATTGCTTGGGTAGGAGATTAAATCACTTGCAACAGAAGGCAAAAGAGAACCTTTGCCTCCCTTAAAAAGTCTAAAGTTCAAATTCAGTTGTCTAATCTCCTACAGCCAGAGAACCCGGTTTCAAACACTGAGATTTACAGTAAATGAAAAAAGCTGTTTTGGATTGACGTTAACTCATACGTAATTGAGTTTTTATGGGGTCACAACTGTCTGAATGTTTGTAGTTTTCCTGGAACAATTCTTTATTTGCCTAAATGAAGTGTAGAGAAGGCTGAGTGACCAGCTCTGCCTGGGTGTGCTTCTGGTTTAATTATAGCTCTGTTTGTGGGGATATTTTTGCTTTGTCCCATGCTAAGAACTGCCTTTTTTCCTAACAATCACTGCCATTACTGACCAAGCCCTGGGTATTTCAAGCAGCTCTGCTGCTCGTGGCCTCCGCTGTGTGAACATGCGTTCCACCCTTGCCTGAGATCACAAGCACAGCCACGACTTTGTGTCGTTGAGACTGGGAATATCAGGTGGTCCCTGGTGGCTGCCCACCTACACATCCTTGATTCCTGATCATTGTGGGGTGCAGTACTGCTCCCTGACCCCTTTCCACTCTGTTCCTAGGTTTGGATGGCTTAAAAAATGGCTAACAAAGCTGGTTCATCTTTCCTGTTTCTGAGACTGGCTACTTGGTATTTTTGGTTCTTGTGGTGCACCTCTTCATCTTTGGAGAAGGAATTTGTCTCCTGTCTGACTTTGAAGACAGCTCTGAGTAGGTTTTGGTGTCTCAGCTGAAGCCATTAATTGTGCTAGCAGTAATTTCCCCATATGTTTGGCAGCTCTGTCTTCACTTGGCAGCCCAGGATAAACAACCCTGTCTCCAAACCACACCATCCCTAAGCTCACTATGAATCTTGCTTCAGATGACAGGGCACCTCTGCATAAGTAGAGCATCTGACTTCTGTTGTCCCTAGGAAGCTAGAATCTCAGTTGCCTTTTAACCAAGAGGCTGTTTTCTATTCTTTCTGTAATCCTTTCTTCTGTTGCTAACATCTGGATGAAATTCAAATGGGATTGTGAACTTGCTGGATTGCAGCCTGTGCACAACTCCTACTGGAAGCCCCTAGACTGCATTTTGGTCTCCCATTTCCATAAATCTTCAATATCTGTGAAGGAAGAAAGTGCTCAGAAGTTCCTCTGAGTGCAGTGAGAAGTAAGAGAATATCTGTAAGATTTTTTCCTTATGTTCCGTGTCACTTTTTTACTTTCCTCCGTTATCCATATCTACTTTGAGATGCTTGTAATAATGATAGTGAATTTTTTGCTTGTGTCTTTATAGCATTCGCTGTCTGTATCAATATACCTATCAATATGAGAACATGTGGACATTTTTCAATTAGCTTTCCCTAACTTGCAGTGTCCTAAAAGATCATGTTTTAGGTAGCAATAAGAAGCTTGGGGAGCACTGTAGGTTTGACATGATTAACTGTTGTTACAGGTGTAGTGTATGATCCCTTCTTTCTAAAGAGGCTGGGAGAAAAAAGCCTTTTTTTCCCTTTGCTTTCTACCAAGCACTTATTACATCTTCCTGGAACTAGATAGCAAGTACTTGAGCAGTGAGATTCCTCTTGTCCTAGCTTGGTGCCACATTTGTGACCTGTGTCGAAGGTACAGTCTGCTTTGATGGGACGGTTGTCAATCACATTTTCTCCCCTGCTTAGTTAGTGGTATGCACTAAGTAAGTAGCCAGGCGTGGGAGTGGGACTTGCTTTCTCCCAGTTTCTTGTTGGGGAAATGTGGTGAAGGAAGCGACTTACCCGAGGGCATCTGAGGGAGCTGCTGGGTTGGGTCAGGAGTTGTACTCGGCTCTTCTGCATCCCTCTTCAGCATGCTCACCTGGGACCATTCTTCTTAGTTATCTGAAACTCAAGTAAACATTACACACAAAGCTACTCTTATAGAGCTATAAAACCTGTTGTCCAAATTGACTTAGATCAGGTTGAAACCAGAAAAAGCCTGTATTCTTTACTTACACAGAGGGGGCTAAGTTTTTCTGAGCTGGACAGATGTGACTAAGATAGTCCTGAGTGTTTCAAGTACCTGCTAGAGAAGTGGAAATACAGGAATGAATGATTTTCACAGGGCTGATATTTTTTAGCTTTCCATCAGAGGTCCATAATTTCTTCACTGATTAATTTGTATTAAAAATCAAAGTTTATACTGTGGCTTAGATTAGGTGGAGTCCAACAAAGTTGACGGAGTCTATGCAACAGAAGCCCAAGTGCACAGAGCGAACTTAGCAACCGGGAGTGTTTCTGTGTTTACTGGCTGTTTTTTTGTCCTTGATTCAAAGTTAGACTGTAGGCTTGGAGGAATTAAATGTACATCCCTCTCTTTTGAGTGGAAACCACTGTAAATGAGGAGTGTTTCTGTTAGTGCCTGTTAGCTATGAAGTGTCACCACTGTAAAGTAGACCATCTTCAAAAGTCTGGGAAGTGTAGAGCTCAGCCAAATGTTCATATAGTAAATGAGCACTGAAATTTTCCTCCAGCAAACTTGGCTCTGAGGCATGCGTTTGGCTTTCCCACAAGAAAGAAGTAGGGAAAGAGAAAGAAGGGGACAAAGAAACCCCCTCGAGTTGGGGGCGGCTTGTAAAAGGAGGAAAGACATAGGAAGAGTCATGATGACAGTGTAGCTCTATGGTGTGGTAGTAGAATTAGTAGTTGAATTGGTCTGTTGTATTCCTATAGTCTTGCTACCCTGGTGGTAGCGGCAAGCAGGGCAGGTATCCTCAGTGTTGGACTCAAGATGGGTACAGAAACACAGTGGAGCTAAGGTAGCTTTGCTACAAAGGAAACGGTCAGGAGGCAGCGAATACGAAAGCAAAGCATGTGTAAATTGTGGTTCTTATTACTACCATATAAGCAAGTTCAGAAGAAGATTATACAAAAGAGGAGTTTGTGAGCATTGGTCATGACTGGACAGCTCAATACGGATATGATCGGGACAATGAATACCAGAAACTGGGAAGTTATGGCTGGGAAAGGGCAGGCTGTATCCACCCTGCTCCATCCCTGAGCGCTTGTAACGTGCTGTGTTGAAGATGAGATGTGGGACAAGATGTCTCAGGATGACTCTTGTGTTCCTTTTGCATTTCCTGGCCCACAGTTGGTCCTCCTTTGCAGGATTTCCATGTTCCTAGCATAGCGGGAACTTTCAGGGTGGCCTATTGTGTAGCTGGTGAATTCATAATATCCACTGGATAAACATCTCCTACAGCATCTTGTCAAATGAGGCTGCAGTAATCAACCACAGAATATCCACTGCTATTTGTGGTGGGGGGAGGGAGGATTTTGCCCTTGCTCCGAGTCCTGGAGAGTGTCCACACGTGGGATACTTCAGCGAGTCTTATGCTGTTTTATTTTTGCTTTTGTTTGGCTAAAAAGGTGTGGGCAATCAAGCATGCAAGTTCAGATGCCAGCTCTGTCACTCTTGCCTGTTTACCCTGTGGGTCCATTAATCTTTCTTGTCAGAAAAATCTCTGTGTGTGCCCGACACCCTGAATAGTTGCATTTGGCTGTTTCAAAGGTGATCCTCCTGCCTGCTGGATGTGCTTTGGTTTAGGAGGATAAATGCTTTCTTTTTTTTTTTTTTTTTCCCTCCCCCTCCTTCTGTGTGCTGCATTTGACTGTCAGCATTCCTTTGCCTTTATCTGTGCACTATTTAGGATGTCCATATAAAGCTGCTAAATGGAATTTTTATTGGCCAGCTTGGCTTAATAATCAAACAGTTTCCAGGCTGGTTCTGTCTAGTGCTGTGTGGATCCATTCTGAGAAAGAGGACCCGCGGATGGTTTTGGTTTTTTTTTTTTCTTTCCACAGACTTTTGTTGGGGATATTGCTTAGTATAAGGTTAGGGTTTAATTAATCGCCGGAAAGGCAAGCAGACTGCTTGGCTAAGTTAGGTAAAGCCTGAGTCATATTGGTCTGGAGTATCAGCATCCTAATTTGAAATTACTGTATTGTATCAGTGTATCGTGTAGAAAACCACAAAATGTGTAGTGCAAGTGGCTCTTGAAACGTAATACCAAAACAAAACAAAAGCACGCAGGATATTGTGGTTGTGTAGCAAATGATCTTTGAACAAAACCTAACTTTGAGTTTGAAATAATGATAATCTTCTATAATCAGAAGTTGCCTAGAATTCCTGATGGCTGACGAAGTTCCAGCAATGGAAATCAGTTAAGCTATTACAGATTGTACCTTTCGAGTGTGTGAAAGCATTGCCACGTTGAACTAAACTATTTTTCATTCGTAGCAAATTGTTGACTTTCAGTCCTTTTGTCCCCAGACTAAATGTTCATGCCCACATTTAATGTGCGTTAATTACCAAAGACAATAAAAGTTAAAAAAGTAAACAGCCTATAAATCCTCTTTAAGATAGATGCAATTGCTCTATGAATCACCAAGCAGGAACTCTCTGGACCTGGGTGGTTACTACTTTGCTGGATACTACTCTTGTTTGTAAAGCAGAGTTGCTCAAACTCTAGCCTAGGAGGAGATTGCATAAATTTGCTGTTGCTCAGGGAATGTCTGTTCAAAATACAAATTACAGTGTATCATCACCCGCCCAGGTTTTTATTGGTGCCCCTGAAGCTTTCGGTGAAGCTGGGAGACAAACTGCACCTCAGGAATTTAATGTGGTTTTCCAAATATTTATTACCGTTCTGTTCCCTGCCTGAGGTAGGGAAAAGGGTTGTGGCAAGCTCTGTGCGAGGGGAGCGCCGGGCCGTGCAGGCAGGAGGCTGCTGTGGCCTCAGCTGTGCTGGGTATTTGCTTGCAAAATGTATTCTTCATTTCAAGCAGTGATAGAGATGCCTTAGGTGCCCCTGTAGGTAAGTGCAGCGTTACAACACGACCAGACACCTGGCTGGTCACCAGCTTTGAAGCTGCCTTGAACCCGTGTTGCCTGTGGAGGTGTAGCTATGGCCGGTGTTGAGAACATGGAAGGAACAGGGTTTCAGCAAGTTACCAGCCTTTAGCACTGGGTTTAACACTAATGTTCAGCAATGTTGAAGATCATCCTGTGTCCAGTTCTGGGCTCCCCAGTTCAAGAAGGACAGGGAACTGCTGGAGAGAGTCCAGCAAAGGGCTACAAAGATGATTAGGAGATTGGAACATCTTTCTTATGAGGAAAGGCTCAGGGACTTGGGTCTTTTTAGTCTAGAGAAAAGAAGACTGAGGGGGGATCTTATCAATACTTATAAATACTTAAGGGGAGGGTGCCAGGTAGATGAGAACAGTCTTTTTTCAGTGGTGCCCAGTGATAGGACTAGAGGTAACGGGCACAAACTTGAGCATAGGAAGTTCCATCTTAACATGAGGAGGAACTTCTTTGAGGGCGGCAGAGCAGTGGCACAGGCTGCCCAGAGAGGCTGTGGAGTCTCCCACACTGGAGACATTCAAAACCCGGCTGGACGCCGTCCTGTGCAACTGCTGTAGGTGTCCCTGCTGTGGCAAGGGGGTTGGACTAGATGATCTCCAGAGGTCCCTTCCAACCCTGACCATTCTGTGATTCTGTGATCCTGGTAAGGGGGGACTGCGGTGAAACTGCCACCGCTGCTTTCTGTTGCCACAGATGTTTTCTTCAGGTTCTTCCTTCCATCTGAGCCCTGGGGACGTTAAACGCTTATCAGCTGAGGACCAAATACTGCCCTGGTCAAGGTCAGACCATTCAATCAAATCATTGCAGAGTCTCTTCATTGGTACCCTCTGGTCCCGCCTCCAGTTTTACCACCAAGCGTCGGCTTGGCAAGATGTAATCTAACCTGTATTAATCTGGATTTTCATCTGAGACAGATAGAAAATCTCAGTATAGGGGAGCTCTAAGTTTCAGCTGTATTTGCGAGTAGCAATCTGTCTTGGGAACCGGGAAGACAGTTTGTTTTAGTCACACTTGCAGCCACATTTCTTTACAGATTTAGATACCTGACTAAGAATGGTCTGTTACTGATTTAGTTTTAGCAGAAAATTGCAGTCTATGCCTGCTAGTGCTGATGAGTCAGCGATGCAGGATTCATAGAGGATCTGTGTACTGGAGCCCTGAGTGACTTTGTGCTCTGACACCAGGGGGAGTATAGTTATCCTGCTATAGTTGCAGGGCTGAGATTGTAATTCACCTTTTCAGGAGTTTTGCAGGTAGTGATGGTGGAAAACTTAGGGTAAACAAAGTTTGGAAGGTATTTTTCAAGGAAGAAATATAATCCAAGCAGTTTGGTGCTATAAAAGTACAAGTATCTGAACTCCATCCATGCTAATACCAATGAATTGTGGGAACCATTAGCCATGCAGAAATATATTTGCGGGAATAAGTTGTAGGGAGAATGCATTTTTCAAAATCAATACCAAGGTAATTATATATAAAGGAATTGTGAGGAATTAGGACCAAATTCTCACTGATACAGTTCCGCAGAGAGGGAAATAAACTGTGTGTTTATGAAACTTGGCTGGGAGCAGTCTTGTTTTGATAACAGTTCTGTGTAGTAACTGCAGTTAAGCATTCAGAGGTCAAGGGAAAAGCAGTTAGTGTAAAATACCATTTTGATTGAGGTTTTTCATGGCGTAAACTGAGTTCCAGGGCTTACATCAGATGACCCATATATCTTTCATCAAAGCATTCTATTTCCTCTTTGGCTTTTCATTTAATATTAACTCTGTCTCCACTACAGTTTCTTTTTCTACCAGTGGGCAGAATCTGTTTCTAACTCCATCCAAGCTGAATCACTCCCATCAGGAAGAGATGCACGGTGCCTGCTGTCTGCCGGGTTGCAGTATTGTTCCTATCCCGGTCCAACTGGTTGGAAGGTGCATGCTGCAGAGTTTTTGAGTGCTTGATGCTAGTTTGGAGGGAACATGGTCAATGTTTTTATGTTCACTGTTTTCTTTTGTCTCATTGGAACTACAAATAGGCAGATCAGGCTGACCGAAGAGTAGGAGTGTGTCAGTGCACAAAGGTGTCCCAAAAACCTGCTTGTTCCTGAGATGCTCGCTGAATGGCGGGCAGGGCTTCTGGTTCTACCGTTGCCTTCCTCCATAGCACAGCTCATGCCACTTAATTTCTCTGTACCTGTTACCCCTTCTGAGTACAGTCATAAATGTATTTTGAGGTCTCTTGGATGCTCGTGGTGTCAAATACTAAATTAATTTTCAGGAATGATTAATTAGCCTCATATTTGCATGGGAATGAACTGTAAGTGTAAAAGATGCTTGGCTGTGTAAATTTGTTTGCGGCAATGAACTGTATCACTCTATAGCTGGTGAAATCTATCCCTAAACTGCGCCATCAACCAGCCAAGTACCTCATACAACACAGGTACATACATACAACACATACACAGGCACACAGTACAGCATAGAAAACTAATTTTGTGAACCTGAGTGTGATCTTTTTTATGCTAATGCAACGGTATTGATTATGTGGGGAGATACATAATCTGTCTAAAAATTGCCAAGTAGACAATATTAATGCGTATCAGTGGGAAGATTAGAAAGTCTCTTGAGTTAAAGTGTGGAAGACCTCCATTTCAGGATTGTGGTTTACAAAATCCACTTTTATTGTTCAGCAATCTTCAAAGGAAGGTCACTGTTGTTGTTTTGGTTTACGTATGCACAAAGAAATGGGATAAGATCTATGCATGTTTCCAGTGCTTAATTTGGTACTTCATATGGCTTATTCTCCCCTCTCCCCATGCCCTAAGCCACTTGCTGGATTCAAGGGTCATTTCCTGTTTGCAGAACTCCTATTGACATCAGTAGGAGTGTTGTGCAAATATTTGGGGCTTCGATACGGCCTCTCTTGTCCTTTTTTTTTTTTTTTTTTGCTGCTGCCAGCCAGCTGAATAAGCACAATTATCCCTGTGCTCTAGTGATATGGTCTGTACTCACACGGGCAACCGGAAGAGCTGGGATTCCCAAAAGGGAATCTGCCTGAAATACAGTGCCCTCCTGACATATCTGCTGTCGTAAGTCTTCTATTTCTAGATCCAGATCAAGAGACGTAGCATTATTATTATTTTTTGTCTCTGCTGGTAGCAACTGCTTAGAGGGAGGTATATGTGCTTTGCAGTTTTCTGCAGGACCAGTTTGGAGGAGATACTGGTTGAGCCAGAAAACCCAAACAGATCTCCTTCTTGGTGCCTGCCTTGTCGTACTGGTGCATTTTTCAGTAAAAGGGAGGGCAGCAAGATGAACAAGAAAAACTTGCTATAAGTCGTACAATATGCTCCGTTAATCCTAATGATCCTGTCCTGCCTCTGTACCAGCTGTAGGTTGATTGTACAGAGTTGGTCCTATACAATGAGCTTTTGTGCTGTTTTAGCCACTTGTGCTTAAGGTATTGAGACATCAGTCTCCTTTGTCTACTGTCAGCCTTGGAGGGAGATGTTATTTCATAAACCAGTTAGCTGAATTCTACTGAACTGGCTGAATTCCTTATGCTGAGGGCGGTGGTGGAGTGCTGGAGCATGAATTCTGTTCCTGGAATTGGTCCTTGCACATCCTGCAGTACCCATTGCTGCTTCCACATGCGTGTCTGAAGGAGTATTTATGCCCTGGGCAGCCGCATTCAAGGCCTTATGGAACAAATCTTGTATTTCTGGTTCACCGAAACACCTTGCAGACCTGACCGCTCTCTGCAGAAGGTGAGATTTCGCCCAAGTTGCTATCCTCTGCAGAACAGTGCCTAGGCTTGTGCCAGCAGCTCTTCACACAACCATTGCTTCAGCAGAAGGGACAGACGAAGGCAGTGCTGTTACCGCCGTGTGACACAGGGGAACAACTGCCTGGAACACCTTGGTGACTTTCTGAAGGGTGACCAGAAAACTGTAGCAGCCCTGGGAGACAGACTACGATCTATGTCCTATCTGAGAGCTTTTAGCTGCCAAAAGACAAACCTTCCCCTCAGATTTCTGCTGTGCTTTAGTGCCTACTTGATTACTGGGGGCAAATGCATTATGTTACCAAAAATGAGCTTTCCCTGATCAAACGTATGCTTTATTAGCCACGTAAATGCCAGCATGACTCTCTCACTGCTACAACGTATTAAACACCTTGGAAATGTTTCCTTAAACTCTAGGTCAGTCTTATGAAATCCGTCTACTTGAGAATAGGAAATTGGGAGAGTTTCAAGATTTAAACACAAAATATGTAAAGGTAAGGAGAAATATAGATTTCTTTTCTTCCTGCTACTACATACAGCCTCTAATGAAGGGCCTGACCTTGCTCACACTGAGACAATGGAAAATACTTTGCCATTGTTTTTAATGGGAGCCGGGCTGATGGAGTTGATGAGTGCTAGTTTCACGGGACTATGCAGCTTGGCTTTACAGGGCTTCAGGGGAACCGTTATTCTGTTTGTGATCGTGACCCCAGAGTTTCACTGTGAATGTTGGATTCAGGGGAATCCCAAAGTTCAGAGGTGAACATGGTCAAAACCGCTGAGAGGCAGACTTGATTCCCTTCTTAACCTCAGCAACACACCTGGGTTGTTACCTGTCAAATGGAGGACCCTGGTGTTTACATCGTTCTGCCATGCAGATTCTGCATAGCTCCAGTTTACGTTGGTAATGGGCATAATTATGAACACACAGAACGTGGTTGTTTGGTTCTGGGGATTTTTTTTTGTTGTTTCCTACCTCCCCAAACATTTCAAATTCAAGCTCTTGGGTCCGGGTCTTGGTTCTGGATCCAACCTTCAAGCCTTCCTCTCCCAAATTCTCGACTGTTCTGCCTCAGGATTTGTTTTGAGAAGTGGGGACTAGTTGCAAAATTTGGATTCCAATCTGGATTTCAAATGTTGTCCAAGTTTAGGCAGTCCTCTCTTTGTCTTTTGGCCCATTTCGGGAAGCATGTGGATTGCAGTTTCAATTTTGCAGGCATTCCCACTGTGGCTTGCTTGCTTCTTAGAGCTAGGGTTTGATCTGGGCATTTCTCAGGTTCATTGGCAAAAAGTGCTTACTGCCATTTGATGCAGAAGTCCCCAGCAGGAGCTTGGACTTGAGAAACTGGGAAGTGAGGAGTCATTGACTCACGCTAGCGTAGCACTCTCAATATACAAAAAGATATATTAGGGATATTTTGGACTTCTCAGCCCTGGGGATTGCTGTTATTCCAGCCTTTCTTCTCCAGTCATTGACATGGCTGCACCATTGCAGGCTAGAGATGAAAATTCTCCTGTTACAGAAGCTTTCCTATTCTACATTTGTTTAACTTTGTAGTAAAGCAGTTTACCAGTGTACTGGGGCAAATCCAGTGCCAATGACTGGCTGTTAATGGCTGGAATCAAGTTTAATTCCCACTGACAAGGTGTCTGGGCATGACAGCTCCACCAGTACAGGGACAGGTGAGCTGGCTTTCACATTTGCTAGTCAGAGTGGGATATACTGGGGTTGGGGCATGGTACAGACGCATTAAATATTACCCCAATGTGAGCCATTTTGGGTGTGGAGGCAGTATAGTGTTGTTTACATGGCATGACACCTAAGATTAGGTGGACATTGCTATAGTGCTTCCAGACTGAATCACAGAAAGCTGTACAGAGTTGCATTGCGCAGCGTAGATGTGCACTGTGAAGTTTAAAGTGTGTTGCTCTCTCACTCAGGGGTCCCTTAGGAATCTGATAATCCTGGTGATGGGTCTCTTAGGTGGACCCTTTGGTGTCCTCATGAATGGGGGTGAGAAACATAACAGATGAGCTTTTGCTTCTACGCTGGAAAACCAAAGTCATCTCAAGAGAAGGGCCTTTGGATCATGTTGTTCATCCTGCCACCTTTTCTTAACAGAGCATAATTCGTGTAGTTTTCCATGATCGACGCCTGCAGTACACAGAGCATCAGCAGCTTGAGGGCTGGAGGTGGAGTCGGCCTGGGGACCGCATCCTTGATATAGGTGAGACTATTTCATTACGGTTCCTGTGCAGTGTTTGGAAGCGAGGTGCTGAATGATGTACGGTGTGTTTGCATGTGTGTTTAGGTTTTTTATATCCTACTCTCTTAGGAATCCTGTATGTCTTTGGGTGGGAAGGAAATCTAGCACTATAGGTCCCAAGCAGATATATCATTGGTGGCTTGGCTTTTCACATGCGTCTTGTAATTGTATGGAAATGCCTTCTCTTCTTCAATTTAATATTTTTAAAATTTTAGGGGTTTTCTTCTACAGATATTCCGCTGTCAGTTGGTATCTTGGATCCCAGGGCCAGCCCAACCCAGTTGAACACTGTTGAATTTCTGTGGGATCCATCAAAGAGAGCCTCAGCATTCATTCAGGTAAGACAGAAGTGATATTCCTGTGGTAAATACTATGGTGGAGATATCTTACAAAGACCTGGAGAGTTAACATAGCTGGGACATGAAGAAGAGAGAGATATGCTAATGATAATATACAAACTCAAGTGACAATAATATATAATTAATTTGTAGGATACTTGCTAAACCAACTTGCTATCTACTTGCTGGCTTTGGAGTCCTATCTGCTACAGCTATGATTTTCTTTTTTTTAAAAAAAATGGATGTTCCTTTCTCAGCATGGGTTTTGTCTGGAGGAAACTGTTCACAACCTGTTAGTTTTGCATGCTTTCCTCTTTCATGAGTGTTTCTCATCCCAAATGCCAACTATCTGTTTTTAATCTGTGTGTGGGATTTACTTAAATCAAAGGATGCTTTTCCTGATGCCCTGTTTCTCTCTGGGGTCCTTGTTCTTCTAATTGTTTTGTCCTGAGGAACAAAAATGAAAACATTTTGAACTCTTCTGCCTGTCTTCGTTTCTCAGGAGGAGCCAAACCCTCATGTTCAGGCACCCTGCAAGTTCAGGGAGTCTGAAATTCAGATTTGCACAGCTTCCAACTGTCTCCAGAGATGAGCACAGCTTTTGTTTTGCCAGGTACATTGCATCAGCACAGAATTTACTCCACGGAAACATGGAGGAGAGAAAGGGGTGCCCTTCCGGGTGCAAATCGACACCTTTAAACAGAATGAAAATGGTGAATACACAGAACACTTGCACTCTGCAAGCTGCCAGATCAAAGTGTTCAAGGTATGAGGTAGTCTTAGCTTTGTCATCAACTGGGTTAGACAAAGACACAGGAACATGCAGTTTTTAAATTGTGTAGGAGTGATGCAAATAGTGAGGTAGAAGAACAGACTTTTAACTGGGTATGCTAACGATCTTAAACAGGACTTTTGCACACAAAGTGACATAAGCCCCGAGCTGCTACACAGCAATTCCAGTTAAGTTAAATGACCCAAGTACCACACCAAGACTTGTGCCAGTCCATAGTGCCTTGAACATTATAAAAATAGAGATCTGTGCTGTGTGGATGTAATAATAGTAATAACCTCCCCAACAACTCAAACCTCGACTAGTTGGAATGGAAACCTGTTGGAGAGGCATCAGTGCACAAAATAAATTTCTGTGGAATACAGACAAGTAGTGTCTAGAAGGCATTGCCGCTCATTAGTTTGTGTCCTGAAGATGTGTATTGCAAACTATGCAAGATATGGTCCAGTTTCTTGGGAATATGGAGGCTACTGGTTTAAGTCATTTTGAATCAACGTATTACACTGATGATATTCATGGTGTCCACAGTATTTTGGTGCAAGTATGGGCATCTCCGGTTTCTTTGATTCAATCCTCCATGAACAGTGAGAGTATAACTTGGAAATCTTAAATACCCTTTGCTGGTTGCAGCAGAGTTCCTCTCCATGCTACCTGGAGAGGAGAGAGATGATTCTGTTCATCTCTGAAGCTCCTAATTTGGGCATGGCAGACCTGTAGTCACTTAACAACAGGCTTTTCGTAGTCCTGTTTTCTGAAAGGATCTGCTGCTCCAGTCTTGCTCCTATGAGCAGTGTCTTTCCTGTTCCTGGAGAGATGGTACAAATACCAGTTGAAGTGCGTAACTCATGGGGCTCATGGTCTGAAATAGTTGGCATCAAATCTTAGGACTGTGGTCAGCCTATTTTGGAATTGCAATACGCATTAAAGGGGGATGTTATAGAAACAGTAGAGATGCTTGACTAATTTTTTTGTCTAGAAAATGCAGATTTGATCTTGTTCCATATGTAGAGTCCCCATAAATTTTAAGGAGACTTTTGTGAACAGATTAGAAAAAAAATCTGTTGGCCTCTGTCTCCAAACTTGTAATACTTGGCATAAGGGAAAGCTTGTGCTTGTGCTTATAGCCTAAAGGAGCAGACAGAAAACAGAAGACTGACAGGGAAAAAATGGAGAAGAAGACCACCCAGGAGAAGGAGAAGTATCAGCCTTCCTATGAGACAACTATTCTCACAGAGGTAAAGTGTTTTAGACACGTGTCACACTACTGCAGCATGTTGGGAGACAGATTTGAGAGAAAATGCAGTCTAACTGAGCCTTGGAGATTGTCTTGTGCCCAGACCTGCCCAGATCTGACTGAAAGTGAGACTTGAGTGAAATTGTTAAATGTCTCTCACTGTTGAAGTTTATAAAAGATGCCAAAGTTTCTTATGTTCCAAGGTATAAACCAACCCTTAACAGCCTGGGTTTAAAAGAAATGTTTTGTGTCTTCTACCATGCTCCCAGGCACTTGTCATGGTCCTTAGATTCCACTTGTATGAGGTATTTTCTTCAGAACTGTCTGGCAAAAACTCATGTTGGAGATGGGGCGCTTGAACAGATGAATAGGCTGTCTGATTAAATTATTAATCTGTTTTTCTGTGAATGTGCCTATGAGGCTACTATTACATACTAGATCTCAGAAGATTCTGGCTTGTACTCTAGGAATATCTTGAATGTCTTATATTCTCATGCATCTGGTGTAGAGATGTACATGTTTCTACCCCTTGCTGCCATTACTAAGATGTATATATAAGCTTACCCCAGGCTGCAGAATTACTAAGCAACAGGACTTGAGACAGTGGTTTAAAAGTGCTGTTCCGACTCCCTATGGGAATGTTTTGTCATTTGATTTAGTTCTTGGTTTTTTTTGAAGTGGCTTGCTGGACTTCTAAAAATGAGGGGGTTTTCTTAATTTAAATAAACTTCCTGTTTGTGAGATCCAGTCCCTCCCACTCAAGTTTCTTCAAGTTGCCAGGAGCGACCAGCATGTTTTCTAATTTAACATGGTGGTTGTTAACGAGGCTCTTGTGTACACAGACCTAATTCTACAGAGTTGGCAGATCCCAAACTCTTCCTATGAGCTCTGATGCACTTTGACATATCGGATGGGGAAATGTGGGTTGCCAAAGAGTTAAATATTTGCTAGTGCTTGTGGAGATGATAAAATATTTGCTAGTATTTGTGGAGACGATAAAACCGCAAAGCTACACTTTTTATCATTGCAAACAAGGATACTACAGAGCCTTTTTTTGAGCTCTTGATGGTGAGGGGTTCCATAGGGCTAGATTTCTCCTGCTGATTAGAGTGGCTTAAATTCAGAACAGAGTCACCAGTTCTAGCTGGGTTACTCTGGTTTTGCACTACTGTAATAGAATATGGAGTTTGACCTGTATTTGTGAAGACTTTTAGTAGCTTTGTGTCTGTCTGTCTATCTTAAATTTTCTCCATGTAATACCCATTTATAACTCGAGCTCTTCGACTAATAGCCAGAGGTTTTAACAGGCTGCTTCAAATTCTGCTCTTTCACTGGTATAAACCTGAAGCAATGCCACTGGAGCGTATTTGTCACTCTTGCCTGGATTTAATTAGGGATTTATAATTGAGACCAGGGGTATTTCTGTATCATTGCTGCCTTCAGTCTGAGTTGACTTACTGGCGTTGCTCTGACTTACAGCTGTGCACACTTTGGCCCAGTGTTATTTGGGGACAGGCTTTGTGAAATGGGAGAAATGTGGAATGCACAACTGGAATCAATCTGGCCCCCTGACAGCCCGCTTGGAGAGCGGTGTAGAAAATCCATGGCCCGTCTCCTCCTCCCAGCAGGAGTGATGAGCTGAAGTTAGTGGCGTGGCAACAGCATGAATGTGGTATGAGAGGAGAATCGAATCCTTTATTTCCATCCTTATGAAAGTATCCCCGCTGCCTTTCTTCCAACAGTGCTCTCCCTGGCCAGATGTGCCTTATCAAATGAACAATGCTCCATCTCCAAGCTACAACAGTTCTCCCAACAGCTTCAACCTTGGAGATGGGTATGTAACAAATAAATGCTTTCTCTTTCCTGTTGATATGGTAACCTTTGTGTGCATGTGCTTTGTGTGTCCATGCATTTCATACCCTGGAAGAAGAGGTCAAGGACCACCCTTCCTGGAAAGGGGAAAATATTTCCCACAAAGACTTTTAAGATCTTCCAGCCAGGAATTCCCTGTAATGCAGAGTACTATTTGTATGTTCACTGCTTATGGGAAGTGAGCATCAGAGGACCACCAGGGCAATTTCTGCCGTGAATTTCCTCTCTTACTCTTCTGTAGGGGTCAGAGAACACACCATGTCCTGTACCAGCAATTCCCAGTACCTTCTGACAAGAGTGTGAGAGGCTTTCAGCCTTCAGCACCTCTTCAGAGTTGGTATTTCTTCCTTCCTCTCTGTCTTGAGGTAGTTTGGGGTGCTGAATTCCCAGTTCAATGGGATGTAAAGAAATCCTTTCTGGGGCAAAACAGCCTGGGTTTTGAGAAGCCGTTCCAGAACAAAGGACTAACAGGAGGCATGTTTAATTCATTAATATAGCTGTCATAAAGAAACAGTTTCAGTGGTCCTGAAACACCCAAGATGATAGCTGATGACAGAAATATACAGCAGGGTCCATTTGTACTTCTGAGTTCTCCCTGCAATGTACTTTCCCCTAGGAATTTGGTGTAGGCCTTTCTTTTAATCCTCTAGGACTCTGCAGCCTTGTCAACTTCCTGCACAGCTTATTAATTAATCAACGTTGTATCACAAATTTTCAATGAGCGACCTCAACCTATGACTAAGGACGAATACTAACAAGACAAAAATTGGTGTTAGTAGAGAGATCTGCTGAGCATTTTGTTCCAGTGGTAGATTATTAACACTTTGGGAAAATCCTTGACGCATTGAAGTCCTGTCTATGTTTTAGGAGTGTTTAGTAGAAATGTGGTTTTATGTAATGTAGTTAAATTTCAATTTACTATGTTTAAGATAACACCAGGGTTGAATGATAAGATCCTTTATTCAATTTTTGTGAAGAATCATTATTAGACCGTGGATTTAGTGAGGGGATTTCTGGCTTGTAGAAATTTTGAGTTCAGCCACCCTGTAGGTCACAACTTCCTTGCTTAAATGGTGTCTCATCAGTGAGTCACCTGTATGGAAAAGCTTGAACAAGGTCAGTAAACTGCATTTTTCTCTCAGTGTTGAGTAGGACCTCAACTGGCCAAGAAAAGGCTCAAGTTTTCTCAGCTTGGTCCAGCTTTTGGACACCTTTTTTAAAATCTGAGAGAAAAAACCCAAGCTGATGTAACTTGTGACAGTTGAGTCAAATGGAGGAGGGGGAAGAGGATGGACATTGCAATGTAAAATTTAAAATAATGTGTTTTTTCTCTTCCAACTTTATACAATTTTTTTTAGCAACAGTTCTCCAACCCACCAAGTGGAGCTCCTGCCTCCCAGCAATGATGTAAGTACTTGAGATCATGTTAATGTGGTGCTTTTCTTTTTTAGGACACTGGTGAACAGTTCATTTCAAGACCTTCTTATTCTTTTTGCAATGTAGCATCTCCTTCCTTCTGCTTCTATTCAAGATGCCCAGCAGTGGCTTCATCGTAATAGGTTCTCTCCATTCTGTAGACTCTTCTCAAGTTTTTCCGGTGAGTTTAAACAGTCCAATTATTTTGTCTTTATTCTCTTTTGTAAGTGCAGCTCATGCTTCGTATCAATAGCATCTGCTGCTGGCCACTGTTGACGGGATCACTGGTCTGATCCAGAGTGGTTGTTCCTTTGTTTTTAGATTAGTTAGCATTTGCCAAAACAATTTGTAGAAATATAGAATAAGTGAAGATGGAAGAGAATAAGTTAAGATAGAAGGGACTTCTTGCGTTCGTTAGGTGCAACCCCTTGCTTGAAGCAAGTCCAGGGCCTTGTGCAGTTGCGTTTGAATATCTCCAAGGTTGGGAATTCCACAATCTCTCTGAGCAACCTCTTCAAATACTTGACTACTCCCACAGTGAAAAATTTTTTCCTTATACCTAATCAGTGTTTTCCATCTTCCATATTCTGTCTGCTGCCTCTCATCCTGTCCCTGTGCACCTCTGATAAGAGTCTGGCTCCATCTGCAGCTCCGTCTTCACTGTACCCTCTCATTAAGTAGTTGTACAGAGCAGTAAGATGGTGGAAGGGAGAATTGTTAAAGATGTTGAAACCTTGAGGAGCCTTTCTCAGACTTGCAACATGATTAAATAACCTGGTGAACACGACAGAGAAAATTGGGCTGTTTAGTGGCCAAAGTTAAATATCTAGCTTGTCTCGGAGTTGGCTAGAATATCTTCCAGTGCAGCACTGCTCTTTTGGCAGCTTCTAGCTCTCTGTTTCACAACCATTGATTTGCAATGTATATCTCTCTGAATTTGCAACTTCTCTAGGCAAATCTGTCTGATTTAGCTTTGTGAATTCTTTCCCCCTGCCCTTTCCCGCTGCCCATAAACGCAATATGGAAGCTAAGATTTGCTTAACTTCTGAAAAAAAAATCAATTTGAAATATGTAGGTGCTGACTTACTGAAGATGTCCAAAGAAGATTTTGTTCAAATCTGTGGGCCTGCTGATGGAATTCGGCTCTTTAATGCAATCAAAGGAAGGTTTGTACTTCTTCCTTCCTATTTTTCTTGTTATGGCAGCATCCCTTGATAGTTTCAGTGTTAACTAGAAGTTAATCCTGGAGCTGTAGCATTTAGACCTCCTTTTAACACTTTGGAGAGGTCATCTCAGAGGCTGGAGACCACGATGGTATTCAAATTCAAGCACAGCTCAGAAATGTTGCTGAGCTTACACCTGAGTTAAAAATGAAGCAGCATAATGTGGATCTCCAGTGGTTTATTTGCTACCAGCTGATAGCTTCCATCCTCTTCATATGAGACACAGCCTACAATACCCTGTGTTGCATCTCCATCACAGGTAGTAAACAAACCAACCAACCCCCGGAGCCTCAAATGACTCTTAAACTTCCTTTTATTGCAATAACATCATAAATTCTCCAGCTGGGCAGGATTCAAATCAGTAAAGGCAGGTATGATGAGCTGCTTGGCAAGTGCTGAAAACTGTTCTTATCTGATCCTGAAGAGATTAAGGTGCTCTGCACTGTACCACCACCTCCTAGGGGGCTCTTACTAGACCTCCTAAGACATCTAGTCACACACATCAAGACTGTCCCTTAGCTGGTTATTTATGCACAGCCTGAATGATTCAGTCTCTCAGTGTTTGCTAGCTGACTGGAACAAGTTTAGATCTACTAAATAACTCTCTATTGTTTTTTAATAATCCATAGAAATGTAAGGCCCAAGATGACAATTTATGTCTGTCAAGAACCAGAGCAAAACAGGTCCCATCTCCACCAAAAACGAGAAAATGGAGATGGCAGTCTTTGTGGTAAGTTTTTATGGGTTTTGTTAAACACTTTTCTGGTGAGAATACTGCTTTCTGCCTGAGCTCCTGCATGGGACAGCTTGGTGTCCTTTGTGTTTAAAGAGGTCCTGTTTGTCTCATTTCTGACACTTAAGTTTCAGGGCTACAGGTTCCAACTTGTACCAGCTGCCTGGAGAACAGACCCAACTTACAAGCTATCTGCAGAATGCCCCAGTGAAGTCTCTATTCAGTTCTTAATAGGGACCATAACGTTAAACAAAAATCTTCCCATCCACAATTTGCTTTAGACTATGGCTTGTTTGAAAATATTCTGGGATGTGGAAGGTTTTTATGTCTTAAAGTGAGATTCTAATTCTTGGAAGTTTGAAGCTTTTGGGGACTCACTGCTCTTAACTATCACTGATGACACGATGTACAATCAAATGAGAATAGAGATTGCCCTTGGTTCTTGAGCATAGTATTAACCAGGCACAGCTTTTCTACCTGGTTGTTTCTACCATGTGGGTTTTATTTAAAAAAAACAACCTGACATCTAGTTTTTTGATACAGTGGGATAAAATCTAATAAAATACTACTTTTGAGTTACACCATATCATGTGTGTTGCTGTTTAATTGGATCTACTTTAAAATATCAAAATCAGTAAAGTAGATTATCCAAAAATGTTAACATGTTTATTAGAGGTTGTCTTTTAGTGCCCCATGATACAAGTTGTCATTAGTCCCTGTGTTTTCCGCTGGGCAAAAGTGACCTGTGCTTTATTTGCCCACTGCATCCAAATACTGGGTATTTTTCTACAAATCATCAAGCTGGATATTTGGGACTGCTTTAGAGGTACTAAGCTTGTTTACCTACTGTCAAGATTTGAACCCTGATCTTAAACCCATTTGGTTGTTAATATTGAGCATCTTGGTGTTATCTGTAGTTGCTATTCTGTAATTACTTGGTAATTCTGTTATTACTTTCAACTTGTTGCAGTATATCATGCAATCTTCTTGGAAGAATTGACCACGCTGGAATTAATCGAAAAGATTGCAAACTTGTATAGCATTTCTCCACAGCAGATAAATCGCATCTATCGGCAGGGACCCACAGGGATCCATGTATTAGTGAGCAATGAGGTAAGGGGTTAAGGCAAACTCTTGCCAGAGCTGTAACAGATGTCTGACTTCTGAAGTTAGAATGACCTTTTAAATTATGGAATGAATCTTCAAGGAAGCTTTGCAAGGTTCCTAATCCCAACAAGTTAAAGCAAATACTTAAAGCAAATCATTCATACGTACCATTGATATTGGTGTGGTTTTAAGATCTTTGCTTTATAAAAAAGGGTTTTTTTTGAAAGCAAAACAACACACACAAAATTAGTCATTTCCTTTTCATGTTGGCTACTTACACAAATCCTGAAGTGAGGATCTAAAGTAAGAACTTTTAAATTTGAATAGGAGAGTTTCCTGAAGAAGACAAGTTTGAAAATTTTTAGGACAATTGGTCTTAGATCTTGGCCGGTGATTACAGTCACTGGGTCAGAGTCAGTGCTGTGTAAGTGCACACTATGATTTCATGGACCTCTGCTAGCTGTTTGTGATGGCTTAATTGAGTCCATTCCATTAACTTGCAGGTTAATAGTGAGTTGCCCTTCTTCCTTCCCCCCCACCCCAAATTACTTACTCATTCATGCACCAGAATCACTTAAGGAGCTTCATTTATAAGAAACATTGTTAAAACAAATGAAGCAGAGCATAGGTCTCAACTGGAGCCTAAATTGTAAGGCTGTAATGCTTATTCCTAAAGTCTCCTTGCTATTTCAGCCTGATTAAATCTGAAACCTTGATGCTTTATGGATGTAAAGTGCTTGGAGGCAACTCTTGGTAGGGGAATTGCCTGAACCAGCTTGGGTATAAGGCTTTAAGTATTTATTTAAGTCAATTATTAACAATGTCGATTGCTTTTTTTATAATTTTTTTCTTGTTCTAGTACTACAGTGGCAAGAGCGAGGCACTCTATGAATGTACTTCATGCATCATTAGGCACAGACACACAGACTGGCCAGTGAAGTTTGATTTGCGGGAGCAGGGGGTGGATGTTAAACCCAAAAGAGAATAGGCAGATTAGTCTAAGTTGAAAAGGATATTTAGTGTGAGAACTTACATCTGGAAAGTGCTCTACTTGAATGGTATTCAATAGCTAAGAGAAGGCTTTAGCTTAAAGCTAGATTTTCTAAGCTGATCAGAGAGGTTCTGGTCACCTCCCCTCTGAAGTTAGGTGTCTAGCATCTGCTCCAACTGTATGAGACACCTTCTGAAGGTACTTCATCTCCTCTGTCCCACACAGCTACTCTAAGATGGGAGGAAGCATTGACTAAGGATGAAGCTTAAATGACCATTTCAGGTTGGATCTGAAGTCAGCTGAATCTCTTAACTCACGCCCTTAATTAAGGGCCTCACTAGAACCTGCATGTGTTCTGAAAATCTCGTTGTTTCTCATGAATAACTAAAATAGCTGTAGATACTGATCTTGCTTCCCATGATCTGCGTTGCCTGTCACAGCAGTTTCATTAAGATTCCTTTGCCCTGACCAAATACGAACAGGTAAATTATTCCGGCAAGCACAGTATCTACACTAATGTCTGGTCAAAATGACCAGGTGGACTCTGCTGAGATGACTTTATAGTAACAATATTCCTTTATTCAGCAAGGAGTCTGTTTCTCAGGGATGACCGCCTCTAGATATTATCCTAGATGCTAATGTAAGCTCAGCTGAGCTTCATGGTTAGCTGAATGTGTATTACCGTTGTTAGGCTTCAGGAGAAGGTCTGTCTTCAGCCAGTCTAAACTAGTATAGCCTCATTGAAGGCAATTAAGAGCATGGTCTTTAGTAGACTAGATGGAATGGTATAAGAACTTGCAGGATCAAGAACTGCACAGAGGATGGTAAGATGCTGACCAAGCCAGATCAGTACCAGGCAAGCACTTTAGTATAAGCTTCTCTTAAGCACATTAGCAGATGCAAGAACCTTAATTAATCACTCATGTACTTTAATAGTCTTACGGGAAGGGTTAGTCAGGACTAGACACCAAATCTTCTTTGATAACTCTCCTCTAAAGTCTGTACTGGCACTGAAAGAAACTTGAATTAAATTGCTAAAAATATTGTGTGTTGGCTTTTTTCCTTCTGCCCTTCAGATGGTGCAAAACTTCCAAGATGAATCTTGTTTTGTTATCAGCACATTAAAAGGTATGTATTGCTACCGCTATTACATGTCGTTCTAAAGATAATTTCTCCTCTCAACTGCACTAAACATTATCACAAACTCAGTGCTGTTATCGTGAAAAGATAAGTAATCTAATTTGGTGTAAGTCAAGGTGTATCAGCTTACACTGTGATAGACTGATTGATCTATGCTTTCCTCTCAGTTACCCTGTAATAAAGTTTTCGTAACTCCATTGATAACACTGACATAAATGAGCAGAAAACCTTCTAGAAAAATGATAAAAGATGACAGTTAGTATGTTGTATTTTTTTTTATGTAAATGCTTTGACCTAGATGTTCAACATTGATTTTCATGAATGGGTTGTGGAACAAGAGCAGAAACTATTGCAAACTACCTAAGAAGAAAATCTGTGCTGTTTTCTAAAAGCAATGAAAAGATGCTTTGTGTTTCTTTGTTACAGCTGAAAGCAATGATGGCTACCACATCATTTTAAAATGACCGTGCTGCACAGAAAGACTTTAACAGCCTAAAATTTAGTGCCTCACTGAGATTGCTACAACCTAGACTGGAAACATGAAGAACCTTCTGGATAAAATGCTCCTATGAACTCAGAATTACCAAACAGCTTAAGGAAAAACTTGCTTTTACAGATATACATTTTGGTGGTGTGTGGTTTTGTTCTTGGTTGTTGTTTTTTTTTTTTTGAAGCTGGAGCTGAGAACATCCTCAAAGCTTGTACATGTTTCTTCCTCCCTCCCTTCCTCTTCAGTCTTAAAAATTGTGGAGGTTTCTGCTTATTACTTAGAAACATCTGCCTTGTACTAAAGGGAAATGAAAGATAAACAAGAACCAATTCTCTAGACCCCTCATGGTTGGGTGAATTGATTTATTTACTGTTCTGAGTGGTCTCTTGCTTTCAACACACACCCTGTTGCTGATGGACATAGGCTCCCTGGGGCTCCTCTTTTACTCTTTGAGGTGGAAGGCTTGGGGCTACATCCAAAACCAGATTGGGCAATGCAGAGGATGGATGTGGTGCCCAGTCCTCATCCAGACTGCCAGCCCTGGAAGCCCTCACTTAGCTGCTTTCCACCTGTAGATGTGCTCAGAGACCTTGGTCTGTCCTGACCGAGCTTCTGTAATGCCAATTCAACAGAATAATTTTGTGGGGTTCAGGGAGGAACAGACAACCTAAGGCAAGCAGTTCAGTACCATATTATATCTTCAGCTTTAGAATAGTCTCTTTGAATGGAGTATATGAAGGTTTTCTGAGGAAATGTTTTGAATGTTGAAAGTTACAGAGGTCATGACAAATTCATACTATGGATTTATTCTGCTCTGCAAAGTATTGATTAACTGCTATCTTTACTGTAACTGGGAATTAGGTTATGATCTTAATGGTTTTTCCTCCTGTTACTCGCTGAAGTAAGTAAAACTGAGTTTTGATTGAGTCCAGGTAACGGATCATCTTAGTTGCTGCTTCTTGTATTCTTGCTGTTTCACTTTTGACTTCTGTTTCAAATATCTGCAACTATGGTCAGCTCCACCCTCCCTTGGTCTTTTGGGATGCCATCCAGGCTCCACTAAGTTGAAAAAGTGGCTTCCACTGATGTCAAAGGCAAACTGGATCACACCCTTCTTGCATGTATGGAGTCATTTCACTGTTGGAAGCTAATTAATAAGGCTGTTTCTCAAACCGAATGCCCATATAGGATCAAATTCTGATACTTGAACATTTAATTTCATCCTGAATTAAGATGGAAAGATGAAATACCAAAAATTTTCTTGGAATGGAAATTTTTAAAAAAATGAGAGACTGTCAGCTGGAAAACGCTGAATAAAATGTTCTAGCCTTTTGAAATGGAAACATTTAATTAAATCCATTTGGCCCTTAAAGCAGCATCAGTTTGAGCTACTGTTGCAGACCTCAGAAATTACCATTCAAGTGCCTTGTGCGCCGTGCCTCCCTTGGGGCCCAGCTCTTTGGCTGGGTTACAGATCCCATGATGCTCTTACCATGGGTTAGTCAAAGGGGGAATGCGTCACGAAGGCTGGAGGGGTGCCCAGGAGCCCAGCCTTCTGGGAAAGAGGGGGACATGGAGCCCATGAATTACAGCTCCCAGCTGACACTGGAGGAATTCAGACAGACACGGACTGATATTTTTCTGACAAAAACGATGTGTTTCAAGTTTTCCCAACAGAAATAAAAAGCAAAATATTGAGAAAAGCAACCTTTTTTTCATTAAAAGCATCAAGTTTTGCACAAAAAAACCCACCCATCCCCACTGATTCTTTTTTACACCAAAAATAATACTAGAATAGAAAAATCGTGTTACAATGGGAAAACCTTCAGCCAACTCAGCTAATTGAGTAACATTGCCCACTTAGGCACGATCTTGCTCAATTGGCTGTCCTGGATGCTCCGTGAATTGTAGCGTTTCTCCAAAAAGGATGCCCAGGCTTTGGGGCATGGCGATTCCTCCCCCTGAAGTGAAGGAGCTTGAGGCTTCTTGGCTGAGAACCAGGTTGTGTAGGAGAGGAAGTTGTACATGGTCTCCTGGAGTGAGGGAGGTCAGACAGAGAGGCCAGGGTGAGCTCTGGGGGAAGATAATGCCTTTGTGGAGGATGGGGAACAATCTTTTTGAGAGGAAGGTGAGGCCATGCCAAGCTTCACCCTGCCTTGGTGCCTGTGTCGCCTCCCTGGTTCTGCAGCCTGCTCTGCACTGCCGTGCACTAGAGGGGGGCAGCTGGGGAGCCCCCGGCCCTGGGCACTGAGGCATCCAGGTTGTGGCCACACAGTTGCAGCTGCTTTCCAAAACCGGGAATAAATTTCAGCTGTTTTTGTGAGTAGGTGGGACTAATGTGCCCTTGCGTCTCAGGACCTGTTTGGTTTATTTTGTGGAAAGTGCTTTGGAAGATGTATGTTGGCTGCATTTTTTCATCCTGTTTTGTAATATTGGCCTAATATTTGGTGTGGCTGTTGTGGGCATGCAACTCAGAGAGGTGAATCTGACCTGATGAGGAGGGTTTAAAAAAGACCTTGAAGTTGCCAGGAGTGTAGCCTGTACTGTATCCACTTATGTGCGATAGCCCAGGGGACACAACTATACTGAAACGCAGCAGTGTGAAGAAAGGCTAAAGGTAGCTTTGCTCCTAGAGTTAGGAACTGAGAACTGTTTGCTTACTTAAAAACAAACAAACAAACAAATTGTTCTTGATTATTTAAAAAACAAATCTTCTCCATAAGGAATTATATGTAAAACTCCTCATAGTGTTTCAGTAGCACTTGCTTGATCAATTTTGAACAAAAATAACTCTCTATTAAGGCCTTGTTATATTTAGATTGTTTAAAAATAGAATAATTTTATACTGATATGACGGTGAATTTGACAATATATCTTGTTCTCCTTTCCATGCTGTAAGAAGGTATACCAGAGAAAACAATCACAAAGATTATAAATATTGTCCTACTGGGTGGGCTCCACTGTTGTATCTATGTTAGCCTGTTTGTAAAGCTGTATAACTTTAATGTGTGTGTAAGGTATATGCTTACCTGACATAGTTCTAGACCGTGTTGAACCTCTCTAGTCCCAGCAGAAATTTGGAGGATTGGGTTCAGTGACATACCTGTCCATGAAGATGCAGGACAGCTAGTTTGGTGTCCAGGAGGGTTTTGAGTTACTTCAATTTAGAATCACAGAATATCTCAAGTTGAAAGGGACCTAGAAAGAAGGATCATTGAGTCCAAATCCCTGCTCCTTGCAGGACTACCTAAAGCTAAACCATACGACTAAGAGTGTCGTCCAGACACTCCTTGAACTCTGACAGGCTTTGTGCCAGGACCACTTCCCTGGGGAGCCTGTTCCAGTGACCAACACCCTCTAGGTGAAGAACCTTCTCCTAATGTCCAATCTGAACTTGCCCTGGCTCAACTTCATTCCATTTTCTTATATCCTACTGCTGGTCACCATGAGAGGAGATCAGCAGCTTCCCTTCGGCTGTGCCGCTTGAGGAAGGTGTAGACTGAAGTGCTTCTCTGGATGGTAGGAAAACATGTTTCACCCTTTGCCCTTGTTGCCTGATGCTGCGTAACCAACGGGTGGTTGTACGTGAGCAAGCTCACTATTTGGCTGAGTGGCTAGTGCAAGTGGTCAGAGCAATGTTGGTATGAGATTGGACTGCCGACCCAGCTTCCCCTCTGCCTCCCAAAATCACTAAAGCAAACCCTTACCCTGTTGAAGTTGGTGAGTTTGTCCATGCAGGAACCAAGCAAAGCCTTCAGGATTTATTGTAGTGGCTTATGTGAAAAATGAGAGAGAGACTTGTCTCACCTGTGTAAGTGGCAGGTAATCTAGCTAACCGCGTAGATCTCCCTGTGGTTACAGAGGGTCTGCCGTCCCTGGAGAGACTCATTTGCCCTATTTGAGGGTGTGATAGCCTCCAAAAAGAAGCTTTTGTCTCGTCAAGACTGGAGGAAGCGCGAATGATTAGCCTGGGCTAGATGTCTAAATTCTAGATAGGCTAAGGGCAAGGGGGATGAGTAGCTACCCCTTATCTAAACATCCAAAAGGGTTTTGCATTTATTTTGCTCTTAAGTGCCTGTTACATTTATTCTTGCCCTTTTTTGTTGTTGTTGCTCATATTTGTTTTTTAAAAAGTAACAAATGAAACTTCCTGCTTAAAGCAATTTAAATAAGACTTTTTTTTTTTTCTTTTTAGCTCTATATGTGAAATTTGTACAGCAGACCTTTATAAGCTCTGGGTTTTAGGATTACATTGAATAGTATGGTATCCCAGACTGTCCATCTCTTAGATTACATGTATGGTGACAGCCACTATGAGTAGAAGTGGGCTTGCTGGGGATAAAAAGGCAGAATCATTACATGATTAAAACCAATATGACTCCAGCCAGTACTGCTAAGTTCTTGTCAGAACTGTACTGGCTGCTTTAAATTATTTCATAAATTGCAGCACTTTCTCTGGCAACTGAGTAAATTGGTACAGATGAGTTAGTGTGACTCTGTTGATGGTCTGAGAACTCATAGAAATGCCCACGATACACAACTGCAGGGCAGGGAAGGGACAAATAATCTGGTGATAGAAATTTGTGCCGTCTGTCTGAGGTGGCAGAACCGGTGTTATTAAAATTAAAGCTCCTCTTCTTTCAGCTCGCCCTGCTTGGTTAATTGGCTAAAATAGAAATAATAATTGAATCTGGAAAAATATTGGAATTCTCATGGTCTTGGTGCGAAATTTAATGGGCTGAAGATTCAAGATTTGCAGGTGGTAAAAGGATTCTGGCAGTTGTGAAGTCCTGAATGGCACTCTCCTTATAATGTAACATAGAGATATTTATGCATATATATATACACATACATACCATACTGTATCAAAACATATATGTGCTGAGTACTTGTGTTCTTTGGCTTTAACTGGTACTCTGCTTTGTTTAATTGCAGTTCAATGTAAAAGACTCTGGTTGATCAAGGGTTGAAACCCAGCCATTCCTTGGGTAGAAATGTTAAAGGCCATAACAACGACTCTAGGTGATTTGGACATGGTGCACATAGAGTGATGTAAATTTGATGAATTTCTGCAATATAAATCCCAGGCCTTGGTGAAGATGAGCATATTGTTGCACTAACACTGCAGTTCTGTATTGCAGCTTCTGAAAATTAGTTAAAGAGAAATAGTTTGCCCGACGCTTTTTAAACTAGTAAGAGCTAATCCCTAAGCAGAACAACTGTACAATGACTTTCCTAGCTCGATGTTGTATTGCTTAAGCATTGGCTGTAATTCTAACAATCATCTGGTGGATGACTGGGACAGGGTTTTTTTGTTTGCTTTTGGTTTTTACTGTTCTCAAAGAAATACTTGTATTCAGACTGTAGTTTCTCTTTCTCCTCCAGTTATGAAATGGTTTAACTTTATGCTACTAATAGAAATATTTTCTTAAGATTATAATCTGATCGACAGCACAGGGTACTCAAAGTGGGGGGAGTGTTTCTTTGGCCTTGATCATCACTACTGTGGGTGAATAGCAGAAAGCAGACTGGAGGTGTATCTTAACATCCTTGTCTCTGTTTAAAAAAATGGGTTAAGCTGGTGCCTAATTTCTTGTGCATTTCCAATTTGTACCTTTTTTTTTTTTTTTTTGGCCATTCCCTCAAAATTCTTCTGCTCCCTGTGGGGGGACGCATTGGTGAGCAGCTGGTGTGTCCAACTTTTTTAAGTAGCCTGCTGTTGTCCCAGTTCGCTTGGGGTGAGTGTTTATCTTTCAAAGGGCTAGGGGAGTTACCTCTCTTCACTGACAATGCAGCCGTTCAAGACGGGCGATGCTGACCATGAAGTCGGCGTGACGGGCGAGGGTGAGTGGAGGTGGGTCGATTGGAGGCTGAGGCATACCAGTTGTGAGTAAATACTGCCACACTCTTTGTCTTTTCGTTTGTTGGTTTTTGGGTTTGTTTTTTTTTTGTACATGAATAATAAAAAAAGCATATTTTGCACTGGCTCTTGTACTGTTGTGCAGAAGAAATCTGTATCTAGAATCTGTGCTCCAGTCAAAATGCAAATAAACTTGTTTGTAAGAAGCACGGGTTTCGTCTCTGCTTTGCTTGGTGTGGATGGGCCAGGAGAGCCTCGGAATCGGCTCCTCCTCGGTGTGCAGCTGTAAGGTGCTGGGCACCCTCTCAAAATCAGTGGGACTGGAGTTTGCCAAGTGCTGGTAATAGAACATCAGCAGTAGATAAATGTCTTGCAGCATCTTCTTTGTGTTGGGACTGATTTCACTTCTCTGCAGCACAATGCAGTGACCAGTTTGTGTTTACTCCAGGTCAAGGCATGAGGAGAAACGCCTAATTCTTACACAAGCCATGACAATGGACATAACGCTTCAGTGAGAGCACAAGCTGTGTGAGATGACAGCTGGCTTTGGTCTTGCAGTGCTCAGAGGACACAGGCATTTCAGAGCCTCGTCTTCGGTGGCATCAGAGATGAGCAAAAAGTCCTTCCTGGTAGGAATGCTCTGTCCAATTTAGCAGCTGTTAGACACACGCTGGAGAAGAGGCAGTGAGGTTTGGAAGTGGCGCATTCACAACGGTTTGGCTGGGAACACTTCAGTATCCTCTAAGGGTTAAGCCATAGATCTAATGGACATGGACCTGTTGGATCGGGTCCAGAGGAGGGCCACAAGCATGATCAGAGGGCTGGAACACCCCTCCAATGAGGATAGGCTGAGAGAGTTGGGGTTGTTCAGCCTGGAGAAGAGAAGGCTCCGGGGGGACCTTACTGTGGCCATTTAGTACTTAAAGGGGGCTTATAAGATGGCGGCAAACTTTGTAGCAGGGCCTGTTGCGATAGGACAAGGGGTAATGGCTTTAAACTAAAAGAGGGTAGATTTAGACTAGAGATAAGGAAGACATTTTTTACAATGAGGGTGGTGAAACACTGGCCCAGGTTGCCCAGAGAGGTGGTAGATGCCCCATCCCTGGAAACGTTCAAGGTCAGGCTGGACGGGGCTCTGAGCAACCTGATCTAGTTGAAGGTGTCACTGCTTATTGTAGGGGAGGTTGAACTAGATGACCTTTAAAGGTCCCTTCCAACCCAAACTATTCTATGATTCTATAACAACATACATGTTCAGGAGATTGATAGATGTTCAGTGTCATTTTCCAGTTGGAGAAGATGGGGCCCAGTTTGCAAATACTGTCTTCTAGCAGCCAAATTTTACATTAAGGCAAAGGAGAGGGAATGAATATACTACCACGTAAAGGTGTTTCTTAATCCGAATTTAAAAATGCAGACAGTTTGAAAGCTTGAAAGTGAGCAGCTTCTCCCAAGATCCGTTTGACCTCAAGAGCAATTTTGGCTCCTTTTGCTGAAGAATTATTTGAATCACAAAACTAGAAAATGCAGCATGTGCCTCTGTATGTATCAGTTCATACGCAAAGTATAAGGGCACAGACAACATTCCTAGAGAAAGATAGATGAGAACTGATTATTTTTCCCTCACTGGTGACTCAGGCATCCCTGAGAAGAGGAAAAGGATTATCTACCCTAGTTTCTTCTAGCTTAAAGTTTCACCAGAGGTAAAAATCAAGCTATCGGAAGCCTGATATGGTGAAGTGTTCAACTGCCCCATGGATGGTTAGGAAGCATCGTGTCTCACAGGGCTGCTGGGATTCAACACGGCTTCTTCAGCTTCAGCGTAGGTTCAAGTCATCTTGCAGGCAGCAGCAGGGCAGCTGGGCTGGTTGTGCTATGATGGCAGGATGCTGGTAGGCACTAGGGGGTCCAAGGCTGGCATTTGGGCTCTCCAGGGCTGGCTGGAGGGTGCTGAGTATGTGAGGCCACTGGCAGCAAGTGCTTGGTGGCTGTCTGAGCCCTGCCAGCTGCAGGGGCCACCCCTGGGGCCCTTCAGGAGGATGGTGGTGAATTCCTCCCTGAACCCCCCCAGGCGTGGGGTGCCACGTGAGCATCGCAAACATGGGTGGCTCCCACTAAGCACCATGCAAAATTATCCCTCTTCTCCTGTAAGCCTGACCCATGAGCTGGCAGGGGTTGGTAAATGCAAAAAGGAAGGTTGTTTATCTAAAATTGCCAAATAAAAGGGGTTCAAAGACAGGGAAAGGGGTAATGCTGCACTATTTAATTCCTATGGGAAACACACCAGGAGAAGCTTATAAGGAAAAGCCGTCCTAGGGAACATACGCAGAAGTCAGCGGCAGCAGTAATTAAGACTGGACAGGAACTGAAAAGAGGTTTGTGTGAGTGAGAAGAGCCAAGACCTAAGACTGGAGCTGCTTAGCCAAAGCGTTGGCCTAATCTCATCTAAATCCTCAACAGCAAGCAAACATTTTAAAATTAATTTTCCAATTTACAAAACAATGCAGTCTTTCAGTTGAAAGGATTAGTCACAACTATGGAGCAGGCAGGGAAATAACATCCCTCATACTCTTTCCGTAAAGAAGCTAAATGCTTCCAGGCTTACCTGAGTAGGAAAGATTTGACACTGCAATAATTTATTTGTTTATTTATTTATAGTATATTACAGCAGAGGCTGGTTGTCCCAATTAAACTGGAGTTTCAGACGTGCGTAGACTTCTCTGCTCCCCAGAGATGTGTGGCCCGGGGAGGCAGAGCAGCCACTGGGTGTTGGGGTGCACCAGCCTCTCACATTACAGGAGGGAACTAAGGTGCCAAGTGCTGTGAGTCTGCGTAGGAGAGCACAATAGGCTGTAATGCGTGTCTTGGCTCATCACAAAAAAAAAAATGACCTTCCTCCTGTTTCTTGGAGAGCAGTGATGTGAATGAGGCTCTACACTCTGTATTATGCTGTGCTGGTAAGTTACTCCAACAAATAAAATCCACTTTGAAGCCTGTTGAGTGAGGACAGCAAACAGAAAGCTGGAAGAAAATAATGTTTTAAGTAAACCAAAATGAAACAGTAAAAGATGGTACACCACCACCCTGGATGAAGAGTCCCCCCTAGGTGACGAGTGATGTTGGAGTAGCAGATCACCTATGTCCTTAGTTGGGACTTGTAAACCAGCATCTGCCTGCTGTGGATGTGGAGGCACAGGGCCTTGATTTGTCCTTTTTACCTCTAAAGGTGCCTGATAGAGATGTTAAAAACGCTGCTTGTTATGAAAATATACACACTTTTTTCCTTTTGCTATATATTTTTTTTATCCTAAAATCTTCTGTTTTTGACTGTTGCAAACAGTGCTACTATCCATTTTACAGCCTAAGAAAGCCTTAGTTCTGATTTCATTGGTATTAATTCATAAGCAAATATGATATAGCTGGGAAAAAGATTGATCAGCAGGAATACAAAATTAACCGAGCACATTAGTGACAGAGAAATCATTTTTCAAGGGTGAAGATTTTGTCAAATGCTGAAGTTAAGACCATGCCTAAGAGAGGAGACATGTTAGAAATATTACGTTGGATAAACTCAAGCAAATGAAACATTAGGAGGAATTTCTTCGTGAAAGCATTTTCAAAGCTTAACATCTCCCAGAAGAAAGAGTTTCTGGATGATTGGTGCCACTTTGGGAACTAAGACCTCTATGACATCACCTAATAGTTTACTACCTGTGACAGTAAAATCAGAGAAACTTGGAGTAAAAAATGGGCATGTGACTTTATGCAGGAAGAAACATGTGGCTGAGGCTGCGTGGCCAGAGCAGCCCGGGAAAGGAAAGCTCAGCGCGAAAGCATGGAGGCCACATACGTTAAGCCAAGTGCGTGCTTCGGCACAGATGTCCTCAGGACAAAGAACATTGTCCTGGGCAAAATTATTCCAGAACCACCCACAGTTTCCCTTTTGCAACAGATTTACCTCATTTCATGGTGGTGCCTATGTGGCCACAACTTTTGTTTCTTGAGCAGCCATAGTCATTTACTGTCACGTGCGTGGCCTGAAAGAAATCAAGTGAGAACGTGGGGATAAATTTGGCGATTGTTGAAGTAATTAGTGGGGAAAAAAAAAAGGAGAGGCGATCTGCTTTGCTTTTTCAAAATCTTTGGCTCCTTTCTGGCTCTGCCTGTTCCTGCTGATGGCTTTGCAACATCCCTGCCATGTCTGCAGAAGAGGAGTACCTATTCCCAAACAAATACGCATACAGCCACGTTGCTGGTTTAAATGTGGGTCCACCTCCTGAGCACCTTGCTCAGAAATGCAACCTACTGTCAGCCTGCTCAGGGGGACACCTTTCTCCATAGCTGTTTAAACCAACAAAGTGAGTCCGCAATGTAATGAAGGTGGGTAGGAGGGTTTTGGACTACCAGCCTCCGCCACTTGGCCTGGGTGCCTGGATAAAGGGAGCCCCAGCTTCCCAGTTAGGCTGTTCTTACTGGTTTCTGGAGGACATGGGTGATATAGGGTATTTCATGATATCAGCCTTAAGTGATGGCTGAAAGTGGGTGGTTGGATTGTCTCCCCCAGTCTCACCTCTGGCCACCTTTTTAAGGACTAGTGGTGTTTCATATTTAAAGTAGGCTATTTATGGAGTGGTTGGGTGTCTGGTTTGTCATCAGAAAAAACTGCTTCACTGCTGTGTAGTTAAAATTAGCATCAGAAATGGTGTTAATTATTTGGATGCTACTTCTTTACTCCTATCTTCCCCCAAATAACTAATAACTGCACATGCTATTCCAGGATTGTTTGGGGGGGGGGGGGGGGGGGGGGGGGGGTTAAGCTGACTGCTGGTGTAAGGATGTCTTTGCTTATGTGCAGTCATGACAGAGTACCCATTATGCTTCATGACGGCCGTCAGTGTGTCCCAAAACAATTAGGGGGTTGTCTATCAACACCACCCATGTGGTGGTGCATAATTGTCTGACTTGACCTTAAAGACTGTCTGTGATGGAGAGCAGAGACAAGCAGAGTGAAGCGCACCCACATTACTGCAGCAGTAGGAACAGGGCTGGGATGTTTTAGTCCTGTTTTTTTGTGCCGCTGTCTGAAACGGAGCTAAATCCCAGCTAAACAAATGGTCTCCAGCCCATCCACCAAGAGCAATTCAAGCAAGCCCGCCACCATTAGTTGGTTGTGACTAAGGCAAGGAAGCAACTTAACTTTCACTTCAAATCCAGCATGAATCATTTTTAACACCATAAGGATAAAGTGGCAACAAACAGTTGACTCACTTTGAAACTCAGCTGAGTGGTGGCAAATGGCTCACTAAGCAACCTGTGGGAAAAGGAGCATTCACCCTCCCATGTTATTTCTGAGGTTGTGCCATGCCCTTTGTGCAGCTCAGAAACCACAGAGAGCAGCTCAGCATGAGTACCAAGAGCTGGATGTAATGTGCAGTGGCCTCAGCTGAGCATTGGTGGGTCACTATGGAGGGAGGGGGGACAACCATGATCCCGCCCAATATGCAGAGCTGAATGTGTCTGACTGGCGAAGAGGATCCTACTGTTTCATGTGAGAGTGATGCAATTTTGTACTCAGTTTTGTGTTGGTTTTATTTTGCACTTTTCAGTTCTCTGTTGAACAGTTGAATTTTCCGTGTAATTGTGGTGATGATTACAGTCACCTACTGGCCAGCTACACAAGCAAAGCAATTGAGAAAATGAGCCTTTTGATTCTTGGAGACTCCCACTTTAAAACAATGAAACCATTTTTCCTCTCTCCTAAATGTCACTGAGTGGTGCTAATCTGTCACCTTTCAGGCTGTCACACCCACAGGTGATGTCCCTGTTGGTCTCTCTCAGTCCTTAAAAACCATAGTTAAATGCAAAGCCTCTGAGCCCCAGTTGTGCAAAGAGAAGGCCCAGGAGCCTGAACTGAGAACCTGGGCCAGATGTATGTGTTCATCGGGGCTTGGTAGCTGGGGTGAAGAACTAGCCTGACATCCCAGGTCCACCAGGCCCTGCAGGAATGGAAGGGTCCATCGGCAGGAGGGAAGGGCCATGAGGGGTCCTTTTAAACTTGCTTTTATAATGAAATCCTCATGACATCACAGCATTGTGGAAGTCAGAAAACTCCAAACCGTCAGACTCCTGAGAAAGTCCTGACTGGTTGCTACCAATCCTGGTTAAATAAATACGGGAATAGGTAGGGAGGTAAGTTCAGGTGTAGAATAAGAGATAATAAATATAAAATGCATACATTAAAAAAAAAGAAATGAAGTTTTACTTAGCACACACTAAGCACTGGAAGAATGGTAAGAACTTCAACACGATGTGCATCACTTAGTTAATAATTGACCTAAATACAGAGATCTGTTGTGACACTATGTGTGTTGCCTGTAGTGTCAGTTTAGGGTGTATCACTAAGCATAAGACAATTTTTAACTTGATTCTTTCTGCAGAGATTTATAGCTGAAGCCAGGACAAGCCATTAAGTCAAAAATTAACAGGCCATATTGGTAGTTGGGAGTACAAGACACTAAATCCAATCCCAGTAGAGCGCTGAACACCCCGAGTCTCTGAGTTGCACCCCCAGGGTTGTTTCTCAGCTGTTTTGGCTGTCACCTTCAGCAGGGTGCCAGGTGGGCTGAGGGCAAGGAAGCCTCTTATTAGTAAGTGTTGGCAGAGAAAATAACGGTCTTAATTAAGACTAACACCTTTTTACCCACACATTTGACTTTTTGGGGTGGTCTTGAAAGGAAGCCAGGGCTGGAAATCCCCTTGCCACCAAAGCTGGGAGAATATTCCTTGGAGATGCAAACAAGCCAGCAGGTGTTTCTGTGAGTTTTAATTTCCCAGATTGTTCCATGATTGGGTCAGCCTCACTGCTGCAGAGACAAGGAGCCCTCCCTGCACCTGGTCAGGAGAGCTGGCTTCATAAACTCAGCCACTTCCCTTCCTAGGTGGCTGCAGGAGAGGCAGTGCTGGGTATGAGGAGGGGGCCTATCCCAGGTGAGTGGCTGAACTTGTGCGTTGTTAACCACTGGTGTGTATTGCACTTCTTGCTGGGCTTTATTATGCTCCTTAAATGTCTGTCCCAGGTGTACCAGATCTCACAGTGTGAAATTCCCTATCACATTCCCCTTTCCCCACCCTTAACAGTATTTTCCTCACCTCTCTGTCCTTCTCTTTCATTTTATCTGGACCTGGCAGTGCCTGGTCTATGCCAGCTGTGCTACAAGGCTTTGCCATTATAGCAATGGGTGTGACTTCCTAAGGAATGAAGCTAATGGCACAGTTTGGAGAAGTTTTGTGATGGGAACCTGTAGTCATCTTGATGGTCTTTTTCTAGTCAGTGATGCTCCATCTGCTCTTTCTACTGTGTTCCTTAAGGATCTGTGTGACCTGAGGTTTGGCCTATCCAGTCATGTACGCAAGGCAACTCATTAATTTTGCTCATTCAGAGCAAACCCCATCTCATCCCGCCTGTCTAGGCGATAAAAATGGGCACACAGGCAAGTAGCTTTCAGACCCCAAACCATAAAGCTAAAGTCTCAGGGTAGCCAACAGTTTTGTCTGCTGCTGTAAACTGTGCTGATCCCTCCTGATGTGGCTCACCTGTGGGTCTTTGATCTGTTACCAGCCCAGTTCTGGTTGTGTAGTGCTTGGCATTGGTGAGAGCTGCAGAAGGATGCAATTAAACTAATTACAGGCTGGTGATTTTGCACTCAATGAGATAATTACTCTTGAAAACTGGCAGTGTAGATGAAACTCGCTCCCAGCCTTAATATCATGTTTCACTGTCTTGCCAGAATACGTGATTGACGTCAACCTGTGATTGTGACAAATGCTATAAACTCATAGGCTCATAAAATAATTTAGGGTGCAAGGAGTCTCTGAAAGTCATCTGACCCAGACCTTGCTAAAAGCAAAGCTACTCCAAAGGCTGCTTGGTGTTGTGTGGGGTCAGCAAGCGGAAGCCCTTGGCTAGTGCTAGCCAGGAAATCTGACCAGCAATCATAATGCCCCATTCTTGCCTTGGATAATCTATGAATACACTCACTAAGAAAAGCTTTTGTCTTTCCAGTGTTGGGTGGGAGAAAAGTAAAATAACACAGGCGTGCCAAGCCATAATTATCTTTCAGTTCATCCCTTAAGAATGACTATTTAAAAATTATATTGGGGTATATTTGTTTAGTTAATAATTTTTCCCAGCAAATAGAAAGAATATAACTTGGCAACCACTAAGTCTGGCAGTTCTTGTGGAGATATGGTTGCCAGGTCACAATGGAGCTGAACACATATTAATTGCAACTAAAAATCTAAGGTTTTACTTGCTAACAGTACTGCTTCACAGTGGCAGGTGGGACTGGGAGTGTGAGTGGTCTAGTGGGCTTTAAGCTGGGGTGAGACTGCAGTGGATGAGCTACACCATACCATGTGGATGCCCTCTTGCCTTGTACGTGCTGTGGTGTGAGGCAGCCTATGCTGCCTTTTGAGCAGCTTAGGATACCTGTGCTGAGAATACATTAAATCTCCAAACTAGGATCTCATGCAATTGGCTGTGTGCCCTGTAAATTCCCAGCGCTGCTCACTTGCTCTGGTGTCCCATGTAATCTAGATGTGAGAGGGTGCATTAGTTCAGCTTTTTTTTGTATCTGGTAGAATACACAATCAAGAGGAGAAATGGCTGCAGAGTTGGTGGGTAACAGAGACACTTCTCCTTAAGTTACAGGACTGAAGTAAATGAAGATGCAAGTCATCTTCCTTTCAGTGCTTTTTAATTTGAATGTAGAAGCTACAATAGGCAGGACTCTCCACGATGAAATCAAGATGTCTTACAGACTGAGTCTGTCTCATAGGCTATAAGCACAAGAAGCATTACGTGGTTCCTTCATGCCTTTCCTTTGAAGGAAAGCATGATTGTCTTGCTTCCCTTCAAAAAGGGATCAATTCTAGGAGGTGCTTTGGCAGCTTCCTTAGTCAGCTGAGTTATAACCATGGGCTCCACACTGAAAAGCCCAGTCCTAAATGCAACGCTCTCATGATGGACATTGTACAGACTCTAGGAAGGCTTTGACCTTTGAAAGACCTAAAATGTGGGGAACGGGATAGTCTGATGATAATAAAAAATGTTATATATTTGGTTGTTTTTTTTCCCATTTCAAACCTTACCTGACACATTTGCGGCTGCAAGTAGTTTCTGCCAACAATACTGAGGATCTATGGGTGCCATGGTCTGTTGTGACGAAACATGTTGTGAATTTGGACCCTTCAGTGGTATATGTGTGTGTCTCCTTTTTGCATCTCATACAGACTTTTTTTCTGGCTTTTTTCTAGTTACCAGTCCCACTGATTGCAAAGGGACTGCACGTAGGGTTAAACCTGAGCAGCTGTATTCTGAGCTCTTTTAGATGGGAACGATCTTTTTGTTCCACCTTAGTCCAGAGCTAGCACATTGAGCTTCTGGTCCATAGCTATAGAAATAATTTCAACATGTCTCTTCTCTTCCCAAAAATCTGAGTGAACAGCTTGTTTTCCAAAACATGTAAATAATATGGTGTTGTATAGAACATTTTTTTCTTGTGTCAACTTCACTACTTCAGTAGTAAATGCTTTTGTGGAATTTAATTGCAAACTTTCCTCAAACAGTCCACCTGTGTCTGATACAGCTTTTGAGAAAGAGAAGACTTCTGTTTCATAGCTGGTAATAATATTTTTTTTTTTGAGTAATCTATATTTAGGGTGAAAATACCCCTCAAAACTGTGACTCAACAAATGGTAAATTTAGGTTTTGCCATTCAAAAATACTCCTGCCCTATTTCCAAAATGAGATGTTCTGACACAATTCAACAGACTTTTTTCTTGGCAAAGCATAATTTAATTCATTGTTCACCTCAGTAAATAAAGGGCAGCAGGGTAGGGTAGAACACCAATTGCCTAAGGTGCATTTTTGTTAAGTTATTCAGCCTGTACACTTTGTTCTCACTGATTTGAGCATGCAGACTGTCTTCTGAAAACGTATCTGACCTAGTGTCTTGGCCGAAGCATCTCCTGGCATATTGCAGTTGTGCATGCTACAGGTCCTGGCCTAGGAAGGATGTGGCTTTGGACAGCATGTGACATCCCCTGTGCTTTCAGCTAAGAAAGAGTACAAAAAAATCCAAAAGCATCACTCATTTTACTACTTGAACTTTGGGCAAACTGGCTTGTCTAGCTCTTCTTGTCCCTTGGATACCCACGTCTGTCATAGCTGAATAGTTTATTAGCTGCTCTACTGATGGGCTGCTGTGTGATCTCATTCCATCTCCCAGGTTCTTCTCAAGAGTCTGGTAGGTGCTCTTCCCCTTGTTCAGTAAGGGGAAACTAAATGAAAGAGGTTTAGACTTAGAACCCCTAAATTACTTGGGCACCTGACTCACCTCCACATTATTTGGTGCCTGGATGCTGTTGTGGACTCGAGGAGAAATGACTTACCTGCAGGCTGAAGTCTATGGCAGAGTAGAGATTTGGTCCATCATCCCTTGCGTCCCAGTGATTGCCCACACTTCAGGGTAGGTCTGTCTACCAGGGTCAGCAATTCCTGATTTCCATGGCAATAGCCACAAGTCTTGACTCCTGGTTTAAATAGACAACAAAAGTCAGCGGCATAAGCTATGAGTATTATAGATATAGCACAAGTAGAGGGGACTTTTTAAAACCCAGTCTCGGATCAAATTTTTAAGTATTTCCCTTTCAGGAAGAATGAGATGGTTATGCAAGGGCAGTCCTGCATCCTCTGGACTTTGCTGTAGCTATGCCTGGCACTGAACAAGGGTATCGACAAGACCCATGGAAGAAGGCATTAGGCTGGATAGTTCTGAATGCCTTCTGGCTATGGTTGCAACATCCTGAGGAGCAGCTCAGTTGAGATCTGTAAGGTTAACAAGAATTTACTTAGCAATAGGTTTAAGTCCAGCCTTTACTAACTACTCTGTGACATGGTTTATTTCACAGAATGGTCAGGGTTGGAAGGGACCTCTGGAGATCATCTAGTCCAACCTCCCTGCCACAGCAGGGTCACCTACAGCAGTTGCACATGACAGCGTCCAGGCGGGTTTGGAATGTCTCCAGGGTGGGAGACTCCACAGCCTCTCTGGGCAGCCTGTGCCAGTGCCCTGCCACCCTCAAAGGAAAGAAGTTCTTCCTCATATTTAGTTGGAACTTCCTATGCTCAAGTTTGTGCCTGTTACCTCTTGTCCTATCACTGGGCACCACTGAAAAAAGACTGTTCCCATCCTCCTGGCACCCTCCCTTTAAGTATTTATAAGTATTGATAAGATCCCCCCCCCCCTCCCCGAGTCTTCTTTTTTCTAGACTAAAAAGCCCCAAGTCCCTCAGCCTTTCCTCATAAGAAAGATGCTCCAATCCCCTAATCGTCTTTGTAGCCCTTTGCTGGACCCTCTCCAGCAGTTCTGACTCTTTATATATTTCTTTATATATTTTAATGGAGTGCCTTTGGGAGAGCTTAGGAGGACGTGGTGTCTGCTGCAGGGGGGATTTAGTGTTGTCAAGGGTGAGTTTTCTCAGTGTGTGAGAGGCAGCTGTGTTTGGTGAAGATGCCCTAGTTCTTGCAAAAGTTGCTGGAGAAAGGGCAAATATTTTTTTTTATGTTTTTGTAATATTTGGATGGACTTTTCAGGGAGTGAGTGTCTTTTTTATTTTTCACTGAAACTTTCTTATGAAGAGTCTGTAATGTCAAAATAGCTTTGCTGTGGCAGAATCCTGGGATGATATCTGTGCTAGTGAAGCATGGCTAAACTCTCTTTATCACAGGGAGAAGATGTGCACTGTATGATTGCTCAGTGTTTGAGTTTCCCATATACTGTAACCAAGAGCATCACCTCAGTGTTGGTCAGTGAAATAATGCTATTACAGAACTGGTCAAGGAGTGCATCCCACCACACAGAGCAAAATATTCAGCATATATTCTTGAGCCAGGATTTCTTTTTAGTATCATGTAGCATGTGATACCCATGTGAACACCTCTTTGAAGGGCTGCCTGAATGCTCTGATGTTCTTAAGCAGATTCAGATAGTTCACAGGTTAGTGAAATATTTTCCCCAAGTAACTGTGACTAAGCTATTGGATTGGTTTTGCTTAAAAGCTGCAAAATTGGGTGAGGTATATGTTGTCCTGCAGTGGGAAAACTAGAATGTTTCTGTTAGCTTCCTTGAGGGTCACTGGAGCAATACGTAGAGATGCTACTGAAGAGAAACTCCTGCCGCAGCAAATAGTGGGTGAAATCATTCAGGAGAGCTCACGCTCATAGCAATTCTGACTTTAAATCTATTGATCTTTCTTTGTGTGCGCTCCTTTTCCACCTAATTTGGCACAGCTCTATTGCCACTTGGTTGCTGATATTACAATGCAGGGGTTGATAAGTACTTGCCAGCATTCAGAAACTTTTCCATTCCCACACTTTACAAGCCCTGGCTGTTTTTCAAACCTGTCATTTGAAGCCGTTTGAATCATGGAAGAACAATGACAAGCAAGGGAGAAAGTGTTACTACTGGTATTTATCTGAGAGCCTCCTTTGGTGCAATTACAAACTGGGGAGATAAAAAGTGTGGTGGAGAGACAGAGTGTATTTGGGTGACAGTCATGCGTGGAGGTTAGTGCCCTGTAAGAGAAGCCATACAAGTGCTGGATCAGCACCAAGCAGGTATAGAGTATCACACCATACAGACTGGGCCCTCCACATGGGAAAACGTAGCCAGGGAGAGCCCTGGGACAAAGAGCAGGGAGCCGTGGCTGCACCAGTTCCCACTGTCACTGGAGATTTAGGGCTCAGAGGTGGGACTGCCTGCCCTGTGCAGGCAGGAGCAGTATTTCATCTTGCTGCGTGGGTAAGGTAAGAGTCATGGGCAATCAGAGCACACGCTGGTGACGTTTCCAGCCTGTGCCTCCCATGTCTTCAGAGACTTTGTGGGCTTGTGAACTACCAAGAGGTAAAATCCTCATGTAGACGTTACAACGAGCCTGCTTTTCACTGCGTAGCAGATCAAAGTGAACCCTTCCTCCTGCCTGGTCTTGCACGCTGCCTGGGTTAGCATGTGGTTTGGCCAGACAGTCCCAGTGATTGATGTGAGTGTTAATGACCAAGCTTTTGTATTGTCCAACGTTTGTCATTGATGCAACAGCTCACTACATGCTTTTAGGTAAAACCAGAGAAAGCTTGCCACGTGGCTTTCTCTTCCATGGTATTTTTTCCATTTCTTCTCCTTTCGGCTTTCACATGTGTGATTTGCACCACTCCCGCTGTTGATCCTGCACCACTTGTCTCGGGATGAAGTGTTTGTAGGTTACCCAGGGATGGGCTTTCGTAAGAGGAGGTGTTTGGCTGCTGCACTGACCCAAGGTGTATTCCTGCCCTGCATCCCATGCCTGCCTGGGCTGTGGTGTGCTGCCTGCACCATCTGCCAGCCCGTGCAGAGTGACTACTCTAGGTTAGAAATAAGTGACTGGTTTTGGCTTGGGAGAGTTTCCCCGATGTGATTCATTCCATAGTTACAACAATGGTTACATTGGTCCAAGACTGTGTTTGAGGTGATGGGGAAAGAAATGCATATTCAAGTATAACAGTAGCATTCTTGAATGAAAAATGTGTATCTTGTCTTCCTGAAGACAATACCAGACAGGTCAGTGACAAAGTTGCATTACACCCTGGAAAGCTGGTTTCTTTTTCCAGTGGAGTTTGAATGAGGGGCCATATCTCCATGTATCAGCATCTCCCTCAGCCTCCAGCAGTAACCCCTGGGATGGTTTAACTTCACCCCATTCCTACTGTGTTGCAATAACAAGGCTGTGACTGCCATCTTAGTCCGCTCCCCATCCCTTCTCATCACCCAGGTCGTCTCTGGTACAGGTGGTGGTGAAGCTACATGGTGAAAGGGCTGAGTCAACTGAGCACTTAAAAAATAAAAAGACACTTTATTTTTTTTAAGCAAGGTCAGTTGCCTGCTCTGATTTTTAATACCTCCATTCCAGGCTGCTGAAGCCCATCACCAGGAAGGGCTGGGTTGTATGGCTTGGCCGCAGCCCTGCAAAAGCCAAGGCTGCTGGTGGCAGAAGCTGCCATCTGTGGGGCAGGGAGGTGTCAGGGACAGGGACAGGCTGTGTCGAGGGTGGCTGTGTCAACATGATATCAAGGCTGAGGTGCCTGGTGTCCCAAACAGCAGAGCTGCAAGGGTGGAGACGATCCTTTGACACTCCCCTGTGCTGTCACAGGCATTTGTGGCTGAGGGGCAGGAGGCCATGACCGCTCTTGCTGTCTGCTGCTCCCTTAATCCCAACTCTTTGTTTTCTATACGTAATTTGAGCACGGGCTCTGGAGGCTGCTCATGGATCTGACTGACGTTCTCAGCTAGAGATGAAGCAATTAACCAGTAAGGGTAGCTTAAAAAAACCACAGCCCCACAGAGAAACAGAACAAAATTCTATTGAGGGAACAAGCAGCTGTGTGGATCCAGAGCTGCTTGTAGCTTTCTGCTGCAAGTACGGTGCAGAACATGGTCTGAGGAGATGCAACCCTAGTTCCTTACCTCTTGCACTTACTTTAAAAAGCAACGTGAGAAGAGTTATTACTTGCTATTAACTATTATTTAATCACCCAGTGGAGCTCTCCCTGTTTTCATGCTTCCACTAAGTACAGCTCCTTAAAAGACAAACAAATCCACACTCTCTTTTTCTTTTGTTTTCCCTTGAGAGAAAGCTGGAAAACAGCCAAAGCCCTCAGTGTCTCTCGATGACTTTGTGAGAGCCCTTGAAACGTCACACCATGTAAAGCTTTAGGATTGCTCAAACCAGGAAACCTCACACAAAGAGCTCTCATTTTTATCTGTAACAACAGACATTGTGTCATTGGTTCTTAAGAATAAAGCTGCAAAACAGCTTGATGTGGGTTTTTCTTTTAACCAAAACCAATTTGGTAAAGAATTCAAGATGTGCCGCTTTACTAAAAGTTCATCGAGTGCGCAGAAGTCTCAAGATCTTGTACCTGCAATGACACATAAATGCCAGCACCACTAGTTTTGCTTAACTTCTTATGTGTGACTTCTTCCATAAGTTTTGAATCAGAACTGCTGTTTCAAGATGAGTTATGACTGCATGAAGTTCTAGCAAGACAGCAAGACCGCAGAGGAGACTCAGTGCATGAGCTTGTTAATCACCACAGGTAGTCCAGCTGTGGCAGAACTACTTTCACATGGGATTTGGCAGCATACAAATGCAAGCTGGGAAATGTGGTGACTTGGCAAAAATGAAAAAACTGGTGCATAGACCAAATCCTTGCACTGCAGTATTTTTTGGAGGTGTTAACTGGAAAAAACCCAAACCCAGAGTGCCTGTCACTCTGCAAGGCAGCATGGATTGCTGTTTTTATTTAATCTTGACTTCTAAGTTCCCACTTGCTGCCTGTTTTGTGCAGCAAAATGGGAAGCCACCAGACTGCTCCTTCCTTTGGAGAGGTGCGTAGTGGGTGGTGTGTGGGAAGATAGACTCACCTAATTGATTTTAACTCAGTGCAGTGCAAGTTTTCCTTAGTGTGCCGACCATTTCTGAAGAATGAACGAACCACCTTGCTGTAGCCTGTTCACAGGCCTTTTTAAACCCAAATGCTGATTGCAGGGGCAGGAAGTTCATCCTTGTAAATTCTAAACAAAATAAGGGCAGTGACAGAGAAACTGTAGATTTTTCAGAAGTGAAGGGAAAAAACTGCTAATCACACCAAATTTGGGAAATTGCCTTTCAGAGCTGAAAAATTTACCCTGATCTTGTTTTTAGCATAAGAGTATTGCTTGTTGAACATAATGGGTATTTTCCTGGAGGAGTAATGAATGAGAATTGATCAGGAACCAGGTTTTGCTAGAAGAGTGTGCTATATCATCAAGCTTTCTGGTAAAGAAAGAGTGGATTGAGTTATCCTATGATGGCAAACTCAAAGTTGAACACAAGACAAGCCAATTCAATGATTTTTGGCTACGAAAGGGACGCAGGCACATTCTATGATATGTGATGTTCTTCAGCATGACATATCTAAAGGTACTTATATGCTGTGACTGTTAGGCCATGCATCTTAATTCACAATAGGTCATCACTTGAATTTCACTTATATCTCACTTGACCTAAGGCAACTAGATTCCCTGAAGGGATGGGAAGGTTTGTAGGTAGTGGCTAGGGTAGAGGTAATCAGGGCAAGGTTTGTAGGCAGAGGGTAGGGTAGAAGTAGTCTGGGCAAAGTTCATAAGTAGAGACCACACCTTTTCTTAAAATGGCTATTATAGTTGGAAAAAGTTTGCAGGCACAAAAGAACGCTTTCAGAAATACTATCTTCTCCTTACAGACATTGCCTTAGACTATCATAACCGCTGCTGTTTTCTCAAAACATTCATTCTTTTAGTTGTCTTCTAGAGTTACCCAAAACACTTCTTGTGTTTCCCTTAATTTGCAACTCAAAATACAAACAATATCAACTTTGGCTTGTGTTCACCAATAATCCTGATAAGATTTCTCAGGAACCTAAACCAAACACATTAAAAGTCATCTCATTGACGCAGTTCAGTGGTATACCAAAATACATCAAGATGTCATTTATGACATATTTGTTTTCTTACTTTGACTCAATCCAAAGACATAAATAATTGTAATGGATTATTCATCGTGTTTTAAGAAAAAAATGTTCTAATCGTATGTTTTAGGTTTCTTTCAGCATTCCACTTTTTGCTGCAAGGTCTGGAAATAATTAAACCTACTAGACTCCAGAAGAAATGCATATGGAAAGGAAAAATCTGGAGGTAGAACTTCAAATATCTTATATTAAAGAGAGCGAGGAGTGAATAAGTAACATATCGAGATGAACTAACCTGGGGATCACTGTCTTTGGGCTCTGGTTTTCTGTAGCTGATGTCTATTTGCAAGACTCTGAGCACTATGTAACCGTGGATGTGGCTACTGATGTGAAGAGTTTCTGGGAACATCATCTGTTTAGAGAAGCACCACGTAAACCCTTCTTGACCTATCAATAGGACTGTGTTTTACGCCATGTCAATTTGTTCCTATCCACTGGGAAGGGCTTGGTTCCTTATGGCTGCAAGCATCGTTTTCACTGCATGGTTTACTTGTGTTAAATATGCCTTACTCAAAGGCATGGAAAAATTATGCTCAGGCCTGAACCAAACTGGTAGATGTAAAGAGCCCCTGCATGAGAGGCTGTTCTAACTTGAACATCATTTCTGTAGTTCTTACTTAATGGAAGAGATAGACCCAAGGTCTACATAGCGCATGGCCCTAAAGCTGGGGCATTAGAAATCTAATTTGAAACCATCTCTAATGAAGATACTGAGCAACTGAAGAGATGACTTTAAAATATCCACATGGTTAGTAATGAAGAGGCTAAGCATGACATTACAATCTCCTTGAAGTGCCATGAATTAGAAATGTGGGTAATGCCAGTTGGGAATGTAATTGCATATGAATTAGTCTACTGATGGTGGGGGAACTAAACTATGGTGTATATGCACTATTACTAGCTCCTGAATGGCTTCCAAATAATATTAGAAGAGAATTGTCTGTACAGCTGGGTCTTCTCTATCTGCTTGTCAAACCTCTCCACACCCATGTGGACAAGAATTTATTTTTTTTCTTAACAAGGGCATCTTCGGGATTTCCCAGTGCACCCCAAGCTTGGAGGAAAAACTCTAATTATTGCATCACTCCAAAAGCTCAGGACTGGAAACATTTGTACACCTCCAAGGCAGGAGTATAATTCCTGTAATGAACGAGGCTCTTAAGAAAACAGAGAGCTTTCTACTTGATATCTTAAGGCTGTCTGGCCATCTAAGAAAGCTCAAGAGAAGTTGTTTTTCACTCTTTTTTTTTTTTCATTCATGGCTGTATACTTAGTTATATGCCTGTATGATTTGAGAGCTATTGAAATGGATTCTCAGACTCAGGATGGTATTTCAGTGGTGGATGAAACAATAATATAACTGTCATGAGAATGTTAGAGATTTTTGGATAAATTATATAGTAAACAAGGTAGTGGCTTACATGCTCTGAGCAGTGACTTTTTTTTTTAGTAACTCTCAGTCACTTTTAATATATTTTCCATACATGGATTCCTTTCCTCACAAGTCTTGACCTGATAAAAATCTGGCCTTAATAGAAATTGATCTTTTTATTTCATAACATTTAGCTCTTGAGAAGAGGAGGACATAGTGGTGACATGTAGAATGCACCATTTCTTCTTTGCAGGGGTGGGCATTTCACTGCCCCAAAATCAAATCAAGATTTATAACAAAACAAACATATTTTATTGAAATGAATGGGAGGCGGGGGCTGGCCAAGATGAGTAATATGCTTGTAACAACCCTCAAGCTTCTTCTCTGGCTGACTAGATCCATCCAGAGAAAGCTTCTTCAGCTCCAGCATCAACACACAGAAAAGCTTTTGTAACTGCAGAAGTACCTCTTGCGCTGAGCATGGAAAAGGCAAAAGGATGAGAGTGAAAGAAGGTGTTGGTGACACCAAGGCAATCTAGAATTTTGTCTGGTCTCAAATATTGGAGAAGCTGCCTTGATCTTTTTTTGTGGTAAAAGAAGGATTTGCAGAAGATGTCATGCAATGTGTTATTTATACTTCCTCTGGTGGGGAGCACTGGGGAAGCCCCCTTTCTTTCCCTGGACCCAAATCTCCTGTAGCAGAACTGGCCCATTTTCTTAGTGCTACTGCAGTGAAAGCAGTGACAGCAATGCTGAGCAGGAAGAAGGAGGATGGAGCAAGAGCCAGAGACTGAGAGTTGCTTTGGGACCTTGTTGCAGGCTTTGGTTACTACGTTTCTTCTTTCTTATTCATTGTTTTCCTTTTATTTTTTATATCCCCCCAACCTACGTCAAACTTTCTTAGATAGCAAATGCCAAGGGCTGGTTTGAGAGAGGCGCTGCCACTAAATTTTCAACTCCTAAGCATTACTGCCCAGCAGCAATCCACTTCAAGAACAAGTCTGAGCCTTGGCCTTGGTATATTCTGACCCTTTATGGAAAGGTTTTTTGGGACCGCAGTGCTGGGGAGGCAGGCAGCTGCATGCAGGAACCCAGCCTGGCCATGGGACGTGAGCAGGACTGGTGGCTTGCACTGTGCATGGGACAGGTGGATGTGGGGAGGCTGTCTGCACATGAGATGGGGTGGAAGCTGTCTGGGATGGGCTGTGAGCAGGGAGGGCTGCGGGAAGGGACAATGCAGGATATCCCCTAAGTCCAAATTGAAAAATACTTTATGCCACCTGGCAGGCCGGTGGGGACTGCTTGTTGCCACTTCCTGCTTGGATGTGGCAGTGTGGCTTATTGCCAGCGTTATCAAGAGCCATGCAAGTTGTTAGGACCGCTTGCCATCTTGGTTACAGTGTCCTACCACAACCCCAATCTTTGCAGAAATATGCACGGAAGCAGAATTGAGCCCTGCCTTTGTTTGTGATCACACTGGGCTGTAGCTGTGCTCCTGTAACTTTGATGACTGACTGTGATGTCTGTCCATCACCATATTTGAGTAAACCTGTGTTTTCGACTTCTCACCTGGGTTCCCATCTGCACCTACTCTATATGAGGGGGCCTCCCCACTCTGCAGCAACCTGTAGGGGTTTTGTGGTCCGAGCTGCTTGAAAAGTCGCAGAGGTGTAAAAGTAACCAACCAACCCATTGCAGAGAAGTGATGCTGTGCTACCCTTGTTCACTCCCATCTTTTGGGTGCTTAGTGGCTGCAGTTTGGTTTCCACCAGCAAGGTCTCACAGGACTGACCTTTCGTGGCTGACTGATCTGATGTCCTCGATGCTCATGTTGTTGGCTGGTGGGATGTCTGGGGAACAGTGTCTTCCTCTTTGGGCTTCTGCAGAAATGTTACATTTCTGAAATGAAGTATGTTCTTTGCATGTTAAATGGCATGGGACATTTTCACAGCTCCCCTGGCAGCCTGCAGGCTTGGCATATTGCATACTGAAGAGCCGCCAAGGGCAAGCATTTAGATAAAAATAAAAAAAAAGTCCCTCATAGGCAACTGCCAGAGTTTGGTGCCAGATTAATCAGAACTCCCCATTGTCTCCCTGAGACAAATGTTCTGATTAAATCTATTGTTGTTGGGCTTGATGGGACAAAGTGTTACTGAGTTACATCATAGCTATAATGTGGAAACTGGAACACAGCACAATTTATGATGGAATGTTCCCTGGTATTGTTCCGAAATATCACCACAGAAGAAGTTTGTGGGAATGATTATTTGAAATCTGCTGGTCTAACAGTGGCTTGAGCCCAGCTCCAGGATGCCTAACTAGGCTCTGCTCCATAGCTTAAGTAAACTACTTAACCTCCCTGCCTCTGCTTCACCCTTTATTAGCAGTGGTGTTCAAGTGCTTGTCTGCCTTCCTGCAAGCATTTGTTCATGTTTCCAACTGGCTGCAGTTCATGCACCGCTGCTGGTGTTGCAGACTTTTGCCATGTGCATCGAACTGGTTGTTTTCCCCTCCTTCTCTGTCTAACCTGGTCATCATGTTCTCATCAGTGTGGCATCTCAAGGATGACTTGGGGTAACTTTGGTGGCTGCCTGCTCCCGTTGTGGGGGAGATTAATCCCCACAGCTGCTGTGCTCCAGACCCTCTGTTGCCTGCCAGGGCTTTGAGCCACAAGGTGGGTTGGGGGTGGATGGGGCTGCTCTGTTGCCCTGGCCCTGCCATGCTACCAGGGCAGATGCGGTGAGCAGAGCCTGGTATCCTCCTGTTCAATAGCTTCAACCTGCAGGTCTGCGCCTCGACTGAAATAGATAAATACATGTGAACTGGGAACAGGGGCAGAGGGCAAACCAGAGCCACATGAAGAGCACTGCGTAAGAACCGACTGGTCCTACGCATGCAAAAGAAGCAAGTAAAGCATCAGTTGTGCAAGAGGCAACAGTGATGAGGCCTTAAAGAAGCTATTGCAGGACATGAAAAAGGTGGCAATCAGACCCTCTTGTCTAGCCACCTTATGTGACTCTTAATAAAAGACATATATATCCATGAGAGACATTTACTGCATGGGACTGTATCCAGATTTCATGGCTGCAGTCTGTCTCCACCCAGATTGAATCCTGCCTGGTTCCTGGGAGTCCTTAGCTAGCAGGGCTTACGCATGTGGCAAAGCACACCAGATAATTTGAGCAACCTTGTGGTCATCAGTATTAAGCTGAACTCTGAAATTCAGAGAGAAGGTCAGCTGCCTCTTTCTCACTGACACTTACAGAATCATGTAGCAAAACAATGTTTGTGTTGAGTGCCTTCTGACATTTGGTAACTGTACCCAAAGAATCAAGATGTCTCATCTACTTCAGTTGCAAGTGGGAGAACTTCTAATCATTCTGCAAATCCCTTCCTTTAATTTTATGGCAATTTGAATTTCAAATTCTTGTTGTCATGAACAGCTACTTATACATGAGGTTCCACAAAACATTTTAAATATTGCTTCAGAGGCATCGACTTGTTGCCTCGTGGGTTACGTGTATGGCTGCTTCTAAAATCCAGTTCTACAGTCTGAAAGCTCAACTCTTATCTCTGTAAAGTGCCGTGTTAGGGGACAGGAGACTTAGGAAAGCAATCAACAAAGCCTACAGTGTCTTACATGTAGTTTGAGTGGGATTTAGCAGGTCAGATTTTTCATGATAGTGAATCATAGTGTCTTATCTTATTTCTGCAACTGCGTTGAGGTGCTCTAGGCTCCAAAACCCTGAGGAAAATATTTTCCATGATGCCAAAAATGCTCAGCCTTTGAAAGACCTCCCTGACCTGGCTGAGTAACCTGCTCAAATGCCTTTCTCCCTCCTCATGCTGTTTGGGGTGGGGAAAAGGGGTATGTATCTCCAAGGTGCGCTGATTGCTGTATATGCTCAAACTGTCTAATTCTTTTAAACACTAAATTTGATTAAAAGCAGTCACGATGTTGCTCAACTTTTATGTATGGAGTTCTGTTTTGGGAAGAATGCATGTACAAAGTACTTGGGTGTATTATAACTTGTCATCTTGAAGACCTCTGAACAATATCCTCATTTACAAGATCTTATATCCATGAAGAGAGTTGTGGTCAGCCATGACTTATTCTGGGATAGGGGGTTCCAACTCAAAGATGCGCAAATTAATCACACAAAAGTAAACATTTTGAAGTTACATGAAAGCCCTGGCATTCTTGAGGAAAGACTTCTTTTAAACTTTTTTTTTAGGATTTTTCTACTATAAAAGGCCAATGTAAACTTGCAGGACTCCAGAGCTGAGAAGAGGGTGGATAAGGAAGTTTTCTTTATGATGCTGGGTCTTTTCTCATCTTCTGCTGTCTTAGAGTCGGATGAAGTCAGGGAGCTGAGAGCAACCTGGGATATTTCGAAACAAAGGAGGAGAACAGGCAGGATCAGTGTCTTTACCTGTGCTGGGTTGCAGCAGAACACCTTTCTTTCCTTGGCCTCTTCTCTTGTCTTTGCCTTTATCTTTGCTTTTCTCACTGCTTTTTGTTTTGTTTTGCCTGGGTTTGAAGGGGCGGGAGAAAGGGAATTCTAAGATTAAAAAAAAAATTACAACCTGTGGCATCAGTAGGCAGCTTTCATGTTGTAATCTCCTGGATTGTGTTGTCTTAACTTTGTTGGCATTTTGGCCACAAACACACCACTCTCACTCAAGACACAAAGACCGTGCTGTACGTTCATTTTGCCTGGCAATATGTGCTTAGAAGCTAAAAGGTTTCTCTTTGTCACATGTGTTTGGAGGAGAAGCTAATTGGAAAGGAACGTTAACATATGGCATTAGCCACCAATTGCAACATAACAGCAAATCTATATTTGGTAATACTGAAAGGGCATAAGCCAATTACCTAGACCAGCAGACAATCATTAGTGTTACCAAAAATGGTTTGTCAGTGATATTGAAACAAGTGAGAACAGTTCAGCTGACAGCTTGAAGATCAATATGAGGACTAGAAGTGTAGGCAGAAATTAAAGAAAATAAAGTGATAGAACTACTTCAAAAAGAGAGATGACTGCATGGATTAATTGCCTCATCAATTGATGAAGTTAGCTTGAACTCCAGCTGGTGAAACTATACTACTGGCTTCCATGAGCTATGACAATTTATGTCCACTGACAGCTCCCTTTTGGGGGGCTTAGAGAAGGTCTTTGTTTAGATCTGAGAATGTGCTGTGCCATTCAGATCTGATATGTCATCTGAGCTGCAAACCCGGCACACCAGGAACTGCAGAAGACGTAAATCTTCTGCTGCAGAATGTTAAATCCATTAGGGTAATAAATTTTCTCTGTGTATGGTAAGCAAGAGTTACCATGCCACTTCTCATCTTGTGGGTTAACTGCAGCCACTGACAAAGGCAGGGAAAATGCATAGTGTTATGGGATGTATCCTTGGACAATGCAAATGAGCTACAACGAAGGAAACTGATGAAAATGTGTGCAGTGCTGTGAAGACTGAATTCAAGACAATGTGAACTAGGAGTCTGTGTTCTTATCCCAGGAGGAGAAGAATAAAATAATTTAAAGCCGTTTTAGGAATAGCAGCCCAACATCATCACAAGGACACAACAAAAAATAGAAGAATATTCGTTGGAGAGGTTCCAAGGATGGAAAATTATTGACCCAGAAACCCTGCTTCTCCCAGAGAGCAATGAAATTAGAGGAGGTCATAAAGACACAAGGAATGGGAGAAGGAAAGTCTACCAGCAGCGAAGCTGATCATAGGATCTGAGCCCTGAAATGAAATACTGTAGCAATGTATAACCAGGCAAAACAATGATCTGGGTTGTTCATGTAAGAGTATCTAGTGATGTGATTTTGTCATCAATTAAAATCAAGGAGGGAAAGTAGCTTAACTGACAGAAGGAGTGAAGCCTTCCTCAGGGGAAAATAATGGGGGATATCTTCATGTGCACGGAGGGAATAAGATGCCTTCTAACATTAGGGAAGACATTAGTGGTTGACAAGAGGAATGAGATACTAGACTCATGCCTTCAGAGAGAAATACGTGCCAATTGTTTGACTCAAGAATACAGACATGGCTTTTGGTGGATAACAATATCTTCTGGGATGTGACAGTATAATGCTGTTACCAAGCATGCTGATTTAACTGGGTATTTTTCTCAAGATCCAGGCTTGTTAAATGTCCATAACTCCTACTTTTTATGAGATAATTTACTATGCTCTGCCTTTTCTAGAAGACATTTGTCAGACACAGACTGTCAGTGGTCAGAACAAATCTTTCCTTGAGGGAGAACTTAAGATATTTTGGATGTGTCAGATGATAACTTTAGCTAAGTTGAATGGGGCTCAGGAGTCACTCTGGGCAGAAGCGATTGAAAGAAATGCTCTGTATTCAGTAATGCAGCTCCACACGGTGCTCTGCCTTCCAGAAAAATGCCATCTCCATTGCCTGAGAAACTGTAATGCTTAAAATAGGCAGTGGCTCTGGAACAGCATAGGACCAAAAGCAGTTTGACTGTGACGGCCAGACCCAGTGCTTGATGTTGTTGTGTCCCAATGCCTAGCAGAGGCGAGATCTTGACATGCGTGAGCTGGGTTTCCACAGGAAGAAGACCTGGATGTATCGGCCGATAGGGAGCTATGGCATTATCCAGTAAAGAAAAATGAGACCTGGTAAATCAAACCAAAGCCTGATCTTGGGCTCTGACTCACTGCTGTCCATGCTGTTTAATCTTGAACCCACTCCCTGGCATGGCCTCAGATCATGCCTGGTGTCAGCCTGCCAGGCAAGGGCCAGGGGCAGTTTGCGTGCTCTCCTCCAACTAGGACCACTCCCAGGAGACAGTCACCCCCCAGTCCAACTGTGGTGGGAGAGAGGGCTTAGCTGCAGGGGCACAAGGCCAGCAGACCCACGTGGCCTGTTTCATTCACCAACTTCAGGGCCAGGACCCCAAATAAGTCTCACTGCTCTTGTCTGTAGGAAGGTTTTTGCTCATAGGATCAAAGAAATTCTGCATGCCAAGACTCAGAAGTGTTTGGTAGCAGTTCTCAGCTTTCTCTGCAGCAGCTTGGATTTAAAGGTCTCCTTCAGTTCTGCTCCTCTTTAGAGGAAATAAACTCAGTAGATCAGGCAGTGCTAGCTGTGCTGTGCTGCTCTGTGCTCTGTGCTGCCTGTTGCCTGGCACTGAGACCTTTCCAGGTAAAGTGGCAAACCATGCTTAGGAGTCATCTTTAGCTATCCAAAAGTCAGGTGTCTTGTCTGAGCTAGTGGTCTCATACCCCATGATGGTCAGCTTGTATGGAGCAATTCCTCCAGCCTGCTACAGGTCTCCATGTCAATTTGGGGTGAATCCTATTCACCCATCGGTATGCAGAAGGAGCCTCGGTGACCACCTTACACTGGTGACTAAATTTCAAATGCTGGAGTTTGAAGTAGTTGAGCCCAATCCCCCCTAAGTGTATCCCTCTCTTTTCTGGAAGGTGGAGAATTGCCCCTGCTCTTCTTGTCTCTAGGTCCCTCTGTGCAAAGGCTGTGAGTGTCTCTGCCTGGTTGTGTTCATTGCACCGGTGGGGCGGTGTGATGTTGGTAAAGTGGGAGCATTCCTGTGGCCTCATTTCACACAGGCTTCTTGTTTAGTTTGATTCTTAGTCCTATTTCTTAATGTGCTTACAAATCCTGATTTTCTCTGATCTCTCTTTCTGCCATTCCAGGCATTTTTATCTTCAGTTTTCTGTTACACAAAATGTCTGCAGGTTTTAATGCGACAGCTGTGTACCTTAACAGGGCTAAGCATGTAAACTTCAAAATCCTTTTAGGAGTTATTTTATTACTTTAACAATGTTTTCAAGTGGCTTGTTGGGTTGCTAGCAGTGAGGCCAAGCAGTTATTTGCCTACAAAACACCTTAAGGTCTTTAACGCCCAACAGAACTATAGCCTATGTGACTGCCATCCCTGTGTCAGATGAAGTGAGTCCAGCAAAAATACACCTGATGTGAAATCATCGCTTTCATAGAATCATAGAATGGTTTAGGTTGGAAGGGACCTTGAAGATCATCAAGTTCCAACCCCCCTGCCATAGGCAGGGACACCTCCCACCATACCAGGTTGCTCAAAGCCCCATCCAGCCTGGCCTTGAACACCTCCAGGGATGGGGCCTCAACAACTCCTCTGGGCAACCTGTTCCAGTGCCTTACCACCCTTAAAGTGAAAAACTTCTTCCTAATGTTTAATCTAAACCTGCCCTCTTCCAGTTTAAAGCCATTCCCCCTCGTCCTATCACCACATGCCACAGTAAAAAGTCCTTCCCCAGCTCTCCTGTAGGGCCCCTTTAGGTACTGGAAGGCCACAATAAGGTCTGCCTGGAGCTTTCTCTTCTCCAGGCTGAACAGCCCCAACTCTCTCAGCCTTTCCTCATAGGAGAGGTGCTCCAGCCCTCTGATTATCTTCCTGGCCCTCCTCTGGACCCTCTCCTTCTTGTGTTGGGGGCTCCAGAGCTGGACGCAGTACTCCAGATGGGGTCTCGCAAGAGTGGAGTAGAGGGGCAGAATCACCTCCCCTGACCTGCTGGCCACACTTTTTCTGATGCAGCCCAGGATATGGTTGGCCTTCTGGGCTGCGATTGCACCTTGGTGGCTCATGTTGAGCTTCTCATCAATCAGCACCCCCAGGTCCTTCTCCTCAGAGCTGCTCTTGATCCATTCCCTGCCAAGCCTGTATTTGTGCTTGGGATTGCCCCGACCCAGATGTAGGACCTTGCACTTAGCCTTGTTGAACTTGATGAGATTGGTATGGGCACACCTCTCCAGCCTGTCCAGGACTCTCTGGATGGCATCCCTCCCCTCTAGTGTGTCTACGTCACCAAACAGCTTGGTATCATCAGCAAACTTGCTGAGGGTGCACTCGATCCCACTGCCCATGTCTCTGACAAAGATGTTGAACAGCACCGGTCCCAGTACTGACTGCTGAGGGATGCCGCTCATCACTGGTCTCCACTTGGACATCGAGCTGTTGACGGCAACTCTTTGAGTGTGATCATCCAGCCAGTTCTTTATTCACTGAATGGTCCATCTGTTGAATCCATGCTTCTCCAATTTAGAGACCAGGATATCGTGTGAGACAGTGTCAAATGCCTTGCACAAGTCCAGGTAGATGACATCATTTGCTCTTCCCTTGTCCACTGCTGCTATAACCCCTTCGTATAAGGCCACCAAATTTGTCAGGCATGACTTGCCCTTGGTGAAGCCATGTTGGCTGCTAGCAATCACCTCCTTGTTTTCTGTGTGCCTTAGCAGAGTTTCCAGGAGGATCTGCTCCATGGTCTGCACAGAGATGAGACTGACTGGCCTGTAGTTCCTTGGTCTTCCTTATTTCCTTGTTTGAAAATAGGGGTTATGTTTTCCCTTTTCTAGTCGGCAGGAACCTCACCAGACTGCCACGACTTCTCAAATATGATGGATAGTAGCTTAGCAACTTGATCTGTCAGTTCCCTCAAGACTCACAGATGTATCTCATCAGGTCCCATGGACTTGTGCACCTTCAGGTTCCTAAGGTGGTCTCATACTTGATCTTCACCTACAGTGGGCGGTTTGTCATTTTCCCAATCCTCACCTTTGCCTTCTGCATCATGGGTAGTGTAAACACTTTGACTGTGTTATCTCCAGCTCAAGGAAGAGAAAATAAAAATATAGATAATTTCTCATTCAATTTAAAGAACTGCACATGCATTGCCATAGGAAGGACACCTTTACTTATTCCACTAGCACAAGGCCTTTGCCCATGCTGCAAACTTGACCAACGTCCTCCGTGTCACTGCTTTTTAGGGCCAATAAAAATGGCTTGAGACTTTATCTTTAATTTCTAATTCTCAGCCTTTGTAGATTCTTTCACCAATATTTTTCTGTAATGTATTACTGAGCACCGTGTTGGCGGTTTTCAACAAAACCCTGCCGGTTACTGCAACCTCCACCTTGAACTTATGGGAAAATCCCTGACCTGACTGTGCTTTAATTACTGTCTAATTCTTAGCAGTAACTCTGGCAATTGTGGCCACCATTTGTTCTGAGATCAGACAGGTTTTTTCTTGATATAATTGTCATACACATAGTCTCTGTGGTCTCCTCTGCTCTCTGTGTTTGTCAAACCCTGTAGAGAAAACGTCTTCAGTCCCCCACTCTATCCCACATTTGTCTTCAATTTGCCGAGCGCATAATCTCTATAGTTCTGAACTGGGGGCAATATTTGGCAATATACATCAATAGGGGATTGTATGTTACATGAGGATGCAATAGTTTTTACCCCTAAGCCAAAGCTGCTTTCCGTGTTTCAGCACGTTGGCACTGCTGTTATTAGTGTGAATACACAAGCCACTTGTCTCTGCTTTTGCTGCTGCTCCAAGGGGACTGAACCAGTGTCTCATTTTCGTGTGCCTGGAAACATCTTAGTTTTGTTCCTGTGTACTACTGCAGGGTTGGTGCTTTGTGAACTGTTTCCAACTCTTTCTCAAGATTTGCCTACTCAGGCTGCTGGACACTTTTGCAAAACAGATTTCAGTTTCCTTTCGGGACACGCAGTTTCCCTGCATCATTTGTCACCTTCAGGACTCCTCATATTCCTCTTTACTTGCTGCAGTGGTCATGTCATGCAGATATCATGCAGATTATCCTGGTTGCAATCAAACTGTGTCCAATCCCACACTAATTTTCCTTTCTCTGGGGTTTACCTTGAAATTATTGTGCTGCTGTTATTTGTTTCTGCAAGCTTTGCTTTGGCCATGGGCATCCTTTGCAAAACTTCCCATATCCTCCAAACTCTGATGGCTCTTCTTTAAATCAAGCTAGAATCAAAAGAGACTCCCTATAGACGTTGTTTAGTGGCTTCTGGTGAAGCACATCAAATGCCAAGCATGAGCCAAGCAGGTGGGGACACATCTCAAGGAGCCACATCCATGCTTGTCCTCATCTGGGAAGCAGAGGCTGAGAAACATCTGAGATGGCTGCACAGATGTCAGGGCAGATCCTGGAGCAGTGCCTCCACTGAACAGAAGGGGTCTTTGTACTGAGCGGCTCCGGCACTTGGGAAGAGAAAACACTTGCAGGTTCCTGATACTTGGAGGTGTCAGTGGCTCTTTTGTTTCTCAGGGCTTTTCCCCCCCCTAACCTGTGTGCATAGATGGTTTGAGGCCAGAACAAAAGATATTTTTAGTAGCCAGCTGTAGCCACGATGACCTGAAGTGCTCTCTGTTTGCTCAGGAATAGCATTTTCCATTAATCTCCTTTGCCTGCGGTTTTCAAATTTACTTGGGTCAGAAGGCGGTTATTACCTCATAAAAAGAAGCGTTCTCCAGTAAAACGCCTGATTAGATGTGATGGTTTCTGGCAAGGATTAACATGCAGGTATATAGTGTGCCCCTATGCTGTGGTGCCTCTTGTGCAGCAGAGCCATCCCTTGGTGACATATGTGTCACCAGTGAGCACCACGGGGGCTTCCGCGGTATGTGCTGCAGCCCAGCACATGGGCACGTTCAATTCCCAGGGCGTTTGAGCACCGAGTGTGGGCTACCTGCGAGGGCAGGCGCTGGCAGGGCTGTGGGCAGCACCTCAGCCACTACAGACTGCCTTCTGGTCCTCCAGCCCCATGCAGACTGGTGTCTGTGTACGCCCCTGCCAGCAGACGAGGTCAGGCCCTGGCACAGGACCTGCTGGTTGTCCTCGCTGTCTCAAACAGAAATAACCCCTTCCCTCTCCGAATACTGTCCAGCCAGATGTGCCCAGAAAGACTGTTCTCATGACACGGGTACGTGGCCAGGTTGCATGCTGACATGTGGCTTCTGTGCAGCTGGGCAATTCAAAAGCATATTAACGAGGCAATATACCAAAATATATTATCTGTGAAGAGCACTCTGCAGAATCCAAAATCTCATACCAGTTCAATTCAAGAGACAGCTGGCTGTGAGCTACATCTGTGGCTTGTTATGACCAGTCCTCCGTATTTTGTTACGGTGCTGCAGGACCCTTTGCTGCTGAAAATGGCTGGTGGCATTAGCAGCAGAGGCTGTGTAGGGGTGCGGGCACCGGCCTCTGAACAAATGCAGCAGCTATTTACAGAAGGCAGGAGGTCTTTGTGTTAGTGGGGCAGGACCCAGAGAACACACCATCTCTGAGGAAAATATATTCCTGTGCTTCATAACTAGGACAGAGTTAGGTTTCCTTTCCTTTTCCTGGGATATAAATCACAGAATGGTCAGGGTTGGAAGGGACCTCTGGAGATCATCTAAGTCCAACCCCCCTGCCACAGCAGGGACACCTACAGCAGTTGCACAGGACGGCGTCCAGGCGGGTTTTGAATGTCTCCAGTGTGGGAGACTCCACCACCTCTCTGGGCAGCCTTGCCAGTGCTCTGCCACCCTCAAAGGAAAGAAGTTCCTCCTCGTATTTAGTTGGAACTTCCTATGTTCAAGTTTGTGCCCATTACCTCTTGTCCTATCACTGGGCACCACTGAAAAAAGACTGTTCCCATCCTCCTGGCACCCTCCCTTTAAGTATTTATAAGCATTGATAAGAGCCCTCCTCAGTCTTTTCTTCTCCAGGCTAAAAAGACCCAAGTCCCTCAGTCCCTCACGCTGAATGTCCACACCTCCTGGCTGTTGTTACGCTCAGCTAGTGTGAAGCAATTCCTGTGTAGTTCTGGTTTACATCTCTAGTGACTTCCAATCAAGGAAAATGAACTAAAACCAGAAGAGAGGCAGAGAAGCACACCCAGGACAATCAGAATAACAAAAGGGCTGTATTGCACAAGGAAGGTGAAGGAACGTGGCTTGTTTGTACATTGTTGCTGTATTAAACAAAGTAAGTTGGCAAAGGATGGGACTGGACATGCCTTAAGTGGACTGTCCCCTTAGTTTCGTTTCTGAAAGAGACTTTCCTACGGCTGCCAGAAACGGAGGGGGCTGGACTGAATGACCTAGTGGGTCCCTGGTTTCTAACTTCAGTTAGCAATGTTCTTGTAAACGTGTGTGCATATAAGATTCTCCTTTGGAAAAAGTCCTGGTAGCACTAGTGTGATTTCTGCCAGGCTTTGGACTGCTTTGTGGAGATTAGGGTTTGCTGGAAATGTCTGGCACAACATTTGAGCGTGTCACTGCAACTTGCTGTACTCCTCACCTGCTGCACGGTGCAGCCATCCCTGCCAGCAGACTACAGGAGGGCACTGCTGTGACCATCTAAGACAGCATGTTGTCACTTTTGTATCTCCCTTACCTTCTTTGGTGTGTGGCTACTTGTCTGAAACTGTCTGAAAAGGCAAGGGACGGAGGATTTTGCGTGCCCGGCTTGAGGCGTGCCATCCTGCACCCTCATTCTTCTCCTAACGGTATTTTAAAGTAGCAACATATAAGTCCACATGTCACCTGTAGAAAAGTCCCCGTGATTCAGCAGTAGGAGGGACCACATGCACGAGTGACACGAGGGGAAGCTGCATCGCTGCACTGCCCGAACCCCACCTACCTCTCCCACCTCGACTAGCACTTGCCTCCACCTCCGGCTTTGCAGGAGGCAGTTGATGTCGAGGTGAACTGAGGTGAACACACTTACAATTGCTTATACTTTTATATATGGGTTATCTGAGATGAAGTTTATATGTGTGAAAGTATAGCAACCCCAGACTGATAGCAATCAATGTTATTGGCAAAGAGTATCTACTTATTGTCACTGTCGGGAGTAGTGTACAATTAAAAGGATTTCCATAGCCACCCAGAGTGGTGTTTCAAGGATCATTTCCCTTTAGCTTTTAGACTGATTGCTGATAGAAAGGACATAAATTTCAACCTGTTTGAGCTGGTTGTAACCAGTTTTCCATAAAACACATTACTGTGTTGAAAACAAGGAACGCTCTTTAGAAAGAATGGCGAGAAGGGGATGGCATACATTCAAACCAACGTGGCTGAAGAAATTCTGGATATGCTTTTGCATAATAAATGTCATGTATGTATATGTCTGCATACTTTATTTCATTTACATAGTGTGCTGTAAATAATCTTGAGTAATTTTTCAAGAGTCAAACAAATGCCTACAGAAATATCATATTTTAATGCTGTTTTGATCATTTGTTCAGTATTATATCCATTTTTGCTCTTTCGGTGACAAGGTGGAAATTATTCACACAGAAATATGGTATTGGAATTTTATTGCTGTAATTCCTCTGTTTTATTTTTAGAGTCAGGATATGCAGTGTGCAGATGCTGACACTGTCTGGAAAATATTGTCTTCTTTCCTTTTTTCCTTTTTTCCTGTGGTACAATGGGCTGACACTAATTTTTGAAAAATTTCAGAGTATCTATATTTGAATATCAATACATTCAGCAATATGCAGTTCCTGTCAGAGCTTTGACTTCCTCTATGAAACACAGATTTCCTCTGTCCTAGTTTTAAGTTTTTAAGCACCCATGAACGGAATTTCATACATGCCACATTTAAAGAGACTCCAAGTTGTTTTTCTGAGAAACCATGAATAATGGCTATAGAGCTGACCAGTCATGTTTTCAGACAGCTCCATGATTTGCACACACATATTTACAGACATACAGGCTCCTCCTTACATGGGCTGCATAAGACCACATCAGTTCTAGCAAACGTGATCTGCAGTTTGAGTTCGCAATTTTGCCCCATCACTTATGTGTGCTGACAGCCATTTTTACGCTTAGGGGCGATTATAAACCTAACCAAAGGCTGGTGTTTCTGTAGAGTTTCTGCAATAGTGATGAACTCCCTTGTTTCTGTAGGAGCTTTCAGAAAAACTTTCCCCATAATATAATTGGATCATCTTGTTTGGATTAGCGTATTGTCAGACTGGTTGTTGCTCCTGCTCATCTTTAATTTCTAATCTAGCTACAAGCTGTGACATATTTGATTTGATTCTTATGGTGGACTCATGGAAAAACTGAAATGCATTTAGGATCATATACTGTGTGACTGAGAGTGTAAAAGCATGCCCAGTTTGGAAGTATGCTTTTTATGAACTCCTCAGTGATGATCTGAAGTGCAAACTTGAAATCCTTGCCAGAGCAGTCTGAGAAATACAGATTTTATGAGATACTTAAGGAATTTGCAAAGATTTTTAAGAGTAGAACCAAGTCGTTTGAAATATATTTATCTGTGACCTAGAAAAGATTGTTCTTGGGATTTTGCGATCTAATGTGGCTTGTGCTATAGACATTCACAATGATTTTAATAACCGATTCATTACAAGTAGTCCAATTCTACTCACCAAAGACAACTTTAACAGGCATATGAGCTCTCAGGGGGCACTTCGATTACATTGCACAAATGAGATACTACCATGTATGAAGCAGCCACACTTGTATTTTTACTTCAGTTAAAATATAACCAAAACATAATCTCTTGTACATGGCTGTATGAGAGACTGAATCACGTGCAGCAGCACAGACATAGTGGCACTACCATAAAGTTAAGTGGTTGTTAAAGGATTTAAGATATGGCCCTCAAAGATTGAAAAATGCACAATCATTTTGTGGGGATATTAATCTCTGCAATTCTAGTAATTATATTATATTGTATTATGCTGTGTTATACTATATTATATTTTATTGTACTCTTTTTAGTGCTCTTTTCGTCATGGCCAAAGCAACTGGCACTTATTTGAAGTGCAGTTTTAAAGTGCCAATGGTGCTTTTGGAAGTTGGCTGCATTTCAGTGGTGGTGAAGTGTCAAGTGTGTGACTAAAATTTCAGCAGATTTATGGCTTTTACTCTCTCGCTCATTTGTCTGTTCAGGTGGACTATGCTGCTTTTATTGGGTATTGGTGGGATTGATACTGGCATAGTACCTTCACCTCTAGAGATTTTTAAAGAAATAAAAAAATGAATGGTGCACAGAAAAGAGCTCCAGAAAGGGTCACTGGGATTGTAGAAGCCTCTTTTTATAGTAAGAGATGTAAGAAACTCCCTTGGTCTTTTTAACTTGTGGCAGGACAGGCTGACTAAGTACTAGCAGAAACGAGAGCAGCACACCATTTCTACTGGAAAGAGCAATAACATGAAGTGTTTGCAGCCAGCTGAATAGAGATGCTAGAACTTCAAAATAAAGCATAACTTTCAATGGGAAGGTGATTAACCAAATTACTATGGGATGTGGTTGATTATCTGCCTCTTGGTAACTACTGAATGGGGTCCTTACTGAAAGGTATGTTTTAGTCATACTAAGGTACTATTTTAAGCAGAAAAAGCAATTTCAATAAATAGAGAACTTTCAATAAATAGAAAGAGAACTGACAAGCAAGATGGTTCCTTTTGGCTTTGACTTCTGTGAATTATCAGGGTATTAGTGGTTTTTTCATCCATGCTGTTTATGAAGTTCAATATACCTTCACCAGTGTTCAGTCCTGGGAAAAGACCCAAGCACGTACTGGGCCAGGTGCTTGAAGTTTGATACTCGATGTTTATTCCTTTTTGCTATATTCAGCAGGTTTTATGCGATTATAGTCTTCATAATATCTGAGCATTTGTCTCCGTGATGGTCCCTTTGATCCTTTCTGGGGAGGGAGATGCATATGTGTGTTTTGTTTTGTTTTGTTGCTTTCCCCTCTTTTGGAGAGGGGTGTACCTTGCAGTGAGGATGGGGGTACGTGATGGAGAAACCCACCCTGAGCTTTCTATGAGACATCAGCCCATTGCAAATACTGGGTTGAATATTTGTCAAAAGCTGAGTCTTTGGATAATAGTGTTAGAGATGTGTAGAATTTTGTACTCCACCTCTTGGCAAACTCACTCATTAGTACTCCATTTGCTAAAAAATCGCATATGTGCTGGTAGAAAAAAATGACAAGAGAAAACTTTTTATCTAATATGCAGAACATGGGAAAGAAACAGGAACATGTGAAAAGTACTTTGGAAACGTTTGGATGGGTGGTGTATGAGTGTACATTAATTAATTCATGATAATGTATGAGTATAGATTATTACAAAGTACTGCAAACCCTGAACTCACAAGAATGGAAACAAAATCACAGTTTTGATCATTCTCCGGTATTCCTGAGATGAAGAGGTAACTTTTTGTTGTATACAAATGGCGCATGCTGCTTACCTTCCCAGATGTGCCAAGCAAGATTGTCTGAAACTGAACTTGAGGTGAGGAAGCGAAAGAGCTCAGTTCTGTGGTGGAATTTAGGGAACACGTGCTACTGGTGCTCTCAGTGGACATCAACACCTACAAGCCCTTGCAATGTTAGTACAGACTTCATTCCTGTGAATACACATGGAAACAGATGAGGCGTGTAGTATTGCAGGCTGAGTCTGCCCTCCACAAGCAGCTAATAGCTGGGGCTCCCAGCAGGGACAGCTGTGCTGCCATTAAAAGTGGTGCTCTCCCAGGTTTAAGGGCAGGCAGCGCATGCAAAACTCTTGCATCTGCAAAGATGGGTTTTTCCAAGACCTCGCTTCTCTGATTCCAAAACCCTTTACTGGACACTTGGGTAGGAGAAAGAGTTTCACTGTGAGAAGGAATTGATGTGAAGGCTTAAAATGGTGTCAATGGATCAGGCGCACAAAATCAGAAAGCTGAATACTTAATGAACACTATCTTGAGAAGCATTTTTAGCAGAAATCTGAATAATTGGTAGGTAAAACCTATGGAAAGAGGGCAGGCATGCCCAGAGCATTGAGAGTGCTCAAACAGCTGCCAGTGGTGTGTATGCAGGCCACAAACATAGACGAATATAGCCATGCTGCTGGAAAGGCAGTGAGAGCACAGGGCTGGGAAACCCAGGGAGGAACGTGCACACCCCTAATACCATCAGTGCCTCAGCACAGTGTTGCGTCTGGCTCCCTCCCTCCTAGCAATTGCTGCATGCATGCAGCGCTCCTCGCTCCCTGGGGCAAGCTGTAGGGAACCCCAGCTCTTCTGCATTCTCTAGTACCGCAATAAATACATCTCTTAAACCGCCCCAATATTGTCTCATATAACCCTGGGCATCCCAGGCCATGAACTTCTAGAGCAAGGCTTCCTTTTTAAAAATTACATCAGCTCTCTTTCTGGCACTTTGGGGTTGACATGTGGTGTACCTATGGCTACAAGGATCTTGTGTTCTCAGCTGACTGCAGCACAAGTCAGTGCGGAGCATTAATGTCAGCAAAATGCAGCAATATTCTCCAGCACTTGGTCTCCCTTTGCACTGTGTTTGACATCCCCTCTTGATGCTCTGCTCTCTGTGCCCAAGTTCCCATGAGTGTTTCTGGCTCTTATCATGGAGTGGAAAACCTTCCCTCAGCAAAAAGGTCCTCCCTTGGCCATCTTCCCTCATCTCGGTTTTTTGTTGCCAGATGAGTTATTGATCTGGTTCTGGTAGCCTTGAGCATTGTTTCCAAACAGCAGAGGCAGAAGCCACTTGGAAAAGCAATGATGAAACCAGAATGATAATTGGTATTAGTTATGAAGAATTTCTGCAGTCTCAACCAGGCAGGGGCCACTGGGTGGCCAAGGCATGGCTGAGGGGCGAAACTGATCTCAAGACTGAGAAGTTTGCTCATCTAAAGGTGAGTCAGGCATCTGTGTGCTGCAGATTGGTTATTTGCAACAAATGTCAGTCCATAGACTTGTGTTTTCTTCAACATGAGAGAAACGGGTTTCTGAGCTCACAGGTTGGACCCTGCCTGAAAATGGTCCTTCTTGACCATTCCCAGCGGGACCATCTCCCTCCCTCCCTCTGCCTCGTCTGTAAGTCTGCTTTTCAGTGGCCTCTACAGAGATCCCTCACCTGAATATTTTTAGAGCAAAAAAATTCTTAACCCTGGAAATGACCTGGTTTACCTCCAGATGCCTTCATGCAGGCTGTGGTCAGGAAATTTAATTATTATTTTTTTTTAATAACGAAGTAAGTTGGCAATAGAGGGTTTTCTTTGCAGGACATATCATTAAATAGTCCACATGCTCTGCAGGCCATTACACGTGTGCCCTCATGCCCTCTGTTGGACTCAGTAAAAGGTGTATCACGAGGCACATTATTCCCCCAGCTGGATCAATTCACTAACCCACTTTTGAGTGGCAGCATTGGGGTTCCCTGTTCCTTGTCACCCTGAAGTGCCAGGTGGTTGCTGTCTATGGCTGGGTGACCTCTCTGAAGCTGAAATGACCCAATGACCCACCAAACAGATTTCTGTCTCCAACAACTGTGTGCAAGAAGCCGCCTTGCAGGTGTGTGCATGGGCTGCTCAGAAGGTGTTGCATTAGAGTCTCTTTCTAATGAGCTGCGGGATCTGGGATTTGTGCGCTAGGCTAATCTTTCCAGGAATTTGACTTGAAAGCTTACCGCATTTCCAAGTATAGGACATGCCCATGCAAACGAACAGCGGGGTGTCTGAACTTCCATTTGACGGTATTTATTCTAGATATTTAACGGCCCTTGCTCCTGCAGGGCTTTTCAAAGTCCGGTATAATGTCGGACATGTCGAACGCCGTAAAAAAGACTCATCAATCTTGATGGATTTTTGTCTGGCACTTATAAGTTAGCCCTGGAGACTCAGACCTTTTATGAGCACACTGTGCGCTGTTAAACACATATATAAGGACATTGAGACATGAGGTTTGCATTTGCTTTGCACTGACCCATGCCTGCAAGTGAACTAGTTGTATAAAACACACAGCGATGCTGTATTTTCCTGCTCACCATGACGGTAGGACTCCCACACCCTGCTGAGGCTGGCGGTCACCAGCCCTGCGCCCCAAACCTCTGAAGCTTGGGGCTGAGACACGCTGATGGGGGAACCAGCCTCCTGCTGTGGAAGGACAGCCCATCTCCTGCCGAGTCTTGATGCAGCTGCTGCGACACACGGGCCCTGTCCTCTCCTCGCCGTCGGACTGTTTTTGCCATTCCTGCCCGTCAGTGTACCGCAGCCATCAACATAGACATTCCAGGGGAAGTTGTGCAACTGTCCCCGCTTAATCATTAACTGGGACATTCTGGCTGTTAAATTTTTTATTTATTTCTGTATTTTGTGAGGGGAAGCACTCGTTGGACAGGGCGGGCTGAAACGCACGCAGAGATCTGGCGCTCAGGCGTGCATTGCAGGCTAATCCTTGCCTTCTACTCACGATGCAAGCCGCCCCATGTACGTGAAGCTGAGCGATGCAAGGCTAGCCAGAATTGAAAGCAGGGTTTCCAATGACCAAGCAAGCGAAAACGGCTGTTACTCATAAGGAGTTCTGGCTTTGCTGTCTGAAGGTCCTGGCTCAGAGCTGCTCCATGGTTGGTGTTGCAGCCGGCAGTGTGCTGGGTTGGTACAAAGAGCCTGTCCTTGCAATGGGCAAAGCAACGGCAACGGGGGTGACCCACAGCCAGAACCAGGACTTGGGCATCGTCAGGTTGTCACAGCAAGAACCAAACCCCCATCACAGTGTGAGGAATCCCTGGAGCAACACCAGGGCTGGGGCAGTGTGGGGAGGTGTACAGTCACAGGGCTAGTGATGTGGATGGGGTTTTCTCCCTCCAGAATGTGGGTTTGTGGCTCTTGCACTGTGGCTCAGAGCTCTCTTTTTGGCAAGTGCTGAGCTGGTCCCAGCTCACTCCTGGCTGGTGGAGACATGACCCCTGCTTCTGCCTTTATCCTCCATTTAAGGCTATGTCTTGCTGTTCAGCCAGGGCATGTCTTGGTTTGGGTCGGTATTTCAGTCACACAGATTAATTTTGGAGACTTGCAGGTTTGCAGCACTGAAATGAGGTAGATTGATCAGCAGAATGCCAGTTTGAGTCCTAGTTCCCTTCACATGGGGTCTACTATGTCCCCCTAGGTACTCCTCTGTGACCCGCCATCACCCTTTGCAGTAGGTATTTTGAAAGATGTGAGCGCTAGCAAGTAAACCAGGCAGCTCTTCAGCCTGCACTTGCGGCTCTAGCTTGCACGGTGCTGCAAAGCAGTGTGAGGATCGCTCCTTTCCCCTAACGAGAACACAGAAGCAGAGGTGAGAGCTGTCCCTGGGGCAGAGCCAGGAGGGGCAAGCTGGGTTCCCATCTCTTCTGCCCTGCGCTGTTACCCCTGGAACCAAGAACGGCACAGCAAGGTTAAAGTAACTTATGTTGCACCCAAAATATACTAAGCAAAGTTCAGTCTAGCAAAGAGTCTCATGCTCCACACAGAAATATTTGGCTGTTTCTACTGCTGGTTACAGCCGTGCCACACCATGGCTTCCCAGTGAAGTCACTGAGCCCAGCTGGGTGTAACTGAGGGTGGTGCTCACATTGTCTGGGCTAAATGTCAGCAAGGAACAGCAGCAGTCGAACGAGAAGGATTTCTAAGCATTTCCCTCCTCCTGGTCACACACAGCCCTCATTCTTGGACAGTTGAGGCAAAGGGACAAGAGCAAAGTTATTTTAGATGGAAAGTACCTAAATGTTATGTTCTTTGTGCATAGAAACGAACAGAAATGAGCTCTCGGTCTTGTAAACTTCAACACCCAGTTTTCTGTGTGTATAACACAGCTGCTAGGAAAGCTTGATGAATTTTAACTCTGTTTTGAGTTTAAGGGATAAACAGGATCCATTGCTCATCCCACAGGGTTCCTGACCATGCTCCTGAAGACATCCATGCAGCTTTTGGGCGTCACCTGTGCCTTGCTGACCCACAGCTCTGCTGGGGGTGGACTCCATCGCCCCACCAGATCCCAGACCTCATGGGCACTCCTTGGCAACTTCAGTGCAAAGTTGGCGCTCTCAGCTGGGGACAGATGTCTGCCTCCGCTGGGGACCACCAGCCTACCACCATCTGCTGAGTTATTGTTTTCTTCCACTTTGGCAGCAAATGTGATTCTGCCCTCCTTCACATTGGGCAAAATAAGTCAGGTTAACTCAGAGCTGTCGCTGAAACTGATTAGTCCAAGTGAGTGGTCATAGTGCTCTTTGGCAGATGGACAGTAACATGCACCTGGAAGTGTCAACTGCTCCTCTTTGAAGGCATTGTCTGTCTGTTTAATCTGGTGGAAATGGAGTGCCCTGAGCTGGCTGGTCCTACACTGGAACAGCTTAGGGAGTGCCTACGTGTTCCAGGTAAACTGGCAGCACTAACACTGAGCCAGGGAGTGAATACAAGCAGATGGACAGTAAATGCCCATGGCAGCTGCTGCTAGACCCAAGGGTGTGGTTGCTTTTGGACTGAAAGGGGACCTGTACGCAGGTTAGCCACTTCTCCTATTTAACTTCTTAATCAGCTTCCAGTCAATGAGCAAATGTCATTAAACCCCAGGTTTTGAATCTAATCATTCACGATAGCTCATAAATCTGAACTGTCACCCATGGAGAAGAGGGGCTTAGTGCACTCCTCACGTCCATTGTGTCAGGCTTCCTGCAGGTGCAGGTGGACTCTGTACAACCAAACTGCTTGTGTTGGGTGTCCAAGGTTTCTCAGCTACTACATCCACTAGTGACTAGCATAGATGACGAGAGAATTTTGAGAAAAGTCCATAGTCCTTAAGCCTTCCCAAAGACTGTGACTCTGAATTTGGGCCAGGTGTGAAGTCACAGACATTTCTTTCCTCTCATACAAGTTTGTCAAGGTCACGTGTAAGGCACTGACTTTCTGGTAGTGGTGTACAGAGCCCTGACGTGTGCTCTGGGGGCAGCTGCTGTCAGATGAAGGTAGGTTAGAGCAGGTCCCCAAGCAGTTAAAGACTGGCATATTTACATTGAATGTTTTGCTAATGTTGGTCTTCCAAGAAACCAGTTGTAAAACTTGCTGCAGGGCTGCTTCTGCAACTGTGTGCCAGACAGCAGCTGAGGCCTTGTGTCCAGGACAGGGGTTCATGAACTGCTGTCTAGGAAACTTCTGCACCAGGCAAAAGCTTGGTTTTCTGCACTTACTGCCCAGTTTTATTACAAAACATGCTCTGAAACATTGTTCCTAACTAGACATGATTTAAACTAGATTCCTTCTTGCTACTCTTTTCATGGTGCTCCCTTAAGACTTGATTTCTCAATTCTTGACTGCAAATTTGATATGGGGACCCATATATCCATGTCAGTAGGGAAGGAGAGATTTGAACTTTGGTCATAACCTGTCCTACCCGTAAGCATAGATACAGATACGTTTTTCAAAAAGTATGTGAAACTGGACTTAGTTTATATTCCTTTTACATAGGATTGAACTCTTCTGGTGCATGTGTATTTATAAACTATGAGGAAAAGGAAAGGGACAACTTGTGTTGTCTTCAGTGGACTGGCATGATTATAGGCATGCAATTTGCACATGTAGACAAAACTGCAAAATTAAAATTTCCTAGGCTACAAGATTATGTTGATGAGATTTCTTAATCTTGCAGTTGTCGTATCTGTTGGGAGCCTGGCTGCGACGCACTTGCAGCAAAGATAGACTGTGCAGGACAACACTGTCCACAGTACATGCATTACTTTGAGCTCTTCTGCAGGTCTCTCCTGCTCCCTTCTGGTGAAGTCTTGAAATCCGAACCAGAGAAGATTTTTTCCACATCCCAGTTGGATACCAGGGTTGCTCTCAGAAGGTCTAGGTCAACACAATCCTTGATGCATGGGCATATAGGAAATGGAGGGTGGGGTGAGTGTGCCCCATCAGCAAGTAAGTGGAACCGTTCATGGGTTCCATTTCTCCTTCCTTTGCAGACGGGAACCCATAAAGCTTCATGGTAGCCAGTATCTTCTAGAGACTTTTGAGGTCCTCAGAAGATACGTGCTAGAGGGTTACAGTTATTGCAGTGCTGTAACACCGTGTTAGTATCTTCTTTTCTGCTGCTTGGGGTTTGCTTTTCATGACACTTCCTTTGCCTTGTTACTCTCTTCCTAATGTTTAAACTCAGGGATTTCCCCACTGACCCAACAGCCCAGATTTCACAGTAAAGGCATAGAACTGTCCTATTTTTCAACAGTGTAGCTAAATTTGGTAAAGGGACAGGTTATGTCTCACTAGAATCAAGAACTTTTGAAGCAATTAAGTCCTGCCTGTGGCACCTCAGCGCCTGTCTGCAAGTCAGTGTGCTTATTCTGGACCAAAATTAAATATACTGTTGAATCAAAGGAAAGAGCATTTATAAACATGAATGAATTGTGTTTGCTGGTGAAGCTCTTAACCTGTTTTACATACTATTCGGCTGTTCTGAATAGTTGAAAGAGACCAGTGGGGACCTGTGTAGGATTATTATCCCCTTTGATGAATAGGGAACTTGGACACCGAGTCACAACACCAACCTCATACAGGGTCCTATAAGGAGTCAAGGCCACATAGGGAGCTCCAGGTCTTCTCTAGAGTCACGACCCTGACCCAGGCAAGGGAATCCTCTAATTGTTTGGGAAAGAGAGCTGTACCACATTCAGATTCAGAATCTCTCCCTTGTGTGGACAACGCCACTGTCCCCACTGGTGGCTAGACCTGGAGGGATGGCTGGTCAAGCAAGCTGTAGGTGCTGCCATGATTGCACATTGCAGTGCTGTTCTGCTCTGGTGATACACTAATCAAATCCTGCACACCTGGTTCCAGCTGCAGTTCCCAGGGTGAAAAAAATCAGCTTTATTTGTAATCAAAGTTCTAACCTGCACAACTGACAACCCTAAACAAAAGGCAGTTAATTACCTAACGTTTTTTAAAAATCCTATCATGTTTAACCTAAACATACAGCTTTTAAGGGGTGTGTCTCATGTCTTTAATCATTGAGATTTGACAACAGCAGGCAAATTAGCAGGTTGCAGTACAGGAAACCTTTCCTGGAATGTCACTTCGCTGATCCTGTTGTAGGGTTGGGACCTGAGATAGGTGTATTTTGCAAGAACCTGCCTATGTTATGGACCAGCAATAGTTAGACATGTTCACATCCAGTGGAGTTGTGCTGGCAAATGTTCCTGTGTAAAAAGAAAGGTAGAAAAACCCCTTTCATTTGGATGGGTTATATCACTCAGGCTAAACTGCTCCAGCAAGAGGGCTTTTTTTGTAAGCGATCTGCACTTGTTCCTTCATGCTGATGTATTTACATCAGAGAAATTTTTGGAATAGACTAGTCTTATCTTCCTACAGCCACTCATGTCTCCAGGCGTCCATGGCACGGAATATAAATGCATTATTCACCATCATTGACCATCTGCAGTTAAACTTTGCTAGGAATTAAAATACCAACCTATTGGTTTTCTATCATCTTCTTGGCTACTAAATGGCTGCTGCTCAGCTTACGTGACTAATTTGTCCTTCCTGCTACATACATATAATCTATATCAACATTTTTATTATTTTTATTATGTTCAAAGTGCTCTCCCTCCTCCTTTTCACATCTTTCTCTTCCTTCTCAGCCTCCTTCTAGCTTTCCCTTTCTCATCTAACCTCCCACAAAATACTGCTGCTAAAGGTACAGAAGCTGGATCATCACAAGGAAGATCTGCTGATTCAGGATGTTGCTGTTACAGCCATTTGCACTTCTTTTCCATTATTGCTTCTGTCTCTCCTTATACCAAGTGTGAAGGTCTCAGGTTTGCCTTTCAGACCTTGTTTGCATTTTTTTTTCTTCATTACCTAGTCCTCTGCTTCCTACTCACCTGTGTCCTATCAAACACTTACAAGCATTCTCAGTGTCCTCCAGCTGTGCTCAAGTGCTGATAAGGAGCCTGTGTCCAGCAGAGATCAATGGCAGGATTTCAAAAGAGACTGTAAGCCCAAACCCAATTATTTTCTCTCCAAGGTCTACATCCGTAATAAATACGGATGTAAAGAACTGCTAGACTAGCAACAGTCAAGGGGAGGTACTACTGAAGGAGTTTGTTCATAAGTACTAGTTAGCATGCCTATAGATTTTCATACTGTAAGCTCACACTGCAAACTGATGTTGAGCTCTATATCTCTACTTGTGTCCTTGCCTAGTTCCTTCTTTATTTGCTTTTCATCTTTGTAGATTGTAAACTCCCTGAGACAGAGAATTCACACTTTTGCATAACACCTAGCAATCTTAATGAGGTACCTATGAGACAGGTCTTTAATAATGATGATACTATTAAATAAAGATGAGCGTGCTGCTCATGACTCCAGGGCCTCTTTTATCTACTGCTCCATGGCAATTTCATGATGAAACCCTCCTTGGAAGCTGAAGAAACTGAAGTGTCTTGGACTTGGCGTGTGACACCAAGAATCTGGAAAACCTCGGAGGCTCTGTTGAGAGTAAGTTAAGAAATAAACTACGTTTTTGAATTTCTGGACTTCATGCTGTGCAGCTGGATTCTTGTGAAACCTGGCTTTCTTGTCTCACATGGGATACCTCAAGCCTTATGAATTCTGCCTGAAATAGCACAGCAGCATGGGGTGTCTCGCAGTATAGATCTGTGGACTTTGATGGTCAGGACTGGAAGTAGTCAGATTTAAGGTTTGTCTTTCCCCTGTACTACTAAGATTTGGGCAACTCTAATTTTGAGTACTGTTCACCACTGACTTTGTTCACTTTCTTCCTGGACTTCAAAATTATTCACTTTAGCTAAGAAGCAACAGGTGGAGATATGGGAGGCTTGATCTGACCCAGAAAGATTGAGCAGCTGAGCTGCCAGGAGCCCACAGCAGTTAGTGAGCCTTTGTGGTTAACAAGTCCGGATTCTTGGGGGGTCCTGAGTCTTTCTGAAGGTCTGGGCAGAGATGTCTTACTGAGGGGACTCATTGTGTCCAGGCAGGGCTTGCAACAGATTGTCTTCTCCGTGCATTGGAATATGATTTCTTTTAGTCTTGAGAAAGAACAAGAACGGGGTTAACATATGAGGCTTTTTCCATGTTGTTTAGATTCTGGTGCGTCCTATCCAAAACTTTAATAGAAAGCTTTCTTCTCTATTCCTATGGGCCAGATACTCAGCTGGTGTAAACGCAAATGCCATTGCTGCTGTGTTCTTTGACGCAAGGTTAGGGCTTAGCTCATGGTGCTGTTGTGTCTGGGAATATTTTTATCCGTTAGAGATATTTACCCCCTCTGTCTCCTCAAGGAATCTTTCTTCTCGGCAAACACTCCTCTGACTGGAACATATGGGAAAAGTATTTTCTTCCATTCCTTCACCACTCAAAAATGGTCAAATCAATTTGGCCAAAATTAAAACCTTTTGGGTTGAATCTTAGCCTAGAAAACTTCATCTCCCAAAGGAATCCTTAAAGAAAGTTGTGAGCAATTTCCGAAAAAGATGGAGTTGGCTTGGAAAACAAAGCTGGGGCAGAAACCAATTAGAAAAGCCCTTTGACTTTGGTAGCAGTCACACCCATGTCTTCTGGTGTGCAAATCTCGCTTTGATTGTCAAAAAAGAAGTAATGGTGGCTGTTGACTTTGGTGGTTCTATACACTCAGAGTGGTGATTGGTTCCAGTGACTATTGCATTCCTTTCTCCATGTTGTTTTTCATCTGTGTAGGTCTTTGTGCTTCTGCTTTTGGCTGGAAATGTAAATGACTAAGTATTTGGTACCAGACCTTGCAGACTTAAGAAGGTCAAATAGCTTGGACAAGCTTTCCAAGTTTTGGCCTTTGAGATTCACCCAAAGTTGTATAAAAAGCTGGCATTTTCGTGGATGAAACAGTGAAGGGCACACTGGTGAAGGAACACAAGGACTAATTTCTTGCAGTAAAACTTATCTGGGTTTGTGAATACTGTCCTGATAACTGTCCTTCCAACTCAAGAATAATTTTACTCTTTAATTTTCTTGGAAATTGAATTGATTCAGGGTAACCTCTACACTTGGACTTGTACCAGTTACAGTAGTGGGTGAATCACTGGTAATTTGATGAATTCAGTGTGGGAAAGAGCTAGCATGTGGTTGCAGCCAGGTGAAGAACATTATCTGATTTGGGGTGGATGATTAGGACTTTTTGTCCACAGTGATTCATCTAAGCGGAGAACCCATCCAAGGAATGAGTTGTTCGCACCAGATGAACTTTCAAGCCCTGTAGTGCATCTGATATCTGTGTTATACACATATTTCTAGTACTTTATATCGAGGAAATAGGACTGGCAATTAGCAATAGCATTAGTTTCTTACTAGCACTGGTGTCTTTGTTCCATGCATTAGCACAGGTAGGACTGAAGTCTGGTAAAGTCTGATTTCTTATGTGCCTTCAAAGCCTCCACAGCAAAGTCATAGCTGTTATGATTAGAGCAATTCGTTGTAGCATATCCCTCAGGGACTGACGTAAAGAGCATTGCTTGATGCTGAAACAAGTACTTTATTTGACTGTTTTTGCCATGAGTAAAATTCCTATCAGAATATCTAAATGATAACTTCTGCTGTTTAAACATCAGACTTTGCCTTTTGCAGATGTCCTTGCTCCTTCTAGCACTTGCAGTATGTTGTGTTATACTGCGGCCCAGTTTTGTCACCACATACTATAGCACATACCACAGGGTTAGGTATGATATAATTAGAAAACAAGAAAAAAAATAAGAGGTTTCTGGTAAATCCTAGTTGTTCCACTAAATCCTATTGTTCCATAATACGCATATCTTGAGGGTTGGTTTTACAGAGAACGAGAGACCCTCTGCAGGGTATATTTACCCTCTTAGCACCCATTCCCTGCCTTGCACTCTTTATGTCACTCAGTGACACTTTCATCAGTATACTACCACAGGCACTGAACACTGATCCACCTCTTTGCTGATAAAGAACCATTATCCTCAGATTGAATATCAGTATCTTGAAAATACAACCTCTCTAGATTAGCTAGGGGATATTTTAATTGCCTGTGGACTGGAAGACGAAAGGATACAGACAGAACAGGACCAGGAGTCTGAAGTCCATCTCTCTGCTCTGAGAACTGGCCTGTTGGATGTCTTTGAGCTATCTGCTTGGCAACGTGTGCCTTGAGGCCATCTTCATTTGCTGTACAATCAACCAGTGACCCATGCCTGAGGCATCACCCAGGGCATGCGTGTTCTCAGCCACCCAGGCACACGCAACAGCTTACCGTGCCCCCAGGCAAAGCCAGCTGCACCTTCTACAGATAGCACAGGCAGGCAAGTGGGAGCCTGTGCTGCTCAAACCTGCTTTTGCAAACCTCTCTCTCTCAGCTTTTCCCATCTGTCAATCAGGAACTGTGATACTGACCTCCTTTATTAGGTATTTTGACATATACTGAAGGGCTTTTTTCCTCCTGTCAGGAATCTGAGCCATGCACAAAGATCTCTGGTTCTTTTGCTGGGCTGACAGCAAAGAAAATACTGTCAGGGAGCAAAAGGATGATCTCTGCCTATCCAAATGCAATCTTAATAGGAGACAGACATTATGGACAGAGAGATGTTTTGGGGTGAACGTGGGGTAGCTGTTGTAGACAAGGTGATACACCTCAGAAATGTGTGTCCCTGCTCTTCCTCCCACCCAAAAATATTGCTGAGTGGTGTATATGAAGACTTATGTCTTTAATTCATGCAAATTTAAGGATTTACTTTACGTTAAAATTGAAAAAGAGATTCTTCAGGTCATTGTTTCCTTGCCCTAGCCTTAGTGCTTCTTGCATCTTTATGTTCACTCACATTTGTTTTAATAATGCTCACTAATAATGAATTTCTGTTACAAAGCAAGCAGAGCTGCGAGAAGATTATTATCAAGGACAGCAGACAAAAGCTCCTAACTTCAGGGTTAACACACTACAGAGCAACACAAAGGTGTCCCTGAGGACACACACCTGAACAGAAACTGGATGCCAACAGGATCAATGAAGGGCTAGTGCTTGTGTTGTAGCCATCTCGTCCATTCTGGTGTTAAATAATCCTCGGTTGTGCTCATTGATATTAAGTTCATCTAGTTGTCTTGTGTTTAAACTAATTGCCAAAATTCTGTCGCAATGTTCTAGCAGCTTTTTGTAATGAACTAGTTCCTGAATTTTGTACTTGCTTCTGTAGTTCAGCTTTTCATTGGCTGACACTTCTAATTCTGGGGATGGAAGTGCAGAACCTGGGTTAGCTCTTTATTTACAAGAAAACCAAGAAAATGTTCTTGGTTGTAATTTAGGAAGAAGGTGGGGGGGAAAGGCAGGACATTTCCAGGAAGCTGGAGCTAAGCTGCATCACTAAGGAGAGCTGTAGGTGACACAACATCTATGTGAGTTAAACTGGAAAAGGTGACCATGGTCCAGAATGGGACTGGTTTGAGCCAGGGTGTGAACTGCTGCTGGACCTGCTAGCATTCAGGAAGAGAGGGAATGGAATTAGGCTGTCATGTCCTTGGAGTGAGTCAGAGTTGTCTTACATGAGATGATAAGGGTCACGGAAAATGAATGTTGTCCTGAAATGTCCATTGAGTTGAATCTTGGTTGCTCTCAGATCAAACCCTGCCTGGACTCAGTCCATGAACTTGAGAACCTGTCCTGTCATGGAGATAGGAGGAGGCAGCTGTTTATGCAGGGCACTTGCTGGGTTTGCAGAACATGTGCAAAGGTGGGGCAAAAGCAAACTGCTGCCATCGTCCCCACCTTTGCCAAATGCCTGGTGCAAGTGATGGATTTGCTGTCTGCTTGAGCTGGGAAATGGACATGGGAGGTGCAGTGGGCTTGTTCCTCAGCTCCGTTTGCATGGCACCTGTATGGCATTATGCCTTCAGGGGAAATCCAAACTGAGCTTTCTGCAGGTGAGGACATTTCTTTGTGCAGGGATCCCTGCGTGCCCCATTGAAGCTGGATGTATCCACCACAATTGAGGGATAAGCCATCTGTATGTAGGCTCAAAGGGATATTTAGTTCCATATTTGGCTCAGCAGGTCTGAAAACAAGTTTAATTTGCATTAAATTTCACAATGATATTTAGGTTCCTAAATAGGAATTTGGGTGCACTGACAACAATTAGGACCTCAAACAGTTTCAAGGTCACACTGTGAATCTGTGATTCAACTGTGTCTTGAAAATAGGAGGTTTCTTCACCCCATTAGGCAATTTGAAAGGACCAACCATATTAAGGATTTAAATACATTGAGGGAAGGAGATAACACAGTGGAAGACTTCTCATGGCTCAAGCAAAAGCATCCAAGCACACTCTCTCTCCCTCCCATCCTCTCTTTACTTGATGTACCCAGATGGCCACGTAGTAAGCGCCCTGTAAATGACTGAGCCGCAGCCTCCCTTTGCTGATCTCAGCAAGGTCTGGCTTGCTTGCTCTGTTTGCTCTGGATTTCCTCGGGCACAGCCAGCGTGCACAGCTCTGCTTCTGACCACTGCTGTGATGTGAAGTCATGTGGGATGTTTCACTCGCTGAGCCACCTCCAAATCCCAAACTTCAAACAATGCTCTGGCTGGAAATCTCAGCCTTCGAACGTGGGTTGTGCTAGTTGAAAGCACATATAGAACAAGGAGGTTATTGCCAAGCACGATGCAGTCCCAAGGAATATACTGAATTTGGTTAGATAAATGGATGATGTAACTGGATCTTACCAGTTAACACCAGTTGAGGACTTGGGTCCCTGTACTTCAAGGAGAATGCAGTCAGCTTAGAATGCAGAGCCTCCTCTTGGCAATTTAGTGTTTTCCTAGATTTTTACAGGTTTCCCTCCAACACTGGATACTTTCTGTCATACCCTGTGGTAAACAGCTCTACACTGCAATGTGAATTTCCCGTCCCCAGGCTTCACTGGAGGGAGTGATTCTCCTCAGTGCCTCCAGCACAGCAAAGTAACCTGTATTCTTGGCAGAGGTAAAAAAACAGGAGGGACAAGGAAATCGAGGGATTCTTAGCACCTATCCCTGGCTCACGAGCTGCAGACATTCCCCCATCAGCAGCACCCCCACAATACCTGCATCCCCAGCCTCCACAGGAGCCACCTTAAGGGTGTGGAGATGCACGGGGGAAAGCAGAAGTGATGCATTGTAGGGGAAGAAGGTACACTGAAAGATGTCTCCCTGCCAGTACTCCTCAAGCGACGTCAGTGCTGGAACATATAGTTAAGTGAAGACCAGCAGTTGAATAATTTGCCAGCTGGGGACAGAGCAGTGCCAGGCAATGGACAGGCTCTACTCCCCTGTTTGTTTATTTAGGTTGTGGGGGCTGTTTAGATTTACAGAGCTTGTCTCCTATTCTGTATTTGTGCCATGCCCGCTGCAGGGCTTAGTATGGGGTGGTTATTTTGGAGACACCATTCAGTGGACAGAAATTAGGGATCAGGATTTCCTGAGTGGGAGTCCACATACGCAGGGCATAAAACGGCAAGTAAATTTGTAAGATTGACTTCAATAAACAGGTCAGTACAATGCCAACAGGCCCTCACAGACAATGTTATGGGTTGTTCCTTATGGGCATCGTTAGGGGAAAAAAGGCATTTTCTACCCTACGCTAACACAAAATTTATGTTGAGTTCGAAGCCATCATATCCTCCTTTTGTCCTTCTGCTCAACTTCTAAATAAATTGACTGATGTATTCATGTGAACTTAGAAAACATAAGGGCTTTTGTACTGCGTGTGGCTGGTTCAGTCAAAAGAATGTGTCTCCTCTTCAAAGATGTGTGAGAACAAGATCAGTCTGTGCTGTACAGTGTCTTTGGAGGTACCCAAGCTAGCATGGAGCAGAGGGGTACATCCATGTCTCTTAGAACAACATTTTGCAGAGATGCCAGCTTAGGTGCCTGGAGTGGCATGAGACGCACAGTTGGTTATATGGGGTTTAATTAAGGACGCCCTGTCTGTGTGACATGTCAATTAGGGATGTGTGGTGTTCCCAGACTGGGAAAGGCTTATTGCTCTAATGACAACAGTTCCTGCATAAAAATAGGTTTGGCGTATACTGAGAGCTATACACATTTATGACTGCTGAGAGACATGTCCTTTGTGTTTGGGCTACAGAGCTGGAATTTGCTAAGGCCTGGAGTTGTTCGGCTGAAATGAAGGGGAGGAAGGGAAATTTGCACCTTTTGGCCCTAATTATTACAATGTTCTTTGCAAACTTCATAATAAATTTCAGTGGATACTCTCATACTCAGGATGAGCAAATCATCCATACTCAGATGACCTGCTGCTTCCCTAAGCTTTTGGATCAGGCGTTTGAGACAAGGAAGGCTCCTGCTGTCTTTACGGGCTTTGTTTAAGCCTCAGATCCTCTGAAAGCAGCAAGCTTACACTGAACCTTTGACTGCTGAACATGGTATTTACATCTGCTTACATCCACAGAAAGCTGCACATGCCTGCACTTACTCAGCCAGAGAAAGACCTGAAAATCCCCATTCCATTCAAAGGACAGAGAGAGATTTGCCTTCCATTCCTCTGCCAGGAATTCTTAGTCAAATCCTATGGAAAATAGTCCTATCTGAGTAGTAAATCTCAGATGCTTCTGCATGTTTATTCTCTATTTCCATCTCATTGGCCCGAGTTCATTTTTAACCTTTGATTAGAGCAGCTATGTAGTGGAGGCGGGCTGGGTGGGGTATGTGGTTTTTTTGTTGTTTGGGTTTTTTTTTCCTTCCTAGTTATGCTTTTTTTTCAAAGCCATCTAGCAAAAGAGCAGGGCAGATGGTGATAGAAAGATTGGCTTTGCTTAGCAGTGCAAATAAGGGGTCCCTCCTTCCTCCCCTCCCCTGAAAGGTTAGACTGGAACCAACTGACCTGGTTCTGCCCGAGCCAGCTCCGGAGAGATGATAACAGCCAAGGGTAAAAACAAATGAAATACCTGCATGGTTGTAGTTTGCAACAAAGCTCTACAACTGTTTGTGTCAAATCAAGACCAGCCTGTCCCTCATCTGACTGAAGGAATTTATTGTATTTTATGCAGCGCTTGCTCTTTGATCTCTGATCTTCAGGGTATCACTTGAATTTCTGGCCCTCATTCACCTTTAGGCGGGCTCCTGAAAATGGGACCTGAATTGAATCCAGTGCAATAACCAGACATGGGTAGGTGCCATGGAGTGATGCCTGTAAAATTCCTGCAGTTTGCATTTTGGGTTATGTACTGGAGGCCCAGGTCTGCCTTTAAAGTACCTTCTTGCTTCCTCCAGATATAAAAAATTTAAGTTATTCCCTACCAGAACATAGTGGTTTCAGCCAAATATGGGATTAGACAACGTATAGAGGGGCAGTGCCGCTTGTCTGCACCGCAGCCAGGCTGTGCTGCCTGTATTAGCAGCTGATGTGGATGGGCTCTTCGTAAACAGCAATAAGCTCTCTGTAATACCCACAGGAATAGGACCCACAGTCCTATTTTGTGGCAGCTGCTGTATGGAGAAATGACTTACTGACACTGTAAGTCAGTCAATTTACCGTTGCGCGTTTTCCAAGGGAAGCCTGCACTGGGGATGGCGGCTCCCCTGCCCAAATGCTGCTCTCGGTTCTGATTCAGAGATGGCATCTCAGGGGCAGGATCTAGTTCCTAATCCCAAATTTGCATGTTGTCGTTTCAGTCAGATTTGTGTCTCCAGTACCCTAAAAGCCATTGATAAATAACTTGAACCCCAAACTACATTTAGCCAGAAGACAAACGCCCTACAATTAACCCAGTGCTCATGCTAGTGACTTGATCCTTCCTGGGAAAAATTTTTGGCTTCCCCATGTAGGTCCTGGCCCCTTCCTATCTTGCACCAAGAAAGAAGTAACTGGGAGCAGTTTGCTGCTACCAGAGCAGTTGATGTTCTTGGGAGACTTCTTGGGAACCATGGTGGGCAGGTAGCAGGGCATAAGCATGGTGAACTGCAGTGGACGCAATTTTTATTAAACCTGTCTGTAGTCTCAGATTTTAGCTCTGCTCTACCTCCCATAAGATCACAGAATCGCAGAATCATAGGATGGTTTGGGTTGGAAGGGACCTTTACAGGTCATCTAGTCTAACCCCCCTGCAATGAGAAGGGACATCTTCAACTGGGTCTGTTGGAGGGGCTGATTTGGAGACAGGGTGCCAGGCAGAGACTTCCAGTTGTAGATGCAGGTTTTGACCTCTGCCAGGTGACAACTCTGTGCATTACCTAACCACAGGCAGTCTCTTTCCTGGCAGCCTATTTACTCTAAGCAACATTGCTACCTGCTGCAGAAGCTCTTGGGGTCTTCAGCTCTTCCCACATGCCGGTGGAGATGTGACATACATAACCAAATCAGTGTCTCCTGCCTTCACTGTGCTAGCTGTCCTTGCCTGGAGCAGCCACCCACGCCCTGGAGATGTCACTCGGACACTGATATGTGACAGGGCAGTGGCAAACGGCACATTTAGTGAAAAGCTGCAAAACCGCAGTAGCAGACCGAGCATGTCTTTCAGTGGTTATCACAGAGTTTGGGAACAATGTAGTATTAAACTTCACAACAATTAAAGGTCAACAAAGCAATAGCATATTCCAATTTGTTGGGTGGCTCTGAGGCGTGGACTTGATATTGACAAATATTTGGTGCATTCAAGAGATATTTCACCAATGCCATCTGTGCATCAAACTGCACATCAGATGGTAGGGCAGAATTTGTAAGATGTTTTGGAGCGTGCCAGCATCCCAGGCCTGGCAGCTGTGATTAGCACTGCTTTCTGGTGGCCTCCAAAGGCAGACAATAGGACAAGCCTAGCAACACTTCTTTGGTGACCTAAAAGATGTAGAATTGACAACACCAAGTGAGAACTGCTGATAACAAGCAGTTCATGCTTGTGCCAGACAGTTCAAGTTGGAGTGTCTCAGTTTGCAGTGTGATGTTGAGCTGGGAAAAGAGGCAGCCTGAAAATATGGAAATTCTGCCAGTCAGTAGCCGCTATGGAAGAAATGCCATTTACAAACAGCTTTATTGGCAAGGCATGCTGCTGTCACCAGCAACTTCAGTGCAGCCATGACTATTAGGGTAGTAAAGTGTCCCTGTAGAGTGGACCGTTCTTTATATCAGCTGATGAGCTAAAAACAAAGCTTAGGAGTTATTACCCCACTAATTGCTTATAACAGGATTTCTATTTATTTCCCTTAACCTCCCGCAGGGGAATATACGTATTGATTAGTATGAACTCTCAGCTGTCCTTCTGAACACAAATTAAAGGCAGGACCTTTGACGTGATGAAGGTGAGCGCACCAATGTCATCCTTTTCTTGCATCTGTGTTTCCCCGTTGGGCTCCATTTATCTCCCCTCACAATAATGCAGTGTCTGGGAGAGGGTCGGCCAGATGTGTTCATTCTTTACATAACTCGCTGGTCTTCGACTCTCATTTGCTTGGATGTGTCAATATGACTTCCAGATGTTGCGACAGACCAAGTAAACCATGTTTCTTAGCCAGCTCATTCTGTAGGCAGACAAGACAAGATGGAGAGGGTTTTTGCAATAGGATTTTTCTGGTGCTGACAGAGGAATCCTGCGGGCTTTAAAAACGCGTAGAAATCTCATTCCTAGTATCTTTTCTGCACCAGCTGAAGGCTGGTTGGTAAAAAAAAATACGCACAGGTTCTTCTTTTAGTTCACTCACTTCTGCTGCTCTGAGTACAGGTATAGTTTCCTTGGCAGATGATGTAAGTTTTGCATATGGCACTTTTGAAAAGGAGCCTCTTTTGCTAGCCAGGCATGTACAGGAAATACATAGCTTTCTGGGGTTTATTAAAAACACTGGTTTTAATAACTTTTCTAGTGTGACTGATGGGAAGGAAAAACTCTATAGTCACACAGCAGAGGATTCCAAACTGTCTGCGTTCGGGGAAATAGGAGATTTATGTAGTAGTTAACATGGAGCTGTTTCAGCAACCATTGTGAAAAACAGTGATGAACTGCAGTCAAGATTCAGAAGTCATCAAGCAAGTCTGCCCTAGTACTCAAGGGATGGCCATCAAATAATGTAAAAAGCAGTGAAAGTCAGGAGAAAAATCTTCTGATACAGAAGTTCACAGCTGGGAAAAAAAGATTCCCCAGACTCGCTCATGGCATAGGGGACAGGGATGCTGTAGAGGACCTTTAAATCTTGGGTCTTATCCTTAGAGAAACTGGGGTATTATGGTGACAAAGAGCTTTTAAATTCAATTTCATGTGGCCTAAGACTAAAGAGAAAATTGTGGGGTAATCTCAGGGAGATGAATACATTTCCATATATAGATAAGTGGCCAGCTGTTCCTCTGATGTAAATGAGCACAGATTCTTTATCTTGATGGTAATGGGTATATTCCAATGTAGTGAATTGGCATATAAGATTTAGAAATGTACAAAGTCTGCTTTTCAACTCTAGAATGGCACCCATGTAACTCAACTGGCCTTATTTGGCTCTGCTGCGATTAACCCCATTAAGTACTTTGCATTTCATCTGTAAACAGCTTTTGGTCCTCCACCAGTTCCTTTCCCATACATGGATTTTTTTCATGTACACTTCACATCATTAAAACAATGATGCAAACAACAATCAGAAGAAACACAGAAACCAGGGACTGTGTAAAGCCTAAGGGCTGCAACCATTTTCCTTACACCCATCTCTTTGGGGGAGACTAATCTGCACCAAAAAAAGTAAAATTGTCCAAAGAACATCTTATAAATATTTGAGCTCACATAAAAAGAGAATGTGTGTTTTTAATATTGGAAGAGCTATAAGACATATGTGCCAGATTCTCAGCTGGAGTAACTGAGCACAGCTACACTGATTTACACCAGCTGAAGATCTGCCCAGATGTTCAGAGAAGGGTGGATGGAGAAATCTTCCAGTTACATGTAATTTAGATTGACAATTACTTCCCAAACTCAAGAGTTCTTCAGAGATGCAAAAGCATCTTGTAAGCCATCCAGATATAAATGTCAAATCCCCATTATTTTTCATGGATCCCAGGATGTAGAAAGGATTGTAGACTCATTCTGCAATGGCGTGGGTGAAGGCCACACGAACACCGTAAGCCTACTGAGATACCTACATCCAACTCCGAAAACAGGATCTGAGAAGGATCCATGGGTATGTGTGGGTCAATCACGGAGTTTTTCTGGAGACGTGCATTTTTGTTGTGCCATGGTGAATGCTGGAAGGCAATATACAGGGGGGAAGGGAGGCAGAGCAAGGTCAGACTGGAGACTGTCTGACTTGTCTAACTGGGCTAAGGGAAGGGCAGGGCAGAACCATCACCACAGGGAAAAGAAGAGAGAGAAAAATGTGTTACACTTGGTCATATCCTCCGAGGAGCCTCCCCTCGGTTCTGCTGCAAGGCCTCCTCAGCCTTGCTGAATGGGAAATCGCCTGCAACCCTGGGAAATACAAAGGGCAAGTGGAAAGAGTTAGCACATACCATTGTTGCTCTGTGGAAATGTTTGCTTAGAAAAGCTGGAGATTATGCTAAGATACCAAGGTGAGAGGAGTATGAGATCAGATAAAAGATGAAGCCTCGACCCTCACAACTTCAGGAATTTCAATGTCCCATCGTTAGCTGTAGCTGAACAAGGACAGCACATGTCTATTGTTGGAAGGCATCCTGCAGAAGTACCACCATATCTGCTTCCCCACTTTTACCCAGGTCACTTGCCTTGTAGTGGGTACTGTGCTTTTCTCTGGACAGTCCCCTGCTTTAGGAAACGTCACTCGTGGTGCCTTTCCCCTTTAATGAGACAAGCTTTGCAACAGCAGGGTCCTCACCGCCTATGCTCTCACTTTTCTTGATATCTTCTGTGCATTTCAAGGTGAATAACACATTCTGGGACCTGCGTGAAGCGACAGGGCTTTCCCTACTTGTAGAGAACAGGGATGTCATGGTCTGTAATGTTGTATCTCAGGTGCCTGAGAAGCTTTTTAGAGTCCCAGAAGCCCTGGCAGAGTGAAAAGATGCAGTGCCTTTGAGCTGAGGGCATACAGATTATCGCCAGCCTTGACCAGCGGGTTCAGCTTCTTTTGGGGCAAAATTTGGGCTGTCCAGTACCACATCTGGTGGGAGAAAGCGTTGTCTTGTAGTTTTGCAGGTAACAAAAGCACCTCATGAATACAACAAAAGTCTTCACGTTTTTACCCAATTGAGCTGGTATTTCCAGGGACAATAGTTATCTTCAACAGTTTCCAAAGGCTTCGGCACGTGATGAATCATAAGGTTATACTTAGAGATGGTGTAGCTGATTTTATGTGGTGCACCCAATAACCACAGGCCTGCTGGAGGACTTCTCCTTGGCTTGTAGGCTTCACCTCCTGACCTCGTTTTCAAGCAGGAGTTAAACTGTAACTAAATTGCTTTGCAGGTTGGTACAAACGGAGCCTGAGGCGCTCTCTGCATTTTCCTCAATTAAAACAGAGAGTAGAAGCACTTTGGACAGTGGACCAAATCTCAGAGAGACGTGGTGTGGCCAGAAAAGCAGCTTTGCTGGCTGGACCTATACGCGCTGGATCTCATGGATTAGAGATAAGGAATACGGGTTATTTCTGAGCGTGCTCCGTAGAAGCTGGATTGGCCCTCCAGAGTGTTCATGTTGGATAGCTTTTACCTCAAAAGTGGTCAGGAACTAGTTTGTGCTTTCTACATTTCCACAGCACCCATCCCAGTAAGGACACTGCCTGTGATGGAGGACTTCTAGATTCTAGCACAATAGATAAGCTAAAAACATGAATATTTGCATTAAGATGCTGTGCACAGGGCCCGACTGAGAGCAGTTGAGGAAGAGGAGGAAAGAAAGTCATGGAGAGAAAGAGTGATGTCCAGCTACACTGTGCAGCTCTGGGTTCCCCATGTTACTCTTCCACAAACCCGGTCAATCTCCACTTTTTGTTGTCTGTTTGCAAGACAGGCTTAATTGCAAAAATGAAATAGACAAAAGGCTTTCTTCCACACTGGCTTGCTATGATGTTTTTTTCCTCAGGAGGAAAGAATCTGTGGTAATGTGAGAATATAAGTTTATACCACTCAAAGTACATTTCTTTCTCCCGTACAACTGCAGAGCATTTGAAAACGCTGTGTTAATATGTGGCACTGTGATATCTACTTTGGTTTTCAGTCTTTAATTACACCTCTTCATGGAAGGAGCTAAGCCGGTTAGTAACTGCCCCTCCTTCCTCTGCACACCTCTTGAAACAAACTTGTTCAAATGATGTGGCAAAGCATTGCACATTCCTCTGAATGTTGAAGACCTGGTCGAGAGGGGTCCCTTTGGTTCTGCTGAGATTGTGTGGCTGGAAGGAAGTTTTTTCAGGTCTTGGTTCATTTCAGGAAACATGTTGATCTTGGCAAGCTTTCGTCTTTGTAACAGAGGGAAGCAGAGTGTGTGAAAACAACGTTAGCATTTGCAGAATAGCTTTGCTGCTTGCGAGCACCTGTGACTACAAGGCATGTGCAACAGGTTCCCCTTCCTGCGCTTCCCATCCAGATCCTGACTCCAGCACCTTCACTGCTCTGGGTGGCGGAGAGCCCACCGTGGGCTATGGACCTTCCGCTACATGTGGAGACCAAGTGATTGCAGTCAGACAGGGAGGCCTGGGTGCGAGACGCACCGAAACTCACAATTCCTTTTTTTTCCTGAAACCCCAATGCTGAGAATATAGTGACAGTAGCAAAAAAATCACATGAACAAATAACATCGTTTATTACAGCAGAGATGGTAGAAAACTCAAGTAGCATATGAAGGATTGGTGGGCAGGGACTTTGCTCTGCCCAGAAATAGCATCTGCATTTGTGCTTATTGAAACAACATTTCTTGCCGGAATGCTGGCAGCTCAGCTCAGGCCCCAACTCTTCCTTTTCTTCTGCATTACTGTCTGCTGTGATGTTACCATGCAAAAGCCTGCCCAGCTGTTGGTAACAGTGAAAATGTCCTGCAGGATTTTGGAAAACATCTGGGCTTTTCTTCACTCAAGCTTCTAAAATGGTTGTGCAGCACTGGCATTGAGTGTTACACAGATGTCTGTGTTCTGCAGCCAGCTTGGGCCAGTGGTTAATGTATAGAAAGAGACTGTGTTGGGAGAGGTATGTATTTAATGTGCTGTACGCACACATTCACCCTCTTGGTGTGCAGTCACCTCTAGGGATCTGGAATTGCAGCTGTTAAATGCTGCACAGAAACGTTAGGTAACATGTAGAAGGGGAGGAGAAGAAAACAGAATCCTGCTGAATGCTATACAAGCATATAGTAAACAACTTCTGTCACCTAGGTTCTGCTCCACAGTTCTTGCTGAATCTCACTTTGCATTTATTGGTGGGTCCTTCCTCTTGGAAGCAGTCCCTAATCCCTCTTTCGGCTGGAGCAGGGTTGTTCATCTCTGTCTGACTGTTTGTTCTCCTTTAGCCCCTTAGGAGAAAAGGCACTTTATTCCTCAGCTGCTCAAGCCATCCTTTTTCTTCCTCTGGGTATTTTCAGGGCTTGGATTTCCTTGTATTCATGTGTCCCTCCCACCACCCCACATTTACAATAAATTGGTTTTGGCCTGTGTGTGCTCCCTCCCTTCCTGACATTTGCATCTGGGGCAAAGAAACAGTTTGGTCTGATGTGCCAGATGCAGCTGATGGCAGAGCCAAAATCTTAGCGGCATGTGCGGTAACAGGGGAGACGGGGCAGGCGCTGAGCCTTGCTGGTGTATGGCTTTTGGTGTCCTTTTACCTTTGCAGTCACTCCAAGCTGGACATGCATTTGGGAGCAGAGATGGATCTGGGCCAAACTTCTCCCCCAGCCTAAAATACCCTAACTGTTTAGGGCAGGTAAAACAACAACGCTATCAGAATCTTGGTGTTAGGCCAGAGGCGCATTACGTCTTGTTGCACTTGTTTGGAAGTGGAGATTATGTTCAGCCTTGGGAGTGCTCAGGAAAGTTTGCAATAATTGATGTGATTTTAGTGAACTGGAAATCTGCTGATTATCCTGATTAATTGGGGGTAGCGGAGTTGGTTCAGGAGTTAGAGGCACTCATGTGGGCTCCTTCTGTCACTTGATACTGGTTATATCCATTTGTATGACAGTTTTTTCCAATGAAACACTGAAATCAGCGAATATATCCCACTTGGTCTATCCAGAAGTGAAGCAAGGTTCTTGGTTTTCCCGACTCTCAGTTTTTCCATCTGCAAAATGGTTGCAAAGGTGTTTGGAGAATACTTTGATAATACACTTTGAAAATACACTGATAAAATTAGTCACGTGTAATGCCTATGTGTTATGGTTTGCAATGCATATTGACGCATCAAGAGCTGTCAACCTACCACCTGGTGGACAGGGGCAGGCTGGGCAGGTCGTCTCAGTGTCCCCTGGGAGGTGTTTTGCTGCACAGTTCCCACGGTCCATGGAGGTCAGGGCAGGTGGGAGGGCAGCAGCAGCTCCATCTGCCTTCCTCAGGACAAGGCATCACAGGAACAACTTCTCTTTGGTAGTGTTGGTCAATTCTCTTCTTGCACTGTAAGCTCAGAGCCTCCTAGATCCCTTTTAGAGATTTGTAGTGATTTTCAGAATAATTTCTGCCCTCCTCCCTGGCCTAGAAATGATGAGCATTATTCTGTTACCATCCACAGCTGCAGCGCATTCCACCTTTGCTTGTTGAAGGTCTTATTCAGATCAAAGGGGCTGCTTTCTTGACCTGTGTGTAATGAACTCTTGTTAATGTCTCACTCAAAAAGCAAAGGTGTATCTCCTCTTTTTTTCTGATTTTGCTGGCATGATGCTCTTTCTGTGGAAATGGTCACTAACTAATGATCAAGAGTGATTTGAGGTTAATACTCAAAGTTCTTGCCTTACTTTTCAATTACACCTCATCAGTTTTGACAAGTCCAACAATTTATTTATTTGGGTTTTATAGTTGTCTTTCGTAGGGAAGTAGCTGAGGTCCTCAGCTGCAGACCCAAAAGTGATCCAAATTTTGGCTGTTGTAGAAAGGCAAATAAAGTAGTGAAATCCTGCATTCAGTAGCTTTGACTGCCTTCTCATAAAAAATTATCCATTATTTTGAGATCAATACAAAGTTTTATTTTATAACTAGGGAAAACTCAAGCTAAACTCTGCTGAACCTTGGCTGAAGCTCAGTGCAACTCCAGGGGGGAGCTGGGAGCTCTCACACAACAGAGTTTTGGGGAATCTGGTTTGCGGTCTTTGGGTTTGTCTTGTTATAAAGGTAGGTTTTTTCCCCTCAAGCACCCTTGGCATCTCAGCAGGAGCTGAAACTGTTCTGAACCCTTGCAAATGAGGGAAATTACTACTTGGCCTTCAGTGCTCAGTAGGTGGCTAGAGTGTAAGCATATGCCCGATCTCAAAATTAACTCCAGCAAAACTGTACGGATGTAATTTTTTATTCTGTTGAATGTGTAACTGAATGCCTTTTTGTCTGAAATTGTTAACTGTAAGCCTCAAGGTATGATAATATAGGGGCTGAGAAGAGCTGACTGTGAGGTTTTGAGTTTCCAATTTTCCAACTTAAAACAGAGAAGGCAAGGAATTCCTGAAACATCTCCCTAACAGGATTTTTGGTGTTTTTTTGTTGGTTTTTTTTTTTAGCACTGTGCATGGCTGATGAGCCAGTAGGAATATGGGTACTGCTTTCTGTCTGGGAGCATCCTTTCCAAGTGGGTGCGCTAGAGTAAACACGAATGGCTATGGGAGAGTACCATTCTCACATTCAGAGTGCTGTAGCAGTCATGGCTCATTGCTGGGGACTCTCAGCCTCATTGTAATGTTTCTTGAGCTGAATGTTTCATACCTGGACAGTGTACACGGTAGATCATCTCTAGCCTTGATCTCTTTCCACAGGTGGGAGTTGGGAGGTGCATTGTAGGCTCAGCCTGCAGCCCCAAAAACTTGAGGCACCTCCTGGCAGGTGACAAAGGTAAATTTTTGTCTTCCCTAATAGCAAGCTTTCTTATATTTATCTTTCCTGTCTTATATTTATAATTCCCTATACTGGGCTTTCTTTTCTTCTTGTGTTAGGCTCTCTTTCTTTATACTGTATTATTCAACCATCCACATCAGGCCCTGCTTTTGCCTAAAGCCTTCCCGGATGTAAACCAACACAACAGCACTAGGCTAGCCGTTATTTAAGTTATACATTAATTCAAAGCTATAGTAGGACTCCATTACTTGCCTGTAACAGATCACTTATAAATAGTAAAATATTTAGTGGTTTTGACTTTGTTATTCAAAAAAACCTCCAATGTCTTAAAGCTAGGCTGTACTAACAATCCATGACTGGGAACCAAAAGGAGTTAAAAAATAATTACAAGGAACCGATTTCTCCTCATTCCTGAGGATTTGGACCCTTAGGCACTATTTTATCTTCAGTGAAGGGTTTAAGTGACAAATTCTGCTTTCTTCAGAGTTGTTTGTGTGGATTGGACACAGAACTGTGTCCAGTTCTGGGCTCCCCGGTTCAAGAAGGACAGGGAACTGCTGGAGAGGGTCCAGCAAAGGGCTACAAAGATGATCAGGGGATTGGAGCATCTTTCTTATGAGGAAAGGCTGAGGGACTTGGGGCTTTTTAGTCTAGAGAAAAGAAGACTCAGGGGGGATCTTATCAATACTTATAAATACTTAAGGGGAGGCTGCCAGGTGGATGAGAACAGTCTTTTTTCAGTGGTGCCCAGTGATAGGACAAGAGGTAACAGGCACAAACTTGAGCATAGGAAGTTCCATCTTAACATGAGGAGGAACTTCTTTCCTTTGAGGGCGGCAGAGCAGTGGCACAGGCTGCCCAGAGAGGCTGTGGAGTCTCCCACCCTGGAGACATTCCAAACCCGCCTGGACGCCGTCCTGTGCAACTGCTGTAGGTGTCCCTGCTGTGGCAGGGGGGTTGGACTAGATGATCTCCAGAGGTCCCTTCCAACCCTGACCATCCTGTGATTTCAGGTCAACTAAGCAAACCCCCGGGCCAAACACTGAATAGGAAACCCTGCCAGCGTATCCGGGGTCAGCCTCATGGCTTTGTAAAAAAGAATAAGCCTTTTGCCAGTTTTCCCACAAAAAAAAACCCATAGTGCTATCACTGGGGGTTTGCTGCACCTCAAGCCCCCTCGTGAAACTGCTATTTACCTTAGCGAGTCATGGCTCCAAGTAGTAAAACTGTCATATCGTTTCTGTTTCCCAGTTCCTTATTTATAATGTAAACATACATCCTTTTGGGAACCTGACCTTTTTCAGTGTTTGCTTTTGATTATAATTGAACTATTTGCATAGGAGACCAATTTTCATTCTCTGCTCTTGTGGCGAGTACACCGTGTTTTCTATTAAAGGAGTCGGTTTTCTGATTACTGAGGAAACTAAGAAGGTTTACAGACAATAATGTCATAAAACATGCAAAGTTATTAAATGTAAGGCCTATTCTTTCATTTTATGGGCAGACCAGGATGTTTGAGGAGTCTTTCTCCAGTCTCCCAATCCCTTGTCTCTTTATTTAACAAAGCGATCAAAGTTCCCAGGCTCAAAGTTCTGCTTTGCCTCGTGAGGCTGCTGTGTGAAGGGTTTTGATGTCTAGTCCCTCAGGCTTCAGCCTTGCAAACTTAACAGGGATTCAGGACCTAAGCCCCGGGCTTTCTACATCAGCTTGGTCAATTGTAGCAAAATGCTGGTGGGAGATGTGAGTTTGTTCTGCTGGTGCAGCCCAAAAGGGAGAAGAAATCATGGGAAGGCTGGGCTTGAGTCAGCTGTGATGCATGGGCTCTTCTAGGTCCTCTGCCAGCTCAGGCAATGACCTGTACCAGCTGGGTTGGCAGAAGGGATAAGCTGAATACTGGGAGAAATCTGGCTTCAGAGCCTCTGCATCAGGGCTTGGAGCACAGGGTGGTTTAGCCTCTATGGGAGGTGCACAGGAAGACATGGCGGTGGCCCAGGATAACCTCCCATGGTGCAAAAAGACAGCATCATGGAACAAATCAGGCTGGAAGGACCTCAGAAGGTCTCTGGTCTGACTCCCTGCTCACTTTGATCACATGTCAGATTTCTTGGGGCATTGCAGGGTTTGTAAGGCTTGTAGGTGAGCACAGAGCAGCTGGACGGGCAGGTGGGTTTGCTGGAAGTAGCTTGAGGTACACAGCTCCTCTGCCAACCCCAAAGGATGTGTTCCCTGCCTTGCAAGGCTGAGAGGTTCCATGGTCACCATGGCACTCTTGCATGGAGAAGTCTCAAAGAACGGGCTCTGTAGGACACTGTGCAGGCCTTACCCAGGACACAGCTGCCCCATCCACCGTGCAGTGGGGGGCTCAGGTGCTGCTACCCACCTCATCCTGCTGCTCAGCCCTGTGGCAAGGCAGCCAGCACTGAGCAGCTCATGAATCTTGCCTTATTAAAGCCTGTTTTGCAGGCTACGATGTCACATGCCACCAAGTGATCTGGGGACAGTGTTGCCCAGGCCAGATCTCAGAGGGTGTTGTACTTTGATCTTTTTTTTATTCCCCCCAAATGCAAGAAACCACAAAGACTTCAACTCCCTCAGAAATTGCCGTGAGATGAAAATCCTGCTGAAGAACAATAGCTTCAACATGGTTAGAACATGCTTTTATTTTTGTTCCTACGTGTTTCGTGCAATGTTAGGCTGTGGTTATGCTTGTGGAGCAAATAGCTCATTCCCTACTGTTACCATGTGGTAGAAGCACTCCAGAGATGTGAAAGAGAGGAGGAGCTGTTGCAGTCGTATGTTGGCTCCCATGTGCCCTGAGCCAAAAACTCCTCCTGTTTCGGCTACCCTGAGTCCATAAATGAGATGTTAATTGGCATAGCCTGGACCTGGCCTGCAGAACAGCTTTATCCAAACTTCTCAGGGTCTGTAGGGCTGCTGATAGTTCAGGGTGGGATCCAGCCCTGAGCTGAGCACTAGTACAGACTCTTAGGATGGTATAACAGCTCAGCATACTGTACATGTAACTGCATTGCAGTTGTTGCAGAAGCAATGAGTTAAATTTAACGGCATGAATACAATTTATCTTTAAATGTGTTTCTCTTAAAGCTCTTCTGAGTATGCTCATGTCAGTTGCCAGACTTGCCCCTGAAAGTTAGTTTGCCACCCCTGAGAAACGCCACAGGAGGACATGGATCTGATCTGTTGAGGATGACAAATCCACCCGCTCCCTGTGGAAGTTGTTCTGCTGGTTGGTTGTCACCTTCACAGTTAAAAATTAAGCTGTGTACGGAGGGCTGTGTGTGAGCTTATTACACTGAAGTTATTGCTTTATTTCTCCTATAAAATCTCTCACAACCTGAAGCACTGGTACATTAAGCATTTGGCAGGGAGATGGATGAGCCCCCACATCTGTCGCAGGGTGAGCCTGGCCTCACTGACCTGGGCACCCTTGCATCAGTCTCTCTCTCCTTGTTGCTTTCTGTGACCCAAACACCGTCAAAGAACACTCCACAGCCATAAAACTTACATTAACTGTAATCACTGGCTTCGTAAGGGAGTTTTATAACCTACCAAAGCAACATGTGTAAAGCACCACCTTTGGGGCTGCTGGGGCCAGCACCAGAGCCTTGCACTCCTGTGGCTCAGAGCTGACAAATGCCAGCTTTGCCCTGGAAGGTGACCCTGGGAATACCAAAAAGCCCTGTTAAGCTATAGCTCTGCCTTTTGGCTATGAGCAGGAGGATATTAGCAACCACTGAAAGCTTTTGCAGGAGGCCGTAGGATGGAGGGTATCTTGGGGCGCTGCTGAGGGAGACGGAGACTGAGGGGTACTCCAGAGTCCATTCGCTTGGCAATTGCCTAAATTCCCTGGCAAATGGTGAATGGCCATTTCAAGTGTCTCTCTCAGTGATGTGGGCAAGGCTGCACATGAAGCCTGTGGTGGCAGCAGGGCCAGGAACTGAACACCACGACCCAACTCAGAGCATCCATCTTCTCTGCAAAAGCCAGCAGGCTCTGCCCCCTCCCAGCCTCTCCTTCTGGATTCGAAACAAACATTTCCTTTTCTTAATTAGTGGCAGGGAGGGGGAGCTTCAAAAGGCCACATTGGGCTGACGCTTTCCAGCTCCCCTTCAAAACCAAATGTTTCATTCTCCCCCGGGCAGCGAGGAGCTGCACCAGGCACCTCCAAGCCCTCACTCCTGATCTCGCAGCTCCACCTGCTGTTGCTGTGCGCATCCCAAAGCGGGACTGATGGGCGCTGAGCGGGTGCGTTTTCCTCCCTGGAATAAGGATTAGGCTTAGATGTACATGGTTACCACAAAGGGTCTAAGGATTTGTGAATAAAGATTCATATTTTTGGAATTCGATGATCTTCAAGGTCCCTTCCAACCTAAACTGTTCTATGATTTTTGTTCCGCACCAGGAAAAAAAATGTTTCAGCTGCGATTCAGCTGGAAGGCAAAGCCCAACTCTTGCTCCCACCACCCAAGTTTCCTCACGGCCCTGTGGCAGCTTTTGATGCCCACCGCAGTTTGGTGGCCCTGAGGAAGGCTGGTGGTAAGGAGGTCTAGGGCACCCTCAGGGCCCTGAGGTGGCTGGATGCCACCCTGGGAATTTGCCGGGGACCCAGGGGGGCAGTGGCTGATTCATCCTGAGCGGGAAGCCCACCCAAACCCCTTTTCTCCATGCATGGCCTCAAAAGGGGGACAGCTGCTGGCAGGGGCTGGGGTAGAGGCTGGAATCAGACCTGCTTCTCCCCCAAAGTGCAGTCTTGTAGTTTTTAGTCAAATAGACAAACCCCATGATTTTCAGGGTGATAGGAGTGGTAATTTGGGAATAACGTGGCGCTATTATTTTCCCCTGAGAAAAGGCCAAAAGTATTCGTAGCTATGAAGTGGAAAATGTTCATTATTTTTTTAAAAATTTCATTTTCTCACAAGCCCTTCTCCCCCCAACTTTTCAAATTGCTTCCCTGCTAGATAGTGGTAGAATTTCAATAGTCTGTTTAATTCCCAATCATTATTATTCAGAACTTGAAAGGGTAAAGATGAAAAGGATACAAATATGCCTTTTAAAATTAACCATCTCCATGCTCTGATCTAGATTTTGAAGCTATTTTAACTTCTTAAAATGCAGAGAAGTGCTCCATGCACCTTTTCCGCTGATGCTGAATAACTTCCTCAATGCCAGTGCTAAAATACCTTTAAAGTTAGCCCTCTGTCTCTGTTTCCCATCACTAAAATGGGGCTAATATCACCTAATCTCAAAAGGGTTTTGTCAGGATAAAAAAAAATTAAAAAAAAAAGTGGAGCTGCTCATGTACCATAATGAGGGCACTCAGAACATCCCCTTTGCAAGCAGCAAAACTTTAGGGCGTTGAACACGTATCAGAAATTCCTTTGGACAACTAATAGAAAATACTACACCTTTTAGTCAACAGCAACCTGGGCAGAGGATATTCATGCTAGTCTGCATCCTGTCGCTCTCCTAGCTACTGTTTGCTGGTTTTCCCTGTAGCCCAAAAGCTTGCCTGCCTTCCCAGCTGTGTTTTATCTCGGCTGCTCCAGATGTTGTGGGTAACATCTGCACGCTGTTCCTCTCCTCTTTCTGCAGGCTGCCACTAGAGAGCACCCCCAGCACCTCTCCTTTGGCTGGAAGGTGGCAGCAACATAAAGGTCCCAGCCTCTGTCTAGAGGCCAAGGATAAAGAGCCCTAAAATCTTTCCAGCTCCTAAAGCATCTGTCAGTTCTGCCAGAGGTTAAAGCGAGCCCTAATCCTGCAAGAGCAGTGAAGGTTTAAAAAAAAAGGAGTCAAGCTGCTCAGAAACTTGAGGAACGTGGGATCTGTCTTTTAGGCATTAAGGAGCAGCACTGCACAGGAGTCTGCCGAGTGTTCGACTTGACTTCATCTGTTCAAATGCTGAAAAAATGCCCAAACTGTTTGGCTAGAGAGGCAGGGGGGGGGAAAGGCTCTTACAGCCTTCCTCTGCACGCAGATTTAATGACCAGGCTTTCTTCCATCCCATCCCTCAGATGCATGGGGGCAATTAGCTGGCTGGTTACTTATGTGGCAGAACAGTAGGGTTTGTCTTCTGAGTAACTCCAGGCTAACACCCGCTGTTGTGGAAGAAACCCATATACTCTCTCCATAGCTCATTGACCTTTTGAGGACCTTGAGATGTGATATTGCTCTTTTTTTCTTGGCATAAAGTTAGTTGTCTCATGGACAGTAACACCAGCTGTTACTGGTACCAGTAAGAGGGTTGTTTCTAGAGCTCTTTCTACTCATGAGGAGTTCCTCGTCTCTCTTGATGGGAAGCTGAGCAAAAGTCTTCTCAGCAGCCTGCCTGCTGAGGCTGAGGAGTAACAAAGCTCTTAGCCCCTGAAAGTCTCTTCTCTACTCATTCATCCACCTCTTAGTCTGTGTCTCTGTTTAATCTGCTGATCTATGCTTTGTAGAGGCAGGAAACCTAGAAAATATGAAATCAGAGGTCTGGTCCAGTCGGAAAATGAAACTCTGGTCTGGCTCTGGAGTGGTTTGTGGTTTATGCAAAAGCCTGAAATGTAGGAGAGCTCTTGGTTGTGCCCCAGCCTTTGTAAGCCACGGGGAGTAAGCTGTTTGGGGTGGGTTTAGGTGGTTTCAACCTAGCTGAGAAGAGCTGGGGATGCTTGGGGTGGGTGTGTTGGCAGGCACCTGGGTTTCCACCAAGTCCTGTCCCAGACCTGTGCTTTTCTGAGGTGACCCTGTCTGCAGAGGTGGGGGCAAACTCACCAGTCAGGGCTGGGTTCATCACTGCAGCCCTACTGACACTACAGCAATAGTGGGGAAAACAGGGCTGGGAGGAGGAGTTGCTGCTCCAAACTTACTTGTTAATTTTTTAAGCTCTGCAGATCAAACTGAAAGCTCAACAGTTTCCTTGAAGCTGCATGTCTGTGGGAGTGCCTCTGGGCAGCCCCTCGGAGCTGCTTGGCATGGCCCTGCTCTCCAGCCTCGCACCTCCAGCAAGTCCTTGGTGTTTTGTGTCAAGAAATGATTTGATTAATGAAGTCAAACCTAGGCAGAAATCTGTTCGAAGGCAGCCTTTCCACCGGCAAATGTCTCCAAAGGCCACAAAAAGGAGCTGATTTTAGTAGCTGGGAAAACAGGAACATATGCCCTAACATCTGCGGCAGGGACGGTGTTGGGACCGGGTGCTCCTCGCAGCCACAGCCACCATACGGTGGTGTAGTGCGAGCCCCAGTGGCCTTGCTGCTGGTTTACTCACCACGGCGGGCAAGGAGGGAGCTGAGCTCCGTGTTTTGGCAAGAAGGGGCAATTTTAACAGTTGCTGAAGGCTCCAGCGTAGTACAACCCACATGGAGGGGATCCTCCTCGTTGTGGATTAGGATGGGGGTCAGGCACCATGTGGGCATCCTGGGAGGGACAAGGCTGCTGCACCTGTGGAGGTTTCCATCTCTGCCCATCACTGGTGGGGAGAATATGAAGCTCAAACAATAGCAAGGAAGAGTTAGAAACTTTCTAATGGGAGTGCCAGCACGGAGGAACAAGGTTTCATCTCCAGTGCTCAGCACGATGAGTCAGACCATCAGGCAGACATGTACAAGCACATTTGGTCCTACATTGGGGATGAAGCAAGCTGGGGACCTCTGGAGCCATGTCACTGCAATTTGGTGATGCAGATCTAAAGCAGCATTTTATTTAATGTTTTTTCGTACCCAGACAACTTGCCTTCTCAGCTCATCAGTTGAAGGATTTTCTGGGTCATCACGGACTCTTTGCATGGTCTGCACCACGAGGCCCTGGGTCACAGCAGCGCAGGTGTGCTTGTCCCAGGGACAGGAGGATGCAGTGGGGGATGCAGGGCCACATCTCTGGCACATGCTCCTGGAAACTAGGTCACCTCCTGTGACAGCAGAAGTTACTCCCAGCACAGATGGCAGGTGGGACCTGGGAATGACCTTGCCTTTTGGTCATTTTCTCATGTCCAGGCTTAGCTGGGGGGCTGCACCGCAGGCAGTTCCTTGGTGACACGTGCAGCCAGGACCGAGCTCACTGTGGCAAGGCAGTCCCTACAGCCATGGGGACGGCTGGGACAGCCACTCATGCAGGTCTGGGCAGAGGAGATGGAAATAACAGAGATGGTCTGTGACCCCCTCTTCTCTCTGGGGCTTTAGGGAGGTGTTCAGGCATTGCCACTTCCTGTGGTAGAGGTGCCAGCCTCGTGTCACAGTGTCGCCCCTCCAGAGCAAAAAGGTGTCCTGTCACAGCTTACCCCAGGGAGAAAGCCCGTCCCTTCCCCTCTCCTGCTCTTCTCTCTCTCCTTATCATGAGCCCTGTTCTTGGGGGGGGGCATCCCTCAGGAAAGGATGGGTTGACACAGTCTTCTCCACCTCTCAGTCATCAAATTCACATCAACACTTTGAAGGAAAGAAAAAGAAAACCTTCACTGGTTGCACAGAGGCAGTTGGAAATGCTGCAATGGCCGTTTGCCTTTTTATTCATGTCTAGTTATTGCTGGGAAAAGCTCAGGTAACGCAAATAATGAAGGCGCTTATCTCAAATCTGGCCTTAGTGGACAGTTTTAAATGCCTTAACCGAGCTTAAAAGTGGTGCTGTTTTCTCTCATTTGAAAGCGCACTTAATAGAAGTTATACACATTTGAGGACTTTGCTGATTGACTACAGGTGAAAAAAAAGCATAGGCTTGTATTACATTGTTATGCCATATAAGCACCTTGCATAATTACCTTAGCCCCAACATAATTTTAATTATGTTAGAATTAGTGCAAAGAATTTTATCTGAGACTCATGTAAATATTTTGTGCTCTCAATACTTTGATGTGCCTAGAAAGAGATTAAGGTTTGCTTTGATAATTACTCTGTTGCATGTGGCCAAAAATTCATTACAAACACAGTTAATTAAGTTGTCAACAAAGCTTTGGTCTCCGGCGGGTAAGAATAACTCAATAATTTTGTTTGGCTTGACAGGGGATTTTTGTTTTATTGCTATCAACCCTGGCTGTCCTTAGGGGCCCACGGCAGAGCGGCATTTTCTGTGAGGCCATGCAGAGCTGTACAGGACATGGGGCACGTGGTGCCACCTGGGGACGCAGTACAAGGAAGGGAAAAGTCAGATTTAAGCTGAAGCAAAGCGGGGTGCCACTCCAGATGATGGCATCATGGCTCTGTGACACAGAAGGCAGAGGCAAACAGGGGCTCGATCCTGGGATTGGGGAAGCAAGAGACACCAATGCTCATCCCCATGAAGTTATCAGGTCCTCCTCGGGGATGAGGAGCCCCTGGGCCAATCCTGCCACTCGGAGCTGGTAAAAAAGCTGTGGAGAGCCAATTCATGCCTGGGCAGGTGGGCTGGAGCACTTCTACTGCCTCTTCATATCGTGGGTCCGGACAGGGACCAAATGCCTTCACGTGCTCCAGGAATACAGCTTATGTGATAGGAAATCAAGGTCTTTTCCCCAAATACCCTCCTCCCATTGCAGGATCTCTTCAGGTGGACTCCAGCCTGGCACGAGCCCTCTGTCCCCTTGCAACACCCTGCCCCGGGGCCATCACCATGGTGGGAACACAGCCCTCTCTGGTGACAGACACCTCTTAGCACTGTGACCGCGCTTCGAGCTGGTGCACTGTACCCCATCCTTTGTGTCTGAGAGCTGCAGCTGCCAGTGGACTTAGTCCCAGGTAGGTGACAGGGAGACCCAGGAGGAGCATGGATTTGGGGCATCACTCAAGGACCAAACACTGAGTACCTCCAAGTGACTCATTTCCATTTCAAAGAGCCCATTTGTTTTATCTGCCAATTAGCTTGCACCCTCTGTAGAAAATGACTCCATAAATACGACCGAGCTCCCGGCCAATCTCCCCTTTTAAATATTTTTTAAGTGCATGATTAATACACTTTCCCAGCCCCTGTCTGGGACTGCGCGGGGAGGTCAGGGAGCAGGTAAATGAAAGAAAATGGCTTCACTCGGCATTGACTGGGCTATTAATCACTGCCCATTTTCTATAAATCATGGCAGATGGCAGAAACAGGCAGGTACTCATGGGAAATGACACACTGTGCATGACGGGAATCGCGGATCGCAGCAGACAACAGGAAAAGAGGAGGTCGCTCCTCGCCCCGCCGTCCCCAGCGGAGGAAGGCCACTTGCGCTGCACCTGCCGTTCACCTCTGTGTGACAGCTCTCCCCCATAAAACTGTCTGTAAAAGTTTGCAGGAGCCCTGGAATATTCCCCACGTCGCAGCTGGGCTGGATGGGCCCATCTGGGGATGCCTCTGTTTCTCATCAGGGGTGGAGGCAGCGGTGGGGAGGGTTTGCAGTGTGTGGGTAGTAAGTATTGGGGGGGGATAAGCCCTGAGTTTTAGCATCTTTTAGCCAATATGGTGAGGGATACTTTTAATTGGAGCAACAGTTTTGTACGTAGTAGACAATAAAACCCAACACTGAACGCTCATTGCTTTGCCTGAGAGCAGATGCAGATGGGAAACACGCAGGAGGGACTTATACCCACAAAGTGAGGAGGACAGATAAATCCTAAAATGAGCATGCATGTGGCAGCAGTGTTCATCCAGGCACTTTCTATGCTGTACTCTTGATGGATCCCCTTTGCACGTTTGGGAAATGCGGGCTCTCCCTCTCCAGAATTGTGCAGTGCTGTGGGAGTTGCGCTCCCAAACCCTGTGTCTGTAATGAATCTATAGCAGCAGCTTTGGGTGGTGGAAAGCAGCTACTTTTTCCAGGAGGACACACAATGTTATATGTATATATGAACAAAAAGAGTACTTTATATGGAGGTTGTATGACAGATAAGGCAAATACAATTTATGGGCTTTCCTATCCTGCACATTGCCAGTCCCAGTGAAACCAGTTGGAATAATCCACTGTGGCATTTGGTATTTCTTCCCCAGGGAATGGGATTTTTCCTCTCACCTCTCTCTTCTACCAAAGGCACAGGGATGCATTTTTCCCTCCGTAGATGCAAGGAAAGCTTATGTTGAGCTAGTCAGTTTTGCCTTCCCGTACCCTTGCATTCCCCTGCTGACCCTGGCCAGACATGCAGCTGGATGCCCTTGGTGCTGCTCGGCAAGGAGAGAAGCGTTGCTGCCCACGGTGACTCCTGCACAGCTCTCACCTCCAGCCCTGGTACGCAACAGCAGCAGCTCCCTTTTTGCTGGCAAAATAGCTGGAAGAGAAAAATGGGACCATGTCAGTCAGCTCTAGCTGGGGCTTCCAGCTAAGGCACCACCAGCTGGGAGAAAATGGTCCAGAGTGGGGAAAAACAGGGTCATCTGCTCCAGGTCAAAGTCCGTCTTGTCAGCAGGGAAAAGGATGGACAGATCTGGGGGGTGGACATTGTAAGTGAGTTTAAGACTGATGAAGCACAGCTCGTGTCCATCCCTGTGAAGGTTAATATGGAGAATGGCTCCATAAGAGTTGTGGTGGATAGTTGAGTGTGCCACGGTGAATGTGGGCTGGAAGAGTGGGCATGTGGGCGAGGGAGTGTGGGTGTTACAGGGGCTTGCAGGGTGACAGACCCAAAAAGTGAGCTGGGAAGAAGATAGTCCTGCAAATGTGTGACCTGCAAAGGAAGAAACAGCCTCAAAAGAAAGCAAAATGACCCATAAAGAGAGCGAGTGGGAGATGTGAAGCAGAAGAAATGTGGGATCCGGAGAGGAGAGATGAATATGCTGTAGCCAAGAAAGCTTCACATTATAAAGAGCAGGCGGGGTAATGGAGAGGATGGCATGGGGACTTCAAACACCAGCTGGGTGGCCCTGGCGCTCGCCGAAGTCATCTTCCCCAGCCCAGGAGCTGCTTGGGGACGTCGCGTGGCTCCCGCTGCTCCCGCCGGCGCAGCTGGATTGGGCGAGGAGGAGGGCTGGTCGCCTCCACAGGCAGCTGCGTGCAGATGTTTTCCAGTGGGGGAAGAGCAGCGAGGGCGTAGTTTGAAAGGAAACGGAAAAATTGTAGCGGGACCTGGAGAAAAACTGCTGCTGAAGGAGACCCAGCTCCCAGGGGCTGTCTGCAGCGATGCAGGGTGAAATCCCTTTTTTTTTTTTTTTGGCATCAAGGCCCTTCCTTCCACTCAATATGTTATTGAAACCGGATGTTTTTCACCCCAAACTGGCCCTGCTCGGGTGTGCTGGGTTCCCCAGCCACCCCGCATCCCTGCAGCCCTGGCCACAGCCAGGCTGGAAAATCTGTGAGGAGCTTTTTGGGGAGGGCTGGGTCCGCCACCCCTTCCTGATCCCCCCCCCCCTGCCCAGCTCCCCCGCAGGCCTCACGGGGGCCTAATATTTGTGCGTGTGTGTTTTAACACGGCATATGGTCTTCATTACACGCAGACTTCTCACTTCCATAATTATACCATGATGGGAGTTCCTGTCAAAGCCATAAAGCAAATTCTCTTCCCCCGCCCCGTCCCTCCGCCCCCACCAGCCCTCCCCATAAAACTCGAAGGGGTCTCCAGTTTGTGAGGAGAACCCCCCCCCCCCCCCCGCCGGCAGTCACATCGTTAACCCTTGACATCCTCTGCTTCAGCAGCAGTTGGAGGAACCCATTGGCACTTGCTTACCAGGCAAGGGGAAGGGGGTGTCCAGATTTTGGCTGAGTGAGAAGGAGCGTTAGGAGCCAGCGATGCCTAAACCATGCCGGGGAAGCCAGGAAGCAAGTGGCAGCCCAACCCAGTGCCCTCCTTGCCTGCTTTCTGGCCGTACATGAACGTGCCGAACACACACCCACCGCCGAAATACAAGCCCCTCTGGGTAGCGCATGGCAGCTGTTTAACAACGCGCTGCAACACTACCCTACAGTTTAGGACAGGAAATTAAGGCGGCTGTATCTGCAGGGGGAATTTAAGTACGTAGACTGCAATTACCTGTGCCGGAGTTTGGCCAGAGCCCCACTCCTCCGAGAGCTGCCGCGGGGCCGGACACCGATGGCCGGCGCTCAGGTGCTGCGGGGCCGTCACCGCTCCTGAGGCTGCAGGAGGCTCGCGGCTGCGTGGGTCATGCCCAAACCTTGGCTGGGGTGGCTGGAGGCAGGAAAACACGGAGAATTTATGCGCAAGTGCGAAATTCTGTTGTTTGGGTTTTGGTTTTTTTTTCCGGTGGGAGCTGCTGCATTGAGAGGCATTAAGAAGCTGCAAATTTAGGTGCCCTTTTGCTTGGTGATTGACTGGAAAATGGGCTTGGCTAGTCCCTGTTTGCACTAGGAATAGCGGATGCTGGAGGGGGCAACTTCTCCCAACCATGCCTTGCTGGTGCCTAAGCTGGGGTGCTGCTAAGAGGCAGAAAGGGACCCATCACCCCGGGGGCTGCTCTGGTGTTTGGGGGCCGTTGTGATGTCCCCGGTGGGTACAGGCGGACGGGCTGCGAAGGGCTTGTGCGGGCATCCAGGCAAGAGATGCTGCTCAGTGCCATGCTCGCCATGGCGGGAAAAAGCCGGTTTCCCACTAGGTGGTAGAGAAGAGCTTGGCTGAAAATCCTCCTGCTTCTCACAGCTGAGCACAGGGGGAGGGGGGTGGTGTCATATAAAACTAAAGACCTGTGGTTTAGCCGAGACTCCAGCAGAGCCAAATAAACCAGGGGTGCTGCTGCAGAGAGCTGGGGGAGAGGCAGGGAGCGGGCAGGGTGCTGAGCAGGGCACGGGTGCCAGCAGCCCAGCAAGTCCCGCTCACCGCCAGCCACCGCCCCTGCTGCACCACGCGCCCGCGGCACATCTGTTTTGACACCTGGGGGTGTTTTATGACCCTTTACTGGTTGGTTTTAGGAAATACGGTTTGAAATGGGCTGTATCTATTAAAAACGGGGAGGGGGAGAAAGCATTCATACTTATTGCAGGGGGTCCTAGCATTGCCACAGGCCATCAAGGAGCTGGTGAGCTTTGCCTGATGTCTGTGCTGCGCCTTTAGTGTTTTCTACTGATGTTTCACTCTCCTTTCTTCCCCTCCCACAAGTCAAACACATCTGCATTGGTAGAAATTTTAACCAGATGCATGTGAGTTATTCCAAGGTAGGATTCACACCCAGCCTGGATGGGGAGATGAGCAGGTTGGCAGGAGGAGCCCTGCCACCTCAAGAAGGTGACATTTCCCGTTGAGAGCTCCAGTGCTCCCAGTGACCTCCCAGGGCTGGGATTCACAGCTGCCCCAGGTGACTGGTGTGCCTGGGCTGCTTCCACGCGCCGTGGAAGAGAGAGGAGTGGCAGAGGCCTGAATAGGTCACACATGAAGACGGAATCAAACACACCCAGCTCCTGCCCGGCACGTCTTTATTCATCTGACTGTTTCTTAAAGATCTCTGATGGGGGAAATTCTGCAGCTGCCCCACAGTCTGCATCACCCTATAGTTAGAGAGATTTTCTTGTTGTGTAACCTGAACCTTTTTTGCTGCACTTGATGCCCCTGACTTCTTGTGCAATAAACCCCAGGCAGGAAAACAGTCTTTTTCCTTTTCGTTGTCGTTTATTGCATACCTAAAGCCCACTACCACACCTGCACTCAGAAATCAGTATTTCCTGATCTATCCTGTATCCCTTGCACTCAACCTCTGTGTGCCCTTCCCCATCACCCAAATCTTCCTTGAAGTTCAGGCTCAGTGGGGCTGGGGAAAGTGGGAGATGCAATCATGGGTCAGCACCTAGGACCCTCGACTTCTACTAGACCAAAGACCAGCTTGAATTTTCAGCCCCTGCTCGCTTTAGTTTGTGCTTGCCAGGCTTCTTTGCCTGGATTCAGAGCCGGAGCCCCAGCGAGAGGCTCAGGCGGGGACCAAGGCACCGGCCCCGGCAGCCTGCGCTCTCCCCTGCCTCTGGTGTATCACATTTCAGGTTAGGAATTTTTTGCACTATCTAAAATAATGGTTCAAAGGAGGAAAGGCGACAGGTGCTGGGGACTGGGGTATGTCAGGAGCCCATCACTCAAACGTCATGCCTGGATTTATTTTTGCACGCCTCTGTAATTCAGAGGAGGGTGGAGGTGCTGGCTCTGCTTCTTTGAATTATCTGAAGACTAAATGGCTGGGCTACATGTGATGGCATGAAAGCAGGGACTCCCTCAAGCTCCTCTGGGCAAACTGGATGAACAGGAACTATGCAGCTGAACAGTCAGGGCTGGTCTCGTCCTGGAGAGCTCATGATCCCAGCATTGGGCTGGAATGTATAATACTGGCTCAGAATCACAGAATCATGGAACGGTAGTGGTTGGAAGGGACCTTTGGAGATCTTCTAGTCCAATCCCCTGCCAAAGCAGGTTCACCTAGAGCAGGTTGAACAGGAACGCATCCAGATGGGTTTTGAATATCTCCAGAGAAGGAGACTCCACCACTTCTCTGGGCAGCCTGTTCCAGTGCTCTGTCACCCTCAAATTAAAGAAGTCTTTCCTTGCATTCAGGCAGAATTTCCTGTGTTCCAGTTTGTGCCTGTTGCCTCTTGTTCTGTCGCTGGCCACCACTGAAAAGAGTCTGGCCCCATCCTCTTGACACCCGCCCTTTAGACATTTATAACCATTGATGAGATCCTCTTTCAGTCTTCTCTTCTCCAGGCTAAACAGACCCAGGTCTTTCAGCCTTTTCTCATGAGAGATGCTCCAGTCCCTTGATCATCTCCATAGCCTCCACTGGACTCTCTTCAGTAGTTTCTTGTCTTTCTTGAACTGGGGAGCCCAGAACTGGACACAGCACTCCAGATGTGGCCTCACCAGGGCAGCCTACATTTCCCATAGAGTGAATTTCCTAAGCACGATAGCCTTGATGGGGATGGGTTATGACAAAGGTCTAACCCAGCCGAGAGGAAGTACCAGTGATGTGTTTGACTCTGAAGGTACCTGCAATTGCTTTGGAAGGTCCCTGCCGCCCTGAGGTGGTTGTTTCCATGATATGAGGAGTCAGAGGCAATGTGTCCTGCACTTAGATGTCCAGGATGAGTGATTAAATAAAAATAGCTTGGTCTTCCTCAGATAGGGTCATGGTAATTGTAGACATTTCCCAATAGATCCCAGGAGATGGTGGACTTGAATTTTGGTCTTTTTCTGTCAGTTGAAGGAGGCCTGAATACATAGCATTAACTTCCCAGAGAGAAAGGTCCCCTCTCACGAATATGCATCTCATGGGTCCAGAAGGAAAATAAACTTTGTGGTGCAGGAGGCTGCAGACTGAACTGGAGAGCGTTCAGCTCCCAGCTGGCTCCACATTTAAACAGCGTCTGTCTCGTGTGAAAAGGAAAGGTCCTGGAAGCCCCATCGTCCTGTGCTAAAATACGATACCACAGTCCCCATGTGGTGTGACCCTGGCCAACGCATACTGTGCCAAAACACACTGTTAGAGTGAGATTTCCTCCAGGAGAGGCAGAGCTACAAGCCTTCAGGTTTGAACGATGATAAAGTGAAAGGAAGGAGGGTTGCAAGCTTCAGGAGCAGAATTACATTGCAAAGAGGTCTCTAACCCTAACCCTGCATGAGGTTTGTGCCAAGGTTCTTCAGAAGTGCCGGGTGGATTTTGGGGCCTCAACGTGAGCTACCCTAAAGCCACAATAGAGCCAGGGAGGGGAGGGACAGCTTCAGCACCTGGTGGCTGAGCCCCTTCAGGCTATGCAGCTCCAGGCTTCGCGTTTGGGTCAAAGAGCAGGGAAGTCTGGGTCCGCCAGCCCCTGCCCACGAGGAGATCACTGAGTGGTTGGCAGTAAAGGCTCCTTGTGGGATTCAGTAGGTTTCACTTCTTCTTGACCGCAGTTTTCACAATAGTTTCCAAAGCCCCTATTCCTGTGAGTGTTCCTATGTGCCCACACACTGAGCAGTCCCCTCTGGAGCAAAGAGATGCATTTATTCTGCTTTAATTTTAACCTTCAAGTCTCCCTTGGACAGGAACAATATGGAATAAACAAAACTTGTGTCGAAACACACTCCTCCTCAGTGCTATATTGACCTTCTAACTTGTTTTTCCTCTGGAGAATCTTGACGCACTTTGTTCTTTAATGCATTAATTTTCACAACATCCCAGGAATGCCAGGAAATGCTGTTAATTCTCTCTCCATCTTGTTTTTATGGACAGGGAACTGAGGCACAGATCAGTTAAAAGTGGATTACCTGGGGTCAGGCAGCAAACCCATGGCAAGGCAAGACTGAGACCCTAGGTGTCATGCAGGCAGCTAAATGCCTTCCAAAGTGCTTGTTTTGTACCTCTTCTGAAGATCTAGAGACCAAGCAGAGAGGGGTGCGAGCCTGAGTGGAAAGGGCTTTGAAGCAGCGCAGTGTGTGTTGTTTTTCTTGTACAATTTCTCAGCGTGTGCTATGGAGATGGATTAGTCCCAGAGTTGACTGGAGTGGAAGGTTTGGGTTGGACTGTTGGTTTTTTTTTTCTACAAGAGAAAGTCTGAGGCTCCTAGTGGGCATCGTACACCTCCCAGCATGGAGGAAAGCCAATGCCCCCTGGAAATGGAAATCAGCAGTTGGGTAATTTAGGGGGTGTCCCTCTCCTCTTGGTATGTTACCAGCTAGAGCAGTGGTTTTAGGGAGATGGCTGCTTTATGACCTGAAGCAGTCAGGCAGACCTCCAAGCCCTGCCGCTCCACTCTGACACAGCAGGATGTCTCTTTTCCCTTTTTAATTTTTTGAAGTAAAGAGCTTTCCAGACAATTGTCCATGCTGGTGGGAAGTGGGTAAGGTGGGATCCTATATCATTGTGAGTGCTACCGGACCCCCCAAAAGGCCGAGATTTTGGAAAGAATCTGCACAGTCGGTCACTTCCCTGAACTATCTGTGCTTCATGAGCCTCCAGCTCATGAATCTTGGAAGGAAAGACCTTCTCATGAGATTTGTGGTGTGTCCAGTCCCAGCTAGAAATACCACAAGAAAAGCCTCTCTTGGGGAGATCCCAGCTCTAACCAGAAAATGCAGAGTGATGTGAGAGCGAGAAAAAATCCAGATGTGGCCACTATCTGCTTTATTTTTCTCTGGGAAACCGAGTTTTCCTTTGTGGAGTATAGTTTTGTCAAGCATCATTCTCAAGCATATCTAACCTTTGCATTTGCCAGCTCTAATTCAGTCAGACCCACGTATCAAAGCCGTGTGTACGTGTGTGTGTCTGCATGCCTGTGTGTATGGACACAGCTTCCAACAGATCACTTTCAGTTATTTTTCTGCTAACAGACTGAACAGAGCTGCTCACTCCCACATTCAGAGAGGGCTCTGGCCCAGACAGCTGCCTTGGGAGAAGCATTGGCTTTTCTCCTGTTGGGCCAGTGTTGCATTTTTGAATTACTTTAACAAGAAGCGCTTAAGCATTTGAGTTTTTCAAAGTGAAGCAATTCCTCCACCACCAAGCCATGTGCTGCCTTTGTTCTCTTGCACTGTTCAGGAGTTTTCTTTTCATTGTTACTTTGCTTAAAGTCCCAGGCCAACCTGGGAAACACACAGCTTAGTTTAATGCTGAGAAAGTACCTCCTTCCTTCTAAAAGAGTGTAGTTGCTGTGAGTGACAGGTACCCACGGGGTAGGAGATTTTTTTCTGGATTTTGGAGTGGTTGGCGGTGGACTTAGGCTCTGGAGGGGTATTTGCAGGGAAGGAAAACGTCCTGAACTTGCCAGGTAAGTGCAAGCCTGAAGATGAGTTTGGGAGGCATGTTGTGACCTCAGGTGATGTTGGTGCTTGCAGTGCTCCTGTGCCAGCTCTGCTTTTCTTGGCTGTTGGTCTGTCATATGACTATGATGTCCAGGCTTTTATGGTGCCAGGGAGCAGGAGGGCATCACACACATCGCCATGAGCAGCCAAATCTTTATTAAACCTGAAAAAATCATTAATCTCACCCAAATATTTGTTTATGTAGGGGGTAGATACCCTCAGGTTTTTGGCGGATCACACTTATAATTAAAACTAATAATAATAGGAATAACAAAGCGGAACTGCTGGCTATAACTTCCCCCACCCCTCACACACTTTTTTTGAGTGTGTCCAGTTGGCCTCAACCCAAAAGTTCTATTCCCCAGCAGAAACTTTCCAATGCTTATTCATCACATACAGTGTCGACAAGTGCGGCCAATTCTCTACTTACCAATGCACTAACGAACATCTGCTAGTGTTTCTTGCAAGTTCAAGGACTTGGGCAGGGAGTAGACTAGGGACTGAATTTCTCTGTGTGTCTGAATAAGGTTAAAAACGTATTTTACACCATGGTAGAGCCTTAGTCTGTGGTTCCTCATGCTTCTCAGATAATAGCTTCGAAAGCCCAAACTCTTTGGGTTACAGCTTGTTCTGGTAAATGGGGCTTTGAGTGAAGAAGTGAATGTGTCTTAACTATCAATCAGAAGAACAAGAGATGGGGATCATTTTTAATTTGTAAGTTAAACTATTCCAAGTAGGTAGCCTATGCTGTTGCTAGTCCTGGAGAGCTTGAAAGCTCTGGCTACCATGCAAGATCTTGCCTTGCTACTTCTTGCTAGTGGAAACATAAAAATTGCCCAAGAATGAATATGCAGTCAAACTAGCCGTTAGGTCCCACTACAAAGATCTCTGAAAAACAGCTGACTAATTCTCCAAAAGCTGTCAGTATTTATTCTGGAGACGCATCAAATAGTGAGATCTCCCCTGTACAGCAGTAATTGCTGTAGAGCTTTTGCAATGTCACTTTAGTCCTAGCATTGTTGTATTGCTGGATGTTACATACAGGGGGAAAATACAGCTTTGTTTTAACCCTTTGGATTAACAGTGGGTGAAAATGGGGGTGGCATTTAACTCAGTCTTCTAAAAAGTATTTTGTGTGTGTTTAATGATTTCTGTTTGTTTTCCTTTACACCAGCCTTTTAACTCCCTCATTCTGTGCCTTGTCACCCATTACTACTCAGCCTATTGTTTCCTGGTGTGAAGCTGGAATGTGAAAATGGCTGGAAATAAGGAATCCAGCTTAAAGGACCATGTGCTACCTGGTGGGTATTGCTCAGCCATGCAAGGAAACCTAACAGCTCTGAAAAATAAGAAAGATAGATACATGGGAAAGCTGATGCCTTTAACCACTGGGGCATCTCCTTTAGGAGGTCACTGTCAGCATTTTTCTTCAAGGCTGGAGCCATCTGTAGGTGGTTGGTTACAGGTGCCCGTGCACTGCAGGGCGGTGGTGTTGGTACGAACTGCTGTGCAGCACACAAATCATTTCTGATGAAAATTAAATACCCGAAAAAGAAATTCCACTACCAACGGTGTGAGCAAATCATGCACAAATGACTAATAAATAGCACCGCAATCTCTCCTTAGGCTGTGATTTATCTGTCTGGAGACTTATTAAAGAAATGTTCCTGCTGTTTGCACAATTTTTATCATGGTGCTGCCTTTTGATGCTCTCAAGCATCAGAAACCTCTTTCCCTACTCTGGCAGTCCCAGCAAAAGCCCCATGAGTCATCCCGCCGCTGTGCAACACCAGACACCCTGCCCTTGCTCTGCCCTGGCCTCACAGTGCTGCTCTTTGCTGTGGTGAGATGCCTTGGTCATGGTCTGTGCCAGTGAAAGAGTTCTCTATGCTCTGCCTCCTCCTGCTTTTCCATTTTCCAGGGTCGTTGCATCACTGCTGGGGGAGCAGGTTATATGAGTGTCCCCTCCTTCCCTCCAGGCAAAACCCACCCAAGTCTGTTCAGACCAGTAACATACTGAGCCTGAGTGGGTCAGGTTGTTTTGGGCAGAGCTGCGAGAGCAGTAGCTCCTGCTGGAGGGGTCAAAGTAGGAGCTGGGGACCATGAACCATTTCACCAACACCTGGTGTTGAAATGTGACTCCCTCTGTGTTCAGGGATTTAGTCCTGTGGTTTGAGAGGACCAGACCAACAGCCTCTGCTATCACATATTACCTCTTCCCGCTGGTGGTCATCCTGCTCCCCATCACCCTTCAAGCACCTCCTGGTACTGCTCATTCCTGGAGGCTACCACCCCATGGAGGCTTTGTTTGGGATTACCGTCTCTTTAGAGACATGTACTTTGGAGATCAGTGCCCTCGAGATGGTGGTGGCAATCACTGCTCCACACTGAGGCCAGGCACTGCCAGGTGTTGCATGCCACAGCCCCCAGCTCATCCCTGCTGCCATTCCGGGCATCTCCCCCACAACCCATGGGCTTTACTTGGATGTTTGCTCTGTTCTTCTCTCTGCACGTGTCTGGGTGAGAGGGCTGTCTGTGCTTTCACCAAGCAAGGAGGTGCCTCTAGTTTTGCTTATGACAGGTTGATCGATATAAACAAAATAGAAAAAAGTAAGAAGCTGACTGGTATGGCAGGAAACAAGTTATTTTAAAAATTAAAAGTATTCAGGCTTTCCTGTCCTCATCCTGGGAAGTTCCAGGGAGGCTTGTAACACTGGCCCCATCCCTCGCCTTGCCTGGAGCATTACTGGGATGCAGGCTGGCTGCTTTGGTACCCAAAGAAAACAAGCCAAGCATTTTCTCTGAAAATACCACATGTTTTCTTGCCACTTCACGTGTGTTTTGCATCCCAGCAGCCTGTGAGCAGGGCAGAGAAACGCAGCTATGATGGTGACAGCCGTCCCAGAGCAAAGAGAAGAGACAATCTTTTTTTTTTCTTCGCTCTTTCTTTCTTTTAGCTAAACACCTGCACTTTGCATGCCTGGCTTAACAGTCCAGCACGTTTGGGGTTGGCAATGCTTTGAGGATGTCTTGCTGCCATTATTGGACGACAGGACAATGGGACCCTGCTTGTCTCTTCAATGCATGAGATGTGACAGAAGAAGCTATAGCTGTTCTGACTCAGCTCTCAAGTGCGTCTGCCCTCAAAGCGTAGACACAGGCAACGCTGGATGATCAGGAGTTTGTGCTGCATCTTTTCTCAATGCTGTCCGGGGAAAAAAATCTTTAGCTGCCAATGAGGTTGATTTTCACTCTGACAGTAGTTCACCCTGGAAAATATATAGCGTTATGTGACATGTAAAATTGGGGTATGATGTAATTTAGAGGTTTCTGTCCTCTTTATGAGACACACATCCTACGCACATATCGCCCTTTTAATAAACAGTGGAGTATTTAGAAAATCTCAGTGCTCAGAGTAGGAAATGGGAGGGAGAGAAAGGGGTTTAGGGAGGTAGCAGTTTTCATCACCCTTTGCAGTAGTAGGACAGGGGATACTTGCACTTGCATCTCTCTTCCCTGATCCATCAGTCAGAAGTTCCTCCAGCCTTGAGCTCTCCTGCTCAGCCCCAGCTGAATGAGCAGGTCCAGCCGCCTATCATCCTCCTCTCTCCCCATGCCCTCTGGAGGCTGAAGGACCATCCCAGGAACCTGCCACGTCTGTAGGCTTCGCACCAGATGGTCCCAGATCTGCACACGGGAGCCACACTGCAGGTTGGTCTGACCGTAGACAGGTCTGCGGAGGATGAAGCCTTGGAAGAGCAACGCTTGGGAACAGACAGATCCAGCAGAAATAAGGTTTATTTCATGAAGGAATTGATGCTGAGGATGCTCTTAATTAAGCCAGCCAACTCTCTAGATAAATTGTATTTACTTGCCTTGTATCGCTTGCAAAGTCATGTTCATCTCTGTCAGGACATTCAGGAGTACCATCACCCTTCCAGCATCAACTGGGCAGGAGCCGGGGCTGTTGGAAACCATCATCTGGGCTGCGACCAGAGCTCTTGCTGCCCAGCCCGCGCTGTGGTCATCAGCTCCCAGTCCCTGTGGGGTCCTGCCCTGTGGCACCACACACACTCATATACAGACAAATGCATGTGGCTGAGAAAGGGTGAAGATTTCCTGCTTAATGTCTGCTGTCAGAAAATGCTGCTCTGCCAAAATTGAACTATCCCATGGGAGTGTGTCAATTCGGACAAACTTAAGTTTAGGAGAAAAAAAATCATAATAACTCATTTCAGTAAACTCACAGCAGTCAGCTGTCAGACTGGGACATTTCAGGTTTTCAGTCTGAAATGACTTCTCTTTGGCACCACTGTGTGTTAATGTATACCACAGTACAAATTCTTACATGAAATAATGCAAAATGAATTATGAAACAGAATAATACTCCACAAATCTGGACTGGAATAGAAATATGGAATACTCAAAATATGAAATATACACTAAAAATAAACATAATGGAATGGAAAGCCTATAAAAGAAATAATACAAAAATGTGAACAAGTGTTTCAATTGACCTGAAGCAAAGTGTTTCCAGAATACTGTTTTGTGAGAGAGTATTGGTGAACCCCATTTTTATCTTTCCTATTCAGGTTTAGTCTTGTCAGGATTCCTAGTTGGAGGGAAATACAGAACAATAGATGTATGAACACGTGTATAAACATACACAGATATAACTGCACACCCTTCTGTTCTGTCTTTCCTGCTTTTTCCCACAACGACTGGCCCATTTTGAAAATTGTTTTTATTTTTAATGACAGAACTACTCACAAAGCAATCAATTGACCGAGTCATTTATGAGAGTTTTTGGTCATACCACAGATGCTAAGGTGAGCTCTAAACAAGAGCAGGCAGCACAACATTTCCTAGTGTAGCCCATTATTCAGTGGGCTGTGGCTGAGTCCTGAATATGGAGTAAATCACTCTGCAGGCTGGGAAAGCTGCAAAAGCCCCACTCTTAGCTGGGTTTGTTTGAAATGTGTGTCTCCGTGCTACCCGTGAGCACCCACCCGCACTGGGATGCCCTGCGAGAGCTTCAAGTGCCCTTTTTTCCCTTCATGCCACAGCCAAGGCAACCACAGAAAGTGGTGGCACCCAATTCACAAAACCGACAGATAAAGCAAAGACATATGGAGCCTCTGGAGCCCATATTTTATCAAAATATCCTTCTCTCTGAAACTAAAGACCAGGGCAAAGAGAGCTCTGTCTTCCAAGGCTGCCTCTTCGACATTTGTCTTTGCTGGAGATGTGGAGGGTGTCTCCTGCTCATGTCTGGGCTGGGGGCTGGTCTGAATGCACAAGGGACATGGGGGTTTGAGCCAGTGGTCTGACACACCTCTCCTCTTTTTCTCCACAGCTCGGGATTGCATTATGCCCTGTCCACTGCAGGACACTGCCGTTTGCCTGGGTAGGTGGGGAAGGTTAACCTCTTTCCATTTTTTGCATCAAGGGGGCTTTTGTGATCCACGGTCCTTGTGGATGCTGGTGAATCCGACCTGCGTTGCAGGCATGAGCAGCAAATCCAGTACTGACGTCCCTGCGTATGGGAGCTCGGGCATCGCATGTGCGTGGAGGAGGTACGTGCAGCTGCTGAGCTTTTGCAACTTTTCTGCAAGGCTCAGGAGACACGGGATGCTTCTTTGTCGGCCTGAGAAGAGGAAACGTTACTTTACTGCAAACAAACAAAAGTAAGAGTGGCCAAAACCTGCATCCAGCAGTGACTCCCCTGCATTCCCACAGGTCAAGGGCAGGGTGTCTATTTGAAGGTGGATGTTTCCTAATGCGCGGTCGTTGGTAACCTAAAGCAGGTTTATGACAGAGCCAAGATCAGGCATTAATGCAATAGACTGGTAATTCAATCACTTTATAGAAGTTGATCTGTCCTTTTTATTACAATTATTGTCAGCCCGGGTGTTTCGTTCCATCACTGAAAATAAACATCATTTATCATACTTGTAAAGATTAGCCCCTGACAGCTCCAGCTCTGCTTTGCATAAATGTGTATTAATGTCGGCTCTGTCTGAAGTGGAGAGAGAAGTCTATATTTCACAAGAATGATTAGACAGTGTCACCACTGCTTTAAGTAATGTCTTATCATGACGGATAATCAAACTGTGAAAAAACAACAAAAAAAAGGCAATTTATTGCATATGCATTTTTTGCTTTATTGGGCTGAGAAATAGCAATAGTTTTGCTGCTGCAATACTGAGGTTCGTAATGTCCGGGCTGGTGATGCTTCTCTGGGTTTCAGGAGGTGTGCGGTGTCGCAGCTCGTTGGGAGAGCTGGGACTTCCACCTCTCTGCGAGGCTGCCTGAGCCTTCCCATTTGAAGACCCAGCAGTCTACAACTTTGCCAGACTTTTAACGGTCCGTGCCTCGGGCTGAATTTGATTTGGAAAGTTTCAGCTAAACCGATGCCGTCATTTCTGAGAGTGAGATTAAGGGAAAATATGATGCCCAGGCTAAACTATTCTTACAGACATTTTCCAGAGAAGGTCTAAGGCTCCTGGACCTTGAAGCAAGACCTCAACAGTTGGCATGTGGTTACCCTCAGGTCAGGGCTGTGCTTTTGCTGCTCACATCAAAATGCACCCACATTACTTGCAGGTAAAAAAAAATAAATCTCTGTTTGTCAGTGTGTATTTTAGGGGTGCTAGAGCTCAGCAGCCAAACTCTGCATCTCCATGAGCTCAGCAACTGTGCCAACCCCCACCCAACCTGGACTAAGCCTGCATCCCTGGGCTGCGGGGTTAAACACGACTTTTCTTGCAATTCTGCTGGTGACAGTGTGTTCGGGGGCTCAGTTGACAGCAGGAACTTTGTTCCAGGAGCTGTGTGTCCTTGCAGTCAGCATGGTCTGCCTGGTATCCAGAAGGATGAAGAATAACTAAGGACATGAGCTGAAGTCTTGCTCTTTGCCAGTTGAGCCAGGGCAATGCCAAGAACATTCCCTTGTTTGCTGGCCTGGGCGTTCACTGGGTTAGAAAGGCACATAGGCACTGATGTCCATCACTCACAGACTGCAAGTCAGCTACCTTCCATGGCACAGCGAAACAACGCTTCAACTTCCATGCAAGAGCGTCAGAGCTGAAGAAAAGTCCTTCTCATCAGTATCAGGTTTGGTATCAGGTCTAGTTTCACCGGTTTTAGAAACTGAGGAAATGAAACCAAACCCTGTGTGTGTTTTCAGGTGCTGTTTTTGGTGAGCTGGAGAAGTTCGAGTACTGCACTGAAAACTCTTGTGGTTTCTGGAAGTCGCATCTGGGTTTTGTGAAAGCTCAAGTAGAGGTGCTTGTGTGAGAGTGTCTGCTTTCATTGTTGCTGGTTTTAAAAAGTTTTTTCAATACTTATGCCTTGAGGGGAAAAAAAAAACACTCAGCAACTTGGAGGCATGGATCCTTAAAAGCAAATGTCAAATAAAACATTTGATTTATAATCTTATAATTTCTAAACCAGCCACCTTATTTTGGAAGACTTGTGATTGAGATCAGTGCTAATTGAAGATGATGCCTTAAAATTAGCCCACTGTGGACGTATCTCATTGAATCAGATCCTAAAGGAGCGATAATACATCAAATATCATACATGAAAATAAATAAACCTCTTGCCTGCGTAACTAACAGCTACGTCTGCTATTAAAACTAAAGCATTAAAAGCACTGGAACTATACTGAGTGCTTATATTGCTATTTTCTCCTTTTTTTTTTGACTGTCAGCCCCAGTTTATTCACTTTTAGGTTATAGTTTCCACCAGTTTCACCTCCTCTGCTCTGTTTTGGTGCTGGTGATGATGCACAAAACACTGTGGCGCAGCCTCCCCCTTGCCAAAGAATCTGAAACTGAAACTTCATTCTGGAATAAAACTGAAAAAAAACCCCAAAAAGCCAAGTGTCTGTCTCAAAGTAGTCCAGATGAAGGAGCCAGTTGTGGAGGGAAGGAGTGGGTGAGGATGGCACCAGGACCATCAGCCATAGAAGCAATGTTGATTTTAGCCAGTGGTATTAGCAACTGGCAGTTTTTGAAGTGCTAAAAGCTTTGGACACAGATTACCATGCGCATATTTCAATTTCCCTTAACTCCAGGGAGATTTCCTCTTAGAGTGCTCTCTCTGTCTCTCTTTTTTTTTTTTTTTTTTATTCAGCTAGATTGTGCTTGATGGGGACTGTTAACTGAATGCAGCATATTATATATTACTTCAATAAATCACCGACAGCCGAAGCATTCAATATCATGCAGAGCAGTAATCAGGGGAAGTCTTAATCACACTTTAAATGGTTTGGATTTATGCTCTGCTTTCCACAGGCTCCTGTCACTGCTGGAAAGGCGCGGAGGCACGGCTCCATGGTGGCCCGCCAGGACCTGGTCCAGCCCAGTGCCAGGGGCTGGGAGCACAGCCAGGGCACAGGGTTCGTGCCGGGGTGCAGAGCTCAGACCAAGGAGGATGAATCGCCACATCAGTGGCCATAGTTCCTGGAGCTATTTGTACCTATGCAATGGTCTTTTTAGATTGCCCGAGGATTTGAGGGTAAAAAGGCAGTGTAAACAGCTGCTCTTATTGCATTGATGTTGCACAGATGTGTGGCAAGCCCTGGCTTTGTTTTGACTGAAAAAATGTATTTTAACATAGAATTTTGTTTTTAAAGAAATCTTTAGATAAGAGAAAACCCAGCTGCTGTGATCCTTGCTTTTTGCTTCTCCGGCCCTTTATATTCAGTCCAGGAGATTAAAACCGCCTCCTGGATTTTTGTTGGGGAGCGAGAGAAGCAAAGAGGGAGGGCTGGCTTAAAAAAACCCAAACAAACCACAAAACCCCTAAATATAATTTTTAAACAAATTGATTTATGATTGATGATCTGACCCACCAAAACTTTCCGTGAAAGTAAAACTTTCCAGCTGGGGGCCGTGGGCGCGAGGTGTGTGTGGCTCTCAGGGAGGTGGGTGCCAAGTGTCAGCCCACCGGCAGCCGTCAGCAGAGAATGGGAACCTTCCTCCCTAGCACCGAAATGCCCCCGACCTTCACCTTCCCCTTGCAACGATATGCAGATGTGCATGATGTCATCTCTCCCAGCCATGGGGAGAAAAAGAGGAGAAATCACAGCAGAAAACAATAGCCTTTTCTAGGGGGAAGTTCATAATTTTTGTTAACTCCACGCCCCAGAGCGCGGCAGTGCCCACAAGCGTGGCCACTGCCACTGGGCATCGCTGCTCGCTGGGGATGTTTGGCGGGCCGGCAGGGAAGTTAACGGGCTTGTTAAGTGCATCTGGCTGGGAGAGCCCTGCGCAGGCTGCGGCTGGCTTTTCCAGCTCAGAAATACTTTGCGGGCCCCTTCAGCTGGAGAGCACGAGCCTTCCCGCCCTGCATTAAAAGTAGTCACACTGCCTGCGCCATAAATTACTGCTCTTGCAGTGGAAATTTGAACAAGACCCAAGCGGAGCTAAGACGCAGCAGCTGAGAAGGTTAAACAATAGTCCTACACAGAGGAAACTCTCCCACAATGGTGGATTTAAGTTCCAAGGAGCTTTGGTATCTCACTGTTGGGTTCGTCCCCTCCACCCCCTGTTTTGTTTTTCATTCAATTCCATGTTGTTCATGTCTCTTAATAGGGCATCTTTCATTATCATTATCCCTAATAGTGGTTTATTGTATTAGTTACAGTTAATTTAAATGTTACCGAAGCATTGAAAACAGATTGCAGATGTTTTGAAACAGATGTTATTTTAATGTTAAAACAAAATCATGAATATTTATGGGTCATTATTGCCTGGGTTGAATTAGACTCTTTAAATAGTAATGTATGGGCTTAACATCTTTTGAAGGAAACGCTCCAAAAAAGGTGAATGGAAAAACACTGTCATATAAAGATGTGTAAATCATTTCTTCTGGCAATACTGAGTTTTCCTTTATGAACAGTCAGAATTAATTACTGTTATATTACAAAACCAGGTACTGTTCTTGTCCTATAACTGAAGTTAACCTAAGACAAAATTTTTAGCTCAGAAACACCTTTCCATGTCTCAGTTTCCTAGAGAAGGGGCCCACCAGCTCCCTGCAAGGAGGCCTAAAGCCGTCAGAATATTTTGAGGTGGAGTCATCAGCATGAAAGCAAAATAAGGTGAAGATGATGCAAACGCACAACTCACTTGGTGTCAGTCTTCCCTACAGAAACACAAAGAGGGTTTGTTAATGCCATATTTGGGCTGTCTCTGTTCGAGTCATATTTCTTTCTTTATGGAGATGAAGTTAGTCTTTAAGGCATCAGCTAAAAATGGCCTTTCATTCATTACAAAGTTATTTAGTTACGGGTAGGTAACTCTAAATGACATTTCTACATCTTGCATTTTATTAGTTGATCCTAGCTGTGAAATGACATGGACAGATCAGCAGCTTATGGCAGAGGACTTCAGTGCGTTTTGGCCAATTTTGCATGGGGTCCAACTTTCTGGAGTTGCAAACTTGCCTCTGAGATGATGAGCTTGTGCACCTCTCTCTGGGAGAACTTGGGGCGGGGAGGGGTGGTGAAAAAAGAAAGTAAGAAAAGATGGTGAAAAAATTAAAAATAAGATGACTGTAATCACAGGGGTGATACCCTGCTTCCCAAAGGGACAAGCAAGCCCTTCTGCTGCCTTAGACAAGTTGTGTCTTTATCTTGAAGCGGAACAGCCCGACCATCGGCTCATCAGCACTGACTCTGGGGATGATGCTGGGACAGAAAGGCTGGTGGCAAGGGGACAGGCTACCATGCAGCCACCACCCATCTTACTGTGCTTTGCTTGTGTCCATGAGGACGATGTGCTCTAATCTGCAGCACTGATCCTCCCCCCTCTGATTTACTAATTTGGAAGAAAGCCTGAGTCCGCCTGAAGCTGGCAGAACTCCTTGCCTACAGGCACAAAACCCCAAAGCAGATGGGCACACATTTCAGCTAACCACAGTGGCAGTTGTTGAGCATTAGGGTCTGTAATCACAGCCAGGAACATCCGAACAGCCGCCTTCGCTTCTCCCTTGGCCGAGGAGAGCAAACACCACGCATACTGCTTGGGCTGATGTCGCTTACTGCTGCCACAGTGCACAGCAGGGCTTTGCCCCAAGGACTCCAGGCCTGCATTGTCAGGAAAGGACAGCAGTAGTGTACAAGCCTTTCCAGCTTCCACAGTGTGATCAAGGCATTGGGGTCACAGGAAAAGCACTAAAACAGTGCACACTACATTTTGCTACTGAACCAGGCGGTGGCATATAGCAGTCATGGCCGCTGGGTTACTGTGCAGGCTGAGGGATGGCCAGGCTGCAGGGCTTGGCTGCATTGAGGTCTGTGGAGCTCTACCAATTGACTGCATTGAGGCACCTGGATACAGAGCCCTTGCACCAAGGTTTAAGAAAATGTTAGAATTTGTTTTGATTGCCAGAAATTGGCAAAGAAAGTTTTCTACTGTGATCTCATCTCTTGATTTTAAAAGCCATCCTGAGAAGTGACATACATCCAAGGGAAGAGATGTTCCGTCAACAGCTTAGACTGGAACTTCCACTGCTTTCATGTCCTGAGGATCACGGAAAGCCTGGTACAGCACATTACATTCAATAGGCTGCCAGAAAGAGAGTTCATTTAGTTTGATGACAGATTAATACTGATTCACAAATTAATTTTGTCTCTTTGTATATCAAGGGTGTCCGCAACTTATTTAATTTGTAATAAATATAATTATAGAAATGAATGAGCTATCAAGATTTTTAAAGTATGATCCATCAATGTTGGCATGACTTGTAATCCTGGTCATTATAAATAAAATGGGTCTTTTGCAATATGGAATGCAATTTTCCCTGTAGTTTGTCTCATTATTTTCTGACATGTGGGTTAATATTAAATTACAATGCCTTAATTTTCAAATCAGGGCTCAATTTGTAAATAAGAGGTTAATAAATAACCTTTCCAGCTGGAGGCCTTATTGTAACTTCATTAAAATAAACTTTTAAATGAGATATTTCCCTCTTGGTTGAAACAATGATGGTACCAGCATTGTCGCATCCTGTACATTGCAAAACAAAAAAAGAATCTCACATGGCTGCCAGAAAACCCTATCCAAACAAACAGTCATTGTGCCTCCAATATTTTCATATGGTCTTTTTAGATGTCTGCCATAACTGGGTTATACCCTGACTTGCTCCATCTTCTGCTTCCTGACACACAGAGCGCATACTGAGCTGTCCTTCATTGTACGTCACCTTGAGCACACTGTGAAGGCTGCAGGTGGTTGGAGCTTGCTGTCATGTATTTTGCTGTATGACTTAGTGGTCTTTCATTTTTTCCATCCTACCTGGGTGATACGGCTTGCCATTTCTGAGGCACTAAGCTCAGACCTGCTCCTGCTTCTTTGTCTACTTTCTGCTATGCTTTGATGCTCATGATTGTGTCTCCCACCACGACTTTCAGTCAAAGAATAAAAGACTTTTCTCAATAGATGCCACATTGTTCTTCACAGAAATTTCATGTCCTGAGCTGTAGAGCTGGATTTCCTCAGTCTGGACAGGTGGAAGGAAAGCTCTGACTTCTCCACTGAAGGCACCTCTGACTGGTGTTGTTGGGGCCCTGAACCTAAAAACCAACCTAAGTTGGTTTGGGCTTTTCCCATTGCTGGTTGACCAGCTTGGATAAAGTCTATCTCCCTTGTAGCTGAAAGGAAAGCAATATTTTGTGCAATTTTGTAAAAAGCCCACAACCCTAACCAACAACCCCAAGATACAGTAGGAAATCTCAAAAAACCCCAACCCACTCTTCAATGAAGCAGTAGGTTGCTCTATGAGACAAAAGTGCAAATAAGGCAGCTGATAAAAGAAAACGGGTCACTTGAAACAGCAAGTTTTCAGGCTTGAGCACTGGAGAAACTATTTTCAAAAGAGACCAGCGTGCTCACGTCGCTTTGACCAGATCAGCCCCACATCTTTCAGCATTGTTCTGCAATGAGCAGCCTCCTTCCTGCCTTGCATCCAAGAGTTGCAAATAGCGGCAGCGACTGCCCCACTGGGACAGTGAGCACAGCCTGTGCCACTGGCAGTGACACTGGTCCAGGGCAAGTTTCCTTTAGAAAGTGGCATGCCCTGCCCAGAGGAAACACCCCAAAGCCCCAGGAACATGGGGCAATTGTGACCAGAGGGGGCCCATGTTTTGTGTCTCCGCTCACAATGCTGGACCAGCATCTCCATGCCTTCCCATCCCTGCTGCTTGTCTACAGGAGCATTTTGGTTCTTATACTGCTGGCCACCCCTAAGTAAAGCACAACACAGCCTCATCTTGCAGCTCTACTAAGCTGCTACATGCATCTGCCTCCAGCAAAAATCCCTCTGAGGATTAGCTAAATCCTTGAGGTCAGCGAGATATTTCTTGGCCAAGGTTTCAGCCTTTGGACTACTTTTGCCCATGAGTGCCATCTCTCCGTGCTTCCTTTAGCTGTGAGCAATGGTAGACTCACAATTTGGTGTCTTAAGAAAAAACAAACAACCGTCACCAAAAGAAACATACAGCTCAGGCCCAGCCTCAAGACCTTTTCTGGCTTAGTCGTATGGGCTGGATGTAAGAAATGCTCCTAGCTGACATAGTGTGGTGACAAAATGCCTGGATAGGGTCTGGTTTTGCTGACAGGAGAGAAGTTTTTTCAGATTGAAGGGATGCAGCAGCATGAGGAGCAGAGCATGAAAGATACAGGGAGAGTGAGCAGCAGCCCTCGGCAGAGGAAAGGTAGCTACAAAGCGCAGGAGCAGATCGACCTGTCACTGGTCACCCTACAGAAGATGGCAAGGGATGACAGCTTGCCAAGGGAGTGGGGACCTCAGGGTAATGGTCCCATTGGCAGAGTGTCTCAGCAGTTGGACGTCTACTCCCATCCTTGTACTTACCTTCCTCCTTCATAACACTGTTAAAATATGGGCTTTCCACATTTCACCAATTTTCCTGTTCTTCACACAGCCAAAGCACTCTCCTTGGGTCCTCACATGTGACAGGATGGTCTTGTGGTAACGTAGCTAACAAGACAAATTATGATGCCTTATTTGCGCTATTCATGCTAGAGGAGAACCTTCTTCTTTGTTTTTTTGGCATGATACCCAGTTTGGTTCATTTGAGGATTTTTGTTTTCTAATTTGAGTCATTTTCATTGAATATCATAGAGAGCACTGATGCATGTACACAAAAGCAAGTTTAAAAATGCAATGCCCTCATGGTTCTGCAGTTATTTTTACTCAAGAAACGGTAATGTCTTTTTTTTAGTAGTAGTAAAGGTGTTTGAAATATCTTAAAATAAATAAACCTCCCCCCCTCCGTCTATGGGATTTATTCTGAAGGGAGAAAAGACCCCCTTTGTTCACCAGTTGTGCTCCCAAATGAACCATTTCTGAGCCCTGCTGAATCTGCTGAAACATCTGTGGACCAGCGCTTTGCCTGAAGCACCTTGTGTCAGCACTGAAATGAGGGCTGGGAAAGATGTTTTACCTTAGCCAATCTAATTGCAACACAGTACAGTCCTTTGTGTGTTAGTCGGGATAATTTTAAACACTAACAATGTGGATTTTCCTGTTATAAGGAGAGATTATGCTAATCTAAAAGGCCATCAGCCCCTGACTTTATTTTACACCTTCATCTTTTGTGAGATCTGCTCAATCCCAACTTCTCACCAGTGGAAGAAATTCATAGGAAGAGTAGGGATGGAAAACAGGTCCTTGTGGGTCCCTTGGAGAGATGACTTTTTCTGGTACTGATTCACCCATGATGAAGCTGGCCCAGCTCTCTGCATACTAAATATTTTTTTTTTATATGTAAATGACAGTTAAAGCATTAATGAAAAGATGTACTGATAATATTTTAGCTGAAAATCCTTTTGATGTCACTTTTACAGGACTACTTGGGAAGTCATGTCTCAGCCCCATGCTCTTCTAAATTCGAAGTTTAGATTTGAAAGGCTTTTAGGCTAAACTTGTTAATGCACTAGTAGTATGTTTTAAATTTTGGGAAGGCTTTTTGAATGGGATCAGATTTTAAATTTCCCTTCTAATTTGGGCAATTACAGGCCATTTTTTGGAAGCACTCAGTGGCCAAAAAGCTGGCTTTGGTCTCCAAGAAAAACCTTCTCAACTACTTTGGTGCCACTGGTGTTTTCAACACTTAGACCACTGCCGATCTGTTCAAAATGTTCCCACTTACTTCCAGTTAGTGATGGAAATGCTGGGTTCTATTTTTTTTTTCCAATTAAGTAGAAACCTTCACCTGGCTCAGCCCCAGTTTCTATTCCCTGAAAACATTTTTCATATTCACTGACAAATCTCCTGACATTGCTAAGACAAGCGATCGTTTCCTGAGAGCTCCTCAAGCAAGGTGAGACCTGTTCAGTTCTTGGATGGCTGCTAACGAGGGAAATTCACTGGCCTGCAGGAAGCGATTAGGATCACCATTTGGAGCACCCTCCTCAGTCAGTGCTGGTGTTACAGGGGTGCAGCCTCTTGGACTGCAGAGCAAAACCCGTTTTCTCACCCCTCCTTAAGATCTCCCAGATATGGTAACGCCGCCCACTTTCAGTGTGCCTGGAGTGATGTTTAATCCTCTGTGCATTTCATGTAGCGCTATCGAATTTCACTTATCGTCATTATTGATGAGTGACACAGAGGTTAAGTGATTCGCATCAAGACATTTCGCTAAAAAAAAAAAAGAAAAAAATTAATACATCACTTTTCAGTCAGTTGAGGCACTTTGCTCAGATGCCAGTCAGGTGGGTAAGCACAGCAGGCAGGTACCTTCTCTGAGGGCTGCTTTGCCAGCTGGGAAATGGGGCCAATAAAGCCACCTGGAGATTACCAGGTTCTTGCTATACAATAACAGTGGGCAGAAAGGGAGAAGCACGTTTGTTTCCTGCAGCTTGGCTGAGCCGCAGAGGCTGGGAGCGCCTTTGCTCTGAGGTCTGCAGCCAAGGGCAGGATGCTGGTGTTGCCAAAAGGTGGGGCAGCCCACCTACAGACTCCAGGCCTGGGGCTGCTTCACCTTTCCAAGCTTGATGCGAATCAGTCCCAGCTGTGTTCCTTGGTCACCGTCACTGCTGTGATCATTTCCACCCGAGCAGGTGGCTGAAGCCCTCCAAGCGCTGTATGGCTGCTGTGCCACTGGTCACACTACCTTTTCAGGTGACGGCTGCTTTTGGCATGCAATGAGCAGTGGGCAAAAGTGGTAACAGAACTAAAAATGGTGCTTTTGTTCCCAAAAGCCTTTATATGAAGTTCTACAGATCTAAACTCTTCAAAAATAGATCTCTCTCATACCTACATCAGCATCACTTCTTTGTTTTGCTTTCGTCATGGCCAGTAACTCCTCACAGCCCCTGAAATTTTGCAGGTGGGAGACACACTGGGAAACACAATGCCATGAAGAAAATTAGCCCTGCTTTGACCAGAGTATCGCTTCCTTCCCCGCTGCTCTCCTCATTTCATTTGATCTGTTTTAACCACCAGCACTGCACTGTAGCAGAAACCTTGATTCTTTGGCCAAAATCCAGCTGTGAAATGTGTGCTCTTCTTCTGCATGATTCCCTCTGCAGGTGTCAGGAAAGCTGTGCCTCATGCTCCCGAGTCAAAAAATGCAACTGTCTGTCTCTCAAACCCTGGCAGAGGGGATGTTTATATGGGCAGAGTACTCTGGGGTCCTTCCCACAGAGAAACAGAAAAGGCAGGGAGAGAGGGGGCATTTTTTGAAGGTTGTCTTTAACTGTAGACTTTCTGTATAGTGACTGGAGGGAGAAAGGGAGAGAGACTCCTTCAGAAGGCATTCAGAACACCAGACCAAGCTTCTGCTTTGTGTCCTTCTTTAAACATACTTTCTCTATGGAGACGAGCCTGGGCTGTACTTAACAGTAAGATTAGCCAGAGCAACCTAGACCAAAGATTTATGTAGCCCTATGCCCTGTTTTGTGGTGCAAAAGCTGCTTTTTGGTGTGTGTTGCCATGCCTGCTGCTTCTTGCTTATACCACCCTACAAATGATGGTAAAGGTACGATGGCAAAATAGCCTCTGATGGACAGAGGAAGCAGCCCCAGAGTTTGCTGTTCGGTAAGCCATTGATACTCAGAGAGAGATACTTCCAGCAAGTGCACTGTAGTTGAGGGCAGCAGCTCTTTCAAAGCTGACAGCAGGCAGGCCACCATGCCCCCTATGTGGCCAGTGTGGGGAAAATGGAAACAGGGAGAAGGAACCTGTGCAATTAATTAGATGTGCTAGTGCCATTGGAGGAAACTCCAGTAGTCACAAACCTTCAGCATGTGTGAAAGCATCACTTTGGGTTTTTTTAATTTTAATTTTATTTTTACAGCAAACATATTTAATATAGCCATTTCAAGTTTTACATGAAGCATAAATCAAGGAGAAATAAGTATATCGGCCACAACATAGGTTGTTTTGTAGCTTCTAAATTTCTTAAGTGTTAGGTCATTTTACTTACAAGTTAAATAGCTGTCTGCAAGAGGCCTTGGTAGGTCATAAATTGTCTTTCCAATAATATAAAACACACCATTTATTTACAACACGTATGCTCTTCCAAGTAGATCCAACAGCTCATAAAGAACAAGAGCTCCTATGTCATCCCTACTGAGACCACTGTAATAAAGAGCCGTTGGAATGACTCTGTACTCAGTAAGTGCAATCAGATCCAGCAACAGTAGCTTTTATGGGCTTTTTTCTCCCCTCCAGGAAAACCTGAGATATTAGTGCAATATTAAAGAGCTGTGATGGTTTTACCCGGAGTGGGATCTTACTCCTCCTTTGCCCCCACTGGTTTTGAGGGTGGAGTGAGGTAACACTCACCAAAGAAGGTCAGAATCAGCCCTGTTAGGATGGTTCATTTTCCTAAGGGATATGATTGATTAAAAAGAAGGTTAATTGAATATTATGAAGCTGCCACAGTAGTGTAAACTCCAAGCTCTGGCTGATAAACAACATTTGTTGCAGAAGGGTTATTACCTGCTTAGAATTGGAGCAATGAGCCTTTCGATCCCTGTTTATTCCAGGATGGCTGAGCAGTAAAAATGCACGTGCTGGTACATGACCTCGGGTGGGCTCCTAGGAAATGTTAGCCCAGTTTAAGTAATAAATATGTTCTTACACAGGCAGAGGCCTGCCCTGATCGAACTCTAAAGTGAAATACCAGCTAAAAGCAGTATTTGATCTAGATTAGAAACCCACTTTAAGTGTTTGAAGTAGAAAAGCAGTAGGAGCTGATCTGAGTCTCCAAAGCCTTTTGTCAATATAAAAGCTCTGAACAATTTCCTTTTACTAATATTACTGCATTTTTTAAAATGTGATTTCTGTAGTTCTTGGACAGTACAGAGGGGTGTGATATTTATCCAATGGATTTGCAGACTAACAGGATCATTAACACATTAATCAACATCTTGTTCACTGGCTCAACCTCAGACTGTGCTGACAGGAACTAGATCGGTGCAAGAGAATCATAGGAGCATAGGATTCATTTCACCCTACTGGGGAAGGGATCCAATCTAAGCTGTCTACATGGCGTCTCTCTGTAATCAATGAAGAGAGTGATAGATGTCTTCCAGATGAAAATCTACCCTATCCTATGTATCTAAACCAGCAAAGATTAATTCTCACTTGGGATATGCCAATCTCTTGCCACAGACTATGAGGGAACCCAGATTGCAGGGTGAGGATTTGTCCCAAACTTACCTGATTCTACCCATCAGCTCAGCAGGGATCCTGCACGGAGGAAAATGAGGCCATTCCCTTTGGTTGCTTCTGCATGAAACTGCTTGTTCATTTGCACCAAGTGCCATGGCTGATTCACTAGCCAACTGCTTTTCTCAATAGCTTATTTCATTCCAAACTCATCATGGTGCCCATAAGGATCACCTGTGAACAGCTTCCCCACTCTCCCTTAAAGCTCTAGCCCTGCCCACACCAACTGACCTCTACGAAATCAAGTTGAAAATCTTGAGCAGCTGAGCTAACTCTTGCTGCAGTCAAGTGAAATCTTTCTCATCCATGGACTAGACCATCTTCTAACTGGATCACAACCGACGTGTCTGTTGCTCACCATATCGTTGCTTCCCATCACATACATAGCAGACAGATTAATTTCTCCTTTCTTCAAACTCAATATTCAACTAGTTGCTGTCTTGGCCCATCACAGCTCTGCTGATCTGACTCCTTTTGGACACTGACAAAGGTGGTCAACAAGCCGTTTTGCCATGAATCTTCTGGTTGCCAAGTTCTCCAGCCCTTGCTTTGAGTCCTCCTCCTGTGCTGTCCCTGCTGCACTGTTTTCCTCCTTCAAATCAGCTCTGCCAACAGGCTAGTGAAAGCCACCTAGGCAGCACGGCTGCGCTTGCAGCAGCACCCTGGCTTCACTGTCTCTCTTTCTGCCACCTCCATCCCATTGTTGACTGGAAGTTCTTCAAGGCAAGGCCACTGCACATCCAGCAGTGACTCACACACCAGGCCCATCCAGCTGTTCCTAAGCACTGCCAGGGTCCAATCGACTGTGTTGATGAGGCAATGACAAACCAAGACCAACCACCATTACCAATAAAAAGCATTAACAACAGGCACAAGGAATTATGAAAAAAAAATTACTTTTAATGTACAAAAGGTTTATATACAGGTTCAGCATGTTACCTCCGTTCTTATGATGTAGAAAACAGCTAAAAATGTTCTTAAGATATAAATTTGACAGAACAATTCACCTACAGTACTTTTAGTAATGAATGTCTTCTATACATAATATATACAGTGCTGGAATGGTTATTATAATACTTTTTCAGTAAATGAAGGAAGACCACCACTGGAAAGTCTGAGAAATCTCAAGTCATTGGAGATTTGGTTTTGCTTTTGTATTTGATCTTTTGCTAATGAAATATCTGTGAAGAGGGACTCAGTAGCCATCGTTGCCCTATGCAGGTGTTGAAAGAATCAGATTAGCAGTTGAAGGACGCACGAAAGCCTGATCCATCTCTGCACAAGGGATGCCCAGTTGTACTCCAAGCATCCAGGACAACATACAATGTCCTAAAATATGTACTGCCCTCTTTTCATAAATGCAAAGGCAAGGGCAAGGTCAGTAACTGCAGGAGAATATATACAGTGGACTATAAAACGATCCCTTTAAACACAACTTTCACAGGAGACAGAGATAAACAGCCAGGCACCTTGCTTTGCTTTCCTGTCCTTGTGCACCCTAAACATCAGCAGGAGTCACGGGGGCCTCGAGGGGTGAAGAGTGTCCTCTGCACACCCTCTGCATTTGGGATGAGGACGGATGAGATTGCAGAATGCTGAGTAGCACCTCCCTGCACCAGCCGTACCCAGGGCTACCCAGCAGCAGGGCTGTCCCAACCCACCACTGCCGAGCATGGCTGCTGGCGTATCTGATATCACAAGGTTTGCCTGAAGGTAACACGTGGCATTTTCATGCCAGCCCCTGGTCATGCCGGGAACAGAGCGCCTGACATCTGTTTGTGCAAAAGGAACACAGGGACACCAGAAAGCACCTTTATAGAGCTGCCCCTGTCCTGTGCAGGGGACGGAGTTGGACACAAGTGAGAACATCACATCAATATGAGGGGGACAAGGGAGATGGGAAGGAGAGAGCGAAGCTCTGCAGATGCTTATCTGGTCAAACTGTGAGAACCTGGGGGAATGTCACACTTGTCCCTTGCTCTTTGACATACTGGGTACAAAGTATATGATGCTATGGGAGCAGGATGAGGAGAGTTGTCCTTAACCAACACAGTCAGAAATTAAGCAAGGCGTCCTGCCCAAGTACAGGCACCCCACTGCTTCTACCCTATTGTCTAACGATGGTGAAAATAAATAATGCAACTAAGATCGACTTCAGTGCCAGGTAGGACCGGTCTGGAAACAGCTGGTCGTTATTACAAGCAGTTATATTTTGGTGGAGGATTTGGCTTTGGGAGGCTCTGCTCCTCCCATCTCTTCCCCAAGGATGTTTCCAAGAGATTCTCACTGACCGAGCTACTATTTTGACTCAAATACCTGTTTTGAGACTATCCAGATATTTGCCGATGCTATAGACTGCAGGTGCAGCGCTGAACAAAACCAGGCCAGGTACAAGGAGTAGCTGTATACTGTAGCACAAAGCATAGCCAAACTGACGCCCCGGGTTGTCCCTGGTATATTTTTTGGATACAGCAGCTCTTTTCATGCCAACTAAAACTGAGGGACACGTTAATGCAGCACTGGGTACATGCCAACGAGCCTCCTGGCAGGGTGTTGCTCACGCTTGGCCTCGCATCAGTGCAGCCACAAGCCTGTTGTGTGCATGGAGCCCAGGCAGAGCCCTGCATGGAGTATATTACACAGATGAACCCTGGCCAGATAAACCAGCTCCCACAACGCTGCCACAGTGCAGATCGGGCTGAAACGATCATAAAACTCTTTCCATCACCGCCACTTTTGTATGTGAGCACCTTAGCATGGAAAACCCAACAGAAAGAGAAGCCGTTGCAAAGCCGCACAGGGATATGGTAATGTGCGCTTCAGAAACCTGACATTAAAGATGCATGCGGGGCTCCCGCAGAAAGTCAGTGCGCTCAGAGGGCGCAAAGTTATGCCTGTGTGTCAGTCTGCACGCCGGAGCCTTCCTGCCACGGGGGATTATTTCCCAGTGATTGCTGTTCCCAGGCCTCTGCTCCACTCTGCACATGATATAAACCACGTTGTAAACACATCTGATCAAAGTGTGCATTCACCTTTTATGTGTCTCATCAATGTGTCTTTCCAATGTTTTCTCAGAAACACCACTATGTTTTTATAAATGTACATTTCATATACGCTTCTGGCAATACACTATATTTGATTTTTAAAGGAAGAGAGGCCTTGGCTACTTAACACGAAAGCACGGTAAGGCACTTTGCTGAGAAGCCATTTGGAATCAACGCTCTTTGCAAGGTACAAAGGTATTTACGGTATAAAACAATACTGCTGGCAGAGGGCTTGTTTGGAGACGTAACTAAACCCTACTCTCATCAGAGCAGAATAGATAGTATGGCTTTTATTCTGATCAAAACCGCATCCTCCCATTTCTTTCTGGGGCAAGTCAAAAATGGAATTTTTTGTGAACGTTACTAAGGGAAAATGATGGGGAGTGCTATTTACAGGGCTGCCAGGAAGGGAGGGTTTCATCTCTAACCACGCTCATGCAGTCTCCGAGCTTGGTGGTGATATCGTTCAGTGCTCTGGGAAACCACGCCAAAAAAATAGCACTACAGGTGCACCCTTGCGGTGCTGAACTGCCTGGATATAGTTTATATAATTCTGTACAGAAACTTTTTTTAAATTTTCATTTTGGATCCCTTTAATGTATTTAATACTTATAAAAAAAAATCTACTCTATTGAAACAGACTATTTTTGAAAAGCACATTCATAAAACTGCTTCACACACAGCCCCTTGGATAGCGCTAAGGCCTTGTGCTTTACTGTTATGACATCATGTTTAGAAATTTACTCTCTTCCGCCAGCGTGGTTAGCATGGAACTCATATCGCCTATTGCCATATTGCTTATTCCCGCGGGTATGGTGGGCAGTGTCAGAGAGTTTCGTGGAGTCGTCAGGCGAGAGGAATTCTGGGAGAGGTTCTGCAGGATGCTGGGGCTCAGGGTTCCTGACATCAGGCTCGAATGGTCCCCATCGTCCATGATGGCATCAAAATCTATCTGGGGCGGCTCAAGACCTTGCGAGTCCACCGTGCTGGACACCTGGTTCGCGCCTGGGGAAGGCAGAGCGGCTGGCTTGCTGTTCAGCGCGCACTGCTGCTGTCTGACCCGGCAGTCCGCGTGATTATCAAAGCTGCTGTTCTGTTCGTACATGTGGATTTGACCATAATAGTACATCAAATTGTTTTCCCTCGTGCCATCTGCACACTGTTGGGCTGGTGCCGGCAACATGTCGTTGGTTCTTTTATGAGTGGCCTCTACTGCCTCCTGGCCCGGGCTGATGGTGTTTGTTGGGTGGGGAGTTCTCATGTAGCCCAGCTGCTGGACGGTGCGGAGGCCTCGGGGTCTGCTGGCTGGGCTCGGCTCAGGTGGAGGACGAGGCTGGACCATGCCAGGTGGATATGACTGCGCAGCTGAGCCCATCATGCTCTGCTGAGGCTCAAAGCTGGGCTGGTTCGAGGTCATGATGGGCTGATGAAAGGCCTCCTGAGCCATGGGGAAGTTCAGATGGGTCGGCTGAGATGAGTAGTTCTGCTGACTTGGTTCATGCATGACCTGGCCCAGCATTGTACGCTCACTGTTGCTGCCGACCATTAAAGAAGGGTCAGTCGCCATGTCCATTTGCTGAGGGTGAAGGTGGGGTCCGGACTTTGCTGCCATGTTGCTACAAGAAGGAGAGATCTGATTTGGGTTGCCACTGATTGCACTGGGGCTCAGCATCTGATGAGGTTGGTTATACCCTGTGTGCAAACCCAGATCAGGGTTCATACCGGGGCCTAGGCTCATCGGTTGCTGCCTCAGCTGCATACAGTTTAGCCTCTGCCCGTCCATGCCCACATTTCTTTGCATAAAGCTCTGCTGTGTTACGTTCATATTGTTCTCTGGCAGCTGCATCTGCTGCTGGTTGTAGTTCTGGTACTGACCAAAGTTCTGCTTCTGCTGGACCACCGCTAAGTTCCCTTGCGAAAACTGCTGCTTTGACTGATTGGACATCATATCAACTGTACCCGAGCTGACTTCGTTCCACTGGACAGGCATGTTATTTTTATTCATGTCTGAGGAAGCATCAAAGCTCATGGGACACTCTGGCATCATGGGTCCCAAGTGGTTCATGCTTGCCTCAGCCACTGCCATCCTGCGCTGGCCGGGCAAGGCTGGAGGCTGCAGCTTCCCACTTCCCTGGAAGCTCTGCATCTCGTTGCCGTACCCCATGGAAGTGCTCTCGGCTGCCGTCCCATTGCTCTGGGATTTGATGTATTGCACCACGTCATCTGGCAGCATAATGTCATCATCTCCAACGGGCGCCTCTGCCTCCCCGGTCATGGCTTCCATGGCGATGTTTTCACTGATGCTCAGTGGCCGGGGTGAGTAGGTGTGCCGGGGGACACTCCCGTCTGAGCGACCATAGCTCTGGAGGCCAAAATTCCTCCTGTCCGTGGGGTGTGGAGGATGGAAGGGGTTCATGTTGTTGGTGCTGTTGAAGCGGTGAACTCGTGGGAGGGCCTGTGGGTCTCCAGCAGGTCTCCTCACTGGGTCACTCGCCCGTCTCGTGCAGTTGCCTGGCACTTCATGGGGGAATGCTGCAGCTGATGGGTAGCCATAGGTGTTACCATCACTGCAACGCCTGGGGCTTGGTGGGAGGCGGATGGAGGGCAAGGTGGGGTCTGGTCCATCCATAAGTGAAATCCTGTTCTTCAGAGTCATCCTCTCCATGTTCGGCAGGGGAGTTGGAGGAGGGCCCCCGGTGGCAGCAGCATACTTGGCTTTCAGCCTGTAGTGCTGAGCTGGTGTGAGGTTCAGCAGACCCGGCATCCCGCTGCACTGGCTCGCCTCGCTTGACCGACGGGAGGCATCCGTCGAAATCGGGTCATAGGAGTCAGCAGAGCTTGTGTTATTGGGACGGTGCCCGAGCTGCGAAGCCTCGCTGGAACGGCGGCTGGAGAAGTATGGGGAGATCCCTGATGATCTGCGGCTGACGGTGTAGGCAGAGCTGATGGTGCTTGTCGTACTATCACGGCGCTCGTTGAGTTGGTTCAGCATCGTAACCTCATTGACAGACAGCTCCATTATTCTGGGATTAGGCAGCGTAGCAGAAGAACCACCACTATTTTCTAGAATAGAGCCTAAGAGAAAGGTTGCAGGGAAGGAAAAGGTTTAGTTAGCTGAGAAATTCCACTTGGTAGTGTTCTTAGTGCCAGAATACATACACACAAAGCCACCCCTAAATATTTTACAGGAACAATAGTGAATTTCATTTGTTGCCAGTGAATTCAAAGCTTTATCTCCAGCTCTGTGTCCATGCACAAAGAGCAAGAAGGCTGGGGAGAGAAGACAAGAAATCCTTGCTGTAGTCTTTGCAATGTGTACTCCACTGATGCTCAGCTGCTGAGGAAGTGCCTCCACATGGGCTTCTCTTCATAGGAAAAATGTAGGACTGGTGTGAACAGTGCCACAGGGGCAGCATGTAGCTGCAACCACAGCTGCTCATTGGCACAGATGCACAGCAGTCAGGGATAGGAGGCTGAGAGTCCAAAAGTTGACACTCAAAGGCTCTTCCCAGAGTAAACCGAGAAGCTCCAATATACTAAGCCCTGAGGTTTAGTATAACCCAGGCCCTATGCCTTGGGACTTCTTGGCAAAGTTAGAGAAGCATTGAAGGGATCATAAAGATGCCTTTATCAGGAATCCCCAGCCAGCAGGAAACTAGCATATGAAGCTGTAGGCAATAGCCAGGAGCTCATGAAGTGACAAAAGGTCTGCCAGAGCAAGATCAAGGACAAAGGGCTTGTCTGGGTTGTTGCTGTGCTCCAGCAGTCTCCCTGGAGGCACAACAGCCCTTGAGGAATGGTTACTGCTGGAACAAACCCAAGCAGTCTTGCAGCTGCCACTGGGACAGTGAGGACAGCTATGGCTGGGTTCTGGGCAAGCCCAGGAAAAAGACGGACACCATAACTTCTGCCTCCTTTCTAGCTCTGTAGCATTGGGCATCTGGGTTTCTGTTGCACATCACCAGACATCTGTGTTTACACCCAAGCTCCCTATTTTACCTGACATCTCTATCCAGCAAGAGCTGACTCAGAAATGATCCTCCTCCAGTGCGGACTCTTGGTTATGAAACCAAACTCTAGAGGGTTCCTACAGGACATGGCCCAGGCCCAGGGCTTACCGTTTCCTGAGATGGGAGGCAGCTTGGTGTTTCTGGCTTGTGGAGCTGGGCTCACCCATGAGCAGGAATCCTTAACTGTCTTGAGTTTCTCTTTCTTGAGCTGTTCAAGTCGTTGCATCGTCGTCATGTGTTTCCTTAGCTGCAGGCTGACTGTCGAATTACCAGATGAGACCGTTGAGTCCACAACAGGAGCGTTGTCATCCAACGCCGTCAGATCTCCCAGACTTCCCCCGCTGTGCATGTTCATTTCTACTCCACTGTCATTGTTGTTGGTGCTGCCAAGGGGTGACGGCTCACTGCTGCATGACGACTGGCCACCAGGACTGGACTGACACATCTTGGGGAAGGAAAAGAGGAGGAGTTGGGCAGGTGGAAACATGGATGGAAAGAAACCAGGAGCCCAAAATCCCCAGCAGGGTCCACATGCTTGGCCCTATCCCAGGCTCTCCCCTCACTTGTTACCATTCCCTGCTGCAGGATCTCAGCTCTACCAGGGGGCAGGGGCACCTTCCCTGGAGGGGAGGGCTGGGCAGCACCCCACAGCTGGAAAAATTATGGTGGGTTCAACTGGAGGATGGAAAGAAACCAAATGCTGTTCCTCCAAAAGATTAAGGACGGATGCTTCTCGAAGAAAAGCAGCGCATTACCTGGTTGTGCAAGGTATATTGCAGCAAACACTGGCTTATCTAACATAGGATCAAGGCCTAAGTATTTCAGACACAACGTATTTCTGTCTTTAAAATACCCTAACATATAATTAGGTTAGCTGACAAACTTCCCAGCCAGATAAAAACCTGGTTCACTGTTTGCAAACTCCCACTTGCAGATAAGGCAGATAAGCACCATAAATATTTATTTTATTTACATTAGGAATTGCATTTCACATTGAGGAGTTTGTTTGCAGCAGACACTAAGTGGTCTGAACTTGCTCTGAGGTAGCTGTTGCTGCTACTAGACAGGATGCCTGGCTTCTCCGCTCCAGGCCCATGCTCCAGCAACTGTCAGAAAATGGGAGGGCTGAAAAGACAATGTACTTTGCCCCAGGCCAAGGCGGGAGTGCAGGGTGATGCAGTGTTCTACTTTGCTTGGTGGCAGCCCTCATGGGCAGGGCTGAATGGCTCTAATGGCCTCACTGCCCTTCAATCGGGATGATAGAGATTGCAATCCCAGGATTTAATGGCAATTTGCGATGCTGGGAGAAAGGGGGCAAAGGGAATCGGGCACTGTGTCTTCCCCCTTTCTGCACTCCAGCAAATATCCCCTGTCCCTCCCCATTGCTCTGCAAGCCTCCATCTCCACCCTGCAGAGGTTAGCTGGAGACAGGAGGTCTGCAGGACACCATGCTTTATACACCTATTTTAATACAAAGGATTTCTTTGCTCACCTTAGTACCGACTGTCCTTAGGAAGGTAGAGTAAGGAAGGGTAAGTGGGAATAAAGAACAGGTTGTTAGGACAAAGACAGCATTAGCAGAAAGGACTATGTTAGTAAAAGGAAGAAGAGGGGTGTGCAGAATGCAACACAAATTGCCAATATCTTCCCCTCTCCTGTACCCCATCTTCCCTGCCCTCCCTCTTTGGGGACCCAGATAAAAACCCCACCCGTCTCCATGGGTTTGGGATGAGACCCAAAGATGGGTCAAAACAAGGAGCCTTGGAGTGATGGGAACCAGTGAAGCATCTCATTCCTCCCACCGCTCTGACCTTAACCAGGAAAAAGGATTTGGGTGTGGGACCGCCAGGTCAGATGCCATCCATTAGATATGCATGAGTGAAGTACGCAGTGCTGGACGGGGAGAGCAGAGAGGAATATCCGACCCTCGGCCCTGCCGCCAGTGAGATGGCTTGGCTGCAACCATGGGAGTGCAGAGCCCTAGAAAAACAACCCTACACCTTCAGGAGAAACAGAATGGGGAGCCGTGATTTTGTCCATGTTTTCATAGAAAAAAACTCCAAAACACACAGAGGAAGAGTACTGGAGAGAGGTCATTCTGTCCAGTGGTTCTCACACTCAGTTTTTGTAACCCAATACAGAGCCTCATCACAGTAAAACAGTTCCTTTAGACAATTAGAGACACTTCGGATGTGAAAATACTCAATTTTTTCCTAACCGAAACATGCTGCTCATTAGTAATTTGTCCAACAACACATCCCTTAACTTTTTTTTCAAAAATCTTTGTAGCTCCAGGGCATGTTGTTTCACAGGAATAACAATCTTTTAGCCTGGATTCAAATCAAGAAAAATATATATTTTGGAGCTCAAAGTCCTTTCAGCTCTAACAAGAAGTCTGGGGACTATGTGAACACTCTCCTTTGCAGGTGAAGGTCTTTTCTGCTGTACCCAGCCCACTCTGAGCTGGTGCAGCCGACCAGAACTTTGGGTAGGAAGGCGAAGACAAACATCAAAAGGCAAAAGTGACCCATGTGTTGCAATGCTCTGTCTCCTCCACCAGGAGTGGTGTGCTGAGGAGCAGGTGGGCTCCCTGCATGGGGTGGAAGAGGCTTGAATGTGTTTGGACCCATCACCGTACACAACTCATTAGCACCATCAACCACACTTCTGCCTTCTGTAGAGCTGCTGTAATGGTCAGAAGGCTGATAAATGGTCTTTGCTCCAGTTGGTGGCCACTCGTGCTTGTAAAACACGATCACAGTTGACTGCAAGCCTGTACTCTGTGGGCTACAGTCTTGCTCCCATGTTTATTCTTGGTTTCACTCCCCTGCCCCATCATCCCACTACAATTTTCTGTGGCAGTTGGGATTTGTGTATGGAATTTGTGTACTCTTGAGCAATCTGCTCTAGCTAACCTTGCTTGAGCAGGGAGGTTGGACTAGATGATCTCAAGACGACCCTGCCAACCCCAGTGATTCTGTGCTTCTGTGTATGATGGACAGGACCAAGGAATTGAACTTGCTTTAAGGTACCCAACAAAAATAAAACAGCTACTTTTATCCCCACTGGCTTCATCAGGCAGCCCACAACGAAGTTGTGCCAGCAAAACTGCTGTGCAGCAGCAGCCTGAAAAGAAAAACAGTGAAGGGTGCAGGGAGGAGGAGAAGAGGGACTGCTTAAGACAGGACTTCCGCTTCAAGAAGCATTCATCACTCTGTGCCCTATGGTCATTGCCCAATTTAAATTGGTGAGGTAGGTAAAGCTCATTTGACCACAACACTCTTGAGTTTTACCCACTTTCATAGCACAGGGAGGCCAAGCTCAACACTGGGCATCACATGGCCCCCATGACTACAAGCGTGGGAATTTGTGATGCTGGGTAGGAAGGTGCAAAATGTACTGGACTGTGCCCTGACCTGCAGTTTCATCTCTGGACTTGAACTCTAGGGTGTTGGCAGGTGAAGGGCAACTGCTCGGAGAGGTAAATGGCATGCAAATGCTTCACGCCCCCATTCCGTTGGAGAAATTAGGGACCGTGTCATTTCTGCCCAGAGCAACTGCTCTTACCACAGAATTCTCCGTTTTTATCGTTTTGACTTGTAAGCAATCCTCCATGCTCCTCGTGGTGCTGTTGGCCTCAGGGCTCTCCTCTGAAACCTTGCTGCTCTGCTTGGCGCTTGCCTCATTGTCCCCATTTTCTTTGAGTGGAGGTGGCCTCGGGTGAACATCATTGCGCTGCTTCTTCGTGACGTGGGCATCAGGCCCGTGCACAGTCTTGACGTGTTTCCTGAGGGAACTGGGGTCTGTGTACCGCTTCGTGCAGCCAGGGATTTTACAGACGTACGGTTTCTGTCAATACAAGCAAATCTTGGGTTATATTTAGAACAAGCCCAAATATTCCAGGTACAGTGTATGGGCCAAGAAAATACAATGAGAATAGCGGCTGGCAGCAGCAAAATGTGGAGCATCTGCTCCACAGGATTCTGTAAGACTGAGATTTCTAAGATGTGATATATGGGCTGCTGCTGATCCATACAGACCTGGCCAGACATTTGATGTTGGCTAAACTCCTTGTTTTCAGTTTCTGGATTAGAAGACAGCTAAGAATTCATGAAATACTTTCCTAATATTACTTTCCCATGTATGTATTAGCTCGGGTGGCCACAGGAATGTTTCCTGATTACGGATGGGAGGGAGGTGATGTAGGGGACTGGCCATAACATATTCTCTCTGCTAAGGTGGGGTTTACACCGAGAAAATGTCTGAGACCTCCTGGCCGACGGAATTCCAGTGAAACCGAGCCAGACTGGATTCACCCTATCCAATCTATCATACCACTCCAGCACCTGTCACCTTGAAATCTGTTATTGTGCAAAACAAACCACAGGCATGCAATGTTTTTTTCAGACGATAGCACTCTAGTCCCAAATTCATGAATCATTGATTGCCACAGGAAAACAAGGCTGAAGCCATGCTTCTGAAAACAGAAGTCAGCAAACAGATACTTTTCTTCTTTTAACTTTTTTTTTATTGAGTTTCCAATTCCAAAGTGTATTAGCGCTGCAGTTGTTTGAGCTGGTGCTGCTGCACTGGAAGCTCTGAATTCATCACAAGTTCCGCTTTCAGCCTCACAACTACTCTAAGTATTTTTCTGCCAACACACTAGGATAGATCCATGAAAAAAACAGATAGATGTTGTTTGAAGGCTACCCAAAATGACCATTCCTATTCTTTATTTTATCTGTTTGCAATTTCGTCCAGAAGCTTAAGTGAAAAAATACAGAGGAGTATATATTCTTTGGAGAAAGCCAGCATCATCGCATGAAAAACACTGTCAGTCTGTTTTTTATTCAAAAACATGCTTCCTGACTGATCTTGGCACATCACTTGAACAAACTAAATCCTCATAACACCCCACTGAGGTAAATATTTAATATCTTTTAAAGCTGGGTAAACCAAAGCACAAAAAGTAAAATAGTTTGTTTATAAATCTCATGCAACCTTTTGGACGAGGCATTATAGAAATATTATTGCTGCTATTAAAGCCTATTCTAAAGAACAGAACGCCCACCACACATGCTAAAAAACCCTACACAGAACAGTTCAAGGAGTTTTTATAAAGATCCTTTAGGCCCAATAGCTCTAATTTTTCAGACACCAGTAATGAGGGTAACATGTTGCTTGGACAGCAGACACTCCACCTAATGGGGTACAACCATCCTCTTCATCAGGCCATACCTCCTGCAACTGAACGGAGCACAACTGCTGTTTTGTTGGCATGCCTTCATGTGTCCCCTGGGTTATCCAGATTCTGCCGTCTAATGCAGAGTATGCCCAGTGAAGTCAACAATTTAGATATCTCTGATGTCTCCCTCCTACTCCCATACACATACAGCATGATACTCTTTAAAAGTGGAAGAACTGAAGAACTTCCCAGGCACTCAGCAGAACTGAATTTCTGCATTTTACCCTTGTTTAGCTTGAACTGGAGAAAGTGTCACTCCGAGCCTTCAGCTGGCTGTGAATTCATGCCACTCTTTTGTGTATGCACTGGAGAGTGGTCATGGGATGAAAGCCCTTTTCCCAGGAGCAACTTTGAAGGTATCCCTTGAAGGGATTCAAATAGTCACTAAAAGTTTAAAATTAAATAGTGCATGTGATATTTCAACAATCAAACAAAAGCCAGTGTTTTATCCAGCCAGTGTCATATCCCCAGCCTTGAACTTCAGCATGTTTGGACCATACACCTACATCCTGTCACACAATGATGGAGACAAATACAGAGAAGCTGGAACTTCCCCCTTAGAGGAGACATGCATGACTAATTCTGAAACTGTGGTGTATCCCACGTAAACACTGTAAGCAGAGGAAAATATTTAGTAGGTAGCTAGGAGCCACAATAGGGTTACCAATGGGTAATGGGAAACATTCACAGCTGCAAACTCCTGCTTTGCATCTATGTGGTTTTGTGAGCCAAGGTCTCAGTGCAGTTTGATGACCCACTGGTCATGGCCGCAGCTGGTTGCAGGACCCTCACCTGGGCCTTCTGCCCAACGCAAAAAGCTTTGCCATGAGGGATGTCACCTGTTGCAAACGATCGTGTTATATGTTCCTCAAAAAGAGGCTTTCAAATATATGGCCCAGAGATCTCACACAAGTCTTAGGGCATGCCTGTGTTGCATCAAGGAGGGTTGAACAGCAGTTTGTGAGTGAGCATGATTGCAAAATGTAAGATCATGCAGTGCCATGTAGTTCCCATGGTAAGGCTCAGCTGATATGGTACAAATCCTTCACTAGTGGCTATGCTGTTTCTGCACCTGAGAAGGCTTTGGCATCCTCCAGGGGAAGCAACAGCAGAGGATAAAATCCCTGCCTGTTATCTGAGTCTTTGCTTTGTGTGGTTGGATGCAGCTTGTGCCAAGTGTCAGCATATTAGATCAGAGTCCACCATAGACAAGGAGTTGGATGCTCCTGCCCTACAGCCTCACCTTCTTGCGCAATAGGAACCCAAAGGAGCAGACCTTCAAGTGTGTCCAAGCTCTGCTCAGACGAAGTGAGGAGTCATCCCAGATCCTGATCCGGATCACTTGGGAAACTGAACCCATCAAAGAAATGACATTTAATAACACAGCCAAAGACAAAATTCCACATGTAGGAACACAGGACACCAGCTGGCCCACCAGAAGGGAAACTCTGGCCTGCCTAGAAAGGACTCTGGAAAAGCTCTAGGGATATGAGCTCAAATGATCTATGGGCAAAAAGGTAGCTCACACACTGCTTCAGTGTACATAAACTGGGCAGAGTGAGTCTGTATCCAGCACTGAAAGTTGTACCAGCAGTCTTGACCCATCCACATGAGAATCCTTAGGGATGGAAGAGAGATGAAAAATTGATTTAAAGACAAGAAAAAATGGGAATCTTCAGTGGTTTGATTGACTTATTTAGCTTATGAGAAAGAACATGGAAAGTGATTTAAAACTGTAGTGTTATGAGGTGGTAATAGCAACAACAAAAGGGACATTGGATCCAGCACTGGAGGAAGGCAGAGAAAGCATCCAGGGCTGGAAAACAAGTAGTTTCTAATACCTGAAATGTGAGATTAAATCACGACTGCCTGCCTTTCAGGGGAAGAAGCTTTAACAGAGAGCAAACGTTAATTTTAACCTGTGTCCTGCTGGGGAAGTGGCTCACTGGTGAAGGACAATCCTGATGCTCGGGTTCATACCCAAGCCAATTCAAAAAACACTGGGATCGATCGAGGTCATTCATTGGGTCCATCTCAGCATCACACAGCGTGGAAGGGCATCCTAGACTTTGAGTCCTTATTCTAACTCCAACAGAATCTCTGAAACCTACAGAGCTTTGGTTATCACTGACTGATATTATGCCGGAGACAGAAACACTCCCAACAAGCCCTTTGTAGACACAGTATCGTTTTAAAAAGCTGTCATCTGTGGCAATTGTGTTCCATTCTCCAACAGTCTATATTTAACTGTTGCAAATTAGGCTGCAGACTGAATTCTTCATAGCTGCAAACACTATTAGAACTTTGGAGTGTTGTTTTTTCTTCCCCTGTCAGCTAATTAGTGGTAATATAAATTTCAATCGTCGGCCGTGGTTGATTGCAACAGACCATCACATGCGTTACAATAAAGGCAATTTCCTCTGCTCCCCAACTACTAATAGTGGATCTTAATTAGCCAAGGTTAACAAAGCATTGCATTGTGCTCTATCATTGTACATCAAACGATGGAGGGAGTATTATTTCCAGAGCGTCAGAATCCAGCGTAGCTGTTATACTAATGCAAGTCTGCTCCACAGTAATATTAAACACCACATGCACAACTGTACAATCCTATTTTCGCTATTAAAAATCATAAATTTGGAAAATGTTTGCTCTAATTTCCAAAGCCGATTAAAAAGTTTGCATACTTTAACATCTGTTTATGATTTCAAACATGGCTTTCATAAATATAAAGCTAATGTGGTCTGGCTCTCCAGCAAAATAAATCCCATTAAAAAATAAGAAAAACCTCTCATTACAGTAGGTTTCTTTTTACATGAGTCCAGCGTGTAAAGTGTATGTTTATTGTCAGCAAAATTAAAAAAAAACGTCCTCTGTTGAGCTGTGGTGAGCCCAGGCTTACCTCATTGGAATGTGTCCTGTTCTGGTGCTTGGCTCTGTCCGAGGCATTGGAAAAGGCTTTATTGCAGCCTTCGTGTTCACAGACATAGGGTTTTTCTCCAGTATGGGACCTCAGGTGTGTCTTTAAGTTCTCCAGGCGGGAATAGGCTTTGGAGCAACCCTCAAACTAAAATAAAAAAACAAAAGAGGAGTGATTAATTAACCAGAAAAATTTGATTTTCCCCCTGCCTAAACCCTTCTCATCTGTTTCTCATTCTTTCTTTTTTTCTTGCCTTTAAAGGGCTTGTGTTTTAGGGAACAACATTCACTTTGTTGGGAGAATTCGCTTCCCTGGGCAGGCTGAGAGTTTCAGCAGTGACTCACATTTAAGGTGCTGCTCCTTGTCGGGTACCCACCTGACATTTCAACAAGAGACTCTTTTTTCCAGTGGGGCTGAACACCCCTCCACTCCTCCCAGGGCTCTCTTAGCCCCTCCTGCTGTCCCTCTGCAGCTAACACACTCAGAAACGGAGGCCCTCTCCTTCCCACCCAGAGAACTGACGGCTTCTTGACAGTTTGACCAGCCTTGCAACTTCACTAGCACCAGCGCTGGAAAGGCTGGACCATTCTCTAATACACAAGCAGAAATCTAGCAAGCTTTGAAGTTTCCCAAATTACAGCTTGGGTCTACTCTCAGAGGATGCTGTGGTCAGGCCTTCTGACATTACCAGTTTAAAAAACAACACTCTCAATCTTGAAGACAGATGGATTTTTGGATGACAAAACAGGCCAGGAACCTTCCTCCTGGAAGGAAACCAGCTGCCCACACAACGAGAAGGAGCAGCTTGGGAGATGTGGTGAGGCTTTGGGTGATGTTAGTCCTGCCACCCTCCACTCTGGCTGGGCTGGAGGCTTCTCCCTGCACCTGCCCTTGTCGGCAGCACGGGAGGATTTCACCTCAAACCAAGGAGGCCATCTTAAATGCTCTTTGAGAAAACAAGTGGGAACTTACAAACACTGGAAGAGGTTTTAAGAAATGCAAGGCTCCCTTCCAAATTCTAGCTAAATTCTCGCTGTTCAGCTGGGAGCTTTGAAAAGCCAGTGCTGCACTTCCTATACAAGCACCTTAAGACACACTTTAAATTTCAACAAGCAGCCCCTCCTGTTGTAATGTATGCAAGCCGCAAGGTGTTGTATTTTTAGTTAGGTCACTTAAATGTCTCTACAAGTTCAGTCCAGATGTGACAGGACTTCACGTTGCTGTGTTTGAGTCTTGGCCAGTGAAGAAACTGGGTCATGCCACAGCTCAGTGTCTGATTTTCCTGTGGGCAGCGGAGTGGTCCTATGTGTCCGGAGATCTGGCCCTTTTGGGCAGAGGCCAAAGGCAGCTGCATGCAATAGCAATGGTACCTGCCCCCTTGTGCTTCACAGGCATAGGACTCGCCTGCTCTGCTAAGGAGAGAGGCAACCATGCAGCCCATGAAACCCATGGAGCTTGGAGGCACAGGTTGATCCCATATGACTTTCTTGTGCTGGAAAAGAAGAAGGGTTACTTAAGCTTTCCTTTAAGTTCTGGCATAGGGATGGTGGACATCAGGCAAACTTGCTCTGCTTTCTTGAGATATCTAGATCTCTTCAAGGACAGTAGGAGCACCCTGCAAGAGCTGATTCCTTCCACAGCTTTGTCAGGGCGGGATGGATCCAGTTCCCCTTCATCAGACAACTTTCATTAGCCCATTTGGCCCATAGAACATGCTGCAACTTTGAGGTAGTAGAGTACATCCCTTTCTTCTCTTGCCCTATGCAAACAGTCCTTTACAACTCAAGCCGCTTACGGTTATTGAAATACATCATTCCACTTGCTGGAAAACAAAGGGAACTCAGCATGAGGCAACTCATGTGTCCATTCTGGTTTTGCTGGATACTGACACAAAAATGCAGTTATTAAGAGCAAAAGTACTGAGGCCACATTTTCAAATAAGAGCTTCTCAGCAAAGCAGCCTGTGCATGTTCAAAGCAGTTGTTCCCACTCTTACGCGTGGATTTGATTATGTCGGTGGGAGTTCTGGCTGTCATCTGTTGAAATAATCCTTGACCAAATCCCAGGCTACAGTTGGGCTCATCTGCAGCTTTATGTACACCACAAACTTCATGTCTGAAACAAATGGTGCTTTGAAAATCCACTGCCAGATTTGGACAAGGAATGCTCTGCCACAGAAGGGCACCGTCTGCAGCGCTGCCATGTATCCCAGGCAATTGGAAACCGATGGTACTTCAGTTTGGGGAGAGTTGCTGCGACATGTCGCACGTGGAGGGTCTGCAGTTCTCCAGCAGGCAGAGGATGACTTGAGACTCAAACACACACAGCCTTGCCATTGCTCCAGTAGAACACAACTGAGGCTTGAAATAAGCAGAATTGTGCAGCGGTGCTTTTTCCTGCTCCATTACAGCACTGAAGAGGATGCAGTCCCTGCTGCTTTTCGCCTTCTAAGTCCCTCTGCCTGCACAGGCAGGGCTAGACTTTCCCTCACTGCTCACTTTGTAGCACACTGACAATCAATATTCCTTGATACTTTTAAGGAAGATTGGTAAAACACTAGAACTGGGCAAAGTGCTTTAAAAGATTAAAACAAAGGACATGGCCCTGTGCCCCGGGGAGCTTATGCTCTAAATTAAATGAACACAGGGCTGGAAGATTGATAAAGGAGTCATGCAGCAAGCAAATCATACATGTCCTAATATTTGTAAGCAGGAGCTGGGGCAGAGCCAGGGAGGGAGCAGGGCTGGAAGTGACTAATGGAGCAGAAGAGGAGGAAGATACAGGAGGAGGGCTCAGACGTCTGCTGAGCAGAAAGACTCATCCCCGAGACTCTGGGGAGAGGAACGGCATAATGCTGACAGCGGAGGAGGTATGAAAAACTGGGAGGAGAAGGCAGGGAGCAGAGGATACCAAAAGACAAGGATGGACCTTTGGGAGGAAAAAGGGATGAAGCATACGTGGAAAGAGTTGGTAACACCTAGTGGCCACAGCCACTAAACTCCACAGCTTCTCTCTTGTGCCCCCCCATCAAGGCATTCTTGGCTGCCCCACATCATCCAGCGATGCGGTGGGAGACTCCATCCATGTGTGAGAGCAGATATGGGCTTTAATATCTTGAAGTTGAGGAGCAGGTGAACCCAGCTCTCCAATGTGCTAGATGAGCCTGTACCCACAGGGCTGAGATACAAAATAGCCCCCCATGCTCTTGCTCAGGGAGTGTTTAACACTAGGCACAGCACTGCTTGCATGCAGGAGGTTTGGGGACTGAGCTCCTCTTGGGGTTTAAGCACCCAGGGGTTCACCTCACCTCTGGATTAAGAGAACAGAGGCAAGAGGTGTTGGCCCAGCTCCCCAGGCTGGAAGGAGGCTTGTGTGCACACTCGGGTACATGGGTGATGGAAACTTGCAGCCCGAGCAGCAGTACTGGGTGATGCTGGGTTAGACACAACCAGGGTTAGGTGGTTGCCCACAGTGTGGGGTTACTGGATTTCCTTCTTGGATGTAAGCAATTAAATTGGCTAGTTTTCCACCTTAAGTGACTTGTCCTGAGTCACTCTGGATCTCTGTGGTACAGCTGAATCCATTTTCCCCAAGGAAATGCAGTTTTGCCCACTAACACCTTGACTGCCCTCCTTGACCACTTGCCTTGTCCCCAGGGTGTAACCTGCAAGTAGCTATAACCCAGACACAGAGAGCTGGACTGGCCCTGAGCTGGGTGCTGTCAGGTGCCCTGCGAGTGCCCTGCTTGCAGCCATGCCTGCACCTACATACACATTTGTGTGACCACCAAAGTCAGGTGTCCCACTTGCCGAGATGCACCATGTGTCCCTGCCAACTCACCGTGCACTTGTGTGGCTTCTCTCCAGTGTGCCTTCGCATGTGCACCACCAACATGTACTGAGCCTTGAAGGGCTTCTGCTCCCGCGTGCAGTCCTGCCAGCGGCAGACGAACTCCTTCTTCTCCCCGTGGATGTGATCATTGTTGATGTGCTGGTAGGAGAGAAGGGAGAAGCAGGTCACTCCCAGAAGAGCTGATGCCAGTGAAGAACACACGGTGCTCCAAAAGCCAGCTGTTCCCTCCCCAGTGCTTGTGGTTAGGCATTGTACCTGGGTCCCAGGTGCACCGATAAGACCAGGGACACAGGAGCCAGCTCTGTGGTCTGATGTGTCCTGCAGGAGAAGGTGCTGGGTCCAAAGCAGCTATAAACGGGAGGTTGGCAAAAGCCATGGGGACCCATGGTGCCAGGGAGAGAGGAGCCCTCTCAGTGTCTCCCGGGCTGCCTATTGCCACTGTTGGGGAGGATGACAGAGTCGTTTTTGTCTCTGCCGAACCCTCCTATGCTGCATTTACACAGCTGGGACCCTTCCCTGGGGTGCTGCTGGAGGACGGGGGAGAGGAGGAGACAAGGCTGCTTGTGCGCCAGCGCGTATGCCGGCCCTAAGACATCCACCTGCTGTCCAGCGCTGGCGGCTGGCAGGAAATGACAGCATCTGCAAGCTATGCACCAAGGAGAGCTCGGTGGCCTCAATTATTGCTAATTACTCAGGTCCGTAAAATCCTGCGCCGGGCTGTTGAAAAGCCAGACCCAGAACGGTGCCTTCGTCCACCCTGAGAGGAAGATGAGGGTTGCTTTTTCCCAGCCTGGGGCAAATGAAGCCCTGCTGAAAATAAACAGAGCCAGAGACCAGCCCGCCGGCAGCGCTGTTCCCGCGGCAGCCTTGTCTCTCTGAACGGGGTCTTGCTGCCAAAAATAATGCCTGTCCTCGCTCCTGTGTTTTCAGGAGACATTCACTGACAGGAAATCCTAAAATAAACCACTTTGGGTTTGGGTTTTGTTTTTTTGCGCTGAGATTTTTTTCCAGCCCCCGCCTTCGTCCCCCCGGCCGAGGCCAGGCACACATGTTGTGGCTCAGGATGAGACTTTTTCAGGGTGGTGAGGCAACACGAGGACACAAAAACGCATTAAAACAGAATCAGTGACCTTCATGTTCCCAGCCAAATCCAGCCACAGCGTTTTGCATGCCGTGGCCCTGTCCTGGAGACAGGGACCTGCTTCTTGGGGCACCAGGTCTACCCAGGGGCAAGAGGAGGTGCGTGGAGCTCAGCTGATCCCTCGGGCACCACGGGTAAACACCAAGAGCCAAAGCTGCATGCCGGGAGGGTTGGGAGAGGCTGGGTTTGGAAGAGGTTTTGTATGGGTTTGGAGCTCAGCTGCCTATGGTTCTGGTTTTATAACATAGCATCGGTGTGAGATTTTAGCCTCAGTGGAAATCTGTGAATCCCCCAAGAGACTTATGGACACATTAAACCGTGTCTTGACCAGACTGGGAAGAGATATCTCCTGGCTTGGTTTGTGTGGGAGTCTGACTTGCAATGAAGACTACGCACGGCAGTCCTAGGAGCGGGCAGTGCACAGGCTTGCCTGTTGGGTCCTGCTTGGGCTAGAGGAAGACATATTTATGGGAGGGCGACTGTAGCCCCCTTCAGGCTTATTAACTCACTGTCTGGGCAACATCTGCTTCCCATCACATGGTGGAGGAAGAGTTGCACAACTCACCATACTTCAGCTACAGCTCCATAGCGCCCATCAAACCCCCACCTGGCTGGAGGCTTTGCTTGGGCTTCTCTCAAATTGTGAGTGTGACCTTCGAGGCTGGGAGCAGCAATGGTGCTCGAAAAAATATATTCTTATTCCTGCTGCTCCCCATTGACATGCACTTCTCCCACAAGCACATTGCCCACTGTGTGTGGAGAACGGACCCTGCACGCCCAGGTACTTTGCTGTGCACACAAACTTGAGTTTTTCCATGCACGGTGGGATGCCACCTTCTCAGAAGTTGGCCCACGACATCTGTATTTCATTTGCATGTGTATTTTGGGCATCCCAAATCCACAACCCCATGTTGCTAGTAATCATAGTACAGAAGCCTCCGTTTTTATAACTTTCCGAATTTAGGAAAATCTTGGACATTCCATCAAATATTTTTCTTTGGGTTTTCTCTGGAAATAAATTGTGCTGAGCTGCCTGGATCTGCCCTGCACTTTTCTCTGGGCAGAGCTAAAGAGTTTTTTTTACATCTGAGAAGGAAACGCACAAATACTGACAGACAAATGTGAGCCCAGCCCATCCGACAGGACTGCTGTGGTTTAACCCCAGAAAAGCAACGCCCCGTGGCATGCAACGTGCAACCCATTAAGCACCTTATCACTCGTTTGGCCCTGAAAACCATTTCCAAATCTGTCTGTACTCAAGGACTTACTGCACTGAACCAGTGACTTCTGGCAGAGGTGGGCAGGTGCTAGACTTAGATGGAAGAAGAGCACATGCCCAGGATTATCATTTCGAGTGTGGTCCCTCTGGACTAAGATAATGTTTGTCTGCACAGCTTGGGGAAACGGAGACTGATGCCTGCCTGGTGAATTCTACACATGATTAAAAGGAAGATCTATAAAAAAGGGTAAGAGTAGACATGAACCTTCAGAATGAGGGCTATGGGTGACTTGCACATGGGTGGCCCCTGGCAGGCTCGGAGCCAGGCTGAGGCAGGCCAGCAAAAGGCTGAAGGGAAAGGAGAAGATAGTGGCTCCAGTCACAAAATTTGCTCGATCCAGCATTTTGCTGGGGCTGGTGAATACCCAGCAGCTCTGGGCTGGCTTCAGATGAGTGGGGCTTGCATGACAGACCCAAAATGAGAATTGGGAGGGTGCTGGGCTGGGGGCAGGATGGGGCTCAGACAGAGATCATGTCTGATTTCACTGGGACTCACTCAGATTTTGAGGGATTTGTCAATGCCAGAAGCCAAAGGAAAACAAACGGTGGATTCCCAGGTGAAGAAGAGCACACAAAAGGTTCTCGGAATTAATTAGAACTGAAAATCTGATTAATGACTTGGTTTGGGGATCCTTCAGGGAGTAGTTTTGACACTGGTTTGGGGACATCACTGTGATTATGGAAGCCCTATTTCCCAATTTTTAAAAAACCAACCCACTTTCTCTATTTCAGGCCCTGATGGAGACACTGGAGCATGTCTCCAAACTCTGGAAGTGCTCTATTTTTGTGGGAGGGATAAGCTGAGCAGGTCAACAGCCCCTACGTGATGTGGCCCCACATCTCATGTCACAGCAGCACAAAAGGCTTTCGTGGCTGGACAACGACTGAGGATAGTATGGACAATCCCTGGCCACAGCTAGTGTAGGCGCATGGGGAGGCTCAGGGAATACGGCTAGGGAAGAAGGAAGGGCTCAGCCCCCTTCCCCATTTTCTGATCAGGTCCTTTGCATGGAGCCTTCTCTCACTGAGTCGTGCACGAGGGAGGCCGAAACTGCAGCCTCAGCAGCTGAGCGGAGAGCAACATCAAATAATCTATGAGATGCTTCCTGCAGCTAAACTCCTTGGGGAGCAGCGACCTGCTTTGGCAGTGTTTACACACTGTATCTCTGATTTGCACCTTTAGTAGGTCCCAGAGTGAGCTCTGGCTGTACAGCAGCTAGTGATAAAAAATGAGGACAAGTGCACAGAAACCTAAATTTATCGCTGGGGTTTCCTCCCAACCATTACTCACATGGACGAGCTGCTCTTGAGTGTCATATTCCTTTGTGCACCCTTCCCAGTGACAGTTCGTCTCATAAATAACCTCAGGCTCCTGTTTACATTCATCCTTATCTAGATCTTCTTTCAGGTCTGTCAGATGCTCCTGCAACACACAACAGCACATTGTATAAGGTGAACTTCTTTCATCTGAATTCCTCCGTCACTCATAGATTACAGGGCAGATATCAATGGATCACAAAAGCGTATTCGTTGTTGCAACATAGCTTCCTTGATTACTGTGAAATAAGTTACAGAGTTTTGGTAGATTTGATACAAAGCACCCCGAAACCACGGTCACAGCAGTGGCTGGCTCCAGCCAGGTCATGGGCAGTCCTAGGAAAGGCTGAAGAAAGGAAAAGGCTGTCTTTTTACCTTTGGTTGTGTTCTTTGTTGGAGCAAAACTTCTGATCTGGGGGGACTGGGGAAATATGAGCACGAAGAAATCACAGAGCAGTCAAAGCCTAGTGGTTACCACACTCACCTGATGTGGGCTGGGGAGGGAGTTCCTGTTTTCTGCATCTTTCGATAGATGAGAAAATTATACCTAATCCTTACCCAAAGATTTTAGCCTACAGGATGCTCCACAGGGACAAAGTGGTGAGCCCTCAAAGCACTCCTCTGAGATTGGGAAATTTGGGAAGCTTGAGCAAGACCCAGTGACGAGTGGGCTGCAGAGCAGACCTCCAGGGGCTCTGCACTCATAAATGATTTACTATAATGCTGGGCACGCTGTGAGCTTTCTCCTTAACTTCTCTGTCTAGCCAGCTCCTCAGTGCTAAACGAAGCACAGAAGATTTTTTTATGGCTGCTATGAGGATTAAAGCATTGACACCTACACAATAGTGTAACATACAACATAATTAGTACAATTCAGAGGTAAGGACAACTGTCAGCTCTGAATACACCAGACGCACTACAGGCAAGGCAAGCAGCAGCCAATATTGGCTTGGGAATTCAGCAATACAAAACCCTGCAGGTTTTGACCCCCTTCCTTCCCTTTCCTCCCAATTACTACTGCTGCCCAGCACAGAGCATCCCGCCTCCAGGGCAGCTTTAGACAGGAGCGTCTGGGGTGACTGACCACATCAGATGCTGTTCCTCATGACCTGATGCTCTACCTGGCCCCATAAGTGTGTAGACAAAGACAGACCCATCTCAAACTGCCTCTGACGTGCCCAAATGGATCTATCTGGCTGCCATCTCCTTCCCCACCAACACCTTCCCAATGCCTACTGAGGGGCTGCAATGATTAGTGACCTAATGCCATTGTATGGCTTGGAAAGTGACATGTACTGTACGCAAGTTCAATAATTTTCATTAACTAGCTCATGACATACATGCCAGCTGTGACTTTCCAATTCAAAAGTTTAGATATGGGGAGGAAGAGATTTGTTTTAATTAGCTATTAATTTAAAAAAAAAATATCGTAAGGTGGCACTTGGGACAGGAAACTGTAGTAATTTACAGAAAGACTTCTGGAGATTCAAACTATATCAGAGCCCAGAGCAATAGTCTGAGAAAGTTCACACGGTCACTTCTTTTCCCTGCAATTCCCACTTGGTTGAGCTGTGAACATTGTTTTTGTTGAAACGTTTCTCTGCATGCAAAATGTGGTCTCTGGAAAAGTGAAATTTTCTATTAAAAATCTTATTTTGCCAAAATTTTTATACTTTCTGTTGGAAAAGTGGAATTGAAACCATTTTAATTTGTTGAAGAGGACTGACTAGTTTCATTTCTGCCTAGTTCAAGGTTAATCTGAATCTCTGCTGGAGCTATTGTGGTACCGTAAGAGCACAGTAACTCAGGTCCCGCATGCCTGGTGCTCCACTGTGTCCCACAAATCTTGTCTGGATTGCATTTTTTATAGCACAAGCCATCATGGGAGATACTGTCTGGCCAAGGATTTTAAACACCCAAACCACAACTCACATGAGGCGTTTCCAGTACAGCATTTCCAAAACAAAACACACACATGCGTGCTTTTTTGGGGATGGCTGAGCTTCATACTCTGCAAAAAATGTATCAGTCAATAATTAACTGACTGTAACTCAACTTTTCAGCACAGTCTCCTGCAGGACAGGAATCCCCAAATTTAACAAGCTGCTGTCGCTTAGACCAGACGAAGAGGAGACACCCACTACATTCAGTCTTACAACCTGTTCTCCTTGCCAAGAATGGGCTGTCTCTTACAAGGTACTTTCCAGTAATTTCCCAGTCAATACTGAAATGCTGCAAGACGTGTAGCCTACATTTTCCTTGGGGTTATTACTTCACAGATCTCCTCATTAGGAACTGTTAGATGATCAGCGTGCATTTTCCTTCTCTTAATTTCACCTTGCTATTCTAATCGAGTCTCCTTGCACCACTTTAAATGATTCTCCTCCTTCTTTCAGTGCTTATCTCACACAAGGCTCAGTGGATGAAACCCTGGGGCAGGGCTGTGAGGGTGAGCCAGGCTGATGCTACCCAAGCAACCCCTGCGGTTGGGCGCACACCTCTTCAAATCGGAGCAGGGAATGGAGGATGACAGCCATGGAGCAAGCAGCTGTCTGTCCCACAGCTCTTCTGCTACAGATGATCTGAGAAAGCAGGTGATGGCTTCCAACTCTTTTTTCATTTGCCACAAGAAATTAAACACGTGGCCCTATTAGTCCGGGTGGTGGCCAGATTGGTTTTTCGAGGCATGTGCTTTTGCAGCAGCGTGTAGATGCACTCCTAAACTCAAAGCTCCAGAGAGATGCCTCTTTGCCCTAATCGTGCTGACTACAGCATGTTTATCTTTCCCTGATATGCTATCTTCATCAATTTTACCAGCCCCCTGATGACTGCACACGTTGCTGTCCCCATGCATCATGCTGAGACCTGCTCCTGAACCAGGGCAGAAGGAGAAATTTGTCATCAACTCTTCCATTCGCTTGACAATAACACGGCCTAATATTTCATGAAAATGAAGTGCCCAGAGCACTCCTGATAGTTTACAGTTGTGATAAAGGATGGTCAGATGGATACTGTCAGCCATTAAACAGTTTGCAATCACAGAGCTCCGGAAAGAAAGTAAAGGCCTTTGGGCCCTTCTTGGTGTCAAATGTTGTGTCACCAGTGTAAAGGATGTTTCTAGGAGCAATTCCTTGTTGAATCAAGAAGTCGTCCTTTTTTTGCAAGCTTTCTACCTACATGCAAGATTCCCTCTTAATCTATGTTTGCTGTGAGACACCAATGCTGCTTGCTTCGCAGCACAGGAAACTCAGACATCAATTTTAAAGTTATCACGCTTGAAATATTCCCTCCCTCCTTTTCTATCCAAGCACAGCAGCAGCAAGCTGAGTCCTGAGCACCCATCGAATGCTTCGCTCAGTCACTGCAGCTCTGCCCTGTACCTTGCTGGGCTTTCTGCTGCAAGAGTCACCCACCTGCCTGGCAGACTTTGATGCCTTGTTCCCAGCCGCAGCAAAAGGTGCCAAGAGTATCGTTCCCAAGGACAACGAGACCCAGCAGCTTGCTGCCTCGGCCCCACAACACGTCTCGCACCAAAAAAGGTTACCTGTGTGGTTGGGGACGCTGGGGGCAAGCCCTCGACTTCAGTCTTGACTTTGCTGCGCTTGTTAATTACTGGATTGACTGTGCTGCTCACGGCCGACTCGCTGCTCTGCTTGCTCTAGGAAAGAAAACCAGGCAAGGTATGGCACTGCGGATTGGGGTGAGAGACTGGCTGCAGTCCACCTCTTCTTTGTTAAAAGTTTCACTAAAAAATCAGTCAAGGATGAACTTCAGGAGTGGCCGGGGACAATGGGGCATTGGCCTGCTGGCCTGGGTTTCCCATGAAAACTACCCTGTGTGGGTTTGTGCAAGGCAGAGATGGAAGAGGGAAGAGTCAAGGGCAGTGTCAGCTTCTGCAGGCTCACCAGTGAGCTTGGCCTCGCCGCTGCTGCTCTGTTTCAGAGCGATCCAGTCCCTGTCAAAGCCATCAAAACCTTATGCAACCCCCACCCAAGCCACGGATTTATTTCTCAATGCGACGAAATGATTTGTTGAGAAAATGAATTCCTGGGGGGAGCAGGGGGTCTGGTTACATGCAAGGGCTCCGGCGTGCTGGGTGCATGAAAGGCTATGTGTATATTTTGCTAAGCTCTTAAAAAATGAGAACAACTTCAGGAGAAAAAACATCCCATTGTATGTGCATAAAATTGGAACATTAACATTTTAAATACACTCTTGCTAATTGCTCAAGATTGGTCCTGCAAGTTATTAAACAGAGGCATAACTCCTGCCAGCCACATTATTTTGGTAGCCAGTTTGTGAGAAGAAAACAAAACCAATCAATCAAATAACCTTCAATAACAAACAGAATTTGCAGTGCAGCAGCCATGAGAAGCCCTAAAACAATAAACCAGTCTGAAAAGTTCAGTATGATACAACTAAAACAACAATTCGAAATGGGTGTGAAATGAGGTGAAATAAGTCTTTGGGGAGAAAAGCAACTGCAATTTAAGTTTCCAAGGAATGAAAATGGGAAGGACAAATGATTAAAAACGTGCTAGACATATTCACTAAACCTGTGCATGTGGAGGGCTCGTGCACACATGCGTGCGCCTGTGTGAACTCACAGGTATTTGCAAGGACGCATTTGAGGCGTGGGATTTCATACACATCATGGCATTCCTAGTTTTCAAAATCTGGCCTCTGGTTTTGCAAACCTTAACAGTAAAAATCAACATCAGGGATACGCTGAAAGAGAAAGCTACTGAAGAAGAAGGAACAATAAGTAAAATGGCTAGAGGTCCTAGGTAAGGTGCACTTATTTGTTAAAAGGAATATGGTGTTTTAAGACCATCGACATGGTTCATGTCAGTCGAAAAAAGGAAGGGGGGAATTGGTGAAGGAACTGCTTAAGCTTGGTTTGCAGTGCTCTGGTGCTCATCTGGCAAAACACTCCAGCATGTGCTGAATTCCCTCAATTTCAATAGCACATAACACGTGTTCAAGGGGATTTGCTGCTTCAGATGACCCTGCATATCACGTTCAACACTTTGATGGATCAGGGCCTTTGGTTCCTGCATGGGTAGGTATGCATGTGTGTGCGAGGAAGGGAGGTGGGCACAAAATTTGGCTGTGACTAGTCCAGAAACGCTTTGCCAGGAGGAGGAAAAAGCAACGTAAAGGGAGAATGTGAGTAAAAAGAGAGTGGGTAAAACTCCCACAGACACCACGACGGGTAGCACTCATCCCATGGAGAACGTGCTTCCATTTCCCTGTGTGACATGCATGGAGAGAGCCAGGAAGACCGTCCCTACCTGGCTGGAGTCAGAGACACAGTTGCTGTTGCTGCTGATCTGTGCTGGCGGTGGGTTGACGGAGATGACCGCCATGTGCTGCCGTGGGGGGAAGGTCGGGGAGGGCTGGATCAGGGGAGGAGTGTGTCCAAAGGCTGAGCTCAGGCCTCTCTGCTGGGTCAGGATCTGCTGGTACGTCACGGGGTTAATGGGGTGGGGGAAGCTGAACGCCGGGCTGCAGCAATAGGAGGAGGAAAAATGACGAGGAGTTATTTTAAACAATATTTATTATGTTAGCTAGTGACTGATTCAAGTATAGCTTCCTGGAGACTCCAGGAGACAGGCTGCAATGCCCCAGCTAGATGCCTTCAATGCCACGATAAGCCTGACAGCCTGCTTTACTGCAAAGACAGGGTATGTCTCTTGTGTGCCTCAGCAAACTTGTGAATCATTTCGACCCACATATCAGACTGATTGTCATTTCTTTGCTTCCTATGTTTAAAAACAGCCAAAGCCCTTAGCAGGGAGTGCAGAAGAGGACAGGACTTGGACACATCTGGCTTTGCAGCCTCTGAGGCTCCCAGGTTTTCCCAGGCAGACCTATTCTGCAGACTCACGACCTTGGGGTTATGCTGCCCTGGATGTAAAAAACCAGCATCACCTGGCTCACCTGGCACAGGTCACAGTGGGGATGAATAACTATGCATTTAGTATAGTCCCAAACCATGCAATTTACTCGACATTCAGGTGAGGGGAGTGCTGGCTCAGGGGACTGCTGAAGTATGTCACCCTTCATATGTAGGTCACTGGTTCAGCTCCAATCTAGGTCAGTGGTGACCAGAAACACCACCAGCTCCTGGCTGCTTGGGTGCTAACTGGGGCAACAGGACCAAGCCAGGACGCAGCAGTCAACAGCACTAAAAACGAAGTGCTGCTTCTGGAAACAAAGGGTTCACTCCCAGCAGTGAACCCTTGGCAGAGGTGGAGAAGCACAGGAGATGCTCTGCTCCCCATACCCTAGGCAGGTGATGCACGAACCATAGACTCTCAGCCCAAAAATTGATTATTTGCCACCTTTACCCTGAACTTTTACCCTAATGCATTTTCTCTCACATCACTGAAACCGCCCACGGTGTGAGTGCTCAGAGAACAGGGCCATAATTAGCAACATGCTTCATCTCCCATTTTGCTTTCAGAGAAAATACTTATTGCTGGTGACCATACAATTAGTATTTCTGTTCCGAACCAGTTAACAACAACTTGACCAAAAGAATAAAGGGCAAAAACCACTACAGTGTAAAAGAGCTCTGGGAGTTAGATATGTGCTGCAGCAAATGAGGTGTGATGGCAGGCTGCTGCACAGCTTTGTTATGTTACAGCAAAGCCCAAAAATGACTTTCTGAAACACTACTAGGATCTGGGTCTGAGCGGGTGAGAAAGGATTTCATTCCTGCCACTAAGACATTGTTAAAATAATAACAAAAAAGTCTTTTCACCACAGTTATCCTCTTCAATACGTAACCCATTTTACAATTGCTGACATTCAAGATAACACCTTTAGAACACCAAGAAGAGTTTCAAATTCAGTATTATTACTCGATTATTCTCTCGGAGGCCAACGACTGACCATTGGGTCAGACTCTGCACCCTACTGATTTGCTGAAAATAGCAGATGCTACCCTGAAAATCTTAAAATCTGAGTATAAGATGAGATGCTACAGGTATGCCTAGGTAAAGATAACAGGTGACATGACTAGAAAAATATGATTACCAGACAAGGAGTTGCTATTTGTTTAAATTAGCATTACGTTTGATTCTACAGTCAATTTCTAAATGATGCTGCCAGATAAAGTAGCTGATAAAATTAATGTTGCAGTTACTAATGGCAATGTCTCTGTTTTCCCCTACAAATTTTAGGAGTGTATGATCTTTATAAACCCTTGCTTTGCAACATCAGTGTTAATTAGAACTAACATTTTTAACAGTTAAGTAATAAAAAGAATAATAACATTGTGAAACTTGGGTGAAGCAATCACTGCAGGAATTGACAACAGTGAGCTGCCTAGTGTAAGTGCTTTTTAATTAAGGTTTGAGCAAAACTTTACTCAAGGGCTTAGATTTGTTTTAAATATGTTTTTAGAATTAGGCTCTTAAATCCACCCAGGCAACTTTTTTTTTTTTTAAGGATGTGGACCAATAATTTGGAGAATACTTTGGGGCAATCTCTTAAATCAGAGGGTTTCTTAATCGGTCCAACCACTCACAATGAGCATTTTTTGGATGAATTTGTTCTCCATTTCTGCTTGCAGGGAGGCATGATTGTACTGTAATTACTGGAAATCTGGTAACCAATCATCCAAATCCAGCACCCCACCCCCCATCCCCCCATCCCACGAAGTACCCTTCCACATGCAAAACCAGATGGGGGCTTTGATTTAATACACTACACAGCCCCAACGCACAAAAGCAGAGGTTGCGAGGAAGGGAATGTCTTCCTTGCTGGAGGATCACCCCTCCTTTTTGGGGGGATGGCTACACAGCTGAACGGAGCCAGTCCCAGAGCTTTACCTGATTGTCCCGGCAGATAAATGGCCATAGGAACCACTTGCTGCTGAACTGCTTCTGGAGTTGTTGATATACGCCACGAGAGAGTTTGGGGAGGTCCTGATCATCGTCTGGAGATCAATGCTGGCATCAGACAGCGGGGAGATAGACAGGGCTCGTTTTCGGCTTAATCTCGGAGTCACCCGCGGGCTCGAAAACCGGGACACTGCAGGAAAGAGAGACTTTGTCAGACAAAACCAGTGGGCTGCTCCCCTCCTGCAGGGCCACGGGAGGTGCTGAGACCTGCTGCACTCGTGACTGCTGTGGGACGTTCAGGAGCCGGGAGCAACACAAGGACCAGCTATGCTTTGATGGGAGGTTTTCTCTCTGCTGGGCTCTGAGTGACAGGGGTCAGTCAGCATCACGAACACCCGCTTTCGTCACCCTCCTTGGGGGATAAACAGAAGCCTGTCCATCACCCCCTTTCATCGGCACTAAATTAATTAAAATTAAAAGGGAAAAGGTCCTGCAAGGTTTCCTTGAGTGCAGCCATCTCCGTTGACTCGGTGGTAGGAGCAGCAGGCGAGAAGAGCCGCACATCAGAGCTGGGGCGACTCTCGGAAAACGGTGTGTGCGCTTGTGTGCGGAGGGAGCGGAAACCAAACGAGTGCAAGCACAATGCTGACCATCCAATTAATGAAGGAGGCAAGGCTCCAGGAGCCCCAAAAGTAAATGAAGAGTTTTAAGAAAACCAATTTGGCAGCTCAGGCACAAAGTTCAAGAGCTCCCCCTCCGAGGGGACCTGCCAGTGCCTGGACCCTATTAGCAATTGTCAATCATTCAGGCATGAAGTCATTTCCAACCCTGCCAGTCCCATTTGTGGATCTGCAATACATGGCGAATTACTACTGTACCAATTTGGCCTCCCCCAGCGTTTCAGCACTGCTAACTGGAATGACTGACTTCATCCAGAGGAAACTCTGCCCAGGCCTGACCCACCTGCAAATCTCCGGGGTGGCATGGACAGGAGCTGGGGATGGGCCAGATCACAACGTTCCCCAATACCAGGGTACCAGATCCAAAGCCCGCCCGAACCCTAGCCCCACCTGGAACGGCTCATCCATCCAAAGCAATGAGAACAGTGTTTAGATTGCCTATTTTTTAAAAATAAGATTTCAAAGGGTACAATAAGCCACTCGGCCATGGGGCCTGGCTGGTAATGCCCATCATCCACCCAGGATGGGGAGCAGATGAGCAGGGCGCAGCTGCTCCAGCTCCTTCCCTCCATGCGCGCAGCACTGTATTACTACCTGGCTTTTCCAGCAGCAGTCTCCCCAGAAAGCTTGCTGTGAGTATATCCTATTAAGCATTGTGAATAAAACAGCAGCTTGCCCAGACAGGCAATATGAACTATTTTCCTCTAGTCGGTTGGAGGGACTGAGTTTGGTTGCATATCACCAAATACAAGCCCAGCACTTTGTAAGACCATAAACTTTCCGTCCTGATGACAGTGCTAGTATGTGAGAGGACGAATGGGATGTACAAGGAGGTAAAATATATTCTGCCAGCATGACCAAATAGTTCCTTGATTTTTGTTGGCTCGCAGAAGTTTGTGTCAACATTTCCCTGAGACGAGTGGTTGGGTTGCAGTCTCCCAGTCTCCACGATTCACCCGTGTACCTAAGTGGCTCTGCCATTACCATGCCTGGGTGCTGTGTTATCGATGGGGTTTAGTACCACTGTCCCCTTATTACCCATACTGTCCCTTGTTGCACAAGATAAATGACTTGCCAAAGGTCCCACTGGAAGTCCAAGGCTAAGCTGGTGCTTGAACCAAGCACTCTTGTGACTTTTGTCCTATACCTAAGCAGCTTCAAGAGTAGCTAGCTGCAATGCCTTGCTGCAATACTGACAAAATCGGGAATTTCTCCTAAAAATCAGATTGTCGCATATATACTTAACACGTTCTACTTATAGTATTTTGTATAACTACCTATTGCAGCCTCACAGGGCAGGGAGATGCTAGCAAACACGACTCAAGGATCAGGTAGCAAACAGAAAGAGCACGCAGCGGTTTGTAAGAATCACCCCCTGAGTGTTAAAGCTGTCCCATGACTTGGAGGGACCAGACTCAAACTATCCTAATGCTTGTGGCTGGCAGGCTCCAGCCCCGTTCTGTTATGGTGAGCGGCACTTCCCTCAGGAGCTGGAAAAGAAGCAGCCGGTTTGTAGAGGCACTATGGATGCAAAACCAAAATGAGCAAACTCCCCTCAGCAAAGGCTGGCCCTGCCTAAAGGCTGGAGTGGAGCACTACCAAACTTCACACCCGGTACATGAAATCTGGGCCCTGCCAGAGCCCTGGAACAAGCACCGTGAGGGTCAAAACTGTGCTCTGTCTGCAACATATTAATTTATTGATTTGAACTAATTAAACTTTTGGGGGGCTTCTTATTTTTTTTCTTTTCTTTTCATTTTTTTCTTCTGACTGTAAGGCATCTTAATTCAATACATGGGCCACGACCTGGGAAGACCTGGGTACCATTCCCAGTCCTCCCCAAACATATCTCCTTCAGCACGGTGCTTCTTCTTTCTGTGTCCCTATTTCCCAGTGTCATCTATTTAGATGAGCTCTTTTATATAGGGTTTGTGTTTTATTCGGTATGTATTGCACCTAGTGCGATCGGGCTCCATCTCAGCCAAGTTGTCAATGTTTCTGTCCCACAAATAATATGCGTCTTTCCAGATATAGATATTGTTTTCTGCATTTGCATTCCCACAGTCTCCTCCTTCTCTAACAGAAGGAAGCAGGCCAGATTTGACAGTCATATTTATCTCTGTTACTCCCACACCTCAAGGGAGATCTGTTTATTAATGTGCCACTTCCCTTGATAAATTACTAAATAGAAAGAAAAGCCTTGTACTCATTTCTCGCTGTTCCTTCCCATGATTTATGTCCACAGTGCTGGTTCAGCCATTGGTCGCCATTAATTTGCAGAGGGAAGAAGTCCTGATGTCCAACAGAAACCTGGGTTTTCGCAGTGCATCCAACGTGGGCACCCCTCCCGGCTGCACACCAGTACGTCATTTTTTCCCTGTGTAAAAATCAGCTGGAAGCTGTCAGATTTGCAAGCTGGCTTGGGACTTCTGCAGCCCAAACCCAGTAATATGCATTGCGTTACTGTCCACTCTAATTTAGATCTTGTGAGTACCGTGGGTTATCTGAAATGTTTGATAGCAGATCCAACAGCTTGAGCTGATGCTTTATATAAAAGCCTTTTAGGTCTTGTGGGCTTCCAGGGAAAGCTGTGACCTAAAATCGTGCTATGGATGAACAATTCCTCTCTTCTCAATGACAGCTTGCCCAAGGTGCCTGGGAAGGGAAGCGTCTGGGAAACAGAAAAGGGGTTTAACCACACGAAGAAGCACTCACTAGTGTATTTAGGAAGAGGGAATTTTTTCAAAATTATTATTCAAAAGCAGATTAGCAGCACCGGGATCGTTTTTAATATTACAATCGACCTGACCTAATGCCCTGATCTGAGGACACTGAGCACGAACGTTAAACGATACCAGGCAGCAGCAAAGATAAGCATTGGTATAGCCATACACATAGGCAAGGTGCTCAACACAGGCTGACTGACAGCCACCTGAATACATAGCAAAATCCGCTGTTGCCTGAGGTCCAGTGATGTTTCAAAGGGAAAACCACATACAACTTCTTCAGCAGTGGCTGTGCCCGGAGAAGTAAATGAAGGCGGGATCCATTTTTCAGACACAGAGATGGAGAGCCTCGGGAGAATTTATCACTAGCACTCCCCTTCTCATCTCCCCTTCAAGAATGCTGACTTATCAAAATGAACAGGGTTAGCTTTAAGACTTTTTTAATGTTTGGAAAATATGTTAGGGAAGAGTTTCCAAACTGTCAAAGTACTGCCTTCAACACTCTCAAAAGAAAAAAAAATTGGTATTTTTACGTTGCTGTTATAAAAGATGTTTTGTTGAGAAACATAAAGTCATCATAGGTTAAAATGAATTTGAAAAGGTCACAAACTGAAATAAAAATAGGAGATTATTATAAAATTGATTCCACTCATCTGCCAGAGTTTCAGTTTTTAAAATTAATTTTTCTGCGCTTCTCTACCTCAGATGGAGACCTTTTTTACCTTCAGTTTCTCTCCCTTGAATACTTCTGAGAGATGGGAAAACTCTTTCTCACCCAGATCCAGAAAGAAGTGGTGGGCCAAAACCCACAAGCAAAACAAGAAGCGAGACAAGTCCACGAGGTACTCCGTATCATTGCCTCCTCTGGTGTTCAATAATATTTCCAGCCAAGTACATTTACAGCATGCCCAGGACGGGTGTTCTTTGGTGGTGGCTCTTCCCATATCAATTTGCTCTGCTACTTCCCCCTCTCATCTTGAATAAACACCTATTAAAGCCAGCAGATGCTTTCCGTTGACTGCCATGGACTTTGGAACTTGGAATAAATATGAATTCAAAAGCTGACCTAGAGACACCCTTGTTTGAGCTATCTCATCTTTACTTTCAAACTAATTCTTTCCCAGCTGAAAAACATGCTATGTTTACATGCTCGGTTTTTGGACATACTAACAGCTTGATTTTTATTTATTCCGCGTATATTAAAAGAATCAGCTCTGAATGGAAGAAACTCGGGTTTTTTTGTTCGTTTTGTTTTTGCAAAAGCAAAAGATACCTGTTTAGAATTCAAAACTCTCTCAGATTTCAAGCAACAACAAAAATATCCTTTGGCCTGAAGTAAGACCCAGGAAATTTTGAGCAAAAAGACTGTCCCTATCTCCCTACACTCTCAGAGTTAGAAGGAGATTAAAACGGAGATGTGAAGTGGTGAACAGAAGAGTGACGTAAAGGTTGAGCCCAAAGCTCTGGGCATTGGCAATAGTGGATGGCAGTCCATGAAGGTCAATAAAAAAATTTACCATAGGCCTTTGCCCCCTGCTGCCTCTTCTTACAAAAAGTCAACTCCAGATACATTTCATAGTGTTTCAATTGGAGCACACTGGCCCTTCCGTACCATTTCACACAGACACCCAGATACACTGGCTGTCATAGGCTCAGCTCTACAGGCTAGAGAAGAAAAACAACCCATGTATTTTAAAAAACATTTTAAAACTGCTTGGAATAACTTTTCAGTACAAAAAGCTTGACTTTACAGCAGCATTATCTTTGCAGGGTAAATGTAAATTCCACAGCTCACAACTGAAAGCCATTTCTCTCCTGGAGGGGTTTAAATATCCCATTTCTAAACCAGCAAGAATTCAAGGGTGAATTTTCAAGTGACACTGTCCACGTCTGCCAAATGTCCCAGCCCGGTCCTCCAGCCAGCCTAGAGCTGGGAGAAAAGTCCAAATTTCTTGGTAAAAGGTAAAAGTTTCCTTGGCAGTTTCCTACAGGCTCTACGAATGATCACAGCCACGGGTTGCTCAGAAACTGGGATTTTCTTTCTCGATTTAGATTTATCCACAACAGGCCAGTGATGAGCCAAATGGGCAGCCCCTCATTTTTACACATGTGGCATCTTGTGGTCTGACTCCCCCGGCTGCTCCCAGCGCTGTTGTGGCGAAGGGCAGGATCAGACCCTGTGGGGCTCACATGCAAGGCGGGAGCAGAGGTTCCTGCTCCGACCACTTGCCTGTGGCTGTGGTCCATCAGAGGGACATTAGAAGAGATGGTTTTCCTTGGGGGGAGATTTCAGACCTCTGTATTGCATTAGAAATAGCAGCAGCAAAGCCCTCCTGAAAGGAAACACCAGGCACTCAGTGGGAGCTCCTTCAGGCCAAGAAACTCTCAGGCATCTCTTTATGGACAAGCAAGTTGCTGTGATCTCGACTGCAGAAGGACATCGGGGGAATCTGCTTCCAAATGGCCGAGCCCGTAAGACACGTGGGCTGCAGATGGCTCACCTCCCCTCCTCACTGAAACATGGCCAGAGCCACCGCTTCCCCTGCATCCCCTGGCCAAGCCCCGGGATAAATACAGCGTTATCAACATGGTCCCTCTTACTGGCTGCTCACCAAGAAAGCTCCACCCAAAGCGTACAGAAATATCCCCCTCGTCCTGTCATCAGATTAAATCCAAGGGCAGCATAAAAACACAGGATGATCCCTTAATCAATAAACAGCAGCAATAAACTACAAACGCTCTTTGAATAACCAGTTCCTTATTCCCCTCTCCCCTTCTGCAGCGGCAGCACGTCTGTCTTAGACTACAGCAGATGCTGGACATTTGTTCTGGCACCAGATGCTGTCCTGGGACCCTTCTTTCTTCCCTCCCCAGGCCCGATCAGCTTTGCAGTTCAAGGAATACTAATGCTTCCCTCAAATCCTCGCTGAAAGACAAGGCTGCATTCTTCTACTCCCAATCCACAAGGTAACTGTTTAGACGACCCAACTTGCATATGTAAATTGAATTCTTTAGAAACCAGAGTGCAGCGGGATTCCAGACAGAGTGCTTATGGGATGCTCTGGGACTTTTTCTCTCTTCTGCACATATTTTTCTGGGGAGGAAAACATCATTGCTGGCTAGAAATGGGTGGGAAATCGTTTCCCATTCTCTGAACCTTTTCTGAGATTTCAGCAAGTTTCCATTCTGTGCTGGGACAAAGAAAACAACAAAAAAAAGATTTTTCAGAGTTTTTAAGGAAGCAATTACAGGGCGCGCTGTCTCCTCAAAGTAGCCAACAGCTGGCTTGTTTGGGAAGTCATCTGCAATCCAGCCTATCCAGCCTGCAAACCCTGAGCTGTTGGTCCCTCAAGCCCCAGGTGAGGCACTTCTTTCCTAGGTCGCCGTGAGGCCGGGCTCTCTCAGTCCATCCTGATGGAGCAGTCGCTTCACACAAACCTGCTGCAGGAGAGTCCTGAGCTCACCCCTCACAGACACATGCCTGCTGACTGCAGTAATCACTGGGCTGCACTGCCAGCCCTTCTCCTTACCCCGATGGCTATTAAATCATTTACTTGAAGTAGAAAGGCTCCGGCAACACTGACTGAAAGAGGCTAGTGAAGCTGAATCACTGTTTGACATGGCGGAATAAAGTCCTGCTTGATGATTTGCCCACATCCCAGGCAACTGTGCCAGCCACTAGCTGGTTGGCTCTCCTGGGCTGAGCAAAGCCTTTTCCCAGTTAAACTGCTGGTCATGATCAAGACATTCATGACTGCCATGCACCAGGCAGCAAGAAATAGGGCAGGGATCTCCCCTTCTAGCTCCACAACTGGATGAAATGCCATGACAGCACTGCAGGGTCATCCCTGCTGTTGGTAACTGTAAAGTTGCACAAACACATCTACGCAGCCCTCCTGTCCTGAGGAACTACCTCTGTGCAGCGCCGCTTGGATGTAAGTTGAATGCCAGACCTTTTTCCCCCATTCCCTGACTCAGCATGGACAACCCACTCTCACTTTCGACACTGTGCAATCAGAAGTGATGGATTTAAAGATGATCTCTGCTTCCCACCCTGGCCATGAGAGTCCTTATTCTGGAGATCAGGGTCTTGTTCCCAGAGTTGCCACCGGTCTGCTCCCTGATCATTTGATCTCCTTTCTCTTCGGGGTCTCCAGTGATGAAGTAGCTCGGCTTCGTACAGTACTTTTAGATCTCCTGATGTCCAGGGCTATAACAGTAGAAGCATCCAGTCAGTCTGGAAATGCTCCTCTTGAGAGCAAATGGCACCTCCTGAAGGGCTGAGGGTAATCACAGGAGCTCTTGCACTTAGGGAAAAAAAAGTTGGATGTACTAAACATGCTCAGAAAGTTGTAGTCATCTCCAGATTCATCTGTGCTCCCCACCAGTCTTTACTGCCCCAGGGATGCTCCTGTGCAACCACTGTCTCACCTGGAATAATCCACAATGTGGCACCCAATTCTAGAATAGAAATGCAAAAGATATTGTTTTGATCTGGTGAATAGATCCTGTAAATTAGTCTCAAAAGTGCCCCAGCAGCAATGTTGTGACATTGGAAAGCAGGTAACTTTTGATTTGAAAGAGTAGACTTTCCAGAAATTGGATTTAAGCCTGGGCTCAAATTCCACTCTTGGATTTACAGTCCGTATTTAGATGACAGAATGAAACAGGACAGCTAACCGAAGGGTTATTTAGTCTCCGCTGGAACCGGCCTGAAGACCCCAGCAGCCTGGTGCGTCAAACTTAAATTTGGTCTACTTTAGCAGTTTAACTACTTCTAGTTGCACGGTGAAAACCCTGCTAAAGAGGTGCAGCTCAGGGGGCACCCCGGCTCAGTCACCATTTAAACACTCAGCAGACCTGACACATGGTTGGTACCAACAAGCTCCAGCTGACACTTACGTCCTGTTACTTTTCCTGACCCTCAACACCTGATGGGATGAAAAAACACTGACAAACATGGAGGCATTGAGAAATTCTCCAAGAAATGCAATTACAGCAACTAGAAGGGCCTAGTATGTGTCTGTGGAAGAACTACAATACCCAGTGTCTAGGGCTCCCATGGACCTGCAGATGTTTGGAGGTGACGTGACACTGAATAGGCCAGTTTTAATATATGCTTATCTGCTGCTTTTCCTTTTGCAGGTGCCACTGTTATCACAGATGTGTGAAGGTGCTGCATGTGGTTTAACAGGAGTTACCTGCATTTTCAGCAAACAAATTCTTGTAAAGTTCTTATGTTCTGGGACTCTCTGGGGAGAAAAGGGCGCTCTGAATGACAGATGCTGTGAGGTGGTGACTCACTGGGGTTTTATGCATGCTACTGATATTCTTGTCTCTGAAAAGCACCATAAGAGGATGCTTTATTAAATTATCTGTTCAACTATTTACTTAGGCCCTGCTGATTTAAATTTTTGAAATAACTTTCTAAAAAGAGAGGGAGGCTCTGGTTCCTCAGCCAGCATTTCAGAGCCATCCAATTTAGTCTCTGCCTTGGTAACACACAATTCTCTCTTCTCTCTGGCTGGTGGATAAACCCAAACACATAGACCAGAGACTGGCACTGGGCTGCTGCTCCTTTGCGCATTCTTAAAAAGTAGTCTTCTGGTGTCTCATGTCACATCCTCATGATCTTTGTAAGTTTTCATCTCACTCAGAGCATTGGAAGGCCCAGAAAAGGCTTTCCAGTTACTCATCAACAAAACCGAAAGATCAAAATAAATGCTTGATGAGCCCTGGCTTTGCAGTGAATAATGGTTATGAGCTAGGCTGCATGAAACCAGGACCTTTGGTACGTGATTCACTCTAGAGCTGTTTTCAGGAGAAGGGAAGCAGGAAGACAGTCTTCTGCCAAAGGGAGTATTTCAGATGACTTTAGATAAAGACTGGTCTTCAGCAAACCAGAGGACGAGCATCTTGGTGTGCTGAGAGTCAGCCTGCGCTAGCATGAAAACAGTTGTGTTTGCTTCCCTTACTGGCTGTTTATCTGGCACTTCAGTGAGGCACTGCTGGTCAGAGATGGACTAATAAGGAGGCAAGGAGGAAGGAGTCTTGTTCATGAGCCTGAGGAGAACTTGGCAGGGCTGGTTTGCACCCATCTGCTATAACCACAGCCATTAACCCTTTGGAGGGAAGACAGAGCAGTCTTACTGACCAGCTGCTTTGTAGCAGAGAAGCCCAAATCATATTTTGGGTGTTAGAAGCAGGATAGTACCAAGGAGCATGTGATCTCCCTTTCAAACTGGGATCCAGGTTCCCGATTAATCTAGGAACTGGCAGAAGAAAATGACTATTCAGGTAAAACTTTCGCAGCAGCTGCAGATGAGAAATTGTTTTTTTGTTAGAAATATCTATAAGCCCCCATCACTGAACAGTCAGAACAGCTTTTATCATTCTAAACCAGTCACTTTATGAAGCGCAAGACCGCAAAGTCTTTCATCTTAAAAGCTGAACAACAGAAACTTTGAAGCGGTAATGAAACGATGCAGATCTCCACTCCAAAAACTATAATGGTCCACAGGCAAATCCAAAGGCAGCCCAGGAAACAGAATCCGGGATCTGAAAGTCGAGCTGAGACTTCTCTTTCTTGTAGCAGAAATAATCCCCAAACTGCCCTCTCTAATATCTGTGCAACTCCAGTTCTTGCAAGATGTGGCATAAAGTGAAAGGAAAGATATTTCTAACAGTTCTAAAAATCATTTGGACCTCGAATATGCTTTCAGACATTATCCATCTCAACAGGGCAGCAGTCAGGCCGCGGGGGTGACTCAGCACCACAGCACCTAGCATGATTTTCTTTCCTCTTCATTTAGCCAGGAGTGAGAACTTTCTGGGTTTATAATGCCCGACACTAGCATAAATACCACATTCCTGCAATTTTTTTCTCCCACAAAGTACTAACATATCCTCTCCACGTTAACATATTTTTTCTCTTTGGGCTCTCGAGAGCTTCCAACCAAGATGAGAGGTCCATCGTGCCAAGCACAGCTATGCATGGAAATGGCCAGCCTTTGCCCCAGACACCAACCAGGCGAAACATGGAGAGCCCGAGGTGGAGCTGGCCCCCGGGCACACTATGGTCACCTGTGGCCAAGGCAGCGGGACAGCAGCAATGCCCTGCCCGCTGGACCAGCCCATCTCCTACCCATGCAGCAGCCACGCCATACTCCCATAGAGGCCACAAACGTATATATTTTAAATTATGTATATTTTATACATATACATGAAACGAGGCAACGTTTTAAGCCAAAAATTATAGTGAAGCACCCGTGGGTTTCGGCAGGGCAGAGTGACCGCATATAGCAACCTCCACCTGGAGGACAGCCCCCTCCATCTGCCCCAGAATTTCAGCCATGCCGGGGAGGACGCGGACCGCTACTCACCATCGACGGGGCTGAGGTAATCATGGAGGTGGGCTGTGCTGGCTGCTCCCCCACTCTGCATCAGGAGGTCCCCATAGGGGTTTGGGTGGCCGGCCATCAGCGTCATTTGGTGGTAGTAGTCGGCGGGGTTGGCTCCCGGTGGCGGTGGGGGAAGCCCAAAGAGACCTCGCTCCTTCAGGTGCTCGTGAGCCACTGTCGGTGCCGCGGGCGAGGAGAAAAACATGGGGAGAAGGTTCCCACTGCAACATTAGACCTCGGCGCTGACGTTGGCGGCCCCGTCTCCCCCCACCCCGTGCCCCCCGCCAGCCCCGTCCGCGTGGCTCCGCGTAGGGCTCTCGTGACGTGCACTTGGGCGTGCTTCTGCGGACAAAAGAAACTAAGCTGGGGCCTCTGCATTCCTCCATTTCCGCAAATTTATAAACAATCTCTCGTTCCCCCTTCTAATAATCCTCCCGTTCGGACGCAGCCAGCACCCCGGGGAGGGGGGAGCGGGCCCAGCCCGCCGGCAGCAGTAACCCTGTCAGCATTAACATCCCTGCCTATTAGGAAGGAAAGACAAATGCAGCCCAGTTCCCGATAGCAGCGCGAGGAAATTAAAGCCAAGGTCTAATGCATAGAGCTAGGTTTAGTGTCTGGCAGCATAAAACCATTTTGGCTGCCAAAGCCAATTACGCTCACTTTCTCCCAGCTGTAATTTTTCAAACCTGCCTCCCCACCCGCTTGCCCCATTAACTTATTTACCACCGCCTTAAAAAAAAAAAAAAAGAATACAAGAAAAAGAAAAGCAACCCAAAACACAATGCCTTTTTTTCATAGCAAATAATGAAACTGTGTTTGGAAGGGGAGGATGGGGCAGAGCACACGCACGTCAGCCATCAGACCTCTCCACGGCAGGCGGCTGGGAGTTTGGATGACGTTTTGGGGGAGGGAAGAAGATGCGTGCATCTCCCCATCGCCCTAGCAATGTTTTTTTTTAGCCATAGAAGATTGTTTTATGCTGCTAGACACTGAGCTGGGGGCCTTGTCGCTCTCCGGTGCACTTTGCAGCGGCGAAGGGCTGCTTGCTCCCACAGCAGCTCGGGAGCCAAGAGATGCTGGAGTTTGCTGGGTGTGCGGAGACGGGGTCCCCAAACCCCGGCTGCTCCCTGGGCACTGAGCCAGCCGCCTGCAACCGGGTAATGAAGCACTTCTGATGAAGTCAGTCACAACTTGCACCTCCCCAAGTGAAAGCAGAGTCGTGCATTTTCTCCTTTCCCTGCTTGGCCATTTTTGTCCCCAGCATGGGATGTGCCGGGGCTCGGAGAGCACCACCTCCACGTGCGCCCAGCGCCAGCTCCCCGCACGCCCTCGCCTTCCCAGAAAGCTGCTGCAGGACAGCTCAGGAGTAAGGAGGAAGAAAGTATGGCCCCTCTCCTTCACCCAGGAGCCATCCTGCTCTGCAACACAAAGCCAGCAGGGGATAACCCAGCCGGCATTGCCTCATCTCTGCAACGTCAGTCCCAGCCAGGCCAGGCAGCTGGAGCGACTGTGACCCTCTTCGGGGGAAGCAGGGCTCCCAGTAGGGACATAAGAGCGGGGAAGCTTGTAAGACAGCCGAGAGCGCTGCAGAAAGGAACGTACTTTAAGCAAAATATTTATAATATGATCCAGCGGTAATAGCTATTCTCACGCTCTGCTTTCTCAGTGCAATGATGCAAAACAAATGTGTAGTTAAAGGAGGGGGGGGAAAACCCAAAGAGAAAAAGAGACAGCTCTCCCACTTCAGAGAGCAGCTGCAGGGCCTTTGCAGCTGTAAATCCTCGGGTTTTAGGGAATTTCAGTGCTGGTGAGCTACAAAATCTCTGCAGTACCAGTAGCACAGCGTCTTACCGTCAGCGGGGCTGAGGCCCCTGGCAGCGGAGATGACGGAGAGCGTGGGGCTGCCGTGGACGGAGCGGAGGTAGTGCTCCATGTGGGGTGCCACGTAGGGGTGCGGCGGGCTGAAGGGCGACTCGCCAGGCCCGGCGGGGTGCGGTGACAGGCGGATGAGGGAGATGTCGGAGATGACGGGGCTGCCGCTCAGAGGAGGAGGCCTGGGAAGGAAGAGACACGCTGTCACCCACAGCCACCCGGGGCGGTCACGGCCGCCTGCCACCCTTCTCCTTCCCATCCCATCGCCTTCGCCTGCGAGGGAGGAGTTCGAGCACATGGTGGGAAAAACCTCCCCTCTTGGCACATGTGGAGCCTGAAGGCAGTGCAAGCTTCCCAAGGACCCGCACCCGCATTGCGCTCAATGTATACTCATGTAAGGTGGCTCACAGCAGCTGGGCTGCTGTGAAAAGGGGCACGAACTTCTTTGCACAGGTAGGCTGCATGGAGCCTGCCCCGTGCCACAGATGTCACCCCATCTCCTCACACAGGGAGGTTGGCTACACGAAGACGTTCGAGGCAAACCCAGGGTTTGCAAGCTCCTTGCTGCCCTTGGGTATCCAGATGTTTAGTGCCGCCACGTGCAGGAAAAGCCCCAGACAGGGCTGCCTGTGAAAGGATGTAAACGACACATGGAGTACTTATAGGATCTCAACGCGAGCTGTGCTCTCCTCGGCCCAGTGTGCGCGGCTCAGCCGGCGCCGGCGGAGCAGCCCTCCCCGCCTGCGTCCATCACGGCTTGCACAAACCTCCTTGACAGGTCGGCGGTACGGTTCAGAGGGCAAAAGTTCAGGAGAGGTTTTATTGCATGCTTTCTGGGGGCCACCTCTGTTAAATCCCTCAGATCGTCCTCAGGCCAAGTGTTACCTGAGAAAGAAGTCAGTAAACGCTGAGGGACTCAGCAGGTAAGTAAAAAAGTCGCAGGCATGTTTCGGCACTCGAGCAGTTTTTGCAGACTGAGCTAGGGTGGAAAAGAAAGTGTATAGACAGCTCCCAGACATGTCTTCTGCTCTACTCTTCAGCCTCTTAGACAAACTGCAGAGGGTGCAAGGAGGGGAGAAAAAGTTACACGCCCTGACCTGAGAAGCAGAAAATCTGAGCTAGACACCAAAAGCAGCGGAGCTGTCATTAGGCAAAACGAAAGAGCGAAATCTGCTTTGCATTAGTGCTCTCTGTACTCACAGACTGATGGAAGCAGAGCTGGTGTGGAGATGCAGGTCACAGCAGGGACGGCGCTGGTCCCTGGCTGGGTGCTTTGGCTAAACTGAGGGAGATGGATGTGCCCCCCATGGGGCTCCACCCCGGGCATGGGAGACCCACGGGGATTCGGGGTTTTGGAGGTCAGGGATCTGGTGTGTGGGCTGAGCTAAGGGACAGTATTACAAAGGTCCTTCCCTAAGAATATCCAAATATGCCATTAGTGAGTGCATGTAAGATCAGTCTCTCCATGCACAGACAACCACAAACACGAGGGTCGGAGCAGTTTAGACATGCCACCTGCACCTCAGGATCTCGGTCCCACCCTGCCTTATCAACAGTTCAGGTGCATTTAATTTATTTGTAATACTTGCATATCAACAAAACCACACAGAAATGTAATATAAGCTTTGCAGACTTATTCAGCAGTTTACGAGCATGTTTGTCTTTGTTTGATCTTCCGCGTGTTTCTCTGTCTTTCTGATAAATTAGTAAACCTTGTGGCTTTTTGAACACTTTCTGCTGATGGGTAGTAAATTAAATGCCTTTTAAAATATTTATAGTTCAAAGTACTTTCCTGTAGCAATACACTCTGCGGCGCACTGGTGTGAAATACAAGGCAGTGAAAACCTATCAGATATAAAGGACTTGCAGAGATGCCCTGCCACCGACACACACACGCATGCTCGTCGGACTGAACCTAGGGGTTTCGCTAGAGGAACACCCACCAGCATCGAGCCTGTTTTCTTTTACGGCACTGAAAGACAAACTTATGATGGCATGGCTATTTCAGACCTCATGAGCTCCCCACCTGCATCGCTATGGCATTTTGTTACCAAAATTATGGGGTGAACGAAGTCCCTCTCCGAGTCACTCTCTGGTGCCTCTCGCCATGACGTCAGCCGCGGCGGCGGCAAGCTCGGGAAAGCTGCAGCTGAGGCCGCCGGGGCTGGTTTCTGTCGAGGCTGCTAATAAAGGCGGGCGAGCACGGAGCCGACCAATTTATTTCTACCAGGGAGGAGGGAGAAGTGAATCAAAGTCTCTGTTCCAGATTTAGTTTCAATTCATTTCTAATAATCTCCACCGCCTCATCTGGAAAAAATGAAACAGGATTAAAAAAAATGATGTCATTAAGAAAACATCTGACTAATTTTTCTTCTGACGAAGACTTAATATAAGTGAGGGGGGATGTAAATTAAAAGCAGCCCCAATCTTCCCTGGGCCATAGAGCCTGCCTTAATACATAAGCCATGAAAGAAATTTTCTTACATATACAATAAGTTCCCTCTTTCATCAGTACTCACAGCTTCTCCCAAAAGGGTTGTGAACTTCTTTGATGCAGGCTTGAAACTATGTATTACCAGGTTTACGAGCCTTCGGAGCCTCCGCTGATCAAACTGTGAGGCCGACATCTAAAATGTGTATAACAATATGAAGGGTTTGCTGTTCATTTTCTCTGTGCTAAATTGGGCAGAAATGCTGGAGTCCCTCAGAACAGGAAAACTCCACCCTAGCCAAAAAGGTAACACTGGGAAAAAGATCAAGAATTCACCCAAAATGCATGCAGCTGGAGAGCCAGGCGGTGGTTCGACATGAGGCTGACCGTGTGTGTAAAGACTGGATTGGAGACCAGGCTTCTCCTTATGGCTTTGCCTAAAATCTCTCCTTCTGTGGACTAGGACAGCCGTACCCCCAGCCAGGTCTGCCTCCCGAGAGCCCTCCCAGGCAGGGGTAACCTCTCACCGTTGTACACCTACAATTCTAGCAAGCACCATCCCACGGCGCAGCGCATCCCAAAACAACGTGGCTTCCATTAGCTGCCTGCCAGGCACGGCTCACTCGGCCGGAGGCATCCTCTGCTCCTAACTCTACAAAATTTTGATTTTTCCCCGTCTTTTTCTGGTTGCACCACTGGCACTATTTCTCACCTAATCCCCAACTCCCAGATCGTGCCGCTGCATTGGCACTCCGCAAACACACAGTGAGAGGCAGCCATAGCCTCGCAGGTCCGCTCCGGGACTGGTAAAAGCACGACTAGCTGCTGCTTTTTAGAGGCAGTGACTTAAATGGAAGAGGCATGAAACGATGTTGGGAGAAGGCGGTTCTGCCCCCACGCTCAGCTCACCTCCCGAGCAAGCGGGGCTCCCCATCCCCGTGCCCTGAACCCCTCAGCAGGACAATCTCCAGCTTGGTGCGGGGAACCAGCCCGTGCAATGGTGCTGTGGTGCCAGCGCTGGGTTTCTCGGTGTGTCCGTAGAGCTCCCTGCGTGGATCTCCGCTACCCGTACATCACCCCCTGCTCCCTCCCTGGATCCCGCGGATGGCATGAGGAAAACACCCCAGCGCCTGGGGGAGAGCTCACAGCTCTGCTGAAGCCAATGCTGTAAAAATCTCGCTGCCTGCAGCGGGACGAGGGATTTCACCTGACCACGTATATTTCTGAAGAAACTGGGATTCTGGTTTTCAAATAGGCTAAGGGAATTGGGTGTCCAAATGCCATTAAATTTAATGGGAGCCAGGGGCCTGTTTTCCCCGCGGCTCCGGCGAGAAGCCCAGGCTCTATAATTAATGCTCAGGACTTGTAGAGCAATTTGCATCTCTGACGAAGCAGCCGAGCCTGGATTCATTTCCTTCCCCCCCCCCCCCCCCAGGAGAGGCTTTCCCTTCCCCACTCTCTAACAGAGGGAGACACTGAGGTAGGGGAGACATTACCTGACCCCATCAAGGGCTGTGGGGCCTCACGGTGATGGTGGGGGCATGCATGCTGCTGAAGGCTCTACAGAGCAGGCCGTTATCGGTGCAGTGGGTAACCATCCTCAGAGAGCAGAAATCCTTGCACCATTGACTGCCTGCAGAGCGGGACACGCAGCAGCAGAGGAGCACGACCAGCACAAGGAGAGCTACCAGCACCTGAGATGTGACACACACTGCTGGTGGGACACGAGGAGATTTTTGGTGGTTTCCCAGGATCTGGTCACTCAACTGTCCTTCACCAGGGAAAAGAGATCTGCTTAACTTTCTTGCCACCTGGGTTTTACTGAAAACCAGCTTGTCCGAAGCTCCGCAGTCCCATCCCAAAGGCTGGGGGAAGGAGCTGGTAGTTTTTCTTTGGAAAGCAAGGCAAAAATATTCAGCCCGTGGTTTTCAGAGAGGTGGGCCAGTGCGTCCCTATGTGTGCCTTGGAGCCTGGCAGGCACTTGCCCTCCATGCCGCTGCTTACAGGAGGTGTGTGTGTGCCACACTCGGTGCATCGCAGCTGGACACAGTGCTGAGAAAGGATCCTCGTGGTCCCATGGTGGAGGTGTAGCATCCTCTCTGAGGAGCTGGGCTGGGCTCCTGGGAAGGGAAACCCCTCAGGGACTGGCAAAACCAGTGCTGGCTGCTATGAACAGGGCCCTGGGGTGACTTTTTTCTTTTTTTCCCTGCAGTCATGCACCAGCAATCCCAAAATCTTGCGTGGTGGAGATGCGGCACTGTTTCCCCACACTGCATGCAGGTCTGGAGCCTCTGCAAGGGGCACCCAGCAATGAATGCAACAGTTAAAGAAGTTGCACATTTCTGAAATAATCTCCAGCAGTTAAATAAAAAACAGAAAAATGGGGACAATTAACCAGCACTAATGTCCCATGACTAGTCTAAATTAATACTTACGTGCCAAATATATTCATTCAGCAGAAAACAAAGGGCTGAATACTTTTCCATATGCTTAATGGAATATGGACACTTGCAGGCAATTGTTTCGCTGTACAATAAAAAAACTGCATAGCTGCTACACAGAGATGGAAGCTAGGAACAGAGCCGCTCATGGGGAGAGGTATCATAGCCTGGTAAGGGTTTTGCTATAAGAAAAAAGCTTTTAAAGCCAACAATCCCCTCTAATCACCATATAAAAATCCTTGCTTTTGGGTTTTTTTTAAATAAAACATCCTGGCTCGGCTTTTGCAAGTCTTGTGTACCCAGATCACCACCCAAAGTCTGCCCAAGATGGAGGAGAGCCTTATCGATGCCTGAAAAAGGCACCGTGCTCATGGCAGACACGCTACATATGGGTTGCCAAAGCTGCATCCAGCAGGAAACCTGAAATGCCCCAGGATTCATGCTAAACGATTCAGTCTAAACAGCTTTCGCCAGCCCCTCAACTTCACCTCTGTCTATTTCTGATTTAAAGTCCCTTACAACAGGAAGGGCGAGAGGTCGCGACACATGTGCGGTACCCTCAGAATTAAACCCCACAAGGTCCTTCAAAATAAGGTACCTTTCAGAGGTCAGACCTGGGCCACAACTATTGAATCCACGTGGCGTTTGGTCATTCACAAAGATTTCCTTCCCCTGCCATTTTTTCAGCTGAGAGAGCAGAGGATGCGCCGGGAGGAGTGGCACAGAGCTGCCTTGCAGCCACCTCTTCCCCCCAGCCACTGCCGGGGAGTGCGGGGCAGCCCGGTAACGAGATGACGGGGAATCACTCATGCTTCCCAGCTCTCCCGGCACTGCAACAAGTTGATAATTACCCAGTAAAGTGACCTGATGCTCAAATATAAGGCTATCAAGTCGAAGATGCCAGCTTATGTGTCCCACCAGGAAGAGATCGAGATGGGGACCCAAGAGACATCACTTCTAACTCCCAGCCCTCCCCTGCCGGGATGCTCAGCACAATTCATTTTCTTTCTTTTTCCTATATTTTCTCAGCTCTGGATGCTCAGCACAATTAATTTTATTTCTTTTTTTCCTGTATTTTTGCAGCTCTAAAATGGGGCTAATAATATCTTCTTTCTTTTTCCATACCCACAAAGATGAATATTATAGAAAATCAGAGCTGTCTTTGCTAATTCAGCAATTAATGCACTCACTTATAGGAAGCTGTGAACCTGGACAAAAATTGCTAAAGCTTCTCTACAGAAATTTAATGGGCACTCTTCGAGTAGTTCCTGTTTTCTCCTTTCCCCTCAAAAATGGCTTTGAGGCATGGAAAGCATGAAAAATAAAAAGATTATTTTAACAGCAAGGGCAAGTTCCCATTAGATGGGTTTATGGAGGGAAGTGGTAAATTCAGCGTTGCTGCAAGACTTTATGGCAAAATTAGATGTTTTTCTAAAAGATGGGCTCTAAGTTAACTGCAATGTTCAGAGTTTTAATAGTAGAAGAGACTAATTTCTCCCACTGTAGAAATTAAAGGGGGGAATCCTATGGCCGGTGTCACAGATGTCAGACCAGACAACTGCGGTAATTCCTTTGGGCCATAACAGACACAAATCTGTGAATACAAAAACCCTTATTTGTGGATTTGTGGTTTGGGCACTGCTTTGGGAAGGATTTAGGTAGACACTATGAAAAATACCATCATGCATCCATTGGCAATGGTAGTTGTCTAAATACCTTTAAAAATCATTCCTTAAAGTCTAACCTTGTAGCACTGAAGTCAAAAGAAACTCTGCCACTGATGGCAGGAGCAACAAGAACAGCCTTTAATTAGTCGATTCCTCTGTTTTCCGTCTACACCATGGAAACAGTGCCGTAATCTAAGGTGGGTGCCATTTCTCAGCACATTTTTTTTTCCATCCCTTTAAAAATATATTCAAGACTTATACGCAATTTCTAGCGTATGAGGTCAGCTTAATATATTTGATCCAGGTAAGAAAAAGGATTTTTTGTTTCCAAATTAAAAAAAGCAGCTAAACAGCTTTCATTTTTCCTTTCAAAAGACTATTACATTTCCAAACACACCTGACTTCAATCCTAAGTTTAAAATATCTAAAACCAGGAACAAGTGGAAAAAAAGATTTAATTTCACCTGATATAGAAGTATTATTATTTTTTATCAATGAAATCCAAAGTATTTTGGTTTAGAGCTTGAAACTTTTTTTTCCACTTAAGGTCCACCAGAAGTTAACCCCTTTCTTAGGCTCACAGGTTGTTGGCAGCATCATTTGGAGGGAGCGAATTTGTGAGCCTAAGTATAGAAATAGGCCCTCAAATTAGAAAGTCTCCTAACTACATATAGTTTCTTATTGCATTTGTGCTACATTTACCACAATGCAGGTCTAGTTTTGGCTGGCACTTGTAGGCACAACTGCAACACAATAACAACAAAAATATCAATATTTTCTTTTAAAATGGAAGAAAAATGCAAATTTTTAATAAGTAAGGTTGCCCTCCATTATACAACACACAAAGAAGCAAGACATCAAAGGTAGAAATTAGAGTTGATACGGGACCTTCAAACCCAAATCAAATTAGTGTCTTGAGGAGAGATCTTTGATTTAAGCTTAATAGTGGTGATTTTTTTCTTGGGTTGTTTTACACTTAATCAGCCACACAGCCCACTGTGCAGACATATGTTCCCAAAGCACATCAAAGCAAGTAAACATTCTGTTTCAGATCCTAATATCCTTTTTTATCCAATTATCTTACTTACATGATCTTTTAATTTAAGTTCTGAAAGCCCACCTTTTCACACAAGCTTTCCTTTAGCGATGGAGGTAGAAGGATGACCAGCTCAGTTCTTGTAAAATACCCGCCAAAAGAACCCCACAATGAATAAATCAAAGCGCAGCAGATGAGTCTAAGACAGTTTCTTGAGAGATTAATGATGAAAGCCTTCAGAGAAGAAGCATATTTTAAAAAGGGGAACTTCAAGGAAGGTAGCTGAGAGGGAGAAAGGGAAGGAGAGTGAGAGAAAAGGCATGAAAGAAAGCATGGATGAAAGTGCAAGAGCCAATGAAAGTAGTTCAGCGACAGACTGAAGGAGCGGTGCAAACCTGGAAGCACATGAACTTCAGGTTGAAACCACCAGGCATGAGAACTTGATTCCAGTAGTGACAAAATTCGAGAGCTGGGGTGTTGAAATGCTGCAGGCTTAGGGCAGGGAGGGGATGAGGGCTGGGCAGCGGCATTGTGGATGGTGGGGGTGGGCAAGCAAGGTGGGAAGCAGCGGGGAATGAGACAGGAGAGGTGTGGAGACAGACCAGAACCTGATGGCAGAGCTCAGTAGGAAGCTGAGGGAGATCTGAGAGGATTCTGCGCTGGTGAGGGCATGTGGGAAATGAGTGTTGGAAAGATGTGTCGGATGCAACACAGCCGTTTCTCCGCATCTGATTGATTTCCCTTGGGACACATGTTGAGGATATTAGCACTTTCGAGTGAATATTTTGCTTGTAGCTGTGAAGACACTGGGCTTGGGAAAACAAATGGGAAGTGTGTATGTGTGGGGAGGAAATCTGAATTTTTGATCCCTGCCTAGTGTCTTCTTGCCATGCCAGGTTTGGATGGGGGCTTCTCTCCCTTAAAAGAAAATGACGTTCAAGTGTTACAGAGGGGTTTAACATTTAAAAGGCTATTCCTATAGCACTTCTGAAAAGTCCCCTTCCGTGTTATGCCAGCACTAACCTGTTGTGGAGAGGGCAAGTCAGTGGCAGCAACACCACAGCAGTGGAGCTCATGGAAGAGTCAGGCAAACCATAGAAAATGCTTATTCATTAATTACACTTTAAATCTGCCTTGGCTCTATACCCGTCATATCCCAGAAAAGCAAAAAAGGACCATTCCTCTTCATCATGACTGTAATACAATCAACTGGCTGCAGCATTACTCTAACCAACGTTAACTAACAGAGTCTATGTCTGACATCTATAATTTCATGTTAACAAATTAGGCAGACTCCTGCATTTCCTGGTACCTTGAATGCCCAAGAAGCTCATAACTTTTCTTTATATGCAAAACGTCAGGGAAAGGGCAAACAATGTTATGCCAGAAGACCATAGCCAAATCACTTGGTTGGAATGTGCTGTAAATCACGGGGTGAATGGAAAATGAATCTTTGCTCCCGGACAGCAACTTCCAGCCTTAATGTTGCTGCTAATATGCTCCTTTTCTATTGGGAATGCCCTCTTCCCACAATCCAAGGTCCTTAAATCCTATAACTAAGGAAGACACCAAGGAACGAAAACCTACACCCAACTAATTATAAAAAGCCTGAAATGTCCTGCTTCTCTTTTCTGAAGTACAGGGGCAAACCATCGGTATTCAGGCTTCAGAAAGATGCTGTGCTTGCTCTAAGCAGTAGTGAGCTGTTGTAACCAACTGGAAGCAACCAGGAAACCATGGTTAACAAAGGGGAATAAAAAGAAATGGGAACAGGTACAGCACAGATCTCTACAAAGCCTTTCTAGACACAGCAGTCAGAGGAGCTCTGTATGCAGAGGCAACTGTGATAGCCACACAGAAACACATCTCACACACACACGTACACGTACCCAGACATGCTGCTGGCGTGCTGCATGTGTACCTGCCTCTGGTGCATCACAGCACAAAGGAGTAAAAGACATGCATTCCTATAATAGCAAAGCTTTTGGTCGGGGCTCCCTGGGTTTTCTGCAGGAATTAATTTTACTGGCATTTGACACATTTTAAACAGCAACAGCACTCACAGTAACCTCCAAAGGGAAATATTCCTGAACAATATATAATAAATACATTGATTTCTAATAATAACCACCTGCCCTAAATCTTCTTGCTGACAGGTTTAGTTGGACCAAAGGCCCTTTTCACATCTACTTCATGACAGTTCCCATCACTACATAAAGACTTTGAAGTGCCCTAACGTGCAGTAAAATGCGAGATAACCTACCAAACTGTCAATATTTCTTCACTTCTAAAAGGAAATGCTAATGGCACTCAAAGAGCTCAAGATGTAATGTAAGATCTGATCCAGCAGGCTGGCTGATCTAACCATCCTTTCCTTTGCTACGAGTATGCTGAAAAGCAAGCAATTATATGGTGAAGAGCAGAACTAGGTAAAAGTTTTCCACTGATATGACTGCAGGGAGAAAAGCCTTTTTATGCCAAACAAGCTTTTCTCTTGGAAATGTCTGGAGTTTTCTGTATAAAATAAGGAAACTAACAATAAGTTAGCTCTTCCATTTTAATTTCTTCTTTTTAACCTATCACTTTTTTTCTTTCCTTTTTTTAAATCATTAGAAAGAAAGTGAATCAGAATGAAACACGGATGTTTTTAAAATTTGGACAACATTCACCTGGGAGTTAATTCTCTTTAGGGAAAAGATGAATACAAATAATTCAGAGAAAGCTGAATCTCTCTACAATTGACTATGATAAACAACTGGCATTTCTCTACCAGCTCTGTCTTGCACTGTAAGACTGAGCAAGGCTCTATAGCAGGAGAAACTAAATGCAATAAAGAGAAGCCCAATCCTGCGGTAAAACACCGGCACTGCTTGCTCAACTGTACAACTCCAACAGACTTCAAAAGAGCCAGGATGCTCCCTGGACCCACCAGATCATCAGCTCATGGATGAGGTGTTTTATATCTCATTATCCACGTACAGCCCAAGAAGCCTTCCTTCCAAAACCCTTTTTCTCCCCGATCCGTTGATGTCATTCTCTACAGCTGCTCTCCAATTTTTCCTGTTTTCCAATGACACAGGAAAGTATAACATATTTATCAAGGAAGGAATAGGGATCTGATGTTCCCTAGCTGTTTACACTAGCGCTTTTCAACCTGTGATTTGCAAAACCCTCGGGAATCACAAAAACCTCCTTCGGGTGTTGTGAAAGATAGCAAAAGACCCCTGCAAGACTCTTGTTATTTGGGCTAAATTCACAATACCATGTTTGACAACCCTGTTGGAAAATTTTTAGGGAGGCCACAGACTGCAATAGCTTTTAAACCCCTCATTGACTCTATGCTTCCCAAAATCAATAAAAATTATATACGAGACATTCTCAGAGTAACCACCGTCCGCCGCTCTAACCCATCCAACACCCACCGACGTCAGCCAGTGCTGGAGCACGCATGCGTGATTTAGGCATCTTTGCTACACCAGCACAGAGGTAACCCCATCTCCCATGTCAGCAGCACCGTATACCTACGGCGACACCTCCCTCCCGCCGCCATGCAAAGGGAGACCTGCGGGTCTCATCTTTCATTCTCTTATCTCATGCAGCTATTCCTTATGCAGACACATTTCTGTATACAAATCCCATTATACTTGACCCTCGGTTCACCCTGTTTCCATTACAACGCTGTAGACTCAACCAGACTTGCTCCAGTGCCAACTCTGTGCTGTCATTCCTTGCGCAGAGTGGTAATAAAGAAATCACTGTTTTAAGCTGACAAAGAACAGATTTCTTACTAAGTAAACACTGATGTTTTGGTAGGGAAATTAAGTTATAAAATTGTGTCTACAAAGGGAGACCATACAGATGGAGTTTGTTAAGAGACAGCAATACAGTCAACAGTGGTTAATTCAATTGCCTGCTACTTATCAGATTTTTTTTTTTTAAAAAAAGGCTTGTCCAGCTTTTGTAAATGCAAATGCAGAAAAACATTCAAAGACTCGTGTTGTCTTAGCTGGAGAGCGATGCAACACGCACATGGCCTTTGGAGGCCGAAGAGCCCGCCCTTGCGCATCTGCAGTGGTTGTGTCGAAATCCAGTGGGTCTGGCACTCACCAGCCTGGCAAGAGAGGATGTCTGAGCACAGCACAGCACATCTCCATTCCACCTCTCTCCAGGGACCTGCGTCCTCACGGCTATGCCATGGCCTCACTTCCTCAGGCCATCGCTCTCACCTGCCTTTCTTCCTGCATGCTGCCCCACAAGAATTTTAGATGCCCCGAACCTTCCTTCAGCTCAGGTAAAAGCAGGACACTAAGCTCAGCTGGGTAAAGATAGGAAATCCTGTATCTCCAGCCCTCAGTTGTGCCTTAAATGACCCCAGTCCAGCCTTAGATGTCGCATCTAATTCCCAAAAGCGTCAGGTTGACGCCAAGTGGCTGAAGCTGCTTCTCTCCTAAACTCAGCAATGGCAGAGACTCTTTACCCTCCCCTTTCCAGGGAATCACAGCTGGGCTTGGGGTGCTGCCTGAAAAACAGGGTGTTTTTTTACAGCATCAGTGCTGGCAAAGGCCCCCAGACATCTTCCTCATCCTAACAGTTCTGGTGACGGTCCATACTGCTGGACCGGGAGCAGAAGCAGGAGGTTCCTCATCACCCCACAAACCTCAGAAAACACCCTTCTTGCATCTCTCCAAACACCAGCTTATGCTCCTGTTACGGCATCTAAGTGAAGAGAAGGCTGAGACCTCCAGCCCCATTTCTACCCACTCCGCCAATCTCTCAAACTATGCAGAGTCAAAGAAGAGGTGGCTGTTGTCTGTATGCCCAACTGCAGGTGCTCAACTCACACGTTACAGCCTTCGCTTTCCACAACAGCAGCCAAACTATGTCTGAGATGATACTCCAGGTAGTCTGAATATAACCTTAATGAAAGCAGTCGTGTTTTGGGGACAGTTTAAAATGACCAGAGAGTTGTGTTTGGTTGTTTTTTTTTTAAAAAACATTTTATCAGGAAGGATAGAAAAAATGATTTATTTTTTGCGTAAGACAAAGTTCACTATGGGATTCAGTGTGCAGCATGATGTAAAGTCTCACGCGAGCCAAAAGGTGTTAACATTGTGTGCCCTTTAAATGATGCACTGAGTCAGTAAAATGAGATGTGCTTAGGTTGGAACTATGTAAATACACTCATTTTATTAATATAAGGTAAAAATCTAAAAAAGAGATATTGCTGGGTAATTAAGTCATCAAGTATTGGTTCTATTTAAAATTCAAGAGAAGGGATATTAAACATACTCAAATTTTAATGAAAACATTTGCAGTGGCTTTAATAATTCAGCACAAAATTTTATTTAAACATTTCTCTCTGGTTTTGGAAAAGGCAAACACATGGCCGTTGTACTGTGGTCTGGGAAAGAGAAAACAGAACTGCTCACGTGCAGTAGATTATTTTACCTGTTTAGACAACACAGTGACAAACAAACCAAGCCTGGAAATCAAAGCTGAAATCCCAGCGGTGAGGTTTTCCATGTGGCAGCAGCTTTTGAAAGTCCCATGAGTCACTTTTTGCACCTTCAAGTATCTTTTGCAGCCCAAGTTGATTTCAGTGGGGTGTAAACTCCTATATGCATTCATTGTGGGAGCAGGCTGCTGGTGGGATTTTGATGTCTAAAGAAGTCTAAATACTTCTGGCTTGTAGTTTACTTTGAAATAGGACTTAAGGTCCTGCACTTTGTATATTTTGAGGTTTTTTTAGTTGTATCTGCTGCTTGATTTGCTAAAATAAGCAAAGGACATAACAGGTGAAAATAAAGCGGATTTTAAAAATATTTTATGGTTTGAATAATCTATAGTGTTATTATTAACCAAGGAAATTCAACTATCCAGAACTGAACTTCTAATATTAACAATTCCCTTTATCTGTGTCACATTACAGTGTAAGTTTTAAAGCTGTTCATAATGTAATGGCAAAATAATTACTCTTACCCAGCACTGCAGTACACATTTGGTACTCATGAATGCTGTAAGGATTAACACAACCATTCACCACACCTGCTATAAAAGAGCTTCTAGCCAATAAAAAAAGGTACGAGAAGGCACAGGTCATTTTCTAAGCTCAGTCATAGAGTATCTGAGGGACGGAGCAAGTGCAAGAAGAGTTGTAAGGACCTAGGGGTAGCAGATAAACTTTTAATTACACAAATCCCACTTGAAAGCTCTCATTCTGCTGTTCAACAAAGGAGTACAAAAGTTTGACGAGCCAAAAATGAACAACAAATGCAGCTCATGCTATTGTACCCATGGATTTTCACTGGCATATTTGTCAAGCTCCTGTGACACTCCCGACGATGCCAGATTCTCTGGCTGCACCATCTCTATCTTCTACCTTCAGTCTTCAAGAACAGCTTCTAAAAGTCTCCAGTTTCATTTTAATCGAAGATTTGCTCCTGGACTCCAGAGGCTCTTTCATTTGAAACTCAAATGCAATCAGGGGGAGTGCAGACCACGACACACTGTAGGCAAGGAGATTATCTTTCAGCCTAGCTTTCACCCACTGAGGATGATAGTGGGAGGAAGAGATTAGATTGAGACCCTGCACTGGTAAGTAAGGGAGACTGCACACACACAAACACACGTTCACACAAATCCTTACTGCACTGGAAGTTCATAGATTGCAGCAATTTTGCTGGTGAATGTGTGAACCACAAAATTGCCCTGCCTGGCAGAAAAGCCACCAATGAACACAGAGTTGGTAGGGCTGGGGTTGGGTTTACGAATGGCAAAGCAATGAAATCAATCACAGCAACCAGAGTCTGGATGAAGGCCAGTTTGGCAAGGTACTCAAAAAACAAATGAAGGCATAGGAAACCAATGTATCTAGTGCAAAATTTTGGGAGGAAGTGTGATCTGCTCTACAGCACAAGGCACCTCAAGGAATTTTCTGTCCCTCAGTTTGTGCCATTTACTCACTAAGTACCCCTGGGAAAGGTCACTCACCCAATACACTACATCAGTGTAACATACCTGAAGCAATGCGATACCCATGTGCAAACCAAGCCCAAGTCTCTGCTCACCATCTGTCCTTATCAGAAACTGTCACATAATTCACCAGAAATGCAAACTCTGCTCCACAGAGATCAAGCTTGGAAAAAACAGGCTGATAGGATCCTGAGGACCATCAGCACTTCAGGATCTAAAGGGAAAGAAGCTACAGCTCACAGTGCTCCTACCTTCTTCACATTTGGCAGAAGCCAGCTCTTGAAAAAACAAACAAACAAACAACTCTTTGAAGAGTTTCTTATTCTTGCGGTAACACTCGTCTCGGCACTGACAGGATTCAAACCAGACGTGGTCGAGGGAAGTCTGGAGTCATACCAGGTTTAGAGCTCACATGCCAGGAGAGGTCAAGACCTAGCCAATCTTGAATAGATGACTTGCAAAGAAAATCCCAGGACATGGAGGAAGTGGTGTTGGTGGGAGAGTGCCTTTCCATCTGACTCATTAGGCAACGCCACGTGATGATGCTTTGGTGAGGAATACGGAGCGGCCGTGATTCCCATCCACTAAAGCTCAAAAGTCCAGTGCGTTTGTCCTCAGTTAAGGTCCTGTGGGACCCTTAAAAAGACATGGGTTGTAAAATATCTAACCTGGCTCAATTCCATTTTAGTCTCTTACATTCTGGTCATCTCATTGTTGCATGCCCCGAGGGAGGGTTTGAACTTTCCTGACCTAACCTGAAAATTGGTTTGGTTATGTGTGCATGTTGGATTTCTTTTTCAAAGATGGCTGGAAATTTATTTGGAGTTTGGAAGCGTTCTATTTTTTTCAAGTGAATAAAGCGGTCTGGGGTCTGCTGACGATTTCACCATCAACATTTCTCTTTAGACACTTCTACTGGAAATAATACACAAACAGGTAATAACTATTTAAGAGTTCAAATGTACTCGATAAAACTTTGCAGATACCTCACTTTTCATCAGTTCTTGGCATTACTTCTTACAGAGAAACAGTTGGGCTGGAGGACTAGGAAGAAAGGGAAAAAGCTAGAAATAACTTTTATATGATTTCTCCCCTGGGAACCAAATGCAAAACCCTTCCCACTGGTCTACAGATAATAGAGTTATGCACCCTGACCTAGTCCCTACGCATACGCTAACTCTCATACCCTGACCCCCACAAGATGCCATCACAAAATGCATGCCTCATGATCAAGGTAAAACAGCAGCAAAAATCTCATTTTGGTTCCTTCCAAGGAATGGAAAACATCATTGGCTCTTTGAGGGTCTTTTCTAAAAAGCAAGACTACCACACTGTCTGGCCTGAGTGGTGATCAGTTACTCGAAGCAGCACCTCAAACACTGTTAATTCCTTGAAAATTTGCTGTTCCTAGGGAGCAAACATCAGGACATTTTGTCTACATGGTACTGTTGCGACTAGGCTCCTCCAAGTTGGCCTGTTTGACATCAGCCCCAGGATCTCTGTGACAATGCTGGATTCACAGCAATGTTATGTAGAAGCAACCAGAGCTGTAGTCCCTCTTCATTAGGCTTTGACTTCTACTTTGCCAAAATTATCTAAAGAAACATTACTGAAGTGAAGCCCTTCATGAAAATACCAACAAATACTCCATTACAGTAACAGGTCTGAAGTCAACTGCCAAGTCCATATTGTCACATGAAAAATCTCTAATATAAACTATTTCTGCAGCAGGAATACACAAGTGGGATTTAGTAAACATTTCTGTTTTATGGCATCTTCAGAAGAACACCTCTCTCCAGGACAGCATGTGAACATGCATTTAAGTTCCTCTGAAGTCAACAGACCTAAGCAGGTATTTCTAATTAAGCATATACTTAGGCATTTTCCTGAATAGGGAGAGACTTAAAAACAGTTCTGTAGCCTAGATCACTTTCTGTATGTCCCTCTGCCTCATCAGCTCATAATTTCTTTTCAAATCTCTTCTACAAACATCTCTTCTCCTTCTTTGCTAATCCACATTAGATTGATCTTCCTTTTATTTACTGATTTGATGACTGAATGCATTAATTCCTTCACCACCTTATCTTTCTACACCCTGCTTTTTGTCAGCTACAATGCATTTTTTTTTCTTGTAAAATATCGTACTGCACTTGAGTTGGGATGAAAGACAGCATATGCAATCAAGTGTTTTAACTCAGAGTGAAGACAAATAGTCTCAAACAAGAATATGCATGTAAGAACATCGCCCTAATGCAGCTGTAAGCTTGAAACTTTCCTATTTTTAGTGTATTAACCACACTCTAGTAGTCTTTCCTCTACCACTGGTAATTTGGGATGTGTGGTTACTCTGTGGGATCTTAAGAGGCTTTCAGATGAAGCATTCAGTCAGCAGGTAACATGTCCTGCAGCTGGTTTGCAAATCAAAAGCCATGTAAGTAGCTCCAGAACCAAGCTAGGAAAGCCTCTCATGAAGAGGCAAAAGGAGGAATAAGTCAAACTCTTCTCCAGGATGCTTTACAGGATTGAAAGACAAATAATTCAAAGGTCGTTACAGGATTTAGGAACACACATTTATTTCTCAGAGACACTTAAACTCAAAAAGCTCAATACATTGACTTACATACAGTTACAACTGCGTTTCATACAGCCCTAACATGTTTTTTCAGGCATGCCTGACTGCACCCAGGTGCTGTTATAAGTGACTCGGGTACGGGTGTGCAGGGTAGGGAGAGGTGTTAAGAAAGAGATAAAATGAGTTGAGGCAGGAAGAAATACCTCTGCTGTGAGGAGGCTCCACCTGTACAAAAGAAACACTGATGCACCACTGCACTCATAGAAAGCGCAGGAGGTGGTGGTGGAGCCCAACTCTCACATTTCATCTAACAGCAGGCGCCCAGCAGTGGGGAGACCATGGTACAGGTCCTGCTACTGCTCAGGGGGTGGAAAGGGATAGCTCCTACCTCCCAGGCTCCTGCCATGCTGTAAGGTGTTCCCCCCTCCCAAGTATCAGCTTAAAAAAATCATCAAAAGGCTCACAATCTCCTCGTTTCACTATCAGCTACCACGATCAATCACATCAACACCCAACCCCATACATGCCAATAAAGTGAGCGCAGGGAATGGAGTAAACTTGCTTTTGAAGTGGAGTCTGGCCAACTGGTATCAGCTAAACCCTGAATATGGTTTTTCCATAGCAAATCATGAGATTTGCCATGTACATGCTCCTACAACTAAGAGGAGACAGGACAGAATACATCCCCATTCGTCCTACAGGAGCTGTAGGACCTGGATGTGTACACTGGACTCCAAGTGTGCACAAGCCACGTCATTAACATGTTTGTGTTTCTTAACTCCATTCCAGCCATTTCTTAATTTTTAGGTACTTAACTCCTTTACTAGGGATGGCTTTGGGGTTCCGAGTTTCAATGAAGGTTGGGGGACTTAGACATTAACTGGGATCCAGCATGCTTAAAAAACCCACTGTGCCTTTGCATTACCAGCGCTTGACATGCCGGCCATCAGGTTCAACGTTATTTTGAAACCCACAACACCCACTTTCAAAATAATGTTGTTAGCCAGACCCAATACAGAGGGATTTATGATCTGAAATCACAGAGGCATTTTTTAAAATTTGACCCTTGAGTAATGCTCTAAACCTTAGCTCTGTTAGTTGTCTATTTAATATCAACGACGAAACATAAAAGAACAGGCATGAAAAGCCTCCAAGGCAGAAAATTGGGTAAAATCACAAATTCTCAAAACGGTCTGGCTCACAGAAGAAAAACATACATACGTCGGCTAGCGTCAAAGCCAGGGATCTAGAAAGCCCATTTAAACGTGCACGTTCCCGCAGGAGCGCTCTGCAGATCTGAAATTTGCCGGAGTAACAGCACCCAGTTCTGCCCTTTGGTTTATACAGATGTGCGTGCACGGCGTCAGCTGCAGGCAGGGTATCCAGATCCACAGTTCTGCCAAATAGGGTCCTTTTTTTATTAGTATTATTTTTTTTTCCTTTCCCCCCAGCCATCTGGGTGGTCCGAGAATCAGACCCGAAATACCTAGGATCCCTCGAACCACATGTTCTAATCCCAGCAGAGTTGACTCAGTCCTTCATCCTTCCAGGGTAAATTGACTTCTCTGCTCTTTATTGCGTGGGGGGAACTTTTGGATGAGATTTTAAAATTTCCGCTCTGTATGGACATTAAAAATCGTACATTTTTCTTCGAGTATCACAAGCCAGCATTCCTGCCATTAGTTTTTATCTCTCAGCACCTTGTGTTATTTGCTTCCCATGGCCACTGGTAGCTGGGAACCCAGATTAACCAGCACCTGAAAAGTGATGTGCTGCAGGCTTCATTTCACAAGCCAATGGGATGGATGGGGTTTGTCCATTTATCTCCATACACACTGGAAGGATTTCAGAGAAACACAGTGAAAATAAGGAGGCTGAACAGATTGATATTTGAGTATATGCTGCAGGCTGCAGCCTGGCCAGTTCATTAGTGTGGGGAGGAAGGATATGACAACATACAGCAAGTATCTGGAGGGCCGTGTTACACAAGGAGGTGTGCTAGGAGCAGAAGGGTGAAATTCAGGGAGAGAAAAAAAAGGAGGGTGGACAAGGAAGGTGAACTGCATAGAGAGCTTCTTATACTGAGAAAGGATTTGCCACGGGATAGAGTAAAAGTTCAACCAGGAGACACAGGACCAGAAATCGGGAACCCGCACACCCCTGTGCTGTACAGGAGAAAGTGCTACACAGGAGCAAAACATGGCAATAGGTCTCATCGTCTCTTGTCCTCATGGCTGTAAGAAGCTGGTGAGAGGTGAAACACCATCTAGAGAGGGGATTTATTTAGGGTTAAGAAAAAGGAGAGGCCAGAAGGGGCAGTGCTCCACATTTAGCCAAGAGAAAACTTGAGAAACAAATTCATAACACTGGAGTTTAAAAGGGCAGGAGACTGGCACTGAACATTTATCCGCTTTCACGGGATGCTGAAAGCAACAGAGAATGGGCAATACCATTGAGACGGCTCCTGAAAGACCCGCACTCTCTGTTTAGAAACTCTTTAGAAAGCAGCGGGAGAACAGAGTTCAAATAAATTTTTCCTAAAGCACAAGCTTAAGAGCGGATAAGGTGGAAGCATGAAGTCACTTTTAATCTACTATAAAGTGAGGTAAGCAAAGGGATTATCACTTAAGACTTGCTGACATGAAGCTCTGAGAATGACATTTAAAAGCAATGGTGGATTACAGAGTGACATCATATTAAACGAACACATGCCAGAGGTTTACATAAAAGACCTCAGAGATCATGCTCTTGTTCTCAATACTAAAACCTCCTAGCCATTTTTACACTTCTGGCGGTGATTAGGCTAAATTAGAGCTGCAGTTTTTCATTCAGTAAGTTGTGGTGTCACAGCACCAGCAACTCGGTGGCCCAGATCTTCACTAAGTGCTAATGGGCACGACTCCATCTGAGCTCACCAAGGCCCCTCGCTCCAGTGCGATGCTGATAGTGTTCAGCAACTGAAGATCCAACCCAAATGTTTCTAAGTACAATCTCCGTATTACTGCATAGTTTAGTGACTCTGAAACCAGGCACCTTCAGGTCCCTCTGGACTTCTGGTTTGACTTTTTCAAAGTATTCTGAAGGCTATTTAACTAAGCACACATGATGAAACTGTCCTCAATTTAAGGAACAGCATAGATGTGCAAATGTCTCTCATAATGGAAAATGCTTGAAAATTGTTAACAAGTTTCAGAAGAGAAAACTGTAGGGTTTTGTGTTTGGCTGGTTGTTTTTTTTTCTGTAGAATAGTTTATCAGATTGGAGAAACCCACAGAAACATTCTAGCCCTGATGAGTGTTTTGGATTATGTCTGCCCCATTTTCAGAAGACCTGATCAGCCTGTCCTCCCACGGAGGTCAGAAGATGTTAAGTGTGTACCTTCTCAGTTTCTGCACAGGTAGGTAGTGCTGCATACTTCTTTCCTGATGCCTGAAAACATGCAACAAACCCCTCCCGGGGAGCTGAACGAGTCACAGACCACCTGACTTTTCTTAACTCTCAAAACATCAGGAGGGTGAGTATTACTGCAATGGCATTTTAGAGATGGGAAAACTAAAGCACAGATTGAATTAAAGAAATTTTTCCAGCTCCCAAAACAGGACAGCAGAAGCCCAGTATTTAATCTATGGTCTCCTGGAGATGGATCAAGTGACCGTCAAGTATAAATCTGGGTAGTTTTACAGTGAGATCGGTATTGATAGTCCCCCAAATCACCTCCTGTAGGTTACCAAAGAGCCACCTAAAAGCAACACACTCCTGCTAATTACAGACCAGAGAGAGATTTGAACCAGCCTTCTGGAGGGTACCGGCCTCTGCAAACCATCGCTTACTTGCACATTCTTATTTTCCTAAATAAATAAAAGAAGCATGTGGGAAAGAAGGGGACAGAATAAATTGGATGTGGGAGCCCCCAAACCTGTTTCCCAAATGAGCAATGTGTCTATTTGGTGAAAGTCGTAAAACTTTGCAAAACACATAAGAAGGCCTCTCTGAGCAGCTGTTTGCTTTGACTCCGGAGGGAGCTCACTCTATCTCCAAAGCAGCACAGTACCATCAATCATGACCTGCCAAAGATTTTCTACTCTGGTAGCAAAGTAAATATGAAAACACACAGGTCTTGTTGGCGGGTATGTTCTGTGGCTCAACTGAGTGGCATCCTTGCTGTAGGAGCGACCATTACCTGGGGGTCCCATCCTAAACCACCTGATGGGATCAAAGCTGAATCCTCGTGGGAGCTGTGTCCCATGGGGGTTAACCAAAGACACTTTACACACACCTGATAATGCACAAAAGCAGCTCCATGAGCTTGCGACGCAACCGGCTACCCTCCGCCATCAGCTGTGGCCATGAATTCCCCCAGGCGGAGGGGATAGCTGAGGCCCCCCGGCAGAAAATGGGGAGCACTGGCAGGAAAAGCCCGGGCAGGGCTTGGCTGGAGTGCAGTCAGGGCAATGGGGGTGCTTGGAAAATTTTGCTGCAAAACTCCGACACCTCTTCACTGAGTGTGTTGGAAGTGAGATTTTTTCAAAGGATTTCTATCCAGCAAAATTGAGGGGGCGTTTGTGTGTGTTTTTTTAAAATAGGAACAGCAAAAAGCACATCTGTGACAATAGCAAATTCCACCTCTAAAGCAAGGGACACTGGCGTTTCTCAAAGCACAGTGGTGCGCACAGATCACAACATCACAACAGATGATGGTGATTATTTTTCATATGGCTAAACAACATATTTTCCCTTAACCCCACTTGGCCTCCCTTGGCTGAATCTCTCAAAAACAACAAAGGAAAAGAAAACCAGCCCGAAACAGATACCCAACATGGAAAATCTTGGGTTCGACATTAAATTTGGTAAATTTGTAAAAGCCTTTTTATGATGGGAAGTTTAACAGTCACCCAGTCTGCCTGTGAATTACCCTGCCTAAACAGCTCAGGAATATTGGAACTCATCCTGAAAAGGTATTCTGTAATTTTTAGCACAGTGAAAAGAAAACAAACTTCAACAAGGAGGGGTAATAGGATCAGATAAAGAAAAAAAGTGTAGGCTGAATATCAGGGAAAATCTGTAATATATTAAGATCTCAGGGAAATGGAGGAAGATCCGTGATTAAACCAGATAAAATCCCTACCAGAGGGAAATTAAGGGCAAGTCCACGTTATCATGGAGACGGAGTCTTCCCTATGTTTTGGTCTTTGGGACAATTTGGTCATCATGAAAGCCATGGAATTTGTGACTATCAGCTCAGGGGTTTTTTTTACTATTTTTATGTGTGGACAGAAGAGTAACAACAATATTTTGTTAATAAATAATGTCAGAACTGCATCCTAAAACACCACCAGGATGTCGGTAGAAAAACAAGGCTGCTTTTGTTTGTTACACTGCGTAATGCCTGATGGGTTTTAACCACAGTTTAGGAGCTACTGTTAAAAAGCTTCTTGCTGAGTCAAGCCTAGGCATGCTGTTTACAAGGGTTAGCCCTGAAGGCTCCTTCATTGGCAAGGACTTTTAAGCTGAGCTAAGGAGTTTTTAGTTATTTTTGTTGTGCTTTAAAAAAAAAAAAAAAGTTGAGAGTAGCTGAGCACACCTAAAAGTGGGGAGTGGAAGGGAGCTATCAGTAATCACCTGCCGTCTCTGCCAGCAGCTTTGCTCTGTAGTCAAGGGCTTGATCTTGCAAAGCTGATGCTAAGAGTCCCCTTGGTTTAAAGCCAGGGGAGTTATTGCAGAGACTGGGCCCCAGTGGAGTAAGCTTTTGTGAAGAAGCTCACTAAAATATGAAATATCCCCTTTGTTAGAAAAGGACCTGCTCTAACTTTTGAAGTGAATTTGGTTCAGCTTTGAACCTGCTGAAACACCCTGGCTGAGGACTTCTGCTCCGGTAACACTGATCTATGTTCTGCCTACAACCAACCGTGCAGAGTGAAATTCTGACAAATCGATAAAAGCTGCATGCAGGAAACACATATAACACCCACCATTGCTCTTCCACAGAGCCTGGGCCGTCCCGTGCTGCGGGAGAGGAGCAGATCCCAGGGAAAAACAGTGTGGCTGTGTAATTTAATGCATTATCGCAGTGGCATACAAAATGAGTCAGAATTTGCAAATTTATTTTTCTGTCATTTCTTAGCTTTCAAGTGCTGTATTTTGCAACCTTAATATTAAACAATGTTGCTTTGTGGGAGTGTTACCTCATAAAATTTATATGTACCAATACAATTACCTTTATTCATACTGCTCTAACTCTACAGTCCTGGAAGAAATTTCATCCCGTATTCAGTTTTACTCCATTCTGCATTACATCCCTTCTCAGTGTCCACTGGGCTCCAATCCTCCCTCTCCCCGCATCCTCCAGATGACCTCAATTTCAGAAGCATCAAAATCCAGGACAATGACTTGAATCCACAATATTCCTGTTGGTCTGCACTACAGAGAGCTGAATAAGATACTTAATTTTTCTAGACTAGTCAAGCAAGCACTGTGATTCTGCCAAATTGTTCTTAATGCCAAAAAAGATGTCAAAAAAGGAGAGTGGTGTTTCACCAAATAAGTAAAACCAGCGGAGGTTGTACAGAAAAGTGAGGTGTCCTAATGACTAGGGAAAGATTATTTTACCACCCCCCCACCCCCCCCCCCCCCAAATCTCTAGAAGTATATTTTAAGGCAATACCAACATGACCTGCTTCTGGACTTATACAATAAATGCCCAGTGATTTGGAAGAAGACCCAAGCTCTGACAATTATTTGTCATGCTGTTTAAGAAGGAAATGACTAAGAGATAAAGACTGACAACAGTGAGCAGAAACGCAGCAAATCTTCCCAGTCCCCATCTCGGCATGTGGATCTTTTATTACTTGAGTTTTCCATATTCCCAACCATATTCTCAAGAAAAGGGTCCCACAGATGGTCCTGCTCAAGAGAGCCTTGCAGATGAGTTCCTTCCAGTTAGGATAAAATAACGTATGTTCTCATTAGGGCAAATGCAAACAGTGATGAAGGGGAATGCACTACCACGTCACATTGAGCAATTGGGAAACAAACCTTTGACATAATGCAGCAGGCAGATAATAAGACCCCATAGTTAGCAACAAATGAGACTACACTTAATTTGCTGTGCAATGTTCATGTAATTAGATAAATTTGGTACCAGCAAGACAGCAGACAGCTAGAATATGGGCTTGATGAATTGGGGGCTCTCTGTCAGGCACCGATCACATTAATCATAAAACCAAAACTCAGTGACACAATTTTTCTTCCAAAGTTTTACCATAATTTTCTAGAGCAAAAATATGCACATGCCTTTTTTTATTTTTGAGTTGTTTACTTTAACCAGAAGGATCAATTTCTGCCCCACCGGGATGGAGTTCAAATTTCTAGAGGCTTGACTGTGCCTGCAAAGTCCACCCAGCCTATTTAACAAGAGACGCGCAACCTCTATGCACACTCTAGCCCAGATCCTCCACCATGTTCTGGAAGATTTCACACTGAACATCCTCCATCAAGGAGGGTGAGCGCTATGTTATGATCCCCAGAGCAGAGACTGGAGGACAGAAGAGGAAGACAAAAGAGAAGTGAACAAAAACTAGAGGAGGAAAGGGCAGGAGATGAGGTTAAGAGGTTTGCAGATAAAAATGAAACAAAAAAAATGTTCAAGAGACTAACTCCACAGCTCGTGAGAATTTTCGCAGTGTGGTTGTGCTGTAGTCCAGGGCACTTGGAAAAGAGCTGAACAGAAGTGGCATTCCCTTAACCCCCAAAAAAACCTCACAGACAAGAAGCAGTTTGCTGCTCAGGTTTGGTGCCTCACCAGCCACGGAGGCAACCTTCAGCACAATGCCCCGGTAGCAAGACAGATCTTCCCAAACGTTTCAAAGAAAACAATGTTTCCTGTTCTAAGACCAACAACCAAGTTTTCTCTCCAGTACCTCACAAGTCATTTTTGTGAGAGGTGCTGCTGGGAATGTGAAGGATCCCAAAGAAGAAAGGCAATAGGTATTTATCAACAACTCTACTGAAGTACTAAGCAGAACACCCTAGGTCCGCTGTCAGACAAATGTGGCCACTGCTTAGACAGCGGATTATTGATATTGACGCAGATGAACTGAAAGCTGATCTGCCAGCACTGTACACTTGGCCAGCCTTGGTCAGTTGGACAACCCCGATATGATAAAATACTGGCTCCCATCACTGGGCGGTACGATTCACAGGTACATGGCACCGGCTGGCGAGCTCTCAGTTGTGTTCTGGAGAAGACACTGCTCCATGACCCCACCGAAGAAGCTGCTGCAGAGACAGTGCACCATACCCTGACTGCAAGGAGTGAAGGGGAGCACCGAATGGGGCACAGAAGTAACCTGGTGCCAAACATCTGATCATCTGCCATCCTCTCTTCTAACCACTGTTCTGAATAGTGCCCCTTTCAGAAGTCAGTATGTACTTTATTAGCCAGAGCTCTGACTTATTAACTATCTCCCAGTATGTTTTTTTATTAATCTGTTTTATTTCTACAATTTTCGCATGTAATTGCATGCAAGACCAGAACTATTTCTTTCAGCCCCTCCGGCCCCCCAATTCTTATGTTAGCAACCTGCTCTGTCTTTTCCCCTTTGCGTACAGCATGGAAGGAGCTGCTCTGCCCCTTTAAACATCCAGTCAAACTGACTGCCAGCCAAAAAGACAACGACTTGTCTTCTCGTAGGATCCAGGGGAATGCCCTATCATTTTTTCCCGCAGCACTTTGGAAGCGGAATAAAGCCCTGGTAGCTGTGGGACTCCACAGATCTCCTGGCTGCCGCCGTCTGCGCTACTTGCCTCCCGGGGGCTGTTCCCCTGCTCTCACCTATCCAGAAAAAGCACAGCTCTACAAACAGCCCCTGCAAAGCTGGGTGAGCGCTGACCCCGGCCAGCCAGCGAGGCCTCAGCGGGGCTCTGGAGTCAACAGAGGGATCAAACGAGAGTTTTTTAAGTGATGAGCCCTATTTGTTCTTCCCTTGCTCTTCCTGAAAAATGTTTCCAGCCCTTACGGGTTCCCCTACACCGAGCGCCCTGGGACCTGTCCCTCAGCTGATGGCTGAGCCCTGTGTTACAGCCATGGGTTGAGGGATTTCGGGGCGGCCGCGTGACCACCAACCCCACCAGGCTGCTCCTCACCTCACACAGGAATGGTGTGTTTCAGGGAAGATGAGAAACTGTCCCGGCCACACAGTCACTACAGCCTCTCCTCACATCTCTGGTGGCTCCTTTTGCCCTGTCCCGGTCAAATCTTACAGGAGGTGAACCCAGATATCTCTATAAACATATCCTCCAAGGCGGCAAGGACTATTGAACTGTCATGTCCTGGATGAGGAGATTAACCACGATTCCTCTCTCATGGTACAGCCGCTGACTGGCGCCTGTGCTCGCTGACCATCAGCTGCCCTGGAAAGGGGGGACTCTCACGAGGAGGTCACCACCGAAATCCAAGGTCCTGCCCCTCCAGACCGAACATGGACAGCCGTGTGAGGACCTGCCCCTTTACCGCATTTTAGAAAACACCATCCAACCTGTCCAGGCCATCGTCCGGAGAAATCAAAGTGAATTAAAGAACTCCTGGCAGCCTTTCCCCACCATCCCTGCGACCGGCGGGCAGGGAAGAACGGTACGCGAGGTCTCCAAATGGAGGGAGCAGCACTGGGTCTTCACCAAGATGGTGTCAGAAACGACCCCGGTGTGGTGTGACGCGAGAAACACCGCGAGCGCAAAAACGCAAGTCAAGCCTGTCCCGGGAACCTCAGCCGGATAACGACACAGCAGCCCTGCACTCCCATCCCGCTGCTACACGGCACTTCTGTAGGTTTAATGGAGCTGTAGAGCACTCCTGCCAGGCAGATCAGTATTGCCACCGGACGGGGACACCGGGGCAGGGGGCGGCCAGCAGGGCCAGCCTGCCAGGAGGCCAGCGAGTCCCCGGAACATTAGCAGTGGGATTCGGCATACCGCAGGCAGCCAACATTTTAGCGAGGCATGGGAGCGGAGGTGCAAGACTTACCCGTGGATAGCGTGGATAGAGTGAGGTTCATAATGGTATCGTCCTTCCTGGTGGCGCATGTCAATTGGCAAAGGAGCGTGGAAGGCCGGAAAAATGTGCTGCGGCACTGTTGAGGGGAATAGAAGAAGAAAAAAAAAAGGGACTTCAAAAACTTTTCCTTTCCTTTTAAAACAATTTCAAAGGCACTAAATCTCCATGAATTTCAGAGCAAGAGCAGTGCAAGACAAGGGGTCTTCATGATATCAGCGCTATCATACACCAGAGAAGTGGAATGAATAAATAATCAAAGTCATGCGGAGAAATCCTACATCTTCGACATAAAAGATCTCCAACAGGGTTTTTGACAAAGACAAGCAGCTAAGCGCTCTTTGAACTTGAGGAGATTATAGGAAGCACCAAGGAAAACTAGACTTGCAACGCAAATCAGACTCAACAGAGCCTGGCGGGATCCAGACCTGCGCTGTCCCTCATGCCTGGAGTGGCAGCAAACACCTTTCCTGAGGGTCTGTACACACAGGTTGGAAATATTTACCTAAAAATGTAACAGCGAGAGCAGCGCTAATGCAGACTGTCTAGGCAGTCAGAAAAGGCTCAAAAGTGCCTACTGCCAGGTTCTGAGAGAGGAACCCAAATTGCTCTCACTTGTAATCACTTGAGGCCCTATTTTTTATTCATTTGAGAAGCTTGTTTCATCTTTGATGGAAAGATAAAGTGGTCTCAAAAGGCAGAGAACACCTACATTGACTTATTAAATCTACAGGTTTTAATATTTATTATTGACCCCAAAAGTTAACGGTGAGAATATTTGAGTGAGTCGAGCTGATGGAAAATTCATCAGGTTATTTCTCCATGCCACCCCCGACAATGCTGCTTGGCCGCCTGGGCCTTTCCTGCTAAAATTACAGAAGCTAAAGAAATACAATTAGCAGAGCCTCAATAACGATACCGTACAATAGCCCTCTGATAGGGCCTTTTCAAACAGTCAGAAGTTTTTAATTTAAGATTACTTAATATTGTCACAGGTCTTCCCATTCCCTCTCTGGCTTCTTGGCCTTTCTGTCTAACTGGAGACTAAAAGCAAAACAAAACCAACCTCCTAAGTGAGCATTTCAAAACCCACTCTGCACTCAGTATTTCACTGTGACTTGCCTCTGCGACAGGTAGCATCTCTCTGTAGAGTTGGGAAGCACCATCCAAAACCAAAGTGCCAAAGCTTGGGCCAAGTCTCTCGCTGATGCTAAGCAAACTTCAGTAAACGCCAAACTCTTTTTCTATGAAAGACTTAAAATTCGCCTTTCGCATCTGTGATTCCAGCTGCAACTGAGCTACGCCGAGTCCGTCCAGCGAGGCTGTGCTCCTTTCGGGTCCGTCGCGCAAAGCCTGCGTGAAATCCCCGTATACGTCTTTCCCGGCATATCAGCGAGAGGATCTGAGGCTCCTACTCCCATTGCAATGTACAATCCCTGAGCACAGCGCGGCACAGGCGCGTCAGCCGGGCTGCCGGCAGAGGTGAGAGACTACACAAAAACAACCCTCCTGCCAACTCTGCTGAAAGGCGTTAAGCTAAGGTAGTCGGGGTGGAAAGTATTTCAGGCTCCGCAGCAGACTTGCTCTCCGTGCTCCAGCGAAGGGCTGGCACCGCACACAACCTGATACACTGGGAGCATTTTTGCAGCTCGCCGAATGTCAGGACACAGTAGGGTAACTGTTAACCGCCTTCCCCCTTTCTGCTCCCCTCCCCTCCTCTCCCAAAAGCAGCTCAGGGAGAGAATAAACTTGCATCCTTCAGGATTTGCTTTGGCAGGGGGAAGATTCACCCTTTAACCGTCCTGGGTAGGGATGATCTGTTACATAAGGACACTTGTAAGGAGTCTTCATTTTAAGAGGCAGCCAGTGTTTTTCCAGGTCAGAAATGCGGCAGAGTTCAGCCGTCACACCCCATCCCCTGCTCACGCAGCACCATACAGTCTTTGGTCTCCCCAGACCGCTGCCGGGGCTGGCAGGCACCTAGAGCTGCTGCCCTCCTCCCTGGGGACACTGCTGCGGCCACAACCCACGGCTGCCGTGGGGACCAGAGGGAGTGGGGCAAGGATTTTTGACATCATCACCCACCAAGCACCGTCACAAAATCAACTATCCCTGCGCAGACATCTGATGCCAGACAGCACAAACACCTCTTCCAGCCCGAGCCCCCAGGCTGGGCTTCCTGCAGTGCTCACCCCGTATTTATGCCATACACATAAACCCAACTCTTCTGCGGTCCTGGGGCCAACCTACACAGCCCAGCTGGCATCCCTATAGGTGAAATTTTGCAACCTCCCAAAACAGGGTGGCCACTCTGCCTGTAACGGGCAGGTCCAGGGCTGGGTAAACCCCCAAACTGCAGGAAAGTGTGAGTTGACGTGGGCTGAAACTGTGCTGGGCATCGCGGTAATGTTTTAATCATATACAGAGTCATATCCTAATCCTTGGGCTTGTTCCCTGGACCAGTTTAATTCACTTAATAATGATGAAACCATTAAGAACAACAAGTTAATCTGAATCTTTTAAAACCCAGGCCAGTTGCGGGGTTTTTTTTGTACCTGTGCGTTTCTAAATGATTGATTGCTGAGGCAATATTGGAAATTTTGTGCTAAAAGAGTCTTTCCCTGTCACTCAGGAGAGCTGGGGAAAAGAAAACACAGGGTGTTTGCTGCCTGGCCTCCTTTCCTAGCTATCTGTTGGTATAAAAATGACATCTGAAGAGAATTTCTCCCTCCTCGTACCTCTGATTATTAATGGGAGAAAAATTTCCGTGATCTTCCTCCCTCCCACTGGCACCGTTGGTTTGTTTTTAGCATTTCAACCTATTTGGATAGTGAGAAGGTCAGCAATGCCCCTGCCTTGGGCGACTGTTTCACTCTGCCACTATTTCCAACCCCACCACATGCTCTGTGCTTTGCTGCCACTGAGAGTGAGGCGAAGGGTTGTTTTTGGTGATGTCCCTTCGCAATGGCCCACTCCAGGTCTTCCCCTCTGCCCCCTGCCTGGGAGCACCAGCCAAGCCCACGGGCTCCGGTGGCTGGTGCTTTTCCTTTTTATTCTCTTCCAGGTGCTTGGTCAGAAATAATGAATGGTTTTATAGGCAATCAACTACCAATTCATAAACGTCAGCCCGGCTCTGCTTCTTGTTCCCACCCCTCCCAAAGAGGACGGCGAGCTGGCAGCAGGACAGCACCACACGCCGTTAACAAAGATGGATGTTTTACACATACGAGTTAAAAAGACAATTATATTCAATTACTTCAAGTAAGTCACGGTGATGTATTCCTGAATAGCCACGGGAAGGGCAATATGATGATTAGGGCAATGAATTTGCCAACTTTAATCTAATCAAGGCAATCTTTTGTTTAGCATTATCTGCTTTGTGGTGGCAGAGGATTTACCAAACCCAAGCAATCTTTGCAGATTTAACCCCAAACCTGCCCAATTAGCGCTAATGATGATTGTTTTACACAGAGGGAAGAAGATTTTAGCAGGAGGCTTGGGAAAAGCTTTCCCCCGGGAAAAAGTTGGGCCACGCCAGGCCATGAGGTGCGATACACCAGGACATGAAGGCACGCCATGGCACCTCCAAAAGTGCCCTAGCACTGGGACAACAGATAAAACATTTTCTCTGGCTCCCGCGGAAGGAAGAGAAAACCAAAGAACAAATCAAAGCAGCACCCAAGAGGCAGGGACGATGGGAAAACAGGGTGGTTTGTACATAAATAACACGGCTCTTCGTTAAGCCTGTGGCAGGCAGCTCCCGGGGTGAAGCACGGCGGCAGAGCAGTTGCCCCACCTTCCACCCAGCCACTGCTCGTGCAGGAATGCGTCTGCTCCGCCGCGCCGTTTGATAAGGGGAAAGACGCTGCTACCTGTCCCCACTTGTCGGAGCTGATTTTCTGGCCAAGGTTTATGAGCAAGACATGGACCTCCCACTGCTATATTCTCATCCTTGTCTATTCAAAGGCCAGCCAACCCTCTGGCTTCAAAGAGAAAAGATATGAAGCAGAAACGCAGGTTTAAAGGGGATGTCCCTTTGCTGAAAATCCCAGGAATCAGGGAGGGAGGCATCAGAAACAGGCATTTTTTGAGGATGATGCAGGCTTTTGATTATCTCCGTAGATAAACCTGTGCTTCAAGAGAAACACACACTGCATGTATGGGTTTGTGTAGCGAGCAAAGGAGCCGTTTTGACATCACTCACAGCAGCACCTCTTTTTGAGCCTGAAAAGGAGAATTAGGAAGGGTCAAATAAGCTTTTTCTGTTCCAAATACTTCAGCCGACACATGTGATCACTTAAAAAAAAAAAAAAAAAAAAGAAGAAAAGAAATCAGACCACAAGCTGCTGAAGCTGCTGAATCGGGTTTCATTTGCAGTTCACTTTGACAAAAATAATTTGGAAAGCCCTTCGGAAAGCGCTTAAAGCACACGTCTTCTGTTCCCGCTTGCAAGTGGGGTGCCACAGCACAACTGCCTGGGGAGACAACCTGAGGAGCCCCCCACACACCCTCCGTACCATCTGGTACGCACAGAGCTCCCACTCCTTTATCTAAAGCACACGTGAGCCATGCAGGCCACTGGATGGGCTAAAAAAATGTGGTTTTCCTACGGACATCCAAGAGTCTTCTGTGGGAACAAGCAGTCCAGGCTGTGAGTGGGCTTCTTTGCATCAGAAGTAGAGCACAACCATTTTGCAATCAACAGGGAAAGTCATTTGTGGAGGAAAAAGGAAAAGATTGCTGTCTGGATAACACAGTACCTGTAGTGCTTTTTTCCAATGAATTTGCAAAAAACATCCATTTAAAAAAATTATAAAAGAGGAAAAACAAATGCTGACTTCTTGAGATCCCTTTTGGGCTTGATTTCCTACAGTTTTAATGATGCATGGGACACAGCTTTCATAAAGGGATCACAAACTGCCATGCAAAGACTAACTAAGCTTTACCTCTCCTTAGCAAGAGAAGCAAACACATACATTTGAAACACGTTCCCTTTTCTACTCAAGGGGAGCTTAAACAGGGTAATGTAAAATAACTTGCCCAAAGTGTAAGCAGTCCAACAAGAGCTGGTTGCCCAGCAAACCTCAACCACAGCAGGCAGAAAGTGCAACTTTATCTCTAAAAGGCTTCAGAGCCCCAGGGTATTGGATTGATTTGGATTAGTGGGAGAAAAACTTCTCCAGACAACAGCTCACACTCTCCTGTCACCACGGTGGCATTAGCAGCTGTGCAAAAGCTGCTGACACGGAAAAAAAATGGGAAGGGGATGTTGCAGAAGGTGCTGGTGAGTGTCCATGAGTGGCTTTACAGCAGCAGTGCTGTGCTGTCACGGGCCACGTCCCTGTTACTGGGGGTGGTGGGACGCTGCTTGGTGTGACATGGCAGCTTGCACCAGCTTCTGCCTTTTTTTTTTCCCCAGGTCCAGCTTCTTTGAAAACGATAGTAGGAAAATAACTACTGTCTGCACTAGACACTACATGGAAACCTCTAAGGTATGAGAGCAGGCATTTGCTAGTTTTCCCCATCTCTGGAGCAAAGGCCCTTCTCCCTGCCCACATTTTCTCCTGGACGTCCCAATCTCACTCTCTTCTCAAAGGCAAGGTTAAAGATACAACAAACACAAAGTGTCCTTCACTCAATCATGACCCAAAGAAGCCCAATGCATCAACTGAGAATTAAATTGCAGGCAGCATTCATTTTCTTGTTAGTCTTTTTAAAGTCCCAATTTTACTCATCCAAAGCGTACATTTTAAAGGGACACATTTTGGCATCCAACGACTGTGGTGGCAAACATCAGATTTGTTTTGAAACAGCAAAGAGGGGCTCGTGCTTTGCTCCTCAGCCTTCCTGTAGCAATTTTCCTCACATTAGAGCTCCCCCGGGCTCGGTGGGCTCCAGAGCATCTCCGGACAGTCAGGCATTCTCGACGTGCAAGCAGGGGAGGCAAGCTGGCCCCAGGCGACTGAGTGTGTGTGGCTACTTGACTCCCTTTGATAGCCCCTCCTGGGTGTTTCAGTGTTGTATTTGGATGGCCATCCCTCCGGCAAAGTGCTGTGGGGCTGTAGGTGTCGGCAAGGGAGATGTTTTTGTGTTTGTGTGACGTCCCCAGAATAATGATCTCGCTGTTTAAGTGAGTTGAGCGAATGAATGAGCACAAGAAAAACATCTTCACTGAAAGCACAGCCAAAGTTAATGCACCATTAATAATGGCCCGGGTGAATTATTGGAAGAGATAATAGGCCTGGGGTCACGGAAGGTCTGAGACAAAGAACAGGGAAAATTGGGTCACAGAAACATGACAGAGCAGATCACGGTGGTGCGCCTGTGGGATTCTCCTCGGATGAAGTCATGTACCACCATGCAGAATATTAAGGGCTTTGCAGGGGAAGCCATTCCCAGAACCACCGCTTGGATCAATACTGGGAGGAGGGGGAGCAGACACACAAGCCTAGAGCAGCCCTCTCTTAGACCCCAAAAGACCCTGTTTGAGAACTCAACTTTAACATTGCTTAGATACTTTGCAAAATACACCAACTGTGCACCTACCTCAAAAAGGGATAATTATGTGGTTGCTAATTACACCAATCTGCATATTTTCTAAGCAGAGAGAGGTGTCTGAGGGATTATCTGCCCTCCTCGAACAGCAGCGCCGTGCCTTTCACAAAAAGCCATCTCAGGTGCTTTTCTGTCTCCAAAATTGCAGTGCACTGGCCACGAAGCTGCAATCTCCACCTCCTGCCCCACCAGCTGCTTGACTTCATGACACTAAATTACCAACTAACCTCACTTTGTCAGAACTTCCCCTCTTTAAAATGGAGATAATAATACCTCCCTACCTCAGAGGTTTGGTTAATGTTTATACAGCACTTTAAAAATGATGTGGTAATTAAGTGCTCAGTATTATTATATCAACGTGTATAATGATTCCAGCAGACAGCACTATAAACAGGGCTGCACTGTGCATGCTTTTCTTTTGTTTGGCTTGTTAGCATTTGGTTTGGTTTTCATACAGCATACTTCAATTATTATTGGTTAATTATTACATTGTTTTATTACCTGCTCAGTGGCTTTGACAAAAATAAAAGAGGAACTACACTGGTAAAGTAATAGTAGATATTAATTCTGGCCCGCTATGAACACTATAGCAAGGATAAATGGGAGCTAGAATCCCACCAGGTCACCTATAGGAGACCCTTCTCCCACCCCGGGTATTACAGGACATTTTGAAACACATCCAGGCAGCTGTTTCCATCCAGAGGGATGCAGAACCAGTTTTCTCTTCTTCTAACATACCTAATGAAGAAAGATGGCAGTAGCCTGATTTACAAAACTATTTTTTTCAGAAAATGCATGTCAGGATGCTGGAGACATCAACGTGCTTAGTTTAACCATGGGTTGGGTACAGCAAGCCAAGCTTACCATTCAGGTAAGCAATAAAGAGGACACAACTAACTTCTGTTGGAGAAATGGCTCAGGTAATGGTAAATACCTTGTAGGAGCATTGGAAAGAGAAGGGGTCCAGCTGGGATGCAGATATGTGAAAAGTAAACATGAAATAATAAAAAATACATTGTCCTTCTTCAGCTATAAAATCACAAAAAAAGGCCTTGAAACAAGCATTAGAGTACTGACACCTCAAAACACCTTCAGAACAGTAACTTTACACTTGGAGAAACTGAGGCATGGCAAGAAGCAGAGGACAACATCGACAAGACTTGCCTGTTCTCCAGCAGTATGGCTGGAGCCCCCTGCATGCAACCCACCACCACGGAAAGACCTGGGAGCTGTTTGTTTCCCTGCCAGCCAGCAGCGAGACACACGCGTGGCTGCTCAGCTCCCTGCGGGGACACAGAGTTGGGATGCCTACGTGGATGTCGTGCTTACTTTACGCAGAATAAAGCCCATTCCTGGGTTTCATAAAAGCCAATGGGTCACAGCAAACCACTCCATCAGACACTGCAAATGCAAAACTGCCCCTTTCCAGCATCCTGGAGGAGACCTCCTTGGGAGCCATCACAACACCCATCCTGGGGATGGCCCAGAGGAGCTTATCCTTCTATAAAGTTTATTCTGCTGCTTCAGCTCAGGTGGAAGAACAAAGAAAAAGTCTGAAGAAGCTGATGGCTGCCATTATGCAGCCCTCACCGAGGACATGGGCACTGCTGGCACACAGCAGGCAGAAACGTGGTGCTGGTGGCCAACCAGCCAGGGAACACGTTTCAGCCCGGCCACCATTTTTGCATTTGGCCATTGCTGCTGAGCTGCAGGCTGTGTCCAAAAGCAGGGCAGGCAAGTAGGCATCTGCGGAGCGAGCTGGCTCTTGCAGCTGGGATGGGGCAAGATTAGATCAGCAAGCTCCCCCCGCAGCCCCGTGGCCAACTCAAGGCAACACTGAAGGAATTTGCCCATAAATTTCCTCCCCACCCCAAGAAGGAGGAGGCATGCTTAAACGAACTCAGGCCCTAATGGAAGTACAATATTCTTGTTCATCTTGATGTCTAACTGGTCCTGAAGCTCCTTGGCAGCTCTCTTCAGCTCGCTCCCGTGCACTGTCTGACCTTCATTAAGGGCATTAAACCTGTCAGTCTTTTCCTGGGCAAAGGAGCTGGAACAATTACAGCAAGTCTAAAAATGGCCTTTCCCTTTACATGGAAAATTTAGATTAAAAATGTAAGAGTTCATTGACATTTTCTACAAGAACATAGAATTGTCATTAAGAAATCAAACCCTGAAATACCATCTCTGAATCGCTGCATGAGGGGCTTTCTGCCTTAGCCACCAAAGGGCTGGGGATGGCCATCCCGGTGAGGACAGCCCAGCTGCTGCCAGCAGGGACAGGAGGACACCAGAAAACCCTGCAATACGCTCCCACACAGAAGATGGCTTTGCAGCATGCCTCAGGTGCCACCAAAAATGGGGTGCTTTGCTTCTTGGTGAGAAAACAGGAATTTTCTGAAGCCTGCAGACAACCTGCATGGAAAGTTCTGGCTTTGCTCTTGTAAAACAGGTTGTACCCAAAACTTTCAAAAACTTGAAAAACGGTGTTGGGAGGATGAACGTATTCACGTCTATAGAAGTATTTTCAGACATCCAGGTGGGCATCTGTGAATAAAGGCAATGTATTATTTATTATCCTACAAGAATTCCTGGGGTTTTCATGTTACTGCTGTGTGGTAGCCTTAAGGGGACAAGTCATTATTTTTTTATACCTCTGGGAAAGGTAAATAATGTGAAAGCACAGCTCTCCTGCATCCAGGGGGAACCCCACAAGCACAAGAAAGTCCTGCAGCAGGATGCCTAAACACTGAAGCTCTGATGGCTTTCCAAAGAGCAATAATTAGAAAAGTCTCTTGATCAGCCTTGCTGCCACCAGCCATCATCTTCAGTCCTAAATAGCCTGAGTTGGTGGAAGGTTTAAGGCAGAACAGTTTTCAGTAAGAAAACATTTTCCAGGAACCTGCAACTGCTGTCGAAAGCAGCGCAGAAGAGATCAAGATGGTTTATGAACTATTACATTTTAGACTACAAGAAGAACATGGAAGTGATAAACTTGAAATGCTTTGACTTTATTACAACAATATCTGCCAACACAGGAAGTTTCTGAAAGAGATTGCTGAGAGTTTTCGCTGCCTGAGAAATTAAAAAAAAAAACAACAAAAAACCTTTTTCTGCTAAGTAAGTGTTATTTGGGACACAATGAAATTTGAAACATCAGCAGCACGATGGCACATGGCAACCCATTCCACTCACAGGTCGCTGCTGGAGAAGTTGCCCAAGCTTTGGTCTCTGAGCTGCACGACACAGGGTTGCTGTGGTGGCCCCTCTGCTTCAATGGCCAGGGGAACATGCTCATCACTAGACTCTACATGGGCATGGTGAGCCTGCTGAAATGTAAGCCATCGAGGCTGGGATGGAGACTCATAGAACTGTTTAGGTTGGAAAAGACCTTTAATATCATCAAGTCCAACAGTTAACCTGACGCTGCCATGTCCACCACTAAACCATGCTCCTAAGTGCCACGTCTACGTATCTTTTAAACACCTCCAGGGATGGTGACTCAACCACACAATCACAGAATCTCCTAGGTTGGAAAAGACCCATAAGATCATCTAGTCCAATCATTAACCTAACACTGACAAGCCCACCAAACCATGTCCCATATCTACACGACCCTTAAATACTTCCAGGGATGGGGACTCCACCACTGCCCTGGGTACCGCGTTCCAATGCCTGATGGTCCTTTCAGTGAAGAAATTCTTCCTAATATCCAATCTAAACTTCCCTTGGTGCAACTTGAAGCCATTTCCTCTTGTCCTATCACCTGTTACTTGACAAAACTAGTCGACTCCCACCTCTCTGCAACCTCCTTTCAAATAGTTGTAGAGAGGGGTAAGGTCTCCCCTCAGCCTCCTTTTCTCCAGGCTAAACAACCCCAGTTCCCTCAGCCGCTCCTCATAAGACATGTGCTCCAGACCCCTCACCAGCTTCATTGCCCTTCTTTGGACATGCTCCAGCGCCTCAATGTCCTTCTTGTGGTGAAGGGCCCAAAACTGAACACAGTTCAGTGTGTTCACTGCGGCCTCACTAGTGCTGAGTATAGGGGTAAAAACACCTCCCTGGTCCTACTGGCCACACTATTCCTGATACAGGCCAGGATGCTGTTGGCCTTATTTGCCACCTGGGCATACTGCTGGCTCACGTTCATCCGGCTATCAATCAACACCTCTAGGTCCTTTTCTGCCAGGCAGCTTTCCAGCCACTCCCCCCCAAGCCTGTAGCGTTGGTGGGGGTTGTTGTGGCCAAAGTGTAAGACCCGGCACTTGGCCTTATAGAAACTCATAGTTTGCCTTGGCCCATCGATCTAGTCTGTCTACATCCCTCTGCAGGGCCTCCCTACCCTCAGGCAGATCAACTCTTCCACCCAGCTTGGTGTTGTCTGCAAACTTACTGAAGGTGCACTCGATCCCCTCATACAGATCCTTGATAAAGACGTTAAACAGGACTCCACAACAAAATTGTCCATTCCAGGACAATAACCACCTCCCTGGGCAGCCTGTTCCAATGCTTAAAAACCCTTTCCATGAAGAACTTTTTCCTAGTATCCAATCTAAACGTCCCCTGGTGAGATGGAGATGGGCAACAGGATGCAAATCCCATCTGGGACGTGCCAGTCTGCCCCACCACACCTGATCAGGAGCTTCTACTTCCACGCTGAGGATTTCCAGAGTGAGACTTTCCCACTGGTGCCGGCTTTTTATTAGATGGATGAGGAGCTATGACTACCGAACAGCAGAAAACAAACCCAAAAGGCCTAATGCAGCTTATTAATTCCACAGGTTTTGAGCTGCAAATGTTGAGAGTCTTAAAAATCACTTAATTGCCAGGCTGTCAGGCCAAGATGTATTTTGAGGACGCTGCCAATCTGACAGTTATTAACAAACAAAGAGGCCACAAGCCCCGACTGCACCGAGATCCTTGTTACTTCTACTCATGTGCCGCCTCCCAACAGGAAGTACTTAATAAGAATAATAATATCCCGAAAGGCCAACCTACGGCAGTGCAATTAAAAAGCTTTTCTGTCTCACTTTGAGGGGGAAAAAAAAATGAGGGGGAAATTAAAATCAGACAGGAAATTCCACTAGAACAAGCTGGCTTATGTCCTAATAACACAGGATTGTGCCAACTCCTCCAGAAAGCAGAGGAGGGAAAGAAAAAAAAAGGCGGGGGGGGGGGGAGAAGAAAAAAAGAAAAAGAGAAAAGCAGCCCTCTAGACTGACTCAGATCTGAGGCTACATTGTGGTTCGGCCGTGGCTGCAATTCTAAAGGGAGAAAGGCAGCACAAGCAAATAAAAGGCAGTTTGCTTTTTGAGCAAGTTGCTGTTATAAAATGTAACTCTTGGATGACAGCGTGGCCACTGCTGCTTTGTCAAGAAAAGACACAGCCCGATAAGCTCGGAGGGCCAGATGGATCTTGGGGCTTGTTCTCCCAACAGCTGCTGCCAGAGAATGGAAAAAAAGAAAAAGGAAAAAAAAAAAAAAAAATCCTAACCAGTGAGGAAGAAATCCCGGCGCGCGAGAGGCAGGCAGGGAGGTGGGGCAGACCAGATGGTAGTTCAGCTCGTGCCTGCCTGGATGGGCAGTAAGAGAAGAATCAGTATGTCAAAATCATCTATGCAAACTTATGAATCCTTCAAGAAAGACACGCTCACAGAAGAAAAAATGCCTACAGGTTTCAGGGGAGAAGTTTTCTCCAAGTTGTTATCATCCTGCTTCCTGGGAAGCCAGTAGCATCCTGGATTCAGCAACCGCCTGCACCTCCAGCTGATGCAGCAATTTCCAAAAGAAACAGGCCAAGAGGATTTGCCATTGACTGCTCTGGGACCGGGCCAATGAATGGCAAACTCTTTCATTCCCCCGTGTATTTCACGTTAAAGCTCATTTCACAGTGGGAGCCACATCGCTTGAAATGGCTGGTGGAAAGGGATTGTGTGAACCTCAGCCGACTGCTGAGCGCCTGGAGTACTCCCCAGTATCCCCTGCCTTTCTCCTGCGGTCCCCAATAGCCGGCTGTGAGAGACCCCCCAAGCCCTTAAGATGTTTCTTTTCCTGGGTACCTCAAGGAGAGAGAAATGCAGTTAATGCACGTGCAAATGAGGTCCTGACAGACGTCCTGCCTCCTGTGGCAGGGACCCCGGGGAGCAGAGAACCAGAGTGCAAGTCCGTAGGCAGCTGAACGTGCTGCTCTATACAGCTTAGCTTCTCCCAGAGCTTGATTTTGCATCTGAGCAAACTTTTCCTTGTATCTCAAAAGTGCGACTACTCTGGATCGCCTATAATACAAGGCTAAATTGTAATTTGCTCTTAGGTGGAGGCATTACGGGAGAAAGCACTAATTGGCATTTATAACCAGGAGTCAGCAGGAGCACCAGAGGACACTGATGCCCTCAGTTGCATCTGGCACAACCAAGCTCAGGATCTCCGCTGGTGAGATGCAGAGGGATGGGGAAGTTCAGCAGCCTCAGACTAGAGACAAGGAGGCTGCTTAAGCACCAAAGGGCAAAATTAGGGAATGAAGAAGGAGAAGAGTGCATCAGCTATCACGCAGAGACACTTCTCATCTGACAGCAAATCTAGCAAAGACCTGACCATGCGCCTTCCACGCATGCAAATAAAAGCTTATTGAGGAGCGTCATCCCAAGCTGCATCCCCAGGAGCAGGTCTACAGATGGGGATGCCTTTTAGCATTCAAATCGACCCTGCCTCACGCCCCCAGCCACGCATTCACACCCCTCCCCGGAGGTGGCACTGGCACTCACGCAATCACACACCGAGCCAGCTCAGGGAGTTCATCCAGTTGAAAACTAATCACCTAAAATTTTATTGCATGGGGCTGTGGCTGGATCAACTCCCTGAACCAGTTAACCATGAGATCACTGGCGCTCGAATGAGCAAAGAAAGCCCTTAGGCTGCGGTTCAGCACCACTTTCAGCCCAGAATGCCACTGAAAGAAGAAGTCCTGACCTCCCTTGACCACTCTTCCTCATGTCATGCCACTCTCCGTTATGGTGGCCAGGCTGGTTTTGCGTGGCTGCAGGGCTAACTTCAGCATCCTGCCGAAAGATAACTCACCCCTTCCCAAGGGCTGGTGCTCAGCTGGATGAGCTCACAGCCCTGCTTCCCAGGTGCTGGTCCTGGGGGGCACGGCTGCTTCTAGTGTTGGCCAAACTACGCATACGGAGAAGCTGGGCTGACTGGCCATAGCAAACTAAACACATTTCCCCAAATCCTTCAAGTAGCGCACCAGGCTCAAGGAGTCGGCACAACTTGCAGGAGCTGGAAAGCCGCCTTGCAGAAGAAAAACTCCCAAGCAGATGCTTAAATCCCATGAAAGCGCAGGTGCCAGTGCCAACAAGAAAGGGCACGCCAGCCCACCCTGAGCACAGACCTACCTGAACGGTCTCCCCTGCCGCAGAGCTGCCTGCTGCCATCGCGGGGACACCCGTACCCCCTCGCGCTACAAAGACTTTCTCAATCTTTCAGGACAAGGCTGTGCTTCAAATGCAGCGCTGGCATTTCTAGCCTCTCCAATCCAAACCACAGGAGTGAGTTTGCTTTCTTTATGCATATGCTCCTCCAGGCGCTAAAACAAACTGAAATCAAACTGTTCCTATAGGCAATGGCTTGAAAAATTTCCCCTCCGTATGAAAGGTCTGTTTATATTATTTGTAAAATTGAACAAATCGAGTCTGGAAAAACCCCCGTGCAGAGCCTGCTGTGCGTTTTGAGCAAACGTCTTTCTGGAAATGGAAGTAAAGATGTCTGCTTTCTACTAGAGTCAGGATAAAATTGCAGGGCTGGGTCTTTTTTCCTTGCACTTATACCCAGGTGATAAGCATCCCGGTAGCCTTCAAAGAAGAGTTTTGGGAGCTTGCATGCTTCAGGACATCAGTCCCCAAAGCACTCGTAGTCCATAAAGACTAAGAGGATACTGCACGAGCTGGCTTTTAACCAAGCATAAGGCAGCCTGCTGCTCTTAACTAAGCAGAAGGTCTGACGAGGAGAGGGGTGAGGAAGTTATCTGTTTTACCCAGCTGTGGTTTTGGTGCAGGCTAATAACTGCCATGTATCATTCTGCCGTGGTATGAAAATTTTCCACCTGGTGTTAAAAACGGTCCCAGTGCAGTTTGCAGTGGATTCTCCAGGCAGCGCATGCAAAGTGCTGGTTGTTAGCATGCTGCTTGTGTAATGAGGGTGCTTAAGACTGTAAGGGGTCTCTGGAAGGTCCTGAAGAGTGATTGCAGTTCAGGAGACTCACCCACCTGGCAACACGCTGATTTATGGCCTGCTCAGTTAATAGCCCTGCTTAACACAGGAGTTTGTCGAGATTAAGTAATTGCCTGAAACAAAAAGTTTATTATCTTTAAGTCTCTGCTGATGAATGACTGGGTGTTGGAAGAATCATGTGAAAGATCATCTGTGATTCCCTCCCACTTTAAGGGGGGGGGTGGGGAAGAAAAATAATATGATTTTAAAAGACAAGCTCTTCCAAAAGGAGTTTGAAACCTCACAACAGTGAAACACAGTTGCAGACTGTCACAAGCAGGAGGTTTCACATATTGGGTGCCATCTAATAAACAGCTCAAGTAATAACAGAGTTCCGTGATGCATTTTTCCCCAAGAACTGCAAAATAGTTTGTAATCATTAATTAATACCACCCCTTGAGAGATAACTGATCCTGTCACACAATAATAAGATTAGGAATAAATCAAGATGCAAAGCCTGCTTCGTTTCCATATATCACATAGTGACCTTTCCCTTCCTAGAAAAATCTGGAAATTTTCCAGTCTAGAAAACACTGCAGATAACTGTAAATTAAAAAGATGCCGCATGCTAAATTCTGCTACAATTATTACACATCTCTATCTCCAGATGCTTCAGCAAGGTTAATCAGCTTGATTAAGGTCACACACTTATGCTGCCTCGCAAAACTGAGATCCAAAGTGCACCAGAGCACAAGGCTTTGCGACCCGCCTCAGTCCACCCCACACCCCGAGAGGAGATGCCTGTCTGCTGAGCATCCCTCGCAGCGGGGCTCGTGCTAGGAGATCACACGATGCAAAGCCGTCCTCCTTCATCCCCCGTTTCCTTTCCATCCTCAAATACGCTCAGAGTTGGCACACGAGTGTGAGAGTTTGGACACGAGGGAAACAGGACTGACAAGAACCCCCTGTCTCTATTGCAACCGCTAAGTAACGTTCCCACAGCCCCAGATGTCAGACACGCTGTCCCTCCTCACATCACTTTGAGGCCTTCCTGCAATAAAATAGGACTTGGCTCCAGCTTTTCCTAGCGCTTCTCATATTACCTTTAATCCAAATACATATGGTTCAGGGAACACTGAGAGACTTGCATGAAAGGATGTACACCAAGACAATGCAAACCCTGGAAAAAAAAAAGGATGAGATCTGCAAGACTCTCTTGGCCCCAAACATGTGCCCCCCCCAACTCCCCAGCATATTAATCAAGAGCCTGATGAGATTCCTTTTGAAATCCCCCAAAAGGTTTCCATAGACTTCAGTGGTGTTTGGATCAGGCTACAAACTCAGAATAAATCATAAACTGGCTACATCTGCCAAGTTTATTTCTTGCTTTTCCAGGTTTCAGAACAAATCCATTTTACTGCTGGGAAAAAGCAGAATAAAATAACTGACAAGAGTTTAAATATCCTGTATCACTCCCATATTAATTCAGCCAGTCAACGTATCCCATAACTTTGGGAAGTGAAAGAGATTACTTTGGCCAGATCAAACCGCAAAAACTGGGCTGTTTCATTTATGTGCATTTTATTGTTTAAGACAACCTGTGCAAACCCCTTTCTCTTGGGTTAAAAGTGACAATTTGGGAGACTAAAGTAAAGTACAGTCTTAAGCTAAGCAAAATAAACCAAATGACATCTCCAGCAAAACAATCTAATGATCGCACACACCCCTCCCCAACCAATTTTGGAGAGGCTCTCTTATTAAAAAACGTCTAATCTTAAAGGATGCACAAAAAGAAAGGACTTCAAAATGTGACACCATTCAAAAGAGTTTTGTGACAGCAGGAATATTTTTAATGTCACAAGGGACTCTGAAACAGGTCCCTGCAACCTCAAGTTTTGCATAAATTGGGATGGTTTTATTAATTTGTGGCTAATGCATTGCTTTTTTTTTTTTGAAGTCTATCTACCACTGACAGCACATTCCCCACTTTGTAAAAGACCATTTAACTCCCAAGCTGGGCGATTTTGCAGCGATCCCTCTATTAGCATCTGTCCCCAGTGAGCAGAAAAAGGAGCTGTTCCCCCCTGCCCTGCAATTCAGAGCCTGGCTGATGTGCATTGATACCTTCAAGCTAAGGTGAGAGATTTGCAAGATGGGGAGCCTCCTATGGCAAACAGCTTCAGATATCATTTACGGGTTTATTTATTTATTCACTGTCTGCTGAAAGCAATGTTAGCACTGGCTTTGAGTTGGAAAGCCACCGCGCAACAGAAATTGAACTTTTTTCTCTCGTTTTCAGTGTTGGTCTGCATAAAACCAACAACTGCAAAGTAGCAACACCTGCAGAGCAGCACGGGACAGGAAAAACAGCCAGCCATCCTGGTAGGAGAGGCTTGTGGAAGACCCTTGGATTTGCTTTGAGCCACTGCTTGGGGTTCATTGCGCCGTTTCAGGGTGGGATCTACACAACAGCTCCTGTACTGGGCCCCCGAACTAGGGCAGCAGCAGAAATGGGCATATTAAGTTCTTCAGAAATGCAGTACTGGCAGATCAAAACATCTGTGAACACTGTGTTTTACTGACAACACACTTCCAACTTTGAAACGGGTACTGCTATCAGGCTATTAGTACAAGCACTTTACTTTGAAGTATGTACCGTAATTCTTGCAATTTTACTCCTGGCTCTGGGATTCATTTGGCTCTGGTTACTTCTATAAACCTTCCCACTGCAAAATTCAGATTGTAATATGCCCATCCAGAGTGGTACTGGTATATGCACCGTCCTTCTGTGCTCTGCTTTTATCATGCATGGTATTTTCAATAAGAAATTTAAAAAAAAAAAAAAAAAGAGAGATTTTCAATCACAGTGATGTGAGATCTCAGTTTTTCCCATGAGAAAATCACTTAGCACTTCTCTGACTTCAGGTGACTCATTGCTGTTACCCTGCTGAGGCTCCCGTACTCCCCGTGCGGTGTTTAACCCAGGCACGTAACTCGCCCCGGTGCAGTAGGCGTGTTGGCATTTCCTAATAGGCTTCCTGGGCTGTCGCCTGGATGTGATGGGTGAGACAAAAGATTGTGCGATGATTTCTGTTTACAGAGAAGTTATGATAAGCTGACATTTGCCTCTAGCTGTTGGGTTTGATAACTCAAATATGGCCTACATGAGAGCTCGTCCTCTGAGCCAGTGACACTCTCATTGAGAGTCGGTTTAGAGGAACTTTTCCGCATACCCTCCTGAAAATTACAAGTGAATTTCTAACGCGTGTGAATGAGGCCATATTGACAGCTGAGGAAGCTGTGGTGCCATAATCTCCGCACTCATGTCATCATGTGTCACACCACCCACGCCACCTCACCGGCAGCAGTTGGTGCCCTCACAGGGGCTCACTTTCCCGGCCCCCTGCCTGAGGACGATTTCCTTCGCCCAGCCCCATGAGGGCAGGTATCACTATACACTGCAGGTGTCCCTAGGAAGGGGCACCCACTGCTGGTGAGCGTCATCAGTGGCCTCAGCTGAGCAGCAAAGCTCCAGCGGTGGACACCTTGAACACGTGAATGAGCATTTTCCCATTACCAACCCTGATTTCACAACTCTTCACTCGTAGGCAAACACACCTGTGTGAGCTTAAAAGGAGGAGGGATCTGGGTCAGGGACCAGGGAGACAAAGAAGTCACATTGCAAGAAGAGTGACTTTATTCCTCAGGGACCGAGAGCATCAGGTAGGCACCAGCACCTTGAAACATTGCTAGGGCTGCTGAGGAAGAGGAAGGAAAGAAAGGGCCTGGATGAACCGTGCTGGTTGTCAAAGCCACAACCAATCGAGGTGATGGCACATCTAACCACACCGGTGGGTTCACAGGACCCTGTCACATTTCTCCAGGAATCAGCCAGCCCCACAGATTCTGCTGTACTAAATGATCGGGGAGAAGAAGAGAAGGAAGAAATAAGCCTGGGGAAGCCGTGATGTGAAGGAAGGGGAAGCCAGGCTATTGTGGATACCTTTCTAAGTTATTAATTGAACTACAATGGCCACAAATGGCTATGGCTATGTTTAGCTATTCACACACTTCGCTATGAGATTTGCAGTTATTCTGTTGGCCAGCAAATGAGTTTATGGGCACAATGATTTTCTGGATTACTGTGTTTTCTCCATTTCTCAGGATACATTCTTGTCTTTCTCCTCTTGACTTTGTCTCATGTAGTATCAACGCAAGCCACATCCATAGCCCAAAAAAGTTGCCACAACCAGCTTTGCCAGTACATATAAGTGCTAATTGCTATTTCTGAACTGTTGTGACCACAGCTCCCAGCTGAGGAGGGACCTCTGAAGTATAATTTAATTCACAGGCACCCCTGTCACCTCTCCTGACAAACACTGTGGGGTTGACATACAACTGGGAAATGCAGGCAGATTGGTTAATACGCTTTCCTCTGACTCAAATGACTATGTGATCATATGAAAGAAATCTGTTCATCATTGGGCAAATAAGGGACATTAATTGCTCCATTGTCAAATAATGTTTTGTTGTCAAATCAACATTCACCTTCAACTACATGATGTTTCTTTTTTTATCAACATCTGGTCCCAACAAACCCTTAAATTATTAGCTGTAAGTCCAGTTTTGCAACACTTATTTACGTCCGGTAATACCGTAGTTTCCACGCAGTTTCACTGAATTAACAGAGCTCCAGCTGGGGCTGCATGGCAGATTTGGGCTTTGGAAAACAGCTCTCAATTAAGGAAAAAGTGATGGTGCACATCCTCATGTCCATCACAGTGCGGTTATCCTTCTCTTTTCATAGTCTGAACTTTTAAGTGACACGATGCAAGTGTCCCTGTCCCAGTCCCAGTCCCGCACAGGCAGCGAGAAAGGCAGGGCCAGGTCTCCATCCACCCGCTCCAGCCCTCCACCCAGGGTCAGGAGGAAAGGGCAATTCTGCTGCCCACACCGAGACACCCGAAACTGAACCCATCACAGCTGAGAATATATTTGGGCTGCCAAGAAGGAAGAGCGGGGAGATGATCTGCATCAGGAAACATCAGGACTGCTCCCTCAACATCCTAAGTAAAGTTCTGTGACTTTGGCTCCCAGTGGAAACAAAAAGCCCGTTTTTATCACCTCACCTCATCCTGGGTCTATAGAGAAGCGAAAGGCGAACACAGCGACTGCTAATATCTTTAGCCACATTTATGGAAACCTTTTGACACCAAGGCTATTTTTATTAGCTAAGTGCACTATGCCTGTATCAGAATGCAAGTTTTATTGCTTACAGTTCAGCCTTGCAAAAAGCCTTTTCCAATCACTGTCTGTGGCAATGATAAGCCTTAATGACATAGGGAGAGGTTACAGTACCTCCTAGCACAGCCTGGCACTTAAAGCAGCTACAGATATCCCACGCATTTCTAACCTCCCTCAGCCTCCACTCCCCTGCAGAGCTCTCCGTGCATCACAGCTGCGTTTGCAAACACCTGTCTTGGCCAGTTAGCTGGACATGTCGAAAGCGTACATGCAAAACAGGAATGAAACACGGGTCTGCAGTTTTGTTTGGCATTCCAAAACAGTGCAATAAGCAGATTTTACCACTTAGAAGTGGATGGTACATTTGGTATCCTCCCCCTCCTCCTTCCTCCCAGTCTCCTGACCAGCAGTTGCAATACCCAGCAATACACAAGGAGGTCCAAGCAGCCCCACCAGGTCAGACAAGGCCCATGGTGTCCCATCTCCAGTAGTGGCCATCTTCCAGAGAAGACCCCAAGGCCAGAAGACACATGCCGCAGTACTCCAGAGTACTCCCCTCAAACAATTACCCACCTCAGGCCCTGAGCCAGAGATGTCCCTTTGTATTTAATAACTTTTGACACGTTTCCCTTCCAAGCTGTGCCTCAGTTTCCTCAGCAGCAAAACAGAGAAATAGCTTCCCTTAGTTTTACACAAATCTTTTAGCAGCTCTAACACTACTTGCAAACTGCTTCAAAAAAGTTTGGACAGAAATGCATGTGTATACATGTGAAACCCTCAATTTTTAAATTTTCTTTTAATTACATGGGATTCACTAGCTGCCTATTTTCTTTTTCCTGGAACTGCTGCCTCTTTCAAACCAGTAAACTGCATCCCAAGTGAATAACAGTAGTTTAGAGTGATACAATCTTAGTGCCTAACACCCTCAGAGCATTGCATGCAACACCAATGTTGAGAAACCAGCAACTTGAACAGATGCAGTCAGACCGCTCGCGGTGGGAGTTCAGAGACAAATAATTCAACCTTTCATCACTCTCTAATCCCAGGAAAGATATCAAGGTTAAACTACTAAGAAAAATACAGGGAGTGTTAAGCAACATGGATTTCACTTTGGAAAGGCTTAATTAGCCTACTAGCTGTGGTCACCCATTTCAAGAATTTGAACCTACAGTAATTTCTGCCTTTAGAAGATGCACGACCCAAGTACGTGCATTCGCCATCTGCACCGCGGCATGGGTTTGGTGTCAGCCGCTTGCTCTATAATTGGCCTTTTATTGTGAGTTACCACGAAAGGCTCCAGGCAGTCCCCACGGACCTTGCCCTTGATCTGGGTTAAGATACTTTGACCCGTGATCCTTTATAATAAATGATATCCCCCAGTTGAAGAATGCTGCCTTCAACAATATAGGCCTGCCCTCAGGAAGTGGGAAAGGAATTTTCCTGTAAAGGCAGATTAAGGAAATTCCACGCAAATTTCATGCATTTTGAATAATCTTCTGAACCGTGACGAACCAGCTTCCCCTTGCAGGGATCCTGCTCCAAATCGTTGCAGTTTGAAGACAAATTTAGCTGTCGCTTTCTTGGCGGCAAAGCACGCTGTTTTTCTTGTATTCAGCATGCTGGGCTGAACACGGCACTCAGTGCAGCTCATCCCTTGGGCTTGTCTGCCCAGCACACAGAATGCACTGCCCGGGCACTGGTACACTCGTGTGCAAGGATGGTTGTAGTTTAAAGTCTACACAACAGCCCGATATTGCCCATTGAGTTGGGATGAGCTCCTGTGCAGGGATTAAAGAGGATTTCTTCTTGTGCCAATACCCTGCATCCTTGGCCCAGCAGGTAACCAAGAGGCAGTGAAACCTTCCCTCCTGCTACTGACTTGTTTCCTCTGGTTTTTGTAGCTCATGATATTCTGGGTTTGGGATGAGATCGTGCTCAGCAGCTGTGTGACCTGCACTGGTGGCGCCTTGGCTGGGAGGAAGCCACTCACCGGCTGTCCTCTCCCAGGCGCCCTTCTCTGGGGCAACTAAGAATATCCTGCACTCAGTATTCTCCTTTTGCTCCATTTCTGGCCTCTCTGCCATCTCCCTAAACATGATGACAATGGGTGTCCCATTTTTCCACCTCTGGGCCCCTCTCCAGCTCCTTTCTTAGGGGATTTGCAACTCTGAAGATGTCTGCACTCGTCAGTCCCTCCATCAAGCCCCTTCTACACCTCTCTGGCGCATCACCACTGCTCTTGAGCACATCTCCAACACCCCTAGGCATCCCAAAGGATTCCCCCTCCCAGACATGCACCATCCCTCTCAACACCTTCCCCCTGCGGGTCAAGGCTGCACCTCCCCCAGCACTTCTGAGGCTCACCCCCTGGGTTTTGAACCTCCAGCCAAAGTCCTCATCAAGGCCCGGTCATCTCGCATCCTCCTGCTAACCAGGGTCAAACCAGGAAGCGGCAAAGGAATGTCATCAACTTTTAAAATTTTAGCTTTCTAAAGAAAATGGTCCATTTAAAGGGACATGGTTGTGTTAGCTGAACATAAGCATTTTTTCCCAGAGTAGTGTGTGGTGATAGGGAATCCCATGAGACCGTAAGAATTTTAAAGCATTACATGATTTTTTTAATTATATATGTAATACAAATTATAAAAATTTTCATTGTTCCTCCATCACTTTATATCAAAATACTCTCTGGAGCCTCCTGAAAATATCAGATGAGGAAACTTTTCGTTTACAAAAAAAAAAAAAAAGTCTCAGGAGTTTTTTACATGCAGCAATGTTAATGAGACTGTACCCACAAGGAGAACAGTGTTTTAGTGTATATGTCAGCCCTTATGTATGCTTTCAGCGGAGGAAGCAAATAAAATATTTTGCCAGGCTCCTGAAATGGTATGATGTTAGGACAAACTCCTGCACAGCTTTATTTACTGGAAAATTAAAAAAATGCAAGCAATTACCAATTGTCATCACTCAAGCTAAACTGGGTGACATTCAAAAGTAATGCTATTTTCCTAGCAATCAACATCACCATACAAGATAAAGGTACAGTTGTTCTGAAAAGGATAGCACTTCCTTGCTCTGAGTAAATCATTTATGATCTTGAGAACTTCTCTCAAATGAAAAAGTTTTCAGAAAGCATATTGCGGTTAACGGCAAAGCAACCAACAGCACACTAGCAGCCTGACGTAAAGTCTATTGAAATCAATGGGAGTCTTTCCACCGACTTCATTGGGGTTTGGATCAAATCCTCCAGGAGAATAAGCTATTCTGCAATATCCATTATTACGGACCGCTTTGTCCTGGTAATTAGATGCCGGGAGAGCGCAGCGCGATTGTTTAAGGCACTGATCATTCACCCATGGAGACCTGCGTTCAGAGCCCGGGTGGGTCGAACTCAAAGAGGGGCTGCAGATTCCCACTGGCGCCCGCCTGCGTTCCCAGCCCCGCCGCCGCCGCCAGGTAGACAGGACGGGCAAAGGCGAGAGAAGGCAGAGGTTGGGACTTAGCTGGTAGACATGTTCCAAGCGCCTGCCCAAATATCCCTGGCTCCTGCCCTTCCTCCGACTCCTCCATTTCCCTCATGCACCGTCACGCACGCAAAATATTTTCAGGGAAAAAAGCAGGTAGGCAGCAGGTCGTGGGTCTGCACAAAGCACCTCTGTGTGGCCCCAGGCATTTTGCACAGCGCGCTTAACGTCATCGGTGTTACTAACTGCGCAGGGAACACGTCTCAGTGTTTGCATCTTGTTTCTAAGGTAAAACATACTGCTCCTTGGAGGATATGTCTGAGGGAGGGACTGCAGGTCCCCTGCAACCAAAATACAAACAGAAAGGGCAAGCCATGCAGAAAGGACTCCCAGCATGAAGCTATATATTTGGCTCACTATGAATACAGGACTACATACCATTAGCAACCTACAGAAAAGACAGTATAGCCTGAATTTTCAGACAAGACCAGCAATCACCAGTATGTAACCAGAGTGGTCCGTTTTCTAAGATGTGTCCTCCATCTATTCCTTGGGAAAAAAACCCAAAACCAAACCAAACCAAAACAAAAAAAACCCAGACAAAAAAACTAACCCCAAAAAAACCCAACAGCACCCTATCTTAGCTAGTAGGAACCCACCAAAAACCAGGCAGCACTCAGTCACTCAGTCCTTTTAAAAGTCACAGATAGGAGCTGTTTATCTTTCAGGGCGAAAATCACACCACCTGAACCTTGTAGGTCTCTACATAAAGGATCTGCCTATAAAGGCAATGCAGAATGAAAGAGGAAAGACGCAGGGGATCAGACTGGGTGGCCCAGCTCTCCTGCTGGAGAGAGGCTTTTTTTTCTCCTTTGACTACTGAGGAGTCCTGGAGAGACACGTTTCCTACTTGAGGCACTTAAAAGCAAGAAGCCTCAGGTCCGGCAGAGTGAGCTCTGCTCCTGTGGTGAGGCTGAATGCAGAGAGTGAGCAGATCTACGCTCATCACTTTGCAAAAAAAACAACCAAAGGGGATTCAGCAAGCTGTGGCTGGGAGGAAGACAGCACTACAGGTTGCTAGTTCACAGTCTTTTCCTGTGCAAGACCTGCAAGCCACCAAATAACACTGTGGGGACGCAGGCTAAGACGATCAAAGATATTCCCTTGCGCAGAGCAAAGCTAAGCTGTGGTACTCCTCACTGTATGATGGTGCTCGCGTTAAAAAGGTATGTCATTTCAGAAAAGGACTGCAAATTCATGGAAGAAAAATCCGGTGGTGGCACCTGCAATTCAGACAGTCCTTGAACTGGAAAATCTGCAAGGCTGTGAGAATACCGCTGGGAAGCGGTGGGATGTGCGTGCTCCCTTCTTGCACACCTGCCGTGCAACTGAGCACTTGCCTCTGTCCGAAGACGGAGCCGGGGCAGATGGACCTTCACCTCGACCTAAGCTGCTGCTGCTGCTCCTCTGTTGACATTTCGCGGACCCCCCCATCACCAGCATGGCATGGAAGGAGTGGGGAGGCTGGGAAGTGGCCAGCCGGGCTGATGGCAATGCCCGCTTGAGTTAGGTCTTTCATCTCCAATGTCTTTTGTTCAGCTAAACATAACAGTTACCCCATGGCTGCCCTTCTTTCCATCCAAGGCTGAAAAAAACCAATTGGGAAATATTCCTGGATACCTGTAGTGGTTGGGGGTCCTTCTCTTTTGCTATTTTGCTTGGTGAAGGGTAACACCTTGCTCACTCAGCATGTTGCAAACCCTCAACTCCCGGCCCCAAACCAGCTCTTGGTCTGGGAGGTGGCTCTTTTGCACCAGCAGCAAGAGGCTCTGCTTTAGTCCTTGATACTTTGGCAAAGCTGACGGCCTCAGAAGTGCCCCTAGGTCAGATGTAAATCAGTTATCGTGCACCATGCTCCAGCTATGACGCCTGGTTATCTCTCTGCTGCTGCCGGGCCTCGAAAGCCTGGGGTTCAACGCCTCGCCTCCACCGCTCCGCCTCTCAGATGTCACAGGATTTACGAAGAGAGGGTGGAAGCAGCCTACAAGAATAATTAAATCAACTAAATTGACTGAATGTGTTTGGATGAGCTTTGGTCACGTCAGCGTGAAAATCCCCCCGCCAGCAGCAGACTAGCAGGGATCTGACGGGGCTGGTGTCGAGCAGCGCTGCAGAAGCGAGCCCGGTGCAGCCGAGAACGCGGCCTCCCTCCCTCCGCCACTCCGACATCTTAGAGATCTGCGAAAGCTATTTGCAGTGAGAGGCTTTCTTGTAAAACATAAATGACTACCAGCTGCCCGGACAGACTCAGAGCGCAGCCTCCCTCCTTGGATGGGCTGCGATCCCCAGGGAAGCCGGCCGGGCTGGCGGGACGTGCGTTGTCTGTCCGTCTGGGGGAGTCATGCGGGGAGCAGCGCGGTGAAAAGGCAGCAGTGTTTTCTTCCCGAGGTGTCAGTCTGTAAGCAAACTAAGTGCTTTTCGCCCTCAGAGAGGAAAAAAGTAGCTTTTTATCATCCCTGATTTTTTTTAAAAGTACACCTCTTTTTAACCTGAAAACAAATCTCATTTTATTTTACCCAAGAAGGAAGGTTGGGTTTTCCTCACTGGCCCAGAGACTCGCCTCGGATGCTCCCATCCATCGCTCCCCTTCAAGCACAAGCGCATTCCTGCCCCAACACCGGGCTCCAGCGGGGTCTGCCTCTACGTATCCCACGACTCCTGCTGGCTTGCTGTGCCCGTTTCTTTTTTTTAAAATTTACCTTGGAAATAATATTTCCTGGCAACATATTAATGCCCTTTTCAATGCTCAGAAGAAAATCCAAACAGCAGCACAGACCAGAAGCCAACTGCCTGAGCAATGAGAGCGGTACCTGCTTTATACCTAAATATTTATAACTTGCTAATACTGTCATTAATACTTAGTTTTATTTTACCTGTGTGTTTTATCTGCTTAAATAATTACTTAGCCTTCACCACTATAAAACATCAGGGACTCTGGCCAGTGTTTCACTCTTCTTTCACTGACACAACAGACCTGACTTTGATTTGTGGTTTTTTTCACTGCATATGGGCAAACACAAACACACAAGAGACAACACTGTTTGCTCCTGCTGCTCTTCAAGACTTTCACAATTACGTTACAGAGGGACACCAGACTGTCCCATCGGAGCTGAGCAAGCTCCACCCATGCCAGGGCAGCACCCCAGCAGCTCTGGGCACTGGGGTGACACGGCCACGCAAGTGCATTGTGTTGACCATGCAAGGGCGATGCTGAGGTGCTGGTTTTAAGAATTTGCCTGCTGGGAGTTTCAACCTCTGAAATTATTTGCAGGTGCAAACGGCAGCACGCGCCCCTCTACCACCCATGTCGTGAGAGACCTGAATCCTGATGGCACCTGAAGGTTTTCGCATGGGTAGGAAGCCAGGCAGGACTGAGGCGGCTCTGAATGGTTGGCCGGGATCACCAGCCACAAGCTAACCCGAGCGAGTGTTGCTCTGGGCAGAGCGCAGCAGTGTGTAGTTTGGAGCTGGTTACGATTCCGAGGTGCAGCTGACGGCTGAGCCGGCGGCCCCGGGGGAGGCAGGAGGTGGACAGCGAGTGAAGGGCTGGGAGCTGCTTCCATCCCCTCATGGCAGAGACCTCTACAACTCGTTTCACTTGTGCCCTCAAACCATGGTGAACTTGAGGTATCAGGAATGCTAATCGCTGCTCAGCTGAACATTTCCCTGTAATAACCTTTAATGACTCTGTAATTACTCTTTAAACCATTGACTTTGCAATCATTTTTTAATTCCCCTTTGCCACATCTCTCCCTGTGCTACCAAGCTGGAAGGCTGAACTGTAAGTGAATATTAGCCCGCTAAGGCAAGGGTTGTACCATTACAACTGCGCTTAATGCAGGGGCTTTGAAAGAGCTGGGAGGGCAGGGGGAGGGGAGGGAGGAAACAAAAAGCACAGCAAGATTTTCCCCAAATTGGTTTCCCTCAAAACAAAGCCCTACCACTTTGCTAAGCTGCTTTAGGGAACGTTTGGTAAAAGCAGGGATCCCTCAGCGACTTGCTGTGCTAACTCTGCAAATAGAGAGACTCCCGCGCTGCGAGCGCCGACTTTCAGCTGAAACAAATATTAGAAACTCTATAGTGATAATTCAGGGAGAAGGCAAGTCCCTCGGTGAATGAACCCGACTGAATCTGCCCCATTGGAAACCAGTATTTCAGAGGAGGAGGGATACAGAAGCAGTAAAAGAAACTTGAGTGGCCAAGACTCAGCGTGAAGCCAGCACAAAGCAGGCAGGGACGGGCAGTTTCTTTTCAAGCCTTCACCCCCAGGAACAATGGCCCTATTGCAACCACCCTTTGCTTTTCTTCCCGTGATTAACATGCAGCCCATGTGGGAAGAATGGGAATTTATTCTGCAGTTGAGATTCCAGAGGTGCTATCGGGTCAGGTGGCTAATCGTTAAATCAAACTGCTGTCATCTTCATTCAGGTCCTGTCACCCGGGGCCACGTTATTACTTGGGTTTATGCAAAATAAACAGCTTTGCTAAACATTCCTCTAAAAGAGGGTCAAATAAAGAAGGGAAGGAGGAGATACACCACCGGCATCAAGTAGATCCCTCATTCCCTCCTACCCCCGCTCCTACACTGTCCTGGACTGATTAGATGGGGATGGGGGAAGGAAGGGTTTCTTCAAGTTTTTCGGCTTTTGTTTTTATCAGCAGGCCATTTTTCTCTTTTCTAATTCCACTCAAGGCTCCTTAGTGAGTACTGTTAACTTATTCTTGTCTGGGTCTGGCTAATTCAGTTTCTTTCTTGAACTACATAGACTTACAATTCTGTATTTTCTATAGGTGAACTCAGCCATAAGAAATCTCTTATAACTCCTCCATAAAAGACAATCTCTCAGAGGTTTCCTCCAAGACACATACAGAGATGCTTAATGCAAGGCGCTCAGAAGGAATGTTAATTGTGGTACTGCACACACACACATTTTTGGATCAATGGGTTATTTGGAAATCCTGGGCTTGCTGCTCTAACAGGTAGCTGAGAAGAGAAGGTTGGGTGAAGTGTTCCCAGTTGTTAATGGGCCAAGGTCCTTGTGAGGGAGTAGATGTGCTGACTAGTACATTGTGTCAGAGGGAAAACAGGGTGGGATTTTGCAGCAAGAAGAGAAATGGCATCTCCTGCCTCCCTTGCATCACTTCACTTCCAGTTTGATTTCAAAGAGCACATTTTCAAGGATATCCAAATGCACAGATCCAAATAGTGGCTCATCCCAGTCCCTCCCACCACAGAGCATCACAGTCAAGGACCCTTCACACAGACCGTTCCAGCACCACGCTCATGTGATGCAAAGGACCAGCCATCCTGCACAGCAGCCTGACGTCCCAAAAATAGCCAGACACAATGTACGACTGTGATTGCTGAAGAGCAGAAATACTGTCCTAGGTTTAGGAGCAGAACGATACCCATTTAGAGCGAGGCTGTCTGCTGTTCCAGCTCCTCCAGACCGGCAGCAGTAAAAAAAAAAAAAAAATTCAACAAAAAAAAACACCCAACAAAAAAATCCCACCCTCATGATTAACATTCATCTGCCTTGAAAGAAACATTGTCAAATATGTTTTTGTTCTCTGTGGCTTGTCGATCCCAGGCAAAAAGTCAAAACTGGGATTAAAACCGAAGGGCTGTAGCCAGGAGACTGTCACTTCTGGTTTCTCTTCCCTCAAGGATTAAAAAGTTACTTTTAATTAATGTTGTTTCAAGATGTCAAGCCTGGCGCGGCTGCCCCCAGCGCCGTTTCCAAAGGTTGGTGAGTAAGGCGGGCACACTCAGGCTCTTCCCACACCTTTTATAATCCGCCTTTTGTGGCACAGGCTCCCCCCAAACCGGCATACATCAGCCATCCCTGGGGCGCGATGCTGCCCCTGAGGCCGGGGCGGTGATGCCCACGTTGCACCCGTGGTGGGTATGGCTCGGGTAGGTAAAGGCAGGTAAACCCCAGCTTTGAAACGCAGTCACTCAGCCCGAGACTCCCATGCACAGGTTGAGCCCCGGCATCTATTGCAAAAATATTTTCATTGCCTGGGCTCCCCGGGGGGAGGTATTGATCCTTCCCGAGAGCTGAAAGCCCGTTTCATGTATGAAGAAATCCCCTCCTAGCCCAAACATCAAAACATCTAAGCGTGAGTCCAGCTTTGCAGAATTATGCCGGGTTATTCCTGGACTGTACACAAATTGGATGCTAAACACACACCGGGGCGTATGACTAACACATGTCGCTTCCTTCCTGCATGCTCTGGCAGCGAGTTCAATTGAAACAGGACTGTCTGAAAAATCCTGCCCCGAAAGGTCAGACACAGAGAGTGTCTCGGTCCTTCTGGAGTTTCACAGAGAATCTGGTATGAGGGAAAATTACGGCAAGCAAAAACTGAAGCAGAAATTTGACCACAGCCCTGACCTCTGATTGAAAATGCCTCATTGCTAGTTCAACCACAGGCAGACAGACATGATTTAATCCAACTTTTTCACTCCTCTCACTGCATGGAGCTCGCTCGCTTTTTGCTGCTCCTCGGGGGTATAAAACATTTTTTATCCACCCACGATAGCCAAGGTACATACGCCACAACCACCAACTATGAATTTATTCAAGGTGTGCTTAGAACTTGGCAGGGGTAATAAAAAGCGAAACAGTTTAAGATGCCCTGGAACATTTTTAAATCACATGTCCAAGGAATCACATATCTGTTCAGGCATTTGGGGAAGGGGACGACGCCAAACGTGCTGGGGAGCTCCTTAAACAAAGACTCTGGTGAAGTGGGGAGACCAGGACAGGGCTCCCAACTCCCCAAAAGGACGGCAAGCCCCACATCTTGAATTGCGCTTCCCACCGCTAAGTGAAAACTGGGTGCGGGGCGGATGGAGGGGTCCCGCTGCCCGCTCTGCCGGCAGCCTGCCCGCAGCCACGGCGGGAGCCGGGACCTCTGCCTTGCCACGGCCGGGCCAGCACCTCCCCAACACACGGGGACACGGGGCTTTCGGGGAACGCGAAAACCCCGGCGCATCTGAGCCCTGACTGCCTCCCTCCTTCCTGTAAGTGACATGAAGAGCACTGCTAGTGCTTCACAGATAAAAATGTGAACAATCTGGTCACCTTTCACCTCTGCATAACCTCACTGGCTGAGGGATCGACAGCGAGAGCTGTCGGGGCAGCCAATTTCCCATCCTCTGCCAGCGGGAAGCAAAAGGACTGAATCTCACCAAGCGCTCAGGAGAGGCAGGAATTAACGCCAGCCAGCGACCGGGAGGGCTGAGAGGCACCAGCGTGAAACACTGGCGGTACGAGAACAGAAGAGATTTGAGTGCTCTGTGAGTAGAGGCCAGTACAGAGTTTTTGCCATTAATAACTTTTGCAATGTTACATTTTTGCTCTATTTTGCAGGGCTCGTAGATCACGGGAAATAAGCTGAGCAAATTATCTCCCACATAAGCCCGTCCATTTGCAAGCAACTGACAGTAAGCAGTCAGAAAGCAAATGATTACAATTAAAGCAAGCAAGCAAGCAAACCCCTTCATTGCTCTGAGACAGGTGGCACAAGAGAACTTACCTCTGTGCATAGTATGGAAAGAAATGTTCACCAGCTTGGGATCATCTCACTCCACTGAACAGGAGGATTGGAGCCATGTGACCACGCTTAAAAAAACAGGATAGAGAGAGGAAAAAAAAAAAACCTGAGAGAGAGAGCAATCCCATTCATCTATAGATTGTTGAGGGTCGACATAATGAGTTCTGCAAACTGGACCAAGCAGCTCTGCAAGGCATTATTGCTAGTAAATAAATCACTTAGCAGGAGAAGAAAATGCATGTATAAATCTTCTGTGCTGGTAGCAGACATGTTTCACTAGCAGCTACCTCCTGAATAACACGCCAAGAAAGCCAATAGAGAGAGTTTGTGAATGCATGTCCAAAGCTTCTTAGCAAACTGTCATATTGATCTAGCACAGCCTAAGGAAGCCTAAGAAGACTCAAGGAGTTTGGGCAAATGCTTGTATTAGTGTTCCCTTCCTCTTAAGAGTTTGCTGAGACGGCACTTCAGTGTTTCCCAAGTAGTGCACCTCCGACCCTGGCAATCCATCAAGTGAATGCAAATTGCGGACCAGACAAAACCAGGCAAACAGCAACGCTGCTTAATAATAATGTACTCCCAAAGAGAAGGACTTCCTCTACAATGATTGCTGTGTACACATTTAAACTAAACACCCAAACTTCTTATTAGCCTCATCATGATTTGTGTTTTTGTTCCCTTTGAAATGCTCCAAAGTAAATGGTACAAGTTTACTCAAGGCTAACCTCAAACAGTAGGCTTTCTGAACTGTGCAAACGAACAAAAGTTGGGCTATATATAGATGGCCCACGTTTATTATAAGTCCCTTTTGAAAACCAACTCCCAGCAAAGTAGAGCTAAGGAGCGTGTTTAAAAAGAAAATAATCTCAGTAATCACCACTCTCTTTGCATTTGGCCTGACCAGCCCTAATTTGGTGGGGATTGTCCAGGACAACACCGTGGGGCAGCTTCCCTAAAGGTCCATCTCCAGCCGTGTAATTAGCGGGAGCCAGCTCAAGTCACAGGAGAGGATTTTCTTCTGATCTACACAAGGTGTTCCTGCTGCCAATATTGTTTCTCAGAGCCTTTCACACTCAGGGGAAGGGAAAAAAAAAAAAAAGGAGAAAAGAAAAAGGGGTCCGGAGTGCTTATTTATTCATTGCACATTAAACACTGAAAGTGGTCCCAAGAGCATGGGGTAGCCCAAAATATCACAGATCTGGGGCTGACCTTCTGCGAAAGCACTTTTGATGCAGCTCTTAAGAAATGTGGTTATCACACGGTGTTTGTTTTAAACTCCTGTTAATGGATCAGGCAGACCTACATTGAGAAACTCACTAAATTATATTTAGCCTTGTTAATTTAGCTCAAGAATTAATGACTATATTCTAATGAGCTTTCCATTCGTCGCTTTTCACTTGGATTTGCAAAATCCCTTCTGTGCAATGGAAGTTTTCCTATCTGTTATAACGGGAACATTCCCAAAGTATCCGAGTGCTTAGGTTTGGCTTGACTTGGACCGTCGCTACTGCATTTTTTAGCTTAGAAAAGAAAAACACTGCCACACACATGCTCAGATTTATCATGGGTTCACGGGAAATGTGAATACACAGGAGGAGAACAGAGTGTGTGCTGGCTGACACAGACTGGCAGTAGTGCCCCTTGTTGGAGGGGATCAAAATCGCTTTTCCATGGAGTCAGGCCAAACCCACGTATGAGTCATTGCCTTCAAAGACCCATTGCAAAATGCGTGTAGAAGTCCTCTCAGGCTACTGAGGCTGGAGCTGCAACAGCAAGTTGCCTCTTGTGAAAAAAACACATGTACCCCCAAAATGCAGTAAAAATCAATCAGTGGCTCAATTCATAAGCCAACAAACAGGTACATCAGAGTCTGGTTTCACTCTCCTTATTCTCAGCCATTTGGAGCTTATTCTGGAGCACTTTGCAAATCTTCAGTAGTGAGCACGGATACTACAGTACATTCAGTTGCCTGCAAAGTGGTGCCTGTTGGCACCCACACACATGAAGGTACAAAAATACCGACTCCAATGCAGAGCAAGACTGATTCACTGCAGCCACAGAACTGTCACCCTATGGTGTCAGACAAAAACACAACGATGTACTCCACTGAAGCCTGTGTTTAAGGACAGTCTAGGTATGACTGCTCCGTCGTGATCACTCGGTCATACAAACTCACTGTAAGCATCACTGGAGCCAGACATCATAACATTACTGCAGGAGCACTGCCAGAGCCAAGAAAAAAACAGAATTTGGCTTCATAAGATGATTAGGGCCAATTCCTAAGCAGCTGGGCCAAAAGCATCAGAGCTAATTATGAAATAACAGGGCTTTGCCCAAGCAGATCCTGATGGTAGGTTTCAACATCATTTCTGCTCGTCTTTCTGTCATGAATAGTGAAACTGGCAACCCATTGGTGACTTAGAGAAACAAACATTACGCCAGGAATAAACTATGACCAAAATGACCATCATCCCTCAAGCACACAACAGAGCAGAGAGCAGCAATGGCCATGCCATTGACCCATACTTCAGTCAACCCCAGTGCCGTGGAGCTTCCTTGCGATGTGGCCACCAGCCTGGGCTGCTCCAGAAACCACCCCAGCACATAAGCTGGACCTGCACTAGTGAGCAAGTTATTATCTTCGTAGCGCAAATGGGCCAACATTTTTCTGGCCTTAACAGGTGTAAATGTGTTTAGATGTCTTTGCTGCTGCTGCTGTGTCTGAATACCACAGTTTCCAAGCAGGAAGCCATTGATGACTGGGTGTGTGCAAAATACAAAAGAGCCAGTTTATGGCACACCATTCAGTATTATTAGGAGCACAGCATCCAAATTGTCTTGGAGAATGCCTTTGAGGCAAGCCACGCTTCAAATCTGTACCTTCTTCAGAGCAGGCTGAAGAGGGTGTAACAGAGCCTCACCGCACCCACAGAAATATTTCAAGAGCATTTGAAGAGATTTTGGAAGTCCAGTTGGAGACTCTGCCTGTGCTGTTTTCAGGCAGCTTGTGTGTCATGCTGTTGAAACATTCAGCACACCTGCTTCAAGCCTGACAACCTATAATCACAGAGCCATAGAATGGTTTGTGTTGGAAGGAACCTTCAAAGATCATCTAATCCAACACCCCTGCCACAGGCAGGGACATCTCTCACTAGATCAGGTTGCTCAAAGCCCAGTCCAACGTGACTTTGAACACTTCCAATGATGGGGCATCCACAACTTCTCTGGGCAACCTGTTCCAGTGTTGCACCACCCTTATTGCAAAAAATTTCTTCCTAATGTCCAATCTAAACCTACCCTCTTTCAGTTTAAAACCATTGCACTTTGTCCTTGGTAAAAAGTCTTTCTCCATCTTTCTTATAAGCCTCCTCTAAGTATTGAACCGCCTCAATAACATCTTCCCAGAGTCTTTTCTTCTCCAGGCCGAACAACCCCAACTCTCTCAGCCTTTCTTCACAGGGGAGGTGTCCCAGCTCTCTGGTCACTTTCGTGGCCCTCCTTTGTGCTCTCTTGTGTTGGGGACCCCAGAGCTGGATGCAGTACTCTAGGTGGCGTCTCACCAGAGCAGAGGGGCAGAATCACCTCCTGTGACCTGCTGGCCACACTTCTTGTTTTGCAGCCCAGGATACCGTTGGCTTTCTGGGCTGCAAGCGCACATTGTCAGCTCACGTCCAGCTTTTCATCCACCAGTACCCCCAAGTCCTTCTCAGCTGGGCTGCTCTCAATTCCTTTGCCTCCCAGCCTGCATTGGTACCAGGGCTTGCCACGACCCAGGCGCAGGACCTTGCACTTGGCCTTGTTGAACTTCATGAGGTTCACATGGGCCCACTTCTCAAGCCTGTCCATGTCCCTCTGGACGACACCTTCGGTCGTGTCAACCGCACCGCTCAGCTTGTTGCCACGTGCAAACTTGCTGAGGGTGTGCTCAATCCCACTTTCTACATCACTGATGAAGCTATTGAACAGTACTGGTCCCAGTAGGGACCCCTGAGGTACACCAATCTAGAGTAATAATAAGAATGTAGTAAAATGAACAGTTCTGTTAATTTTGTCAGTGTTCTTCACTGCAAAGCCTCTATCGCAGAACTGCCGCAGGCATTCATCAATGCCCCATCCTGGCACAGCCATTTCGGTATGTTATACCATAAACTGGTACTTTGTTTTCATTTCTCTTTTTGACTGAAGTAGTCACAGAACCATCAAAGCAGGTCAAAACTGAGTCTCTAACACGGCTGCTGAACAAATTCACTTTTTCCTTCCCATTTTAGTATCCAATGGTAATGCTGGCTCACTGACTGTATGTATGATTTCTTCACTTTATTAAATGCCATTTAGAGCTGAGACAGGCAGGGATACCTATATCTGATGCACACTCATGCCTCCTTCAGCAGCCACAGCTGACATTGCTCACAGACCAGGCAGGACCCACCACTGTACTTTTCTTTGGTAGCTTACGTGGCGGAGGTGGAAAGTACAGGTTTGATTAAAACAGGGACAGAGGCCAAGGATGTGATTTGCATTTGAGAGTTTGTCCCTGCTTACCTTGGGCCCCTTGGAAAGCTCTGTCTGAACAATTAAGCATTCTGGGCTTGAAGAGACTTCACAAGTCTTCTGTGGGGGAGATTAAAATGTTTGCACAAATTACAAATTAAATTCAATCTCTTCCCACATCTCAAAGTTTTAATTTTTGCAAACATTCTAACGCATGGCTGCACTTAAGACTCGCACAAATTAGATCTACAATACAAATTACAGTGCATTCTTTAAGAGTTAGTCTCTTTTTCAATACAAACAAACTAGCTGTTCTGTAACTAAGAGACAATCTCCTCCTTTTTCTCTCTCCCTCTTGTTTTGTTTTAGGTTGCTGCCTAGAAGTAATGTCTGTGCAGAACTACCACAAAATTTTCCTATACATCAGAGAAACCAAAGTCATAAACTGAATTCAAAACAAGGAAATAAACAAAAAAGAACCACCAAAGGGAAACGAAAAAACATTAACGTTATTATTTTTAATTTGGGTATCAGAAGGGGCACTGAGTTTGGGAAGGACAGGACCTTAGTGTGGCATACTGAGCTTAGTAAAAGAAGCGGGAGCGTGAGAGCTCAGACAGCGCAACAAGGCCATTACAACCCAGGGAAGAGTAAAAAGTCCTTCTGCTGAGTGATTCACCTCTCTGCACGGGCACTTCCACACCAGCACCACAAGGGACCCACCACTTGATGCTTTGTCATTTCTGACCAGAGCCTCGACTGGGCAGCCCCCTTTCTGGGTGCTTTCCTGGGGCTTTGGGGGCTGAAGGTACCCAGCCACCAACAGGGGCTCTGCTATGAGAGGCAGAAGCCATCTGGCTTCCCCGGCTCCCCAGAGAAATGCCCAGGAGCGCGAGCAATGGGATGGTGACTTAACAAGCAAAGAGAGCTGGGCAGCAGCTCCAAGGGCTCCCACCCCAAAACTCTGCATCCTGGTTCTGGAGCAAGAGGTGAGGAGTACAACTGCAGTGTTGAGTACTAGAGATTTGCCCCAGAGACTGCTGAAACCTATAGTGGTGCAAGAAACGGGATGATCTTTGGAACCTCAACTATTGCGAAAGTCCCATTTATGTTACAAATATATGAACAATGACTGAGCATCAGGAGTTACAGCTGAGTAAGGATTTCTGGGCTCGTCCCAGAACCGCTAATCACTACAGAAAAAAATCCCACCTCACTTCACGTATGCAAATTGTAGCTTACAAGAGCACATAACCCTCATTATACCTTTCAACACACATGCTGTGTATTTCTGCCGGCACCTGATGCTATGGTAAAATGCATTCAGTTTCAAACTATCACTCTCTGGACCCCTACTACATGGCATGAATAGACAAAGCATGTAATTAGGGTCAAATTTCTATCTGATGGCCACTGAAAATATTTTGTTTGTTTTGGAAAGGGGGGTAGGGGGGAAGAGTTTGGTTCAAAAACAATGTTTATTTTGAGCAGCCTGGGCGGAACTGCAAAGCATTTCAAGAGTAAAGAATATTTTCTTTGTTAAAATCTTTAAGCAAGCCTCGTAGCAGTGAACTGATGATAGGGTAACATTCCTCACTGCTAATTATAAGCAATGTATTAAATTTCATTCAATAGTGAAGTAGCATAGAAACACAATGAAAAAGCTACTGCGCAGCTAAAATACCCCAAGTTGTTAATGAAAAGTAGCTGAAATAACATACTGGTTTGGCCAAATCTGCGAACATAAAAGATGCATTTATATCAGAGTGGCGCATGGAAAAAAAAAAGATGACGACAATACTATTTCTGTGGAATACTAAATGATTAAAGGCAATAAAGATTTCTGTACAGCTGGGAGAAACTTCTTATGGTCTCAGCTCCTACAAAGCATACTGCATGAGCTCTGATAAAGAGTCTCTATACAAGGAAAAAAAAAGTCCCTGACAGCAAAGATTCTCCAAAGAATGTATACACACACACAGTCTTGTGAATCAGAAAGCCCCTAAATATACACGACCAGTTCAGTTAAATCAAACAACTGGCTCAGTCTCTGGGCTAAAAGTTACCTTTATTGTCATTTAAAAAGCACAACAATTTGTAACGAGAAAATACTGATCTCTGAGAGTTGAATGCAAACAAAGATTAAGAGGCAGCCCTGGCCTCGGGAAACCCAGGAGCTCAGAGGGATGTTCAGGGGATAAGTATTTCAGAGCAAAGTACAAAGACACCGCTGCTCATCTCACCCACAAATCGGTCTCTGAATAAATGTTGCTGGGTTGTCTCAGAGGCATGCTGATTTCTAGCTACTGCTTAATGGGACTACTTGTTACTACTCAACAGGAATACTTATAACACAGTTTTGCCCCTTGAGACTTGAACTATTCAAGTTTAGATGGATTTCAAGATGTAGTTTTTCATGTTCTTTGTCCTTAGTATGCCACTCCAGATTGGTACCCGTAATCCATTGATACAGAAGGCACTAACATGCAAATAAAATTATTTCTGCCAAACTGAGACAGCTTTCTGGATGACTGTATATTAATAATAAAAAGTTGCATTCATGTGCAGCGATAGGACTGTACTCCACAAATGCTTAAACCTCACAAATTCTTGTTAAGAAAACTCTTTTTCTTCTCTTTGTCTGATAAACGAATAGAAATAATGTTTTTTTCCTCCCCAAATTTGTCTGAAAGGTCTTTCCAGCTTGCCTTGGTAACTGGGAACACAATCCAAATTGTTCCCAATGCTCCTGTAGATCTAATATCATGTTGCAAATAGGTCCTAGTCCAATGCTTACTGAAGTCAACAGCTATAAACCGATACACTAACAGCTTTCCAAGGCACTGCTAAAGCGTGTAAGCACAAAGCTGTAACCTGTGGCCAAATGAGGAGCTAAATTTAGGACTCCCAGCACTTCCCAGTCATTCTGTTCTCACCACCAAGCAGCTCCAGATCTTATACAGGAAAACAGTAAAAAGTGACCCCTTTTTGTAATAAGAATGGGCAAATATTCCCCTGCAGCAGTCAGGAATATCAGTGAGCAAGCGGCATGCAGGGAGCCGCTGCAGCGAAGTGCCCGGGTGGGCACTGCCGAGGACTGCTTATGGTCAACAGGAAAGCACAGGTGAAATGGGGGAGCAAGAGGAGCAGACTGCTTGCATGGGCTGTCCCACGCAGACCAAAAGCTAGCATGAATCTCCCGTGCTGGAGGTCACAACCTGATGCAGCTGCAGCAGCAGCCCAGGCACCAGCTTCCCAGGCTGTCCCACCATGCCTGCAGCATCCCTCGTACCTCTCACCAAACATACCCATCCTGACTCTTCAATGTGAATCCCTGTGAGCATGATGTTATTTTCCAGCGCTGCCATACCTTCTCAGGCTGTCAGCTACACCAGCCACAGTGCACTCTCAGCAAAGAGGGAACAGAGGTATTGATATGACCTCATCAGAGGCGGGCGTGCATTAATTGTGAAGTGATACTTCACTGGAGCTTGGATTAGGGAGGTTACAGTGAGCTCTAGCATCTGTAAACATGGCTCCCAAAAGTTTAATATCTTCTTAGTCCCTTGTATGAATTTGGGATGTTTTTTTTCTCTGCAGCTGCCAAAATGCTAGCTGTTGACAAACTAGTCAAAGTGCTACCAAAGCATCTTTCATGAGCTGACTGCATACATCTGAACAGATACATACCTCATTAATGTGCTATATTTCAAGCTAGAGAAAACAATGCATGTCGAGAGACTATAAACCACAAGTACAAATGATCCAGGTCACCTATGATGAATATAACCAGTGTTACATGAAACATGACGCATGGGCTCTCGCTTCTTGGGAAAAAAAAAAAAAGTAGAAGAAAAGAGATGCAGGATGGTTCCATCTCCTTATCTATTCCTCTCTTCTGAAAGCTGATAGAGCCAAGGATTCTTTTCAGAATTTTTTTCTGTACTGTTTTGTACACAGTATGCTCTCCCCTCCCACCAGACACCACCTGTCCTGCAGGAACATCAAAAGAAAGAGAGTTTGAATCCAGATTAGTCTCTAAATCCAGGATTAGGCTGAAGGCTAAACTAGAGAAAAGGGCTTGATTTGGGAAGCAGGGGATCCAAGCAAGGGTCTCTCACCTAGTTGTCCATTTCTGCATCCTTGTGAGATGAAATTATGTGAAAAGAGATCTTTCTGGCGAGAGTCTGGTTTTCCCTAAACCAGAAAATCAGAAGCTTGACCTGGGGCAGAACTCCCTCCCCAGCACAGAGACCCCAGCTTTGGCAAGCTGCTGAAACCAAAACATTTGACTAATTCTGCTGACTTAAAGTTCAGCAGTTAATTTAAGCCCCTTGTTGAAGCAGAGGTCGGCTAGGATTCAGTTCTGTGTGCTTTGCTTGATTCTCTACACTTTTCTGAGTAAAGAAGCAATATATAATTTCGATAAGTTTCCAGCCTGCAAGTACATCCAGAAAGGTGCAACTGAAAAAAAACCCCAGTTCATAAATTACTATTATAGAAGGAATATACGACAAGCAATGCTCTCTGTATATTCATTAGCCCATGCCTACTTTGGAAACTAAATCTTGAGAGATTTTATAATTCATGCCTTCATGCTCATCAAAACCTTTTTTATAGCAATCACTTTTGTGACAGATTCCCCCCTCCCTTCATTTGAAGTAAGCAGAGTTATGGAACAGTCACACTACAAAAATACCTGCAAAGTAGCAGCTGCCCAGGAAAAGGCCTAGATATAATATGACTGCTGATTTTTGAACTGCTATGCATGCTGTGTATGCCTGGAAACATAACAAATGTGCACGGCTTGGCTTGTAGCACCTAATTTGCAATAATATTGAAGTCCCCCACAATAACTCATTTACTCTTATAATAAATATATAAAAAAAGACAAATTGCTACATTGAACATGCATTTTCTTCACTGCAAGTAGCTGCTACCCCAGGGAGAAAGCCCTGTGCTGCTAACTAATAGTAAATCCTTTGGAAAATCATGTGTCATAATGATGGACAACCAGGGAAAGGGTATTAAATAGATTTAGAGGTTAGATACTCTAACAAGAACAAAAGAGGCCTTTTGCAAGCTCGTACCAATCAGAGCTGGCTCATTGGTATGATTAGCACCAAGTCCAAAGAAAGTTTCCATTACGAGACAAGACAAGAGGGAGAATTTAACCCAAAAACCTTTCTAGGAAGATCAGTTTGGGATCGGTCAAGTCCACAAAGATCAGGTAACTTTTTGGTTCTCGGGAGACTTTAGGAGATATCATAGTCTCTTCAGACTACATTTAGGCAGGGGTGATTTTGCTCCATTTTTTCTTTTATCTATTGGCACATCATTACCCAAAGCACATCTGAGCCAAAATGTATTATGATTGTATGAGCCCAACAAAAAAATATGGACAGTCTGAAAACATATTTGATGGACAGAAAAGAGAAGAGAAAAGGTGCATTATCTAGAAGCTGAGGCAATACAAGATAACAACATTATGTTGCTTCACCTTTAGAAAACTACTCATATGCATAAATTTATCCGCAAGTGTAATTTTTTGCAGGAGTGAGATCTAAATACCAGTCTTCTGCAGAATTGTACAAAATGGAATGATCATGTCCATATCTAAACTTCAGATCCAGCCAGGAGTTTGGCCTGAATGGATTTCTACCAGCACTTTCTAATTAGATTTGATACACTGGGGGGTGTGGGAACCTTAATTCATCATAAATGTCTTGAGTTTATTTCATACAGAAGCAAGAACAGCCCAATCTTGACAGAAACAAAGGAAGAGGGTCTTTTAATTTGTATTTTTGTGGACTCCTTGGCATCTTTCATATCTGCAGAACACCCAGCTGTTCCCCAACTGGCTCCAAGTTTCCTCCTCCAGAACATTTTCTATTGTTTCTGATACATGAACCCATAGTGATTTATCGCTATTTTGTGATCATTATCAGTTTACTATTTTAACCAATACACAATAAATCAAGAAGAAGAATGTTAGGTGGGACTTCATAGTGTAGCTTTCATTCATTACCTGCAAAGATTATAGCCATTTCATAAAAACCAATATCAGAGAAAGAAGCTTATTGGCAAGAACCAGTGAAATTCATTTCATGCTTCAAAAGTTTGTGATTGGTCTGGTAAGAAAAAACCTTCAATTGTTGGAAATCGTTTTTTATTTTAAACCAGCAAATGCCCAAGACTGAGCTATGTCAATTGTATGCTGCACTTTCTACTCAAATGCAATGGAGACTATTCCATATCCGTCCTTGTAAAACCCACTGTGCTTACTATTCATGAACTGCTGGAGAGAGAGATACATAAAATGCAGGTCTCCAATACATTACGCTTGCAGCTCCAGAGAGCTGTGGCACTCTGAAACCAGACTCTGGGAAAGTCAGCTGAACACTTGGCATAATGTTTCACACTCGCCCAGGAGACAGCCACAAGGGGAATGACATAAGGACTATCCGTTTTGAAGTCAACTCAATATCAAAACCAAAAATCTCCCCTACGTGATTTTGTGGAGAAGACTGAATGAACTGGGCTAAATTCTTTTCATTAGTGTTTGCCATTCCTGGATGTCTGCTGTCCTACTTAGTTCTGGGCTTCTCTCTAAACTCCTGAGAAACTTCTCAGGCTAGTCCAAGCCTACGTGAAGATACCTTCTCTCTCCACTCACTTCTCAGAACACAATGAGTGTTATAAATCACCGTCCGGTGTTCTGACATAATGGCCTGTTAGCAACGTCCACTCTCTAATAGGGTGAAACCTTGGGCCTATCCTGTTTGTCCCAATCAGAAGACTCTGTTTTAGATTTTTTTAATCTTGCACAAGTCCTACTCCTTGCAAAATCTATCCTTAGTAATCATACAGTCTTAAAACCTAGCAGTTATGCTCTCAGTCATTTCCATTGGAGAAATATCAACGAGGCTGTGAGTTCCACCAGGGAACTCTCGGGGTGCTCTGTTCCACTGACAGCAACCTCCCTCCCGCACCATGCCCAGGAAGCAGTGGGCACAATTGGGAGGAGAGCACTGGCCCGGGGCTGTTCCCCATGTATGGTGCAGACAAGATCACTTTGCTTCGGGGAGGAAGGTAGTGTAGCTGTGTGGACACGAGCGGTACTGTTAAACTCACCTACAGGGCCAGAGAGTATGTCCTGCTCTGATTTCTTCACCTGTATAAATGCAACCAGAGAGAGTAAAGATAGGCTTCATTTCTCGAATGCGTAATTTTTTGTCAGTTCCTCTCCATCTGTGGAAAGAATCTTCCAAAAGCAATTTTCCCAACCATTTTACAAGCTGCCCTCCAGATCAGATGAAGGACCCTCTGGATGTGCATCTCTGATTATGCCAGTGGCTTAAGCAGTTTAGCACAGACCATGTATCACGCTTTAGGTCAGGTCAAGTTAACATATCTAACATGTCATATCAAGTGACATAACTAACTGTCAAATGACTAACCCAGCAGGACAAACTGTGGACATGGCAGGGACTGAGCCTTGGCCTTCCAAAATCCAAAGCTGAGCTCCCACCTGGGTCAGCTGCCTTCTCCCAGAAGAAGGAGCCTGAGTTCACAGATGCATTTGGGTGCGGAAAGGTCTGAGAGGAGCTCGGTCTCTTGGTGGACATTTAAAAGTGTGAGCAGAAGGTCAGGGAGTGGAAGACCTGGTCTCCAGCCCAACTCCAAATGTCATCTGACTTGGAGCTCCTCTGCAAGGGGGTCTCTCTTGCTCCCTCGCAGTACAGATGTACTGGGAGGTCTCATTAGTTGCATGTTGGGGAAGCGCTTGGAGAACTGACACGCACAACTTTTAAAGTTCCCTTCCTATTTTCTTCTTTTCTGAAGAGGATAGACTCAGCCGCTTCCTCCTTAGTCTCCTCTCCACATCCAGACTCTCAGGAGCGTGCATCAAACTTGGGTTGCACAGAAAGCACAAACACACACCGCTAATTTACACTTTAAGAGGCAGAAGAGAAACCTTTCCCTTCGACTTACCATTTGTTACTCAAATGCCTTTCACCCTGTCACAGTTACTGGGAGAAAGCTGCTGAACTGGAGCCGTAGAGCTCCTGCACAAGGCTTCTTGAAGTCGCATATGGACTGAACATCAAGTGGACGGCTGTGCACAAAGGTGTGGTTACCATGAATCATTTATTACCCCAGCTAAAGCTTTAGGAACAACATTCACTAATGTAAAAGATAACTTGACTCTGGGAATACTGCTGTCATGCCGGCTGCATATTTTACAAGGGGAAAAGATTCCTTTAGGTCTGTTTGTTGCATTAACCCTTTCAAGCCTGTACTTTTACTGCAAGGACAGTTTGATCTTTTATTTTCCTTGCAAGCAGAGAATAACAAACAGCACCCTGAGTTTTTGTTTAAGTTTCTACATAGTACACCCAACCATTTGAAAATACTTGGGGGCCTGAAAAAATGTTGGAAAAGAAAGCTCTCACCGAAGCCAGGAGCGGCGTATCTTTATTTCTGTGTGCACCTAGTTGTGCAGCTACCTTTAAAACATTTGAACCACACTGCGTGATTATAAATAACAATACTGGAAAACAGCATGTTCTGTCCTCTTCAGATCACCAGAACATAACCTCAGCCAGAATTTATCTAAGGTCAAGTGTAAATGCAAAGCAGGAAAAATTTCCCTTATTCAACAAGAGCTATTAGATTAACGGTTCTCTAAGACGCTCAAGAATATTTCCTTAATCACTCTTAGTTGGTGGTTTGGTGTAGAGAAGAAAGTTGTGCACCAGCTTGGCACGGGGGTACATACCACATCTTCCCAGTGGGAGACCACCACCAAACACGCAGAATTTACGCTTTTTTGTGTACAAAGAGCAGCCAGATAACTTCAATCTGGATGACCTTCGCTTCAGATTAAGAAGAACACGAGAGAAAACTCCAAGTGCATATCTCTTTCTGACAGTCTGCACCGAGATTAATGCTGAATGGTTACCTATCTCGGTAAAGAGCAAAGAGCTTACAAATTTAAACACATAATAAACACAATACAACAGGCAAGCTAAATGGTGTCCATTCTGCCTCTAGCTGCAACTTGGTGATGCTCCAAAAGGCCAGATTATGGTTACAGACACTTCCAAAACTTGGGATATTTACTCGCACTTCTTTGGCCACAGAAATAGCACAAAAAGTGTGAGAGAGGATCCCCTCTCGCAGCTTTTCAGGGCTTCTTCTAGCAATAGGCAGAAACACAGAAGCACCAAAAATAGAATTCATTAAATCTGTGCAAGGAGAAGAGCATGGGCTGGGCTTTATAAACTGGCTTAAATACTCTTTAAACTGGGTTTAAATACCCTTTGAGTATTTAATCCTGTTTTCTAGCATTCAACAACTCTTAATATCCAAATTCCTCCTCCCCCCTGAGGGAGCATCTCACGGAGGCACGTGTGGTCAGCAAGGGAGAGGCATGCCGTGGGCATAGCTTGCCAATGAGAACACCGGAGCCGGGAGCTGCTGGCCGAGGGGCAGCGGCCGCAGCAGATGACGCTGCCTCTGCCTGCACCCGCCAAGAGGGGGTGGCGTGGCTGGGAAGTCCTCAACGTGTCAGTGTCCACCTCTGCTTGAGGGCATTTGGATTTGTCAAGAGCAAGAGAGTCACCTGCCCTCAACGTCCCCAGTACTTGACACACCTCCTTCTGAACACAAATGGGGTTTTCTGACCACATGGCTTTTGATAAATATATATATTTTTAATTATTTTTTTTTTTACTTATATATACGTGTATATATATGTGTGTATCTATATATACACATATCACACATATCACACATATGTATGATTCGTGCCACCAGCATGTGAGGAAGGACTGAATAGACACACAGCTGTTTGCTTCTGTTGGCAAGAACAAGATTTTCTCCACCATGCCAACCTACCCCCTCAAACAGAAAATTTGGAAACCTCTTTCTCAGCCACCAACCTGCCAGCCAGCCAGACCCTAGAGGATGGTCCCTTAGAAAACTCTTTGTAATGTCTAATTGTTGAGCATCGCTAAATACTCATCTCTCCTCTGGGGCTATTTGTCATACACTGAAACACGTGGGCTTGGGCAGCGGGAAACTGGAGCCACACACTAACTCAGCTGTCCTGTAGCACACTGGCAAGCAGTGCTGGCAGGACAATTTGCTTAAGACTAAGCAGGAGAAGACCCATGGTGGAGGCACCTCTTCATTGGCAGAGTCCCTCCCCTCCCCCTGCAGCCACACCGAGCTCATTCTACACATCTATAATGAATCAAGCTCCAACTCATTAATAAAAAATGACAAGCCATCGTCTCACTGAATCCTCCATGCTGGAACGGCATGCAGATAAAACCCCCAACTCTCTCTCCTCAATTCCTCTGTGGCCCAGCAGCTAATGAGACTACGAGATGGACAGGACAAAGTGAGCTGCAATTGCACAGAATTTAACTTGCGAGAGAAAGGGAAATAACCTTTTCATTACAGTCATGAGACTTTAATTTTAATGCCTTTTCTTTTTTTTTTCTCTCTATACTAACAAAAAGGTAGGATCAGAGGCCTTGGTAGGGCCATCACCCAGGTCATCGAGTTGTAGGAGTGTCACGAGACACAAAGGAGTTGAGCTTTGCCATAGTAATGAGCTGTTCGGTGCTCCAGATCCCAAGCCAACGCGATTCAGAAGTGCAAGATTTCTAAGTGTTAGCAAAAATCAAATACTAGGAAGGTAAGATAAAATAAACAACCTAATGTGACTTGCAGACACCGAACTCTCCCCGGGGAGTTTGCTGGTCATTTTGAGTCACAAACACTCAAGTCATGCCTCCTAACCTCCTCTCCATCTCCTGCATATTTGACCCCACTGCTACAATGCTCACAATCACGAATCTCATGTTCTGTGTTTCCAAGCAAGATGAGAAGTAATAAAGAGGGATCAACAAAAGGAAACGGTAAAAACAAATTGCATTGTCTACTTGATATTAATAACTCCATCCAGCCACATCCTTATTTAATAATCTTGAGTTATACAGTGGAGGAAATACAAATTACAGACCACAATTTCATATATACAGCACCAACTTTATTCTGCATAGCATCCTTCATAGAAACTACAGCCCAAAACGTTTTACGCAATTAGAGGGATAAATAACAGCAGAGAGGGAGAGAGGAGGAGAGAGCCAGTCCCGCAGCATCGGGAATGGAAACTTTCCAGCTGAGATGTGGAAGGGGACAGCGACAAATGGGGAAGGTCGGTGGTCTAATCAGCAACGGAGGGACGCAAGAGGTGACCCATGGACACAGCATGATCAGCCAGGAATTGTCATGGAGGAGATGTGATGCTTCCCTGCATCAGCCCCCATTTCCAACACCCAGCCCTCAACTGCTGCTTTCCCCTTCTGTCTAACTTTGCTTTTAATCCCTTTAATTCGCACACGATGGAGACCTCTGTTACAGTGCTGTAGGTCTGTGGTTCAAACCCCACGGGTGGTTGCAAAGGAAACAGAAATATATTTGGGCATAGTGGAACTGGGGTTTTCTATTAAGAAAACAAAGAATTTTCACTTTGGAAAATGAGGAAAAACAACGTTTTGTCTTACTAGACAAATGAGAAAACCGACTCATGAGCTCCAAAAGAAATGCAAAACTTTGGGCTGCTCACACTCTCTTGCATATATTAATACAAGCTTTAATTATAAAATCACACATCATTTATGTCCCTGGAGCCTTTGTCTTAACCTTAAGGGAATCGCTTCAGACTAAGGCAGATATTTGAGAAGGTAAATAAGGGAAGACAGTCATTAGAGTGATACAAGCAGGAGGTGCAGTGCTGCACAAGCCATCAGAAGTAAAATATAGCTAAGTACTGGTGGGCGGCTGGGATTTTTAGCTCTAGGGTGATATATAACATTAGATCATAGTTATTTGTAATGTGATAGTGCTATCTAAAGCTCCAGTAAAAAACAGCTCTGCCCCACTCTCTGCATGCAATGTGAGGAGACGACCCCGGTCCAAAGAGTCTGTAGTCTCAGCAGGTGACAAAATAAAACCAGGGGACGGGGTGGAGTAAAATCATGACAACGTTGAGATAATGAGAACTAGCGCTAAAAAGCTACAGTTAAAACATGCCAGCTGCTCCCTCATTCCCAAGACCCTGGATCCAAGCTTAGCAACGCTACTGCTCGTTCGGCCCAGGCCAAATATACGGATGATTCAACAGGAAGGCCAGAAACTGTCAGCATCCCAAACATCTTCGGCCAGCCCACCCCTACAGCGGGAATAATGAAGTCAGTTTTACAAACAAAAGTTGTGCGCCTGCCAGTTCCGATTGCAGATTGCACATTCCTACACCACAACCAGACAACGGAAAAAAAAGAGCATCGTGTTGTCCTGGGGTCAAGTAGTCTTTTCTCTCTCTCCCTTGTGTGCTGTAGACAGAGAGAAATTATGTTTGCTCTCTGAAAAATATTTATTTGTTTGAATTTAAAAAAAAAAAAAAAGCCCAGACCCTTCACATTTAAATAAAAAAAATTGCTAAGAATTAAGATCATCTCTTCAGGGGCTTTTTTTTTTTTTTTGACTGTGAAGACTTATGTTTTTTGAGTGTGCAAAAATGCTGAGTTGACAGTGTGAACTGCCCACGAAATTCCCTGTGGACTTCTCCCCCCCCTCCTTTAAAAAAAACGATTTAAGGAGTATGAGCTTTCCCACAAAGCACAAGGATGTCTTCAAAATGGAGAGGTTAGGCACTTAAAATGCAGGCCGAATAACGATCCCATTTTAATTTCTCACACACACACAGGTTGTCCTTGCACAGACATTTAAAAAACAGGGGCTATAAACCAGTATCGCACACCACGCAAGGGCCAGCCTGGCTTCTACCTAGCTTTACTAGGTTTTTTTTTCATTTGCAATTACTATTTGCAGTGAAAATTTATATCAGTAAATAAACGTTCCCTGAAATATGCCTTAATGAATGACTACCTGTGGGCAAGCGGCTGCGGATGATTTCCTAACCTCAGAGCCCATGTCCAGCACCTGCCTCCCCCAAACCCAGGGGACAAACCAAGGTTTAACATCAAAGAGACAGAGCACAGGGACGTGGGTGTTGAGGACCCAAACCACACAGGCTGTCTAGGTTACAAGCAACTCGCATGAAAAATATATTATGTACACTCTTTTGTATAAATATATATTTTTTTTTATATGTATAAAAATACTGAAATGTGTTACACATGTCCACAGTGTCACAAAGGCACTGCAGCTATCAGTGGTCTAAGTTTCGGGGCTCTCCGCACTGTACGGAAACATCACTCCCATTACACAGAGATGAAAATAGGAACACGAAGGGTGGGGCTTTCTGAAGTCCTCAGAGCTAATCAAACCTGCGCTTCGCTTCTTTCCTACCCGCACCTTGATGTTACTTGGGACTTACGGTAAGTTTTTTTTCAAACAGCAGAAGAGTTGAACCATTGCCATGTATTTTAAGAAAATCCCAGTCCTAATGCCTTGTTCAAAACAACTGGAGTAGTTGTAGAGTTGTGGAGGAGTTGTAGAGACCATATCTCTCAAGTCCTAGTCCAGTGCTCTAATAAATAAATAAATAAATAGACAGATAGATAGATAGATAGATAAATAAATCACTTTTCTTTAAGCCTGAGGAGTTTGTGCTGTTCCCGCAGCTGAGCGGGGCAGCATGGGAAGTCCATGCTGCTGCGAGCACGAGGATGCAGGTAAGGCTGCTCCACCACCACCAGAGCACGATGGCCATCCCCAGGAGCCACGCTGTACCCCACGTGTACCAGCGATGAAGTTGGAGAGTCACTGACATGCAGATGATGCCAGGAGAGATGGCTGCACCACAGCCTGTGACGGGGAAAGGACAGCACAAAGCTGGGGGAGAAAGGGAAAACGGCAGATCAGCTGGGGAGGACTTATTCTGAGGTGGCTCATCTCCACTGAGCTCTGCTCCCCAGTGCCGGCAGGGGTAGGAGTGATTCTGGTGGATGCCGCAGAGCTCAGCAGTGCCCAAAGCTGCCACCAAACACAGCTTTGAGGTTTCTGGGGAGTGCCGAAATGGCACGCGGCTCGCTGCCTGGGCCCATCGGGGCTGGGGCTCACAAAAACCGGCAGAGGCTTTATATAGTTGAAATACCGTCCGTCCAGCTGCTTGGGCTTACTGACTTGGAATTATTTATTACTTTTGCCTTGCCAATTACAAATGACGGCGCACATCAAAGAAGTGCCAAAAGTTGCATGAGGAATGGGGAGGCACAGAAACAACCCTTCCACGCACGGGGCGGCAGTCCCACAGTGTGGGAGAGATGTGCAGCAGAAGAAGGAGAGAAGTCTGTTCACAGCCAACTAATTTTTTCAGGCAAGTTCCACCCCCCCAGCCTCAAATCCCCCACTAGTGACACAAGGAGGGAAAAGAAAAAAGAAAGAAAAAAAAACAGAGCTGCATTTTGTACACAGACTTCCTGGGTTTCAGCCTCTCGGACTTGCTTATTTTACGAAATCAAGTTATCTGAATCTTAATGCGTTGTACGGCAGGAATTCAAAGCCCCTTCTTTACCCACTAAACTTGATCTGAGGCTCAACTTGACAATGTTGATAAATACATTGCGCTGCATTATTCATGCCCTTTCCCTCGCCTTCCTCCTGCCTCCGCCTGGCAAGCGGCAGCCGCCGCTGGTGCGGAGTTGTGAGCAGGGAGCAGAGAGACCTGCCCTGTATAAATACCTGCAATAAATAAAAGATAAACAAGATATGTCGCACGGTGACATCTGCCGCTTCTCCACCGCCTCCTCCTCCCCGTGCTGGGCTCTCAGCACAGCAGCCGCTCAAGGGGGGGCCTGGGGAGGGGGCTAGCAGGCTCTGCAGCTGGAAGCCACCGTGCTGGGGGTTTGGCTGCAGCTGTATTGAATAAACTACTTGGATAAGGATAGAAAGCACCCCAGCGCTAAAAACATCTGAGAGCTGAAATTCTGCTGATGAGCGTCAGGAGATCAGTGGTTTACAATGTGAGCAACATTCCTTCAGCTACTCATCATCGTCGTAATCATCATTATAAATCTTGGCAACCAGCAAAAAACATCCATTGTTTCTATCCCTCATTTCTTTCCCCTCCAGATCTGCAGACTTAGTGACGAGGATATTTTGTTGTGGTTTAATCCTCAGTGGTTTATCCAGGCTACGTAGGGGACCACCTCTGATGAAGACACTTTGCTGCAGCAGTACAATATGAGCAGTCATGCTTAGTGGCCAAATAGGGACAAGCAGCAACTTTGGTTTCTTCTCTTCCACGCTGTCAAAGGGGCTGAAACTCAAGAGTTTCCAGGTTCTTCCTCAGATGGCCATGACCTTAACCTCCGTAAGCTTCACTTTGCTTGTTTGTACACCACCACCAGCGTGCCCCAAACAGGGTTTATGTGGTTTCAGTAAAGCTTCTGTGCTCAGCTGCACAGAAATACTACCTCATCTAAGGCGCTTCTGCTACAACATACATCTTGCTCCGTCAGGCAAAGCCATTAAGTCCCAAAGAAAATTAGAATTGAGTCACATCTATGCTTTTCCTGCATCTAGTCTGGGATCCACAGAGATTTCGGGCTACTTAAAGAAGAATAAACCATGAAAATGTATGTATGCACACACACACTCGGGAGTTTCTACAGGGAGAAACCTTCATAATGGTGAGCAGTGCTGTCCTGCCACAACTGAGTCATCACAACATCTGACCCTTGAGTCTGCGAAGCTGAGATGGTGCCACATTACTGTTAAATGAGGCCACATCGCAAGAGTCACACAAAAAATACATGCTGTGCTGTCAGGTCGCAACACACGGGATACTTTCTGACTTGCAGAGCAGTTATGGGAAAGAGCTACAAAAGCAAAAAGTATCTCTAAAAGCTGCAGCAAAGCACAACCCTTAATGCAATCTAGGAAATGGCAAAAGCCTCAAGAGCAGCACAGTCCCACTGAAAGGACATTCACGTCTTCACCTCCCCCAGATGATACATTTCTGCTGCATGACTGTTTGAAAGAAGCCAAAGGAAAAGGGCTCCAGGAGTGACAGGACATCCCTATAGTCACTTTTAGCAGCTTAAAGATTCCCTCTACCACGTCTATTATGTTCTTGTAACTAATACTCCATGCAGCTGCCTATTCGATCCTTATTAAAACGAACTGTGTGTGTTCATTTCTTGTAGGAACACTGGTGTCTGAATTCTGGGAACCAACTGAGATTTGGGAGGCTCTGTGGCTTGGGGCAAAGAGCTCTTTTTTTTTTAAGAGCTTTGCCAAGTCAGGACTGTGAATGGTTTTCCCCACTTATAGCCTCCAGACCTTTATTATGCTTGGGCTGCAACATATACCCAGCTCCACCTCTGCCAGACCAAAGCTGCTACTTTGCCTCTGAGTCATAGCAGGCAAAAATGCGTATCCTCCACTCCGTACCTGGCCTGGGATAAACTTTCCTTCGGTTCAGAGGCTGGTGGTAGGCAAAGGATGAGATACGAGGCTTCTGAAGCTGGGCAGAGGAGCTGGCGTGCTTGCTTCGTACGCTCTCAGGGCTGCACCGTGGTCCTGGAGCACTGCAAACCATGAAACCACAGATGTCCCGGACTAACGGCCTGCTCTCTACACCACTGATTGCTGTTTGCTCTCCAGCCCCTTGGTGTAAATGCACCACTGTCACCCTCTGCTCAGAGGGGCTGTGCATCTGTACCAATAGCTGCGAGGTGGCCCGGACAAGCTGCCTTTTTTTCAGGTGCCAAGTGAAAGCGTGGTAGTTCAGCCTTGGGATAGGCTAATTCTGCACAGGACTGGAGAGAGTTTTGTAATCTGGGCTGCTAGGGTTCAACTGCTGCCTCTATCTGAACAACAGGTTTAAATGCTAAACTCAGGGAACTGTATTACCTGGTGGTTGCTTAGTCATTAGATTTTTCCTTTCAGCTCATGTTCTTCTGGCCCAGTTTTTGCCTGAAGTCCCAGTTTCTCTGGTTGGAAAATCTAGTTGGAGCTGTCGTATCTGTCACCCACAGCAGATGACAGACCCCTCGCAGGGACAGAGCATGGGGAAGGGATGTGTCTGCACCACAGAGCCCTCACCAAGACCTGCTTTGTTCCCAAACCCAGTGGTGCTGGGATCTCTGGGTGCTTGCCTCCAGGCCATCCCCTTATTAAATGCAATTACAAACTGGTGCGTTTACCACCAGATGAAGCTTGTACTTGTTAGATCAGGAAAAAAATATACATATCAGAGTACATTTCTCCTGATCTAACACGTACAAACATTATCTATGCACCCAAACACACGCACTCGTACATATATTAGCCTACAGTAGATACTGCCTTCCCCAACGTTCAGACCCTGAAACCTGAGGATTTCCTCTTCAAGTCACATTTCATTTGGTCTAACAAACCATGGGCAGTGATAATCAGATGCAATAAATGCATCCTGCAGAGCCTGGAGAAGGGAAGGTGATACATTCAAGCATCAGATATTTGTCAATAAAGTCCCCAGAGCTGGCTGGGAAACCAGCAGCGCATGTCATCCCAAAGGCACTTCTGGCCAGACTTGGATGGTCTTCTCCCTGCAAAGCATCATCCCACGCTGGGAAAACTCCTGATAAATCAATACAGGTATTCAGAGACTAATTAGTCAGAGTAAGGGGATATGAGTGTCCTCCTTGATAAACACCAGCTAATTAATTTTCACAGTGTCCCTACGGAGACAGTAAAATATGATGACCATTATCTAAAATATATGACAAGAACATTACTGTTATTAAACCCAGAGCCTGAAAAAGAATGGGAAAAGCCCCACCAAGGAGATATACATCAACATTAGACTACCCCTACAGTTTAAATATTCAGTTAACAAAACTCACAGATGAACATTTACTTTACCAGTGCCAAAAATAACCTTAAACTCAGTACCAAAAATTCTCACACTCCGTTAATGTACATGAATTTTCTGTGCAGTCCTCGGCATCCTCCTGTCCTCCCCACTTCCCCTTGTGCACTTCTCGTGGAAGGGGACTGGTAGTCTACTGGAACAGCCCTTGGAAGACTTTGAAAGCCTGTTGTGGTGCTCACAGGTCTCCCTCTATGCTGTGCAAAAGCCACATTAAACAGAGCAGCAGTACTTCTGTGGCAAGGCTTGGCATATCTCTGTGTACTGAATCAACATAATTATTTAGAATCCATCTCTCCCCATGTAATTTCTTTATCCTTCTATTGTATTGCAAAGAATGAAAACAATGGAGTGTTTGTCATCCATGCACTTTCCCTCCTGAATTGTTTTTTTGAAGTTAAAAAATTCCTGGTTGTGACGGAGACAATTTCAAAATTGGAAACTGTAAGCCTTGGAAAAAGCAGTCAGAAGCAAAAGCGGCTGTTCAAACGAAGTCTCAACTGGAAATCAAGATGGTCAGCTGTAATGCACTGCTCACTACCTCTTGCAAACGTAAGAGATTTTGACACGTGGCTCCCCAGGGAAACCCTTTGCCATAAGAAATTAGTGTAGAAGAATTCAGCAAAATTCATAAAAGACTTAAGCATCTGGATGGATACCAATAAATAACCAAGTTAAAGGATGAGCTTGCGAAAGGGAGAAGTTTAAATACTCCACTGCTTCTGAGGCAAGGTCCTGTGCATGTCTTTTCTTAAGGAGGTAGCTCAATATAGCATGTTGAACTGCTGAACCATACTTTCCTAAGCCTTAGAAGAACAGGGAAAATGAGGAAATTACATCCTGTGAAGAGTTTTATCATGGGGAGAAGCCTAAGAGGACATCACTGTTCAAAATAGATAAATAAATAAATAAAGAAAAGCAGAAATATCACACTAGCAACTGCAAAAGCTCCTTCACATCCTTCGCCTCCAATCATGCTCTCATAATCAATGAACAGAACTCTTATCAAAGCAGATTTGTTATTCGTTAAGAAACGTACCTGAATAGAAAAATTAGCAACTTGCATGTTTGTAATTACAATGAAAATCTCATGAGGCAACTCCTCTGGGGAAAAGCAACTGGATTTTTCATTGTAAAAATACTAACTGTACATATCTAAATGTCAACCACCTAGGTACGTTCTGCATATCAAGAGCCATGTAGACAAATGGTGAACCCTTTGCAAGACCAGTTTCTATGCAGCCATTAAATGCAAATGGTTACTACGCAATCTCCCATGGAAATCAAATTAATATAATAAAAATAGTTTCACATGTGCATAATATGGCATACAGATGGTCCTTATACAACATGAAGAGCCGTTACAGTATAACTCATCTATGATCATAATCGCTTCTTTCTTAAGGCCTGGAATCCCGAGCAGAAGTGCACATGTAATTGCACGCCTGCTTTTGCATATGCAACTGCTGTCGCTGCAAGCATAAATTAAATATGTATATTGCTACATAAAAACCTAGTCATTCACAGACGTGAATTTCTCTCAAGCTCTTTCCAACTTTCTCCTCGGCTATCTGACTGGACTTCTGGCATGGTGCTAACAGAGCCCCCTTTTACACTCTCCATTTATTTATCGCATTCCCAGCACGTAAGAAGAAGGAAACTCCCATACTTAACTGCAAGCAACTCTAAAAAATTCCAAAGGTGAAGAGCAAAATCAGTCATAACCTTATAGCATTTATTTTTTACTTTGACATCCCCATTCAGCCCCACTCCTGTGCTCAAATTCAACTTTAAGGACATACTTAAATATCACTGAACTCAGAAGAGACACCAGCAAGGTGCACATGGATGCAGAGCACTGATGCTGATGGGGTAGGGATGAAATTTGGTGAAGAAGCTTGGAGTCTTGTGGACAAGGAGCAAGGGGAATCAGGACCACCTGCCGGCAGCAAAGCACAGCTCTGCCTCCACCCTGAAACAGATCAGTGGGAGGTTTTACCCCCCAATCTCTGCCCTGCCCGCAGGAGGTGCCAACTCTGCCACCCGGACCCCCATCCCTGCTGGGCACTGGGAACAGGGCTGCGATCGTCTCTTCGAGCCAGTCCATGAACCAGAAAGCTCCAGTTTCAACTCAAATGTGCCATGTCAAACTGTCTGGGCAGCCTCCAAGGGGTGAAGTGGGGCAGTATTTAGGGAAAATGGGGCTGGTAAAATAAACCCAACCTCGAGGAACCCCACTAATGGCAGAAACATTTGCCCATGACAAACTGATGAAACTTTCTGTCCGCATTTTAAGGCTGAAAGAGACTTTCGGATTGGTTCTTGTTCTGGCTTGTTAGTTCCTCCTGGTCGTAGCAGGAGACATCAGCTATGCCTACAGCATGGAGTAGGAATGGTGGCCAGTGCATGTGCAGCTTTAGCAAAATATTGATGGTCTCCAAAAAAAAAGCAGAATCCACCCCTCTATTCTTGACATAGCGCAAAAGGCATGCACAATACTGCCTATTTAATTGCACTTTTAAAAATCACCTGTTGGATGTGCTGTCTAAAAAGGAAGGGAGAAGAACAAAGCTGCCCATGCCTTTTAAGTAATGGAATGCTGAGGAATGGTGTTAAACAAAATTTGCTGGTACATCCTTGCCAAAACTGCAATAATGATAAATCCATTGTAAAGAACAAAATGTCTATTTGCAAGGGAGAAACGAAGGGATCTGTGCCCTGAATTCCACTGGAAGCTTTTGAAATCCCACCCTTAAATAGCATAGTCACGTGCCAAACTTCACAAATCTGCTAGTAACTACGTGCAAAATTACTCAGGAATCAAACCAGCAACAAGTTTTGCTACCCATGCGTGTTGACTGTAACCATTTGCAATTAACATAAGTAGGAAAAATAAAAATAACAAAGATGAACGCTTAGTTTTTCTTTTCTTACTGCCCTCCCTTAACCAGTGTTGTAAGAGCATAAAGACCTTAAAACTTTCTAATGTTCATTTTCAGGAAGCTTCTGCAAGGTCAGGATGTCCTTCCAACGTTCAGCAGGTCTAAAATCTCATGGAAGCAGGTTCCCTTGAGGAAATTTTTCTAACAACTATATCGGTAGATGGACTCAAGAGTCCTTCATTTTCTTCATGGATTTGCCAAAATAAGCTTTAACAAAGAGCAGCTTTTCTGCTTCCCCCTTTTATTTATGGGCAGAACATGAATACTTCTCTACCTCAAAGGACTTGATTTTCTAAATCACTTTGAAATCCTCAAAAGCTACTATAAAACCAGTTATCTTGACTGAGATCGGGACAGGAAAAAGGGTATAGAAGGAACCCTACCGCGTGAGTTTGATAGGACCATGTGTGTGACCTCCACAGTACCGCATGGGATTTAGTGTCTCAGGGCATCAGTCTCAAAGGAGTCAGCATGGCTGCCTGTCAGCAGCCCTAAATTGTTTGGGTTTGATTTTTTTAAAGTCACAATAGAAAGTGAAAAAAACTAATCACAGCAAAGCAATCAGATTAAAAATCATTTGCAACTACAGAAATAATATTTTAACAACTGGGGAATAAGGGAAACCCACTTTGTAGCTTAACCGGATCAGTTCCATCTGTTATTTTAAGGGGTAACGCCTGAACTGAGAAATCTGTGTCACACAGAGGCCGGCAGGTTTGTGAACTCTATCGGGAGCTGCTTAACAGTTGGTCTTAATCGTTTTCCAAGGCACAAAGCCGAGATCAAGATGAATCTGTTTCCCACATTGTTTCCTCCCAACAGGGTTGGATTTCAGATTTGCCTGGATTAGAGTAAAGCCACCGGAATTCCCCACCTGGACATTAAGAAGGTTGGAGGCCTTGATTTCAAAGGCAAGTGGTATGCAGTAATTCCAGCCTGGCCCCACGGGACTACAACTTTCATTTCTAATCAGTGAATTGTCTTTGCTTTGTGCAAAACATTTTTTTTTAAGAGGAGAAGGGAGATTTTATTACATCTTCCCTTTTACTCTACCCTTTTCTTTCTGAGCCAACATATTTTTAGCCTAAATACTAATGAATTAAAAGCAGAATCATTAGTTCACCTTTTCCAGAGAAATTAATAACAGGGCTGAGATTTTTAAATCCCATGCTGTTCTTCTGCCTCACCCTGAATTTGCTCATATGTTACTTTTCACATAATGGGCTTGGAATCAGCATCTGTGCTGAATCGTGCTGTAGTCTCACTGCATGTTGCAACAGCAGTGACCAGGACTTGAACCATCTGCACCTTTATCCTACAAGTACATTTACCCAAAGGGATGGACCTGCTTCAGCTCAAGAGTCAGAAAGGAAGAAGGTCTGGGCTTCTCAAAAGCCTCCTTGGTTAAAGGGAAGAATGGGGCCCCTTCTCTTGCAAAGCCAAAAATGTCGTGGCATGCATAAATCTCTGTGCAGGAGCCTCTGCATGTTTTTCTCCTCTAGATGATGGGCTCAGACTGGACTGGTTACCCAACATCCAGTTTGCAAAGCACTGCAGGTTTCCTCAGCTCCCTCGCAGCAGGATGGGTCCTGGTACTTTTCCCCCGCGCTCTGCTCTGCCCTCCTGAAGTCCTGAGCTCAGACAGGCGCACTGGCCAAAAAAAAAAAAAGCTAAGAAAGAAAAGAGCAAGCAAGGAAACATCATTTTCCTGTGTAGCCTGTGCTGGGTTGGGGAATGGGTTTTAGCTGCAGGAGGAGCCCTTCTGCTGGTATAAACTGTACTCTCCACTGGAGTAGTTTGTTGACGCAGATGAGGCTGGAGAGGCCTCTCCGAGATAAAACAAATGCCAAGCTCCAACTAACAGGAGATTTTCTTTCAGCAGTCGTCCCGCGAGAGGAAAGAGGGTCACACCAAACCAACAGCACCAAAACCGTGCTTCTGCCAGCACCCACAGGGACCGGCAGGACCCCCTGTTGTAAGCATATCCCATGGGAGATGGGGACATGGTCTGGAAAAGTCCAAGAGTTTGTCTTGGCAAACTCCAGCCCATCTTAATGTTTTATCCGTTGAGCTCCAGCTTGCATTAGCTCCCCCAGAGAGTTTACCCTGCCAAAGATTTTCCTGTTCCCTCTCCCGGGCAGTCAGGTTCAACTCATTTTAATAGACTTCATAGGAAGAGCTTTGATTTTGACCCCTGCAAAGAAGTACTTCTGATGAGAGAAACAGAAACAAAGGCAAGAACAGCATTGCATCACCTGTGTGTCTGGGAGGAGTATTCAAATATTATCAACTTGAATCTGGAGGACGGAGATGGTTACACAAGTCATCTCAGATGAGCCTAGATAAAATCTTTTCATTTCCCTCTGCCGAAGGCCAGGTGCCGCTGGCTCACTGACAGGCAGAGGCAGCAGGGCTTGGGATGGCTGATGGAGTTACCACTTCCACAGCTGCCCCTGCTTTGCCTTGAATCAAGTTATCCATTATCAATCCACTCCTGGGGCTTGACAATTTACAACAGGCATTTAAGACATCACCCGGCTCCGTTTGCCTTAACCATCACTCTCTCAAGTGCAGCACTTAGGATGCTGACGACAGACAAACTGCTCCAGCAGTTGCACAGCGGTGCAAAGTGAGCACCAGCCATGGTCCGCTCATCGGCTGCCCCAGCCACCCTAACCAGAGCTTCCATTTACCTTAACCATCGGGAAGGACAGAGAGAGAAAAAGTTTAAAAACGCCGGCAATTCCCTCACATCTCCTCTCCATTTGCAATATTACAATGTAAAGTTGGCAACTTGCAGGTCAAGAAGCAATTCCTGAAGTTAACATGGGAAAGAATCCATTTCCCTTGTTTGGCTCCAATATAGCAGTCCTATTTCATATACGTGGGGGCAATGAGGCTTTAAACAAAATGCAGGACTGGATAGTGTTATATACCAATGGAATATTGCAACTTGAAGAAAATCTCACATTCACAGAAAAAAAAGAACCACCATGTCCCTGGTCTTAAAACAATAACTGAAAACAAAATACACCGACTGCTCTTCTAGACAAGTCAGGGGTTCATCTCGTTGGACTCAACCCTGAGTGAAGTACCACACAACAGGGTAGTGAACCAAAGTGCCAAATATACAATCAAAATCATTTCACAATCAAGAAAAAAAGAAATCACGTGATAATGTTTGAAGGTTTTGTAGGAACGCATTTTTATCTATTTGACAGCATGTGTTTTCAATACAGACATATTTGGGCCTGCATGTTGCTATTTTAGTGCTAACATTTACAAGCTTATTTGCTGAAGGCAATTTTTAAAGACATTTTGTCAGCGGCCAAGTCCAGCTCCCACTGAAGTTAACTGGAAGACTCCCCCTGACCTCAATAGGAAACGGCTCAGACGGTCAGGGCCAGATTCAGAGCTGCTGAAACACACTGAAATGCCACAAGTTGAGGACACGGCTCTTGTAGCAAAATGGGTAAGCCCAGAAGGAGGACACCACCGTAAGAAATAACAGGAGGATATCCATCAATAAATATATTAGGATGTGGTGCCATGTAAATTCTTCCATGGCTACGCCAGTGTAGCAGATTTCCACCCCGTGCCACAGCTCACCACCAGCTTTTGCCAACGAGATGGTTTGTGGGACCGTGCGCTACTGCTCTGTGCTCGCTGAACCTGAATGTGAAAACAAATTAAAAGAAAAAAAAAAAAACACACAGAGAAGGAAGGATGTTTACAGCAATCCAGACTGGTCTTGCTGAAATTACAAGAATTATTCAGACTCCTAAGTCAAACATAGACAAAAGCACCTGGAGAGTCCCAGCTTTACTCTCTTATTTCAGATTATTATTTTCGTCTAGTTCGTCACAACTAAGAAAACTTTGTTTAATAGCTTCTAATATTGCTGCTGTGAGTGTAACTGTACTTCCTTCATTTGACTGGAGAAAGAGCTTAAAAAAAATTCCTTGCAGACAGCTTTTTTCTCTTTTTCTTGTTATAAAGTCTACACATGCTACGAGGGCACAAGGGATGGAAAAAGTATTTAATTAGTATTTCCAGAAATATCCTCGCCTAACCCATAATGAGGTCATGCCAGATCATAATCCTCCTCAAATACAAGAGACAAAGTGATTTCCTTTCATACAACATCCTTTTTTGGGTGCAGCATCGACAGCTTTTCTGTGGTTTCAAAGGAAAAATAAAATCAAGTCAGACTGAGCGAGGGAAGTCCAGAAACGCCTAATACATCTTTCTGTAAGATGAATTCAGCAGGTCATACCTCATTGAAGACATGGGTGAGATTTAATACATCCAGGAAGCTTTCTTTTAAAGAAAATAGAAGGAAAAAAAAGAACCCAAAACCCAAACCAAAACCACAGCTCCAATCTCCATGCGCCCAAATTAACCCCTTTGAACTGTCTACTCAAATAATATTTCTCTTAAATCATACAGGGTGTATTTGGGCTACCTGTGTCTATTTGCCATTCTTCCTGGCTGCAGGAACTGAACCTGACTCCTGCATGGACCCTGGAAAACACAGAGCACTGCAGACACTGCCAGCTTGGTGGCCCAGGGGTCAGCCAGATCAGTGCTGGTGTTGCCAGGGCTTGGCTTGCACCAAAAAGGTGCTGACAGCAGATACAAAGGTCCTGAGACCAACCCTCTCGTTGCGAGGTCATCCCTCCTCCCTTAACAGTTCCAGCAGCCAGAGCACTGCTTGGGTTTTGAAGACTCTCCAAAAAGACAACCATCCCTCGGGTGGTCCCTCCTGGATATGGGATAGGGAGGAGCAGAAGCTCTGAAGCTCAGGAAACACTGAGGCTACGTAGCCTGTTCTTGCAACGCATTTCACAGGCTTTCATTAATTTGTCCCTGCAATATCCCAATAGTTTGTACATGGCAAAAATACTAACTTGGAGAAAAGCTTACAATCTCATCTTGATGAAGACATCAAGAGCTTGAAAACCCACCAGCAGTTCCCGTAGTGGCTTACCCCAATAATTATTCAACTCTACTGCTACATCTAGGCAGGCGGCAAAGCTCGGGTGGACACCCGGGTTTAGCCTTCAGCTGGTAATGGTTCACCAGCTTTTCCCCACTGGAGTAAGTGGCCAGAGAGTACAAAGCATTTTCTCTCCTTTAATATTCTGGAATTAAAATAAATCAGAAAGAAGACATTACCTGCAGCATTTGCCCTCTTCTGCAAACACAACCATGTGTTGTTTCTCTATAGAAATCACTGGGCAAAGCTGATTTACTGACCAGTCTCAGGAAGCCAGTGGTTCTCTCTCCCATCCCCCAAAGTTTATTGTTGAGTTCTTGGAACATCAAGTACAGAGTGTGAAATAATTTAATGGTGGGGGGATTTTTCACCCTCCTTCTCTATCCCAATATGACTAAATTTATTGATTTTGGATTGCTGTAAATTATAATGTAATTATCCTGCTGCACAAGCAGCTTCCCATTCCAGAAATTAAAAAGCAATTCAGGTAAATGATCTTTAGCTATCATGGCGCATCCCTGCAGAACTCATTAAATTGGGGGATTAGGCGGCACACTGAAACTCTTACAGGGCAGGTGACATTGAAAATGATCATTCTTGAAAATACAGAACTTCCTTGGGAAGATAACAGGGGCAAAGCTGCTGGTGTGGCATGTTTTTTTTCTTTCCCAACAACTTTGAAATGCTATCAACTCATACATCTCCTAGGATTTCTAACGATTGCTTATTGACCCTTTTTAAAAATAAAACCCCTTCCTTTGAGACAAGAATGCCATTAAGTGGGAGAAGTTAAGAAACAGCCAACATCACACTGCCATCCATTGAACTCTGTGATTTGATCCCGTTGGATCTCAGGTAGAAAAGCAGCTCATGCAAGTTGGGGTCAGCAACTACTTTCTGAGGTGGGAGACTGCCAAGTGGCACTGAAGAAAGCTCCTACCAGATTTCTAGCCAGCTATGGTTAGTTTTCCAGCTTTCCCTCAAGAACGCTCTATCTGGTGGGATCTCCAAAACATTAATCACTGATTGACTGTAGTCACAGAAGATATTGCCTCACCTGCCCTTTGCCAGCACAACTGTTCTCAATCCCTCTGTCTTGCCCAAAGGTTAAGTTTTGCCTCCCTAAAGTTGCCTCCTCCCAATTCAATCAGTTAAGGCATTTTCCACTTGCTATCGTATACTGTTGTGATGCTGTGAAGCAGCCATCATCAGCCTTCACACCGAAGGCGGCAACAATCGTTAGCAGATGAAAGGATACGTGCGCGCGTAGTTTGCACATCATTAAGTTCGTAAAATGCTTTGAGGATGAAATGTGCTACATAAATATAACAGGTTATTAAATTTCTTAGTGCCATTTCCTTCATCTAAGTCTGGCGTGGTCTTCGATGGATTGTGCCTAAATCTGCTACTGCTTTTAGCTTCCTGGCTTTCCCCCCCCCAACACTCCTTGCCCCAGGAGATTTGATGTTTCCCCCTGCAGCCAATGAGTCTTTCACACTTTCTGGCTGGCCCCACACAGCTGCTGTGCAGACGGGGGGCACGGGGCATCCCTCTGGCTCTGGGGCTGTGTGTCTGCAGGCGCTCCGCTCGTTTCCTCTGAAAGCAGCGGCTGCCGGACTTGAAAGACCCCTCTTGCTCCCACCGCCCTTCCCTAATACAGCTCTTAATTAATACTGAAGGCAGCTACCACTTTTGAGTAGGACACTGCATATCCTCGGGATATTAGCCAAACCCCGCAGAGATTTATAAACTTGTCAGCGTGGCCAGGGTACTCAGAAAAGAAGCCAAAACCTTCAGTTTAAAAAATCTTCTACACCATCATAAATTTCAAGTTTATCTGCAAGTTCTTCTCACTGTGAAAGTTCACTAGTTCTGTTATTTCACTTCTAGTAAGTACCATGTCCTAATTTGGACATTTTTGCAGCATTCAGCTGAATTCTGAAGATATACGACATACCTCAGTAGTCTTTTCTCCCGTTAAAAACAATCTATTAACTCAGAGTCTCGTGAAAGCCCAAATCATAATATCTGGTCTCTGTTTCTAGCAGAGAGGGCTCAGCAATCCCTCTCTCTCCACCTCGCCAGCACGTGGTGCCACGATTACACAAGGCGCCGCAGCAGAAGCATGGGATGTCACTGCAAATCTCCGTTCTTTTTTGGGATGCACGCATACTTTTCAAATTTCCTAAAAGGAGAGATTATTTGGTTTTGGCCAAGCATCTGAAACCACTCGCAGGCCACACACAAGTTACCGAGTAAGCAGACGACATCCTCTTCTCAAACCCTTATGGACACAAACAAATTTTGAAAACATGTACTTCAACCACCTCAGCAAATTGTTTCCCCGGTGCGTTGGTACTGGGAGCCCAGCACTTGCCCTCCCTCCTGCTCCTCCCCCTCCTCACCCCCTGTTCACTGCTTACAGCAAAGAGGACATTAGTGCTGGACTGAACCCGCTCCAGTTCTTTTATATAGATTTAGACCGTATAATTTGATCGTGACCACAGGCAGTTTTATTGCGCTGATTTATACGCAGCCTTGCAGGGGTTATTCTTTTTTTTTTTTCTTCTTCCCTTTTTTTGGTAAGAAAGCAAGATTCATAGAAGTCCTTTCCCCGCTCCAGCCTAAGGACAAGCTGTCCCTTCCCACAAGGGCTTCCCACAGGGGCTGTGGCAGGCTTGGATGCCACGCTCCCTCTGCCTTCACCGTGGTCTCAGAGGGGGATGCACACAACGCAGGGGCCAGCCAAAGCGCTTCTCGAGCACAAACCCTCCCCATAGGCCTCACTGCGTCACAGCACTTGGCTTGTCCTGCCTGAGAGGATGGTCCGAGTGACGTCCGGGGCAACTGATGTTGCCACTCCCCTTACTCATTGGCGTGATACGCTGATGGCAACCTCAGCGTCTCACTAACCCTCCATAAAATCTCCCAGGCTTCTTTGACCAAGCCATCGCTTTTACAATCCAAATAGCACAGGATGAAAATCCAGGCAGCTCTGCCATGGAGCTAAGGGAGATGTGGCTGTCGGGCCAGGCGTGTTGCTACCAACCATCTGCATTCCCAGGGCACATTAAACCTCGGGTCTGTATTAGTATTCTTCAGCAGGCATCTGGCAGAAATTAAATACCAGCCTCCCCGGAGAACTTGTTACCTCCTCATGCTTGACTGGGTGAATATAAGCGAGAGCCGTGCTTGTATCTGCTACCTGAAGAGGCTAGATGAAGCCTATCTGAAACATGCCAAGATCCCATATCTGTCATTACCATACCAATTTCCTGAATGAAAATCTTGCCTGTCTTTCGTTTTATCTGTCCTTCGTCTCATTACATGACCAGAACATGCTGTACTAACTACAAAGACAGGTTGATATGTGACTCAAAACCTAATTTCTGTTACTTACCTAAAGGATTACTGCCTGGATGAGCATCGTGTTTTGGAATAACAAAGTCCACCAATAGTCCTGCCCTGTCGCTGGCATATGGAGAGCTAATTTTGCACTGGGCCACGGTCTTAGAGAAAAGGTTTGTCAGAAATTCAGTCATCTCAGCTTGATAACTTCATCTTCACAGCAAACATGGACTTTTTTCTGTGCTCAAATACTTCACGACTTTTCCCTTTGCTAACAAGTTCTCCTCTTTAAGATCCCACAAAAGGGTGTCTTTTGGCTCAAAGCTTGCTGTCACAGTCTTTCTCTTCACACCTCTGGACAACAAAGGCCTTCCAATCCCTCTACACAACTCAGCCCTCCTCCTGCACCTCTGCTGCTCTGTAAATGACCTTATTTGAGTAGACTTTTGACCATAATCCACCATGGTTTCCATAAAGGACTCTAAACTTCTCTCTACCACTCTGATGCTGCTGGCACCTTGTGTCTTACCCCATCTACTAATAATTTTGCAAAACTTTGAAGCAGAAGTCACGTCCTCCCTTGTTATGGGTTCACACAGCCCCGATCAAATGCTGCTGACAATATCTTTTGCCTCACTTAGGGGCATAACAATTGTCTAGTAAAAGTTATCTATGGAACTGTTACCAGAAAACTCACAAGTGACCTGGTCACCTCTGTGCATCATGAACTATGCTGCTCTTCTGTGAGCCACCACCCACTTCGCACACACCTGGAGGCTGATTGGGAATGTGGGTCTTGCACATCTGCACCCTTTGTGAGCATCTGGAGAAACATGCCTCCTTTGTCATATCTACAACCACGGCATTCAAGGGCCAATTCCCTTTTGTGTTCTCATGCCTTAGTCAGCTGCAGTAGCCTTCGAATTCCCAGTGTCTAAACATGTTTTGGGCCACTGGCCCCGTACCTCACAAAACACAAGGTTAAGTCAACCAAATTCAGGAGGACATTTCTACTCTGCCCTCAGGACTTAACTACTGGAAGGTTTTGAAGTTGGAAAAGAATAGTTTTCATTTGGATCACAGAAAGGAAGAATAAACTAAAACCATCTTTACAAGAGACATTGCAGATATGGGCAGTGAGGAAAGGCCCTTTGGGCTGATACTTAGAGAAGCTCATTTCTAGCCCCGCTCAAGTGCTACAGAGGTTAAAGACCTGCTACAACCTGCCATAAAAGGCAAAAACCACATTAATAGGAAATGTGTTCCCCTCCCCCATTCCAAATGTATTTTTTATGAGTAAACATTTCTGTATTAAGACTTACTGTCTTCAAAGATCCCTTTTATGTCCCAAAGGTAACCATTTAAGTGATCTTATAACAGCCGTTACTTATCTTTACAATGGGCAATGCACATGAACTCAGTGTCTGAGACTTTCATTTTGCTATATATTTTTTAGTAACTACATATAAATCCAGCCTGTTTCAAGTGTCAGTGACTCTATGTGGCTAAAAGATAGCCTTGGATCTTATTTCAGCTGCTAAGACATTGTTTCAAGTGGAATTAAAAGCAGCACGGAAATTTGCAAAACTTTTTTTCCTCCCAACCCTTTTAGCTTGCTTACAGAAGTGATGCAGCATGCACAGAGCTCAGAAAAAGAGATGCAAATGTTTTTCACACATTCAGCCATCTCATATCTATTTTAAGAGTCACTGCTCCAGCATTTGAAATACAGGACCCTGCAGTAAAGATGTTTTAAGGACGTCTTTGTAACTGCACCCGAAGGTTCCTCCAGAGTTTTCCAAAGGGAAAGAATTGTACCAAACAATACTATTGCCAGCTCCTCTGGAGCTTATTACAGCATTAGAGTGTACATGTGCACAGAAGGCTAACAGGAAGGAAAGCTGAAACTAAGGTTTTATCAGAAGCTGTCATCCCATGTCAGTGACTTTCTTCTCCTTCCATCACCTGGTCCCCAGAACAACACCTTGCCTAAGAGTCTAATTACAAAAGACTTTGCTAAAACCACTGCCTATTGCTCGGGTCAGGGTGAAACCCTGAAGCTCTGCATAGTTTCTGTAAATTCATCCAGGTCTGTCCAAAACTCTGTCCAGGTACATGAACCGTTTAGTGAACCTCCCCCATAGATTACATATGTAGGGAACCCTCTTAAACCAGGAAAATTAATTTTCTCTTGTTTTAATACAAAAGTCTTACCCAGCTATTAACAACACAATATTCTCCAACTGAGTTTGCCAGGTAAGATCCTGTGAAAAACCTTACGCCAGAGCACAGTGTAACCCCTTAGAATACAGTCAATCTCAATGCACCCCCAAACAGTCTCCCCACTATAGATATTCAAAAGGCCTTTGCTACAAGAACTTAACCTTATCTTCCCTAACTCTGAAAAGCTGTTTTATTGGACCCCTTTGAGAGCAGCAGGTTGACACCTCAGACATATGAACAAGGTCACCCTTGTAACACAGTGCCCAGGGGCAGCAGCACCCTCTTGCAGGCAGTGGGGAGGGGAGGAACGGCAACCTCTATGCAGTCTGACCCGTTAAGTGCTTCAGTATGACCAATGCCATAAACATGCTAACCAGATGCTGATGGATGGGCCTGGAGGCCCAAAGAACAACGCAAGTTCATTATATAAAAGGAGGAGCGAAGGGAAGTCAAGCAGCTTTCCCAAAATCATGAAGGAAGTTTGGGGCTGGATCAGGAACTGAAACTAATTTTCTCCAGGCGCAGTTCTGTGCCCTCACCATAGGGAGCCACCAAAAAATTGGGTATCTTCACACAAGCAGCCTCTGGGAGTCGGGTCAGCTTCCCACAACACATAATAATTCCTCTTGTTAAAATGGGACATGCAAACCAACGCCTAAAGTCCTCACCTTTTTGTTTCTTTGTTTGTACTTTAAAGTGTGGCTGTAAGTGTCTCGGAAAGAACATCACCAGCTCTACCTGCGAACTGATACGAACACAATTTAGCTTAACCTTGAGCCTTATGAAGAAGTCGCTTCTATGCATTCATGCAGGACACCGGTATTCACAACAGCCAGCATGCAGAAGTGGCAGATGCTTGGTTTCCCCGTCACTGCTGTCTGCACCCCACAAAGAACAGACATAAACCAAGGTGAGCCCCAGATAGAAAAACAGAACAGAGAAAGGTCATTTTTCCACCCTCACAAACAGATCAAAAAATTTCACTTGGGGAGAATCTAAACATTTCCCAACACTTTGGACCCAGGGTTAGGAGTGCTGAGCCCTTACCACTCTTTCTAGGCTCGGAAAATCTCGCTAGGTGCAGACGTATCTCCATTTTGTTTAAATGATTAAACTATTGTTGAAGCAGTGCACATGGGGCCAGGGCTTACAGGAAGATACCTCCTCTATTGGATGGTTTTCAGGAATGCTCAGACACTGATCTTTTACATCAATATAACTGAAGTCATCAAAACATCTACTTTAACTGTTTACTTAAGGATGCATCTGTTGCAAGCTGTGAGTTTTCTGAAAATCTGTCAGAGTCAGGAGCTGATCCATGTAAGAGAAGAGAACAGCTTTCTGGCCAAAATGGTACCTTTCAATCCCTGCAAATGTTGCTGTATTTTTAAAACCAGATATTAGTGGCAGTAAATATAAATATTTTGCTTGCAATACTCCTGTTCTTATTTACAGTATACTTACAATTGGAAGCATTTTTAATGGATACAGTCTTAAAAATATCTGGAATTCCAAGAGAAGGAAAGAGGTACAAAAATAAAAGGAAAGGAGAAAAAAACCCATGGAGCTCTCTAACATACTGTAGGAAAGGCAAAATTAATTTCAGGTGAGTTTGTGTGAAATCTTTTTCATTTGTGTTCATGTGGGATCACACTTGAATTTTTTTTTATTTATTTTCATTTTGGACTCAGTCAGCCTATGTGCCCAAACTTCTGCTCAGTTCTTTCCACCAAGGTTTGCCTAATTTCAGCCCGACACCACTACAGGAGTCTCAGAATAGCTAGTGCAGGTCACTTCCAAACACATGTAAACACACGAGTTTATAAACACATAATCCTAAAGCAGTTAGCATGAAGAGACTATATCCACTTCATTCTTTCAAGAGCTAAACTTACAATTTTGGCTGAGATTTATTCTCTGTCATTACCAATAAGATCAGAGAACTCATCCTGCCAAACATAAAACCCACACAGAATTCATGGGATATTGATTTGTTTCAGAACTTAAGGTTTCTGCAAGCTATGTCCCACTTGGTTCTGGAAAAAATTATAGCCTCCTAATTATGAGCCCACTGTGTTAGGTACTAGACAAAGGCACTGCTAAAAATGAGTTTCAATTCAGTAAAATCCTGTAAGTGCTATTGAACATTTTCATACCCTTATGCAACCAAAAGGAATGGTACTGACTGCTGCAACGCGATGTTCTCAAAGGCACTATGTGATGCATAGACAACTTGTATTCAACTCTCCTGAAGGGTAAGAAACAACTTCTCCGTCTGGCAGATGGGCAGGAGAATTTGAGTTGTTTGACCATGATTACATGGCATATCATTGAAAGAGGAAGGACTTGCTTGTGGATATGGTGACCCAAAGGACCTGGGCTAAGTCCTCTGTACCACCATGGTATGTCCCATGTACACCACTTATGAACTTCCAAAGTTGGAGATATAACCAGTTCTTGACATCTCTCTGAAGCAGCTAAACCCATTACAGCCACTTTGGCCTTGGAAAATCCTCTGTGCCCTCAACTGCAGAACGGGAGCAATGACATCTCCCCATTTTGCCAGGATGTTAATGTGTGAGGAGAAGTGCAAGAGGCTGAAGTATTCAGGCACTATTGAGGCTGACCAAGGCAAGAGAACCCCCCACAGGACCTGGGCTCCCAGAAGCCACCAGACAGCACAATTCATGTTCTCTAATTAAAAACAAAAACAAAAACAAAACAGTACAGAGGAATGGGCTGTGTCCTCACATGCCTCCGCACCTCGTTCATTGCCAGACGAAACCATGAAAACACACCACTTGGTTTCGTGGGGGGCAGTTTAAGGAGGAGATGAGCAATCCCAAGTCCTCCTTCTGCTCTGAGGTGCATGGCTGTCTTCTCAAGGCCAAGCAGAAATTCTTTAGGAAGTGCCGGGAATACAAGCCCCATTTCTTGGTGCTGGTATTGGATGCACAGCATTTCTAAGAACATTTTTCTCTGCCATTCGTCTGACCCCGGGAGCAATCCCACTGCTCTGCGCAGGCAGCCGTAGAACACTCTGCCAAACCCTATCAATTATTTAGTGTCAAAAGGAAGACTTAATCTGTGTGATAAAAGAATGGATTTTATCTAAGGCTTGTTCCCCTTAAAGTGATTTACACAACTGCCCTCTCTAGTTGCTTCCCTTAACATAATTATTTACTTTTGCATTAATAGCCTTCCTCCACTTGTGTTATTTTTAGGAGTCTTTTGTAGCTTTCAGAATTTACTAGTTTTTTTTCCTTGTCTTTTTAGTGGGGATTTTAAATTGCCCATCCCTCTGAACGGGCTGTTAAAACACTAGTTTTGTCAGTGCTGGTGTAAAGCTGAAGCAGCTCCCCCGGCTGCGTTCACACTTGGGTGTCGAGTTTGCCTCCGACTTGAGAAGCCATCAGGTGAGATTTCAGTTCAGAGCTGGCAGTCAGGGCTCTCAGACTGCGCATCAGGCTATGGACTGATGAACGTGAATGAAGGGTTTTAAAGCATTAATCTAGTCCCACCTCGGTTCCTTGCTTTAAGCTCACTCTGCAATTTTGGCCAAGTCAGGAAGACTGGTATTTGTCCACATAACATTAGCCACCTCAAATCAGGCGTGAAGCCCTCAAGGGAACAAAGCAGGCATCTCCACAATGTGATTTACTCCACCTTAATACAAAGGGCTCCCAAACTAGACACCTAACATCTAGGCAGCACACCTCAGAGAAAACAAGTCCCATTCCTGATCCCCCATGATTATGGCAGGCTCAAATGCCATAGTTAATCGATGGCATCGGAAGAATTAGTTTACAAAACCTGTGAAAATTCTCAGATGCTCAGGCAAAAAGCTGCCAAAGAGACTAAAAAACTATGGGGACACACTGGCAGCACAGAGGAGACAGTCCAGGGAAGCATCATGATAAATATAATCCATTGTCACCACTGGATTTTCTTACTTTACTACAAATGACCAACCTACCAAGAGGTAAGTTTAGCATCGATTAAACAGGTTACATTTAGGTACCCTCTGAGAGGCACTTCACTGAAGTCTAAACTGGATCCACAGAAAAGAAGATATATCAGTACTTGCCAGAATAAGCTTTTGGATCTTACAAAATAATAGAAAAGTGGAAGCTATTATTATTATGACTATTATTAATGATAGTAATAACACACTCACAAAATACAAAGGCCTATCAGATGGTACTTTGTGGCTGGGATCACCAGTGCCAGAACCAGCCTGCGAAGAATACCTTTGTTCATTTTAAACTCATAAAAGATTTTCAAGCTGGCATGCAATTCTGCAGTGTGGTTAGGGATAAGATTAAATTGCTCTTCAAAGTACCTCGGCATCTATAATGGGCTGAAATTGTAGAAACTTTTGGTATGACAATTTGGGGGAGCTATATACAATCAGTGAGTACTGGCTGATATTATGAAGTTGCTGCACCATTAAATGCTTTGGTGATATGGACTCTAGCATCAGCTGTAAGGGCTATGCATTGTGAACCAAAGTCTGTAAACATTAATAGTTATCCACTCTGAGGCTGCACCTTTGCCCACCGTGCTGGCTACCACACAAGAAACCCAGTATAGGCGCTCAGGAAGGAGACTTTCCCCATGAGGGAAAAAAACCAAGTGGCCAAGTAGGACTCCAATCACTTGATTAAGCAAAGGAAAGGGTTACCCAACAAAGTTGCATTGCTGACTATTTTAAAGAAGAGAATAGAGAGACTCACCTTTGCAAGCCATGGACAGAGGAAAAAGGGCAGACAGAAGAAAAGACGGGCTTTTTGTGGCAATTTTAATAACTAAAATTCTGTTATACGTAGCTGAAGAAATAAACCTGCTGCTTCCAGAGTGCTCTGCACCACGCCCGCACACCAGATACTGCTCACTGAACACAAAAACCATACAGCATGGTTTTAACTTCATCCACCTCTACACGGTTTCTTCTAAACTACCCCAAAGAACAGGTGCCAGGTGACCAGCATGATTCAAAGCTGGCAGCTAGTCACAGGCCTTGATGTCCTGCGACTGAGGAACAGCCTCAGCATTGCACCAGTCTGAGCATCAGAGACCTCTGGTTTCCCAAAAGAACACGAGTGGGTACCCAAGACAGACCTGTAGGCAATCTGGCCAGACAGAAGGGTTATGGCAGCAAAGAAACCCACTTTAAGACCCAACAGAATTAATTACCTTTATTTAAGACTGATGGAAATGTTCAGGGAAGAAATATGATTCTTGATTGTTATCACTCTTATGGCAATGTTGCACTGAAGCCCTACCCAAGGTAGGGGCCACTGAGCTATGTGCAGTAGACACATGATAAAGACAGTGGTCGTAATGAGAATGTTGCAGTCTAAATTACGGTATTTTCCCATCGTTCTGTTTTAACCACTTGCCCGCTTCCCTCCTGGAGCCAACCCAGGCTTTTCTGTTAACCACGTATCTCAAATTTGTAAGTTGTATACAGCAGCACAACGCAGGGCAGGGAAGCTAAGAATGTGCTTGTGCTGGTTATATTCTTTTTCCTGGAAAATGTGAACAACTGAATGAAAAATATTCTTTGGAGAAGATCCCTGCCCCTCCAGGGTGGACAGAGGAGATGACTTCATAGGGGCTGTTCTCCTTCTAATTTGTCTGAGTCTCAGGCCACACAAACTATATATTTTTTCAGTGCACTGAGGTCTGTTGGGATGCTGGCATTTCCTCCTCCTCATTTACATGGTCTTCCCATAATCCAGCACCGAGACAAGCTGAACTGCACAAGGACTCCCTGCCAATGCCACTCGGGGCTTGCTTACAGAAGACCTCTGGAGAGCAATGGGAGGTGCTCCCTGCCTATGAAAGGGCTGAGTGTGCTACTTCTGCAGCGCTGAGCATTCCCACCAGCCCATAAATCAAGTGGCCAAACTCCATCTCAATCTCTGATCCACTGCAGAAAAGCCCCACGCTCTGCCCTTACAGCACACGTGGGGCGAAGAGCTGTATTTCATCAACTGAAGCCTTAATATCAGAGGAGAGTCGTTACCTCCTGGAAAAAAAAAAGCGTAGCCAGAGTCTTACTGGTTCTGCAGCTTGGTTTCCCCATGTTTACACCAAATGACTTGTTGAACTTCATTATATACAAAGTATTTCCATAGATCAGAGGCAGGGAGACCTGTGCAGCTAACATAAAATAAATTACCACCCCGTGATAAATGGTTCTATTAGCAATCCAGATTGTTAAACTCAGATACAACAGGATGAAGGGAGCACTGCCCCATTCATTCTCCCTGCGGCAGATACTGAGTTGTAAATAGGTTATTTTGTGTGTAAATAACACATTAAAACTCAGCATTAGCCGTGTCTTTTGATAGAGAGGAAATTGTTCCAAATAAATAATCTCGGACAGGAATGTAAAATAAGCCAGATTTAATAGTGCATGCCTGCTGCAGCCGTGTTAAACATGACTAAAATGATAAACCCCAGAATATACTAATAGTAAACTATGCTCTGACATCAAAGTAATGAGGCTGTATTTTTACCCAGCTTTAGAAATGCTAAAATTAGTCTTGACAGAGCCAGACATCAGAAAAATGTTTCAAACATAAACACCATCAATTTGGGAACTTGGTGTTTGTGTCATGCTGGGGTGGGGTGGAGAGAGAAAGGTACATTCTGGGCCTTGTTAAAGTCAGGCAGTCAGCATTTAGGAGAATTTGTATTTAATTTTTATTACGCGATGAGAAACCCATCTTCCTAAATATCTCTGCCTTTGAAAGAGTGGCTCATTTAAATTTTTCCTCCAGCCACGTGCCCGGGCTTCCTCGTGTGGGCTGATACGTGGGACGTCGCAGCGATAGCCTGGAGGACCCAACCCAGTCTCACTCACATGGTGCTCTGCTCCAAAGTCTCTTACCCTACGCAGCAATATGCACTTTTGCCCTCAGCACAAAGGTTTTCTAAACATGAAGTGTTACGAGTTGCCCTTCCAGAAGTGAAGGCACTGAAAGTGAGAGGCTCTTCTGCAGATCTGATTGTCTATAGCTCTTACATACTGTCGTTAGAACCAGCTTCCATCTCCGTCACACACACACACGCACCTATTGAAACAGAAGCGAGGAGCTTTGACTCCTTGGCCAGCATGATTTATGGAAGAATAGAAAATTAGAAGAGACTTCCCTGTTGTCATTTCTGTGAGGCCAATTTCTGAATATCTGATCAATGAGTTACTATGGAAAAAAATGACACAGAAGATCTCTAAAATGGCAGCTTCAATAGACTGAAAATACGAGACACAGATTGTTAGTATGAAAGGACTCTTCTCCACTGACAGCATCAACGATACCGATCTCTTTTCCTACAGCCATAACTTAATTTGTTCAAGGCTGCAAACACTTGGGACAAATACCCAGAGCAAGAGAACCAGAAATGGAGACTACACGTATTATTACCTTATAATAATATAGTCTAAATAATAATAACATAATAAAATAGCTATTCTTCAATTATTTAACTAATATTCAGTTTATTGCTTCAATTACCTTAATTATAAATAAAACCTTATGAATCTATTCATTTCTGCAAGGGAAGAAGAAAACCTTATGATCTGAGAAACATGCTATGTTGGCACTCCATCTGTGTGACTCAGTAGAATAAAGGAGAAGAAATGTGTTGCAAATTACATTTGTTTGGCTCTGGAGAGCAGCTTGGTGATCTGCATCACTAGCTGAGCCTTGCTGCCACTTTCTCACATGCTAGTACAAAGAGTAAAACCTCTACAATAAATAAAATCAAGAGTTTGTCTTGGATGAGAATAAAGACTTGCTCGTATGGCCCCAAAGCAGGGTGGGGAGCTCAGAGGCCCTCCCTTTAATGCTGTTCTCCTCCTCAAGCTGAACGTCGTAATTAATCTCCATGCCTCGATTCCTTTCTTCTGTAAGAATGTGAGCATAAATATGTATATTTCTGGCCTGTTATGAGTAATTACACTACTTTAGTGAAGCAAATATGTTATATTAGCATGAATATCACGTAAGTATAGTCTCATCGCTACCCAGCCTTTTTGTTATCATCTGCTAAATCACACCTTGCAATTAACTGATGTTATAAGACGACTTTGTATTAATTTTTCTACTTATAAGCACAAGCACCATGCTGCTCCCTTTCAGGAGTATGTACCATGTCGAGCCAGAATTCAAAGGAAAGCCCTCTGAACCACAAGAGCACGTGCATCACCTGCAGAGTTCCCAGGGCCAGTGTCCGATCGCACCCTCCTTCACTCCTAGCCATTTTAGGTCATTTATGAGCACTTCTCTTCACAGCACGACATAGATTTTGCTCTTTACATCTCATTACAGAATGCTTTCATCATGATTCTCCTGACATCTTCAAACAATCCTTCACTTACTTCTCCACTTCCTCTTAATGAAAGGAGAAATATTGAGCCTGTAAATCCTTCTTTCCAAAGGCAAGAGTACGCTGCCAATGGGACATATAATACTGGATGCTTGAAAAATAGTCAAGTCTCCAGGGGTGCCAAATGGGCCGATGGACACTCCACCTCGAGGGTGTCCTCATTTCCATTTTATCTCTGGAAATGTGGTGACCGCTTCCTCGGTGGAAGCATTCCCAAGGCAAGTGCCAAGGGGGTACAAGGTGTTTATTCGCAACAGCACGTCTGTGGGTTTTGAATTTTAGCACATGCTTGGACTGTGTTGGTGCCAATCAGCCCTTTGGATCTGCCAGTCACTGAGACGATGCCTCGAGCAGGCTGCCTCCATGCTTCCTACAGCTTGGGCTTCTTCAACAGGGATCAAAATCTGCTGGGGGATGGCAAACTTCTGCATGTTACTGTCTCTGTCTTTCTCCTATTCCTGCCGCCTGGTGTGCCTTCCTTTCTGCCACTTTGCACAGTGCTCACAAGGAAGGTGGCTCCAACCCATTCAGCAGCACGAAATTGTGTTTCCAAACAACTCTGTGTAAAAGATTTTCTAGTTCTTTTTAAGAAAAAAATTCCTTCAGCTAACAAAAGCTAACAAAGTTTATCAAACACATGGACTAATCTGATAGGTTATAATCTAATACCTGCTACCTTATTCTGTACATCTGAATCTTCCCAGCTCAATGTGGAAATGAAAACTGGGTAAAAAATGTGTTGAAAAGGCAGGATAGATAAAGCAGATTTAAGAAATTTGGGCTGGGAACTATCTTCAAAACTCAGCCAACAGAAAACACAAACTCTCCAGCCGGGATGTGTAAGAAACAGAGGAGCTCGCAGAGGAGTCGTGCTGCTCTCCTGGAGTGATGAGAAACCACCCTGCAGTGAAGGAAGGGGAGGGGAAGGGTTCATTTTGAGGTAGACTCTGGCTAGCAATAAGGTATATTTTAAAGAGAAAAAAAAAAAAAGCTGCCTGCAAAGTTTACACAGCTGGGATGTCTCTTGTCACATCTGAGCTGGTGCAGCCCCTTCTAAGTTTGTCTCCTTATGCCCTGTCCAGACAGGATGCCTAGTCCCAGTCCCAAACAAGGGCAGTGCGGTGACTCCCTGGTGGGCACAGCCTTGCCCACAGCTGGAGCCACCATGAAGGGCCCTGGCACCAATTTGTAGATCCACCAGCACATGTGTGCCAGCAAGGGATGTGTTTTCTGGAGCTGTATTTTGCCTGCCATAGTGGGCGAGAGGAGGCAGGACCAATGTGCCTGTGCGTCCCCCCACACACCGGTGTTACACCTGCCAAAAAAGACCCCATGTCCGTGGGTGTCCACAGGAGCTTCCCAATTGACTTCAACACCAGCAGGACCAAAATCTTGCCAAAAACACCGACAGACAAAGAAATCGGGACCTGAGCTATTTCTGACATGAACAGGAACGGCGCAAACAGGGGGGTTTCTTTGTGAACCTTCTTGCATTGGTGCTGGACAATCCCAAATTCCTCCCTAACCATGAAATCCCAGCAGCAATGGCTGAAGACGGTGCAGTCTGTTTAGCTCATTAGCAGGATGACAGCCGGCATGTGACACCCTTCCCCAACCATGACAACAGGGCACTGCCCCAGCTCCAGCCAACCTCACCAGCCGCCCTTTAACTCCTCCGTGGAGGAGCAGCAGGCACCGTGCTGCCTACACCACGCAGCACCAGTCGGCCGGTGGCAAGCAGTGACGAGATGCCTCAACTCTGACAGCCACCTTTCACCACACATCCTCTCCCTCACCCCAGTCCAGTTCTCTAGGAGCAGCGGTGACTTGCCACGGCGCATTGACATTTGGACACCGTGCGGTGACATAGCTTCCCGCTCCTGTGACCTCCGACGGCCAAGAACCCCAATAAACTCAGCGTGTTCACAGGAGGACAGATGCCACCGTACTTATTAAATTCTTACAGTCTAATGAAAAACACCCCTGCTGCTTTCAAAGTGTGGAAAACATAAAGTACCTCCTTGTGCCACTGCTGCTCCTGCAGCTGCTAAAGGAGTGGGTTTCTTCCCCGTCTCCGTAAAGCCATTCCCCTCCAGAACGGCACCTTTCCCTTCTTTTTTCCCAGCAGCAGTTGAAGCAGAAGTTTCCATCTTAGACGCGCATCTTCCAGCTCAGCAACCCTACAGGACATAAAACAAAACCATATTCTGGTCACCACTCACAGAACAGGCAAAATCAGCTCCACGAGGAAGCAGCCGATGGTTCGGCAGAGCTCAAAGGTAAACGGCGAGCAGCAAAGGTTTCCTGGGTTTCTAAATCTAGCAGCACAGCCAGTACTGGCAGAAAGGGCACAGCCCCACAAAGGGATGGGTATTCTCACATCCTGCTGCCCTCAGGCAGTTGAAGACCAAAAAGGATCAGGACCGAAATGAATGTTTTCCCCATTAGACTTGGGCTGTATAATAAAAGGGTGCAAAGGGCTCTCCAGGATTAAAGGGCAGGTGAGACACAAAAATTTAGCATGTATAAAACCGATTTGTCCATCTTACACATGACCTAGCCAATCATAACAAAAAAACAAGTCAGCTAAAAACTTTCAATAAAAACACATTTAAGGTGAGGGTGTTGGTTTGGTTTTTTTTTTCCCAGTTGGTGCTTATGCAACGCACTGGTTCTGAACCAGTGCCCTGATCAGAACATTTCAATGGTGACAGAAGGTTTGCCAGAGCCCATCCAGCTTTCACTGGTAAGGACTAACATCCACCAATTCCTGACTCTCCCAGGCAAGTTCTTCTGTCCTGACTGGTCGCATCTGGAAATCAGCTACAGCTTTACCCCCATTACAAATGGTGAATTAAGTGCCAGTGAAAGCTCCATAAAACAAGAAGATACCAAAGCACAAATAACCTGTTTGTTGGTTGGTTTTTGGGTTTTTTTAAGTTAGGTCCATGAAAAATAACAGCTCCTGAACTTTTTGTTAGCTTGATTGTTTGTTCTGCACAATTCAAACATATCTTGTCTGTCAAAAATCAACAAATGTGGATCCCAAATGTAAAGTAAAGGCGGGGTTTCTCTTAAATGAGGACGCATGCTTCATTTCTGACTGCAAGTACTTTTGTTTGCGCCGTTTTAACTTGTTTTATTTCAAATGTCTCCACGTGACTCCTGTTTTCACAGAACCCACACAGTTACCTGGCTCTACCGGCCTCAGGCTGGTCTTGGGAAAACCCACTGCTAATTCCTCCTTTCCTTTCTAATTTTAATGCAGATCTGCAATTTTTCACATGCAAATTTTCAGATGCAAATTTTTGCAGCTCCTGAGATACTCTGGAGCACACTGGCTGTTTACCTTACTGGAGTTACGAAAATCAGCCAAAAAATGTCTGGGAAACCAGAAAACTGGTTTTTGTGTGCAGGTAGTTTTACTGCCATTGTGCCAGCTCAAACTTCCCTCCCTTCACTCTAGAAGATTAACTGACTCTTGAACATCTTGGATTAAAAAGTTAACATTCCTAAAAACCTTAAAGCACATCAAGATTTCAGAAACTCCCATGTGTGATCTATAACTTTGACCCTTTAGTTGTCCATGACCCTGGCATAAACACTTCATTTTGTGGTTGGATTTTTTTCCCCCCCTCTTGCTATTTTGCTGGTTTTCAAGCAGTTTTTGTGCTGTAACTTTAGGACAGACAAGCAGGAAAGCAAAGCCCCTCTCTGTGCACTACGTGATGAGCTCCACAGCTTAGCACACAGCCCCATGCTCGCAGACTCCCTCGTACCCGCTGTTGGAGACCCTCCGTTGTTGCACCATCACTCAAGACAGGCTGTCCTAAACCCCTTCCTCCTCTTCTCAGTGGCTGCTTTAAAACTTTCCTATAAATACAAAGCCACCCTTGCTGGCACGCCAGGGGGACCTGGTGTGTGTGGTGGATGTGGTCCTCCAGCATTGCCGCCACCACCACCTGGGCTCCAGAAGGATGGTGGCCCACCGAGCGGCTGCGTGCTGCAGCCCCAGCAGCTTATCCTGGGAGCCTCCAGCCACGACTTTCATTAATGGGACCACTAAGTGATGGATCTGTGGTCACAATTTGCAGCTGTAAACAGCGATGCTTCCATTGGAAATGACAGGACCCACAATTACAGGCTTTACTGATGACACAAGGCTCCAGTTAATACCGAGGTGGCCCCCAGAAGGTCCTGCCCTGGCATGTGCTGGGCTTGATGGCAAACATGGGACCGGTTCCCGGGGGCCAGGACTTTACAGCGGTTTAATCCAGAAATCAGGTTGGGTTACAGACCACGTATGAAATAAATACACTCAAACTGGAGGAGTATTTGACCTAGGCCTGACAGCCTGGGCTTCTGTTCGTTAAGCAAATAAACCTCAGAGGCTATATTACTAGCCCCCCACCTGTTTCTTCTTAGTCCTTCCTTTCAAGGCTTTGCACTTTTGTTTGAAACCAGACGCTCACCCTCGCGCCCCTCCCAGCATCCCCCCTCCCCATTACCCTGACCCTCCTCGGGGCAGCCCCACGGCGCGGGAGCTTCCTCGGGGGCTGCAGAGCACAACAGCCAGGGAAGGGAGGGAAGAAACTCCTCATAGAAAATGTTCTCCTGTGAAACATGCAGGTTAGAACCATGCTTTTTTCCAGGGAAGTGCCTGAAGTCAGATCTCTCAATCCCTGCCCCAGACACCTCGGTAGGGACCCACTTTTTCAAACGTGGCATTTATCAGACTGGAATTTGAGAAGAGGTCAGGCTCGTGTTTGAAAATCGGGCCTTTGTAGCTGTATGTTCTCTTTTCAGATGCATTATGAATTTAGAAAAAAATAAAAATCAAGTGTTTCTAATAAATTATTGTATTAAACAGGTAAATCCTTCTCAAATACTGGATTAGGTGGGGGAAAAAAAAAGAATGCAACTACTCTAGTCTTACAGGATTTAGGGTGATAAGTCTGTAATTATTTTTGCTTCGTAAAGGTTCTTGGGGCAGGGCGGGCTGGGTGTGAGGCTCCAAGCTTTTGGTCACTGCTGATTTGGGGAAAAGTCATCCTCCTTCCACAGCCACCCACAACCGGAGTTGACCATCTCAGCCCAGGAGGACACAAGCATTCTCCCCAGCCGGATCCTGCCCTGCTCAGCACCTCTACCCACAGAGCAGCACAGAAACCAGGGAGTGAAGGAGCACCAACACTGATTTTGTATCCCACCTCCTGAGGCTTCGGGGACGATGGCTGGAGTCAGTGACCAGCAGACTCCCTTGCTGTGCTCTGGTGTAGTGCGTGACCAGGACACAGCACTGGAGCCCTGGAGATTTAGGTTCCCATCTTCGCATCTTGGCTCTGTTATGGTCTCCTCTGTGTCTCTGGGCAAAAAGCTTAACCTCTCTCGCAGCCGGTTTCTACAACCGTAAAATAGGAAACAGTACTTTGCCCTATTTGCAAAGTGCTTTGAGATCCTCGGAGGCACAAGGCTATGGACATATTTTTATTACCAGTATAAGAAGATATATTGATGGAGGCAGTCAATCCACACCATCCAGGAGCACAACATTCATTTTTTTAAGCAATACATAGTTTGCTTTCTGTTCAATGCTAAACTTTTTCTGCCGCTCTGTGCCACACAGAATTTATAAATTCAATGACAGATTAATCTTAGCAGCGAGCCATTTGGCATGAAAAAGGGTTTCACAGGGAGCCTGCTTTTTCCTGTAAAGAGCATGCATTTAGGAGTGACTATACGGAGAAAGACCCTGTGCACTTATTCAAACACAAGTCTCTGCCCTCCGTCATTACTCAGAATTAGAAACCCAGAATGGATTGCTCAGATTGTTCCTAAGGTTTGTAGCTTTCTCTGCAGGAGGAGGGTTGGATAATTGATTTTGACACTAATACCAGCACTATTCATATGCCCTGTAATATAATTCTGCAGCGACACTAAAAAGGCAGCCATCTGAGATCTGAACAAGGAAAGTGCTATATGATTTGCCCTAGACAACCCCAGCTATTTTAACAGCTGCGTTGTGTATTAAAAGGGAGAAATCCCAACAGAATTAAAAACAACAAAGTCACATTTGCCTTTGAGGGAAAACAAGAAGCCATAAACTTTCCTAATAAAACAATCCCTCCCGCTAAGTGCTCGAGGAATGGCCGAAAGTATTGTCCCAAAATGCCTGGCTTTTTTGGAGGGCATCAGTCTGAGAGGGACTGCCCGTGAATTTGGGAATAAACAGATACTCATCAGCCATACCCCCTGCACACCCTTTTCTTCAAAAGACATTATTTCCTTCTTCAGGATTTTTCTTTCATCAGGAAACCTCCTGCTCTCCGAGGCAGAGCAGAAAACATAGGTTTCTGCCCCCCGCAAGCTTTTCCGTGAAACACGAATCACCAATTTTGGCCACCTCTCCTCAAAGACTAAGTACCAGCGCGGGAGTGAGCCTCTCTAGCAGAGGGCAGGCACCACCAGTGATGTTGTGAACAGGTCTAATCCTCCAGAAGCCACCGCAGTCACTGAATGCCACCTTCATGCCTGGCAGCCCCGAGGGGCGGTAAGAAGGGGGTTCCAAAGGAGGCTTCCAGCAGCTATTCTGCTTTTGTGAATACTTTGGGCTTTCTCAGACTGATGTCCATCCTCTCCTTCGTTTTAAGTCTCTCTCTCCCTGACCTCCTCATGCACAGCCCCAGCAGTGCCAGTGAGGTGCCATCACCCCCGAGAGGACATGACGGAGGTGTGTTGGCTGCTGTCACCAGCACCACCTCCACTGCAGCACGGCCAGGGTGAAGCCCCACTGCTGCCAGCTGCTGGTGTGACCCACAGGAGCTGGGATAACCAAGGCAGCCTTCGCACAGCTCTCACCAGGTTTGTAGTGCTGCGCCCACAGGGAGGTACTTTATCCATTCTGCCCCATCACCTCCCACGCAGGGGCAATACCATGTTTGATAGCTTCTCCTGGCATGCCGTTTTAGTTAAGATAAACAAAGATAAACTCCCACCATCTCTTCTTTTGGACTGGGTCATACAGCTAAAGCCCACTGAATACACGATCTGCTTATGAAATTCTGTGTGAGCCAACTGTTTTGAACATTGGCTTAATACAGTGGCTGCTCTGATCCTTTTCAGTCTCCCAGGGTTTGAGCCAAATTATGTTCTCAATTACACGGAAGTAGCAGCAGTTAACCCGGTGAAGTCATAGGCTCTATACCACTGCAAAACTTGACCCTTCTATTTTCTTTTATATCAGCAACAGCTTCAAATTACTAGAGTTTTTTTCTGTACACATGCTGGTAAATGTTGGGACTATCCAAACACGCTGTCTGTTGCTGAAGGATCTACAAGTGTTTACAGAATATAAATCTCAGGTAAAAGCAGCATAAATACTAATTCAGAACTAATCACTTTTGGGGTCTTCCTGACACAAGGTTTCCCATCATGACATTTCTTAGGAATAATCTGCTAGGGCCAATCCTACAGGGTTGATTACACATGGAAATTAGTGTTGTACTTGGGGAAAGCACGTGTAGAGCAGTAGCTGTCTGTCTGGAGGCCTCTGCTGCCCCTTCCAAGCTTGAGAAGCTTTTGTGGTGGGTCCAAATCAGCTTCTGGGAGATGTTATGGGGAGGGAAGAAAGAAAGCAGGGATGACCCCATGCTGACAGAAGTGGTGTTGGTAGGGCACAGAGCTGCTCAGGGCTTCTTCCATCTTTCTACCTCCTTCCCCAACTCCTGCTTAGAGAAGAGCAATACTGGGATGTGGAAGGGAGGGAGGAGAGAGCTGTGTTGGCTTTCAGCAAAGAGGACAGAAAGGCACACAAGTTCTGCCCACCCACCCCCACATGTAAGGCTAAACTTGCTAAGAAAGCTGAACATTTGTAAGGCTTCACCAAACAGTTCCAGCCCGTAGCAAAAATTGCATCACTCAAAAAAATGAAGCGGGAAAAAAAAAAAGACAAAAAAAACCCAGGAGAGTTGGCAACACTGCAATAGTTATACAGGTTCTGGAATGTACAAAGGCTGAAATCAGAGACTTAGCATCTCTTTTGAACTTCAAAAACAACAAGTCTCTTCAAATCACTCTGTTAATTGGCTTTAAATTAGAGTTCTAAGTTTAATGAACAAATCTTTCGCGTACGGCATGAAACGGATACGCTTCTAGATTAACTTCCTGATCAACACCATCTGCCATTTCCATATGGCAACAGCAAACCAAAAGCACGAGGAAGAAGCCTCTTGCCTTACTGTGAAGGGTCAAAGTGCACCCAGGACTGCGGGGTGCTTGGTAGCTTTTCCCTATAATGAGATAACTTCAGAACATCACCTCCAACCAGCTCCAGGAGATCCAGGGATATTCCAGGCACCAATGGGCACAACTCTGCGCAGGAAGGTAAAGAATGGAAGCAAAGTATGGAAAAATGCATGATGGGAAGGAAGCATGAGAGAAGGAGGGATGTTTGCACGGAGGATTGGTTGGATGTGGAAAGAGCAGGGGGGTTCTGAAGATGAAGAAGAGCCTGGAAGACAGAGAGGAAGCTGAAAGAAGGGGAAAAGGCAGATGACCTTACAGACTAAAGTAGGTGAGACCTTACTGAAGAATATGAGTTAATGGAAGTACAGGCACAAGGCAGGCAATGGCAAATCCTGTGGAGAGAGAGAAGAGTAGCATGGGAAAGAGGAAGAAAGAGGCTGCAAACAGACCTGGTACCATGGGAGATGGAGATACACAGCCCTGCTGGGGCAGGGGAGGGCACGGCATGACATCTAGCATGGCAGGGAGGCATGGCACAGAGGGAAGAGAGACAGAAAACATTCAGGGAACTTGCAGGGAAGCAAAATAGAAAGATGCAAGGGTCCCTGATGGAAGAAATATGCCCTGCAAACATCTCCGAGGAATGCAACCCTCCAGCATTCCATATCACTCTTTGTACCTGGACTACCTAGACACAAGAGTACAATGCAGTGCTTCATGTGGTGCCAAGCATATGAAAGGAAACAATGTCAGATACACCTCAGAAAGAGTCACAGCTGCTGTCCCTCCTTACACTGACACTGACCACAGTGGCCTTCCACTTATATCAAACAAGGCCAGTGGAGTTAGTGGTGGTGATGAGAAATTACCACCATCTGGAAGGTCTTTAAGTATTCCACTACCTGCTCCAGAACTAGCATTCACCAGCTGGATGCTGCTTGGAGACCTTCCAGCAGGGACCAGAAACTAACGGGCCCTGGACAGCAAGGGTGCAATGCCAGTGTCTGCACAGGGGCACCCAGCGCCCTGAGACCCCCAGGCCTGGGCAGAGCTGATGGATGTGGCACAGGACCTATAGGAGACATGCATCCTTCAGGAATGTCAACCAGAGGCCAGGCTATTCTAGGATACTCTGTGGCACCAGATGACAACACTGAGGCCGCTGGATTGAAACATAAATGGTTTTTCCCTTTCTGAAGCCATTTACTTTCTGGGCTGTGGTTATTGGAAAGGAGATGATATTGAATAAAGGAACTCACATTTCACCCGTTCTTTGGGTTTAGCCTGCTGTTCATATTTTTCACAAACACTAATGTCACTTTAATGTTACTGCTTCCTTACAAATAATACCAATTTATAAAATATCAGATAAATTTGAGTCGTTTCCCCACTTCAAGTATATTTTCAAGTTGCCAACCTTAGAGCCTTGAACAGAAATTATCTTTCAGATGCTGGGTTATAAACAATTACAATACATCATCAAAACATATGAGCAGACATAAAAGCTCAAAGCCAGACACAGATTCGGCATTGGTCCATGCTGAGGCATGCAGGCTGGGGTACATGACTTTCCCTCCTGTACTCTCAGAAGTTATCTTTGTTTCTTACTTTGGAAGAACTGAGAAGATAGAGGAGTGGGGGCTGGAGGGAAGAGCCTTTTGTGGTGGAACAGGAAAACAAAGTCATGCTTGTACTTTTTCAAAGCCAATCCTACAAGTCTTATCATGAGAAAATTTTTACTATGCGAATTCTAACATGCAAAAAACCGTCAAAGAAGATAATCAAGACACTCCTGCATTCAGACTCTGTGTTAACATGCTGCAAAAATATGGGAGGATGCACCCAGGTAAACAAAAATTGCTCAAAAGTGATGCGTCACCATTACAACTGGTCCATGAATCTTCACTTGTTTTTTGTTTGTTTGTTTTCATTGTAAGGGAGAGAGAACTTTGGCAAAAGAGTTGTCTAAGTTTGTTTTTTTGATGTAAATCCAAAGAAGTTTTCAATTTCCTGTTATAGAATTTTCTGGGTTTTTTCCAAAAAGAAAAAAAAAAGACAAATATTACCTATATGTGCGCACATGTATCTAATGGAAGAATATTGTTTTCATTTTAGGAAACCTTTGCACACCAGAATAGAAAAACAACAACAACAAAAAAATGAAAATGAAGAAACCGAAAAAAACCCCTTCATCAAGTCTTCATGCTCCAACAAGAGCAGAAACTGTTAATAACTAACATGTCAGATAAAACATCTGTGGTGCTTGGCAGATATACCAGGGTGGGTAACAGCTAAACACAGACTGTATTAAGACCAGGGTGGAGGACCAGCAGTTAAGCTGTTTACAACAAAATTAGACTCTAATTCCAAATCAGTAATAATTAACCTATTGACTTTTCAGCAGGTTTATGAGTAAAAAGATACTGAGAAAGTAAACTGGACGTCCTACAAGTGGAGCAGAAACTCTGATTCTGAACAGAGAGGTTTATGCAGGTTCCACAGAGCGGGTGAGGGTCAATGTGGGAGATTTGGCTAAGAGGAAAAAGAGCTGCCTTGAAACCAGGTTTGAGGGAGCTTTTGAGAAGGTAGAAGTGAATGTTTTGTTGGCTGGTGGTGACTGAAGGAGAATCCTCTCAGGGTTTCACTTCCGTACTGCAGGAGTTTGGGCACTTTCAACCCTCATGAATGAAACCCCAAATACAAACCACATGCAGTGAAGTTTAATGGGTTTGCTTTATGTAGGGGTGGGATGAGTAATATTGTCTTGTAGTGACTAGTCCATACAGATGACATTGAACAGACTCCAAAGCTTGGATAAGAAAGCCCTCATTTGGCTCAAGGAAGGAAAACCTTTATTTTGAGCAATGAAAGATGAAGGACTGCATCCTTGCGAAAATCCCTATAGCAACTGGGTTCTTTCAGAACATGTTTCATTACAAAATTTTGGATTATTTTTAAACATTCCAGTTCACTTCATCAGCCTATTGAATCCTCCCTCTGGAGGCACACGTGTAAGTATGTAGAAAAGAGAAGCCTGGGAAGGAAACAAGAATGTAATTAAAAACAAAAAAGCAACACTTCAATTGGCTCATTTTCCTCTGCTGAACACATACACCACACAAGCTGCTATTCCACACTGGGTAGAAACACATATTGTCTTTATAAGACTACAGTTGCCAGCTGAAGGCAGGATGCAGACCACATAAAATGGCTGGCAGTTCATAAACTGGAGAATGGAGAAAAACTCATCCAGATGGGAATGAGAGAAGAGTTTCTGATGGGACCATAGCGTATTTGGGGTTGGAAGAGACCTATGGAGGTCTTAGAGTCCAGCCTCATGCTCACAAGTAGCAGAGCGTTGGAAAACCCCCAAACTGTTGAAATATCTGGCAGTCAATGCAGTAGGAGAGGACAGAGTTATATGGGACATACTCATGAACCACAACGCAGCTTAGTCTGCAAGGACACAAGCACACCAGTGAAGAAAGATTCAAGAATGACCAAGAGTCCTTGCAAGGAACTTTATATGAGGGAGAATGTAATTAATTCTCCGAACAGTGCTCATTTCTGTGAGCTGCCACTCAAGTTACAGGTCTACATAAGATTCCAAAAATTAACAGTTAAGTAAGTGATGAAAGGCAGAGCCCCTCAGTTTTCAGCAGTGCAGGTCCATCTTCTACAGAGAAAAGAGACTGTACAATGCGGCTGGCTGTCATTTCAGTGGAAGGGAATAAGTCTTTCAGGAGACAGGCTAAAGTATTCAGGAGGGTATTAAGCTAATGACAAAAGACAAGGGTGAAAATGAGCACTCATTTAGCCAGAAATCAAGATGTCAAGATTAAAATTAATCAAGGTACCAAGGGACTCAAACAGAAGAGATTCCTTAATTGTGTAGACTCTAATGCTACGAACCTGAGTAATAAACAAGAAGTGGAATAGCTCATTTAATACACAAATTAGTCTTGACCAGTATTACTGAATGTGGTGGAAACATTCATATGACTGGAGAGCTACAATCATTTTGCGTATCAGTGACTGGAAACAAATACAGTCATGAAGTTTGTCAGTGACAAATGACTGCAGACTCGGTAAATAAAGATGATTGCTTTGTACCAGTGACCTGCTTTCTATCCTAGATGGGCTAGATACAAAGATTATATATTTTAAAGCAACCACATACAAGGCCACACATCTGGAAAACAATTGATTAAAATGAAGACTGTGTTTTGAGAAACACTGACTGGAGACGACTTGAAGTTTATGGTGGGCAAGCAGTGGCTGACAAGCTCTATGGAGGTTGCTGGTGTCCAAACAACTAGAGAAAAATGTGTTTGTCTACACAGAATTTGGGAGATTATAACACTTCTCTGTCTAACCCTGAATTGACTGTTAATGGAACACTACGCCCAGCTCTGGTGCCCACAATTCAAGCAGAAAGACGAAAATTGCAGGGTCCCCAGTGTTATCAATACGAAAAATGAAAGAGACCTCAAAAGAGAGGCGCTTGCAGAATGACTTGATCAGTAATATTAAAACATATATAATCAAGAAACATTTGGTAACAGATGCTTTTTGACCCAGGGGTAAGGGACATTAAAAGAATCTATGGCTAAACCAATTACTGTTACCTAATACCAATTACAAAGACTAAGAGCTAGGAGTTGAACTAGAGAGATTCAGATTAGAAACAAAGCTCCCAGTTTCAACAGAGAAGAGCACTGGATTCAGGGGGGTGACAGACTCTCTAGCACTGCAGAGCGGACATTTTGTTCAGATGTTTTTCCAGAAGATCTACTGTAGTCTAAGGCTCGTCGCTGGATGTGGATGGGTTTAAGTACAGGAAAGTCCTCTGATAGTGTTATAGAGAAAGTCAGACTAGATCAGCACCTTGATCCTCTGTGATCTTATGCACCTTTATATCAGTGTGTTACAAGTTTCCCATACCTTCACAGATCAAAACATCTGCATTTATAATGACTGAATCTTACCATGCCTGTCTCTGCTGATAAGCGAAACTAACTTCTACCTTCCAACTTTTCCATTTTTTTCTTTTGTGATAAGGACTTAGCAAGACTCAAGTAATAAACATCTCCCAGAACACTGATAAACTCTAAGGTGTTTATGTCCTGCCAATGGCAATGTTGCCGAGTATACATTCCTTTACTATGCAGTTATGTCTACTGTGCTACAAGTATTTTGATGACTGACACAGATATAAAACCGTTCACCAGCAGAATATCTGCAATTTCTAGTTGGTAGCCTACAAGAACCGACTTGGTTTCTTGGTCTGGCAAGTAGCTGCCAGCATCACAAAGGAAAGAAATAACATTGAAATTTATTTAATTCTCTTGTTATAAAAGGTCAGGGAAAACCCTCCCTTCTCAACCCCAGCAGTTGTGTCTCTACAGCCTACAGAAGACTGGGAATATGAAGAGGTCTGATCCTCCGCTGCCCTGCAGTATCTGTTTCACATACAAAACAAGCCAGGCTGACATGCCAGTGCATCTCATGTCTACAAAACGTACTGGAACAAAACCCAGGCTAGCAGTAAACTTTTAGCAAATGTCGGCAGGTTGCTATGGCTCAGAGGAATGGTTTAGGAACCACGTTGTGTGCGTGCAACTGGGCAGTTGAAGCAAGTGAAGCAGAACTGTGTTTGGTGGTAACCAGGCCAGGGGCTGAGCACTGGAAACTGCAGTCACTCTTGTTGGGTCCTCACAGTTATTCAGAGGCTATACCAGACTTTGGAGCACAGTGCCTGCTGTGGCCACTAGACAACACACAAAAAAAAAGATGGTTTTTACTATTTCATTACGTAAGACTCAAATCATTAAGGCTAGCCTGAGAAGCCCCTGTAAATACTTCCTCCTTGTTTGCTTTTGTTCCTTGATACAATCTAATAAACACAAAATGCAACGGATTAATATAAATTCTTTAGAAAAGAACCCTTGCATACACATATACACACACGTATATATACAGCTTTTTAGTACTGCTGGTAATAGTTATTACTTATTTACCTTGTAGTTATTGTACATTATTTCTTTTGTATATTAATGCATACGATAACTATATTCTATCTCTATATCTTTTTTCCTGCACGCAAGTTTGTTGAATTCTTCCTAGAGAAAACAGTCAAAACAAGATAAGTCTTTTACCTCTCATCTACAACTCCCTCCCTGCTCCTAAAACTTCATCTGCTCTTCTCCTCTAATCACCTCACTCCTCCACAGCCATCTTCACAGCCACTCTTCTTGCTCTCCTTTCCCTCTCTTATTTCTGCTCTTTCTCCTCACACACCGGGTCTGCCTCTCTCTAAAAACAAAATCCCACTTGTGCCTGTAACTCTCATTCCATCTTCCTCCTCATTCACAGCTAAGCTATATCCAATCTTCTGTAGCCAGTTGCCTCTGGGATTTCTCTCCACTAAATCTTTTCTACATTTTACTCACAGATCGACCTAGTTCAGACCTGATTCCCTCCAACCACATAGAAACCTCAGTTTGCCTCTCAAATATCTTCTCAGAGCAGTCTGGCCATGTTTAGAAGGTGGCAAAGAATGTCAAATGCTGTAGAGATGGAAAGCATCATATTTGTTACTCAAGTCTGATACCTGGGGTGGTCCTCAGGTTCCTCCAACCTCACTGTAAGATTTTGCCTCTAGGCCACCTCTGACTCCTGCTTCTTCCTCCTGCACAATGTCTCCGAGTTTGGCGCTTCCTTAGGCTTCCTGCCACTCACCTACACATCTGAACTCAAAACACCAGCCTCTAAGCCATTCATTTTCATCTACAGCAAGTTCCTTTACATTGGCTCTAATGAGTACAAAGCTGATTTCACAGCCATTCAGAATGTGGGAGCAAAGAGCATTTTCCTAGCTTGTCACTTTGTTCCTGTCACTTTGCTTTACATCCTTTGATGGCATGGTCTTTTGTTTTGCCTCAACCATTGTCTCCTCTTTCAAAGCCCTTCAAAGCCTATCGCACTATGCTTTCAATCTCATTGGCTTCAGGAAGACTTCAGTAAATGCATATGCACTTTCTTCAGTCGGGGCCTGAATATGTGTTCTTTGAGTCGGTTTGGTCATACAGACCAGAGATATCCATCCACTCCCAGTCTCATTCATAACTAGTTTTCACCAATGAAACTATGGACTTGGAGTGCCCTCTGTTCTATTAGAGGTCTCCAAGATGAGAATCAGATCCTCTCGGAAAATCAGGAACTAGTGAACATATCTGTTAGGATCCATTGTTCTGATTTTGGGAGAAATACTAGGGTTCTTCAGTTAACTGTCTTTGCACTGTATTTTTTCTCAAGCCAGGGAATAATCATTTGCATAACTCATTTCTCATAACTCACTTGTTCCTCCTAAAAGAAAGGGCATATTTCTTATATCCCCTTGCTCTCTGCATAACACTGTGTCAGGGCACCTCGACATTCAAAATTATACACTAGAAATACTGAAACACCTCTTCAAGTATTCATCCTAATTGCTGTCATAACCTAGCACTTGATTGAAAAGCAAGTTAGGTTTTTCTCTACTGAAGAAATTAAACATGTTATCTCCCATCTCTACAGTCATCCATTTAAGCCCAAACTTTCATAGAACTGAAGGCACAGGGATGGGGGACATCTCACCAGCTATAGATGTCCATACAATTTCTTGCCTTTAAACCATGTTCATAGCTACCCAACATTTGGTATCACTTTGTCCCCTTGGGCTTTTCCCAGCCTTACATTATAAGTGAGACAGCTCAACACACTCTCTTTTGGGGCCAGCGTCTCCACTGCAAACTCAGATTTTTCACAGATTTATTGCTAACTTATAAAATGTTTATAGAAAAACAGTTCAAGAAAATGTGTCTTTTGAAAACAAAAATTGTTGGCCATCCCCAAATCATTAGTGGCATATTGAGAAAACATTAGATGCCTTCCCTTAACACTCTTGTAACAGAAGATCAGTCTTTGTTTATGTGAATATATCCAGGCAAATGCCTTCAGAGAAACAAGCCTGAAGCATGCACGGGGTTGGCTGTTCATCACTGCACCCCACTGAGATTTTTAGAGCAGAGGACTGGTAGCTGTGAACATCCATTGGTGTTTAACCCTTCCCTTTGGCTGGCCAGTGCAACGATAGTAAACAGACCCAAAGCCATGTGGCTCCTACCCTGTCTTTCAGTTGGGACCCGGACACGACCACTCATACCGTGCATCTCGGAGAAAGCTCTTCCAGCTTTTACCAGACCTGTGGCCTTTCGGATTACAGCCCCAACAGCTACGCAACCACACTGGCAGCTAAAGGCATATTTCAGGACCGTGAGAATCAGCAATCAAAGGAACAAACCCTCAGTAACTCCAGCACCATATGCAAATTACAGTGCGTGCGAGACCTCAAAGCAAACAACATCATGTGTAAATAACTTCAGGGAAAACACACAGAGGAAGAGGTCTATTTGTTAGAGGAATAAATGATTCCTGGACTCCTCAGGTGCAATGGAGCAGCCCTCGGCTCCCAGGACTGGCCCACTGGGGAGAAAGGGGGGTGCACACACCATTTTCCCACCCCGCTGTGCTACCAAGACACTGTGTCTTTGCCAAGAATCGTGACTATATTACCGATAAGCACAAAAATCCGTGTATTAACTATAGTACCTGCTTAGGAGGAGAGTAGAATAAGCTACAACGTACTGAGAGAAGCGACAAAATAAAGGCGCAACAAGTTTCCATTACTTCTAAAAAACCCAAGATGCAGTTTCCTGAAGTACCTAACCCTGCCACTGTGCAACGGTGCACAAGAAACCAAATAGACAGCAAAACAAAACTAAGTCTTGCCCAATTTGTTTTTCTATTGTCAAAGTTGAGGGGAAAATAAAGTGAAGTAACAATGACAAGGGTTTTTTTAAATGCAATTTTGCTTCCATAACAGTCCTTGAGGATAGACAGATGACTAGTCAGAGAGCCTTTCATTCAAATCCATCTTAACACAGAGTGAAATGATGCTGGAGGTACTTTTTTGCTATATATTCACTATAAAAGGAACCAAAATGACTAGCCTCAAGAAGACACCAAAATTTATGCGACGTGAATAGTATATGATAGTCCCATATATCCAACACAAGAGTTTCACTATACACCCATTTAATACATTTAATCAAATTTCCTTTGGCTGAGATACTCCGATTGCCCTGTTGATCAGTCCTCTAGGTCCACATGATTTTCACCTCCTCTGATCACAGCAACACACAGCACAATTGCTTTTCATGCCATCCTTGGAAAATTTCTCTGTTGTGCCTTCTTGGAAGGGGGTTGCACCTAATACAACTAATTCTGCTCTGCAGTATCAGTGCTAATCCCCAACGTTCTTAACAAATGCAAACCCACACTCTTCCAGAGCTCTGTTCCCAGAGCAGCTTAGCTTTGCACTGATACATAATAGTGACAACCAGAAAGGTGCAGAGGTTTCTAAAGAGTTATTCTATGCTAGCAGAGAAAATATGCACAACCAGGTACTTGCAGCCACTTTTCTCATCTAGTTTTGACTTTTCTTGGTCTCGGGTCCTCTGAGGGATCAAAAAGTCTTATCCATCCCTCCCTCCCACATTTATATGTCTGACCCACAAAATCCCTCTGCTGCAGCTTCCAGCTTTAACTTTCACCTTAGGCAGGACCCTTGCAGAGAAAAAAAATGCCCTCTGATTCTCCAGTCCTTCCCAAAGCTTCCTGATCTGCCAGTAAATCCCCGAGGCTGATGCATCTCACCTTCCCTAGCCGGCTCCTTTGTTCTGCAGAGGGAGCGTCACCGTTGTGCACTCCCACAGGAAAAGCTGGAAAGATTCCGGTCACAGCTGTCCCGAGAAGTTTCTACCTGTTTGGTGAACATTTGAAGTTTGGAGGTTGACCACACGCCTGTCTGCAAACACCAAGTCATGCCATGATGCAGCAATTACGTATTATCGCACAGACAAACTCCCCAAATTGTCACAGTGCTGCCTAAGGACTGTCACGCCGCAACAGACAAATGGTCCCGCTCATCCAACACCCTGTCTGACAGCAACCAGTGATGGATTCTTCAGACTAAAATACAAAGAGGTCATTTTCATTGCCTGGTATTAGAGCAAGGTAGCAGAGGGCAAGGAATTTTTTCAAGCTGGGGCAGCAGATGATTTCTTTGTGCTATGCAAGGTGAAGTGAGAAACTGGGGAGGAATCTCTGTCATAAAGCGCGAGCTTGTTCGTTCGTAGGCAGAAAGTACTTCGAGACCCTTAGATCAAAGATGATACAGAAGCACAAATTATTATTCAGGCTTCTCTGGATTTGAATGCTGTAACCAGAAGCACTATTACTTTTTCATAGAAACATCTCCGTCTTCCTTGCAACTTGCAGAGCTACATGCTATTTTACTAAATGCACCATAAACATACTTTCACTTCTCAAGTTAATCACAATTGCCTTACAGGAGATTAACACCATAAAGCACTTTCACAGCTGACGTGTCTTTAAAAAAACTCCCAGAGTTAAACTTGTATAAATAATGAAAGTGACATGGAATATAATTATTAAATGTTGTCATTTTGGAAGAAAATTAATTAGCAATAGCTGTAGCTGTCTTGTGTCTATTTAAGCAGTGTGCATCTCAATTAAAATTTAATTGCAACAGATTCAGTCACAGCAGGGAAAAGTGATGGAAATGTAAAGCAGCCTGATCCTATATTGCCATCTACAAGAGGAAAGTATTGTAAAAACTGGGGGGGAAGGGGAGGAGAGAGTCAGGAAGGTAAGAAAGCAAATTCACAGAACCGTGCTGCTGCACAGTCAGGGTGCTCAGCTCCAGTGGGTGCTGTTTGTTCACAAAGCAGCTGAATGGTATCAGACACCAGTGCAAACAGAAGTAAAATCAGCTGCCGCTGGAAGAGGTAACACAGTAGATGTGGTCGCATACCCACTGTGGTATGACTGACAGCATCATTCTCCACAATACCATGCCCTTTACTCCCGCCACCTCCTTGAAGTTATCCTGGAGAACCCTTAAAGTCCTGAGCAGGACCAAAAGCAGCCTTCCTTAAGGAAGAACCAGAAAGATCTTGAAGACAAAGTCCTTCTGAAGCTCTAAATGACTAGAGGTACAGAGATCTGTTTTGAAGAAGAGTAACCCCCCTCACAGTGACTTTTGAGAAGCAGCTGGGGTCCTATATGACTTTGGATACCTTCTCTAACAGAGGAAAAGTGTGACTTAGGTATCACCATCATTCACATGGGGAGGATTTTGGATGTCTGTTACAAGATGTTTTAAAGACATTATAGAGCCAGAAGGAGTTGGGTACCTAGCCCATCTCTGCACATACGAGGTGTTCCAGAGCACCCCTAAGAAGTCCAGCAGCCAATTCATTACACCCTTCTGAAAATACCTATGTCCTAACCAGAGTACTGAAAACAAAGCTTTTCCTCCATCATTCATTTCTCAAGATTCACGTTATCTGCAACCTGCTCATTCAAGTAGAATGAATAATTCACATCTCAGACAAAATTTCAATTTCTCAGACAAAAAGAAAAAAAAACTTCGAATATTGCTGTAGGTCTGTAGGGTGCAAATTATATTAAAAAAAAAAAAAGGTGCAGAATCCTGAGTTCATTTATGACAAGTAAATAAAACAGGAACCAAAAATGAAATGTTCTGGCCTTAAAACTTGGGATAATTAGAAAATACTTGCTGAATATAACATCATTGAACTACATATATATTCTTGAAATACTTCTGTTAGGACTTATTCAGCTTCCAAATGAGACAAATATATTCCCTCCAAATTCCCAGGGCACATTGTCTGTCAACCTGAAAAATCGAGTTATATTGTTTCTGACTGACATGATAATTACAATGTAAATTTACAGTACTTGATCATTTTGTTGATCATGCTAAAGTTGTAACAGAATCCAACTCATTCTCCTACCAAAGTGCAACTCTGCCCAGTCATAAAAAAAATGTTGCTTTCTGCTGTCAAAAATAGGGATAACAACCAGAAATGGTATGTTCATATTAAGTATAGAGATGGTGACACTAATAACAATCGTAGTAATAACAACAGTACTGTCATAGTCTTATAATGCTACTAAGGTATAGGTATGATATAGCCACAATGAAATTAAGAGATTTCATTAAAAAAAAAAAAGTATAAACCCGATCTGGTTTTAGCTTAAACACAGACAATCTAACTGCTGTTTGGCTATCAAAGGCTTAGATTAAAAGTGAAAACAGGTGTGCAAGCATGATTTAATATGAGATTCTGCAGTTATAATTGATGGAGCCAGAGGCTTCCTGGCTTGGGTATACACAGAGCATGAGCCTCAGATTACAGTTTGGGAAGTTCAGGCTGGATGTTCAGAAAAACTTTTTCTCTAGGAGGGCCATGCCGTGCCGGAACAGACTGCCCCAAGAGGCTGCAGCACCTCCGTCCTTGGAGGTTTCCAAGACTCTGTTAGACAAGCAATGGCCAGCTTGAGCTGGTGTTGATGACAGCCCCCACTGGGGCTGGAGGCTGGACTAGAGCCACCACACGTCTCTGCCCCCTGAAATTTCTAAGATTCTGTGATTCTACACAAGGGGAGTTGAGAAATCTCAACACACTGGACGACCATCCCGTTAGCTAAGGACCCACTGTGGCTGCTGCTTGAAATGTCCAGTGGCAACCAATTTCAGAGTGCCTATTGCACTATTGGTGCCATTGTCACCAAACTACAGGGAAGCTGCCAGGCTTATCCCCGCGTCTTTTTGCTAAAAACAATCTCAGCTACACATGAAGTAATGTGGGAGAGCCTGCATCAAAGGTACAACTGATGATGAACAAGCTGAAACATGAATTCAAAATATTACTTCCTTCTTTAAAAACAAAACAAAACAAAAATCCCAAAACATTTCACTGGAGAAATGCTTAACTTTCAAACAAGATGATCAGCAACTTCTTTCCTTCTGCAAAACAATCCAAATCTGGAAAAAAAACCCCAGCCTCATTTACAAGAGTCAGCAATATTTTTTTAAAGGTTATCAGATGTTTTCTATCTCAGCATAACTAAAGCCCGCAGAAGAGACAGCCTGTTCACTAGAACGTACCCTGATCTCACAGATCTAATGCATAAAGCACGTGCCTCTCTGTGTAAAGCACTCAGATACAATTTATATGTAATTCTCCTGAATGTTTTCAAATACACTGAATAACAGGGTGTAATTTTTTAAATCTCTGTTCAGTTTTCTGCGTATTAATATATAATTACATACAGGTTTTCCTCTGTCTACTTTTGTCTGCTACTGACTGGGACTTGAGGCAATTCTTGTTTCAAACGTTTTCAGCTCACCATAAAGCTGAACGCGTACAAACTTCAGATCCCGAATCAGACTGCTGAACATACCTTTCATCACATTGCATTATTTGGTCTTCATTTAGCTGTCACGAAACCATTTCCTTTCGTCTACAGATTAATTACAGCCTGGTGAGGTTTCAGCACAAATACCTTCGCCCGTTAGAGCCTCTGCAAAGACAGTGATTCATGCAGTATCTATGCCTCTGGAAGGGAAAATAAAGCTGAGGCAGGACATGCAAGCTGTGAGTGGATCCGATATCAAAAGAGCTGGAGCCTCCAGTGAACACCCAGCCGTACCAACACAAATAAGTTTCTGCACGACTTGTGCAAGAGCCACAGCTAAACACGAACCGCCGCTTTAGTTCGGCGCTAAGCTGATTTAGCTACACCATTCATTCATCCAGGACTAAAGATGACAAGGCAGGAAGCGTCACTCAGTAATGAATTATATGTGACACAAAAAAGCCACAGGTGTGGTTTGAGAGACTATGCGTGCAGCCGCTGCAGCCCTGGATTCCAGTTAATTGCTGTAAGTAACTATGGAAAATGGACAGTGGGAAACTCCGTAGAAATGCGGAGAGCAAAGCAGTCCAAGAACACATTCCCACTTGTTCAAAGCGGCGAGATACACCATTTAAACATGTGTCAACTGTATCTGATGACGACCATGTCAGTATGTTAGGTCTGGATGGTTAAATACAAAGGGCTCGATTCTTCCCGGTGCCAGAGCCGTGCTGTCAGCGAGCTGGCTGCCGCTGCCTGCCTCACAGCTGCCTGCCCGCCGCAGGCAGGGCTTTCGCTCCCGCCGCTCTCGCACGCTGACGCAGTCTGGCAGTGCCATACGGACCGACCGGCTCCTGCCTCCCCCCCTGCTCCCACGGGCGCCCACGTCCGCAGAGTCTCCTCTGCCAGCCTGGGATGGAAGGGGTTGCCCTGAAGCATGGTCAACCCTCTGCTTTCTGCCGCTTTCTTATTAGGGGCACACTGGAAGGCCCCTCTCCTTGTAAAACAACAGGGATTGGAGAAAAGGAAACAAATATGAGGATTTTTGCATATTAAAAACCCAAGTACGCACACTACATAAGCCAGAGCTTCTAATACCCAAAATATGACAGAGCAGGTCCTGACTTCTAATCGGGTCTGGACACAACTCTTCTGCGGCCTTGACAGTCACCCCTCTGCCACAAACTCCCAACAAAACCATCCCGACAGTCCTCTCCTGCCAACTTCTTCCCATTGCGCAAGCGGAGCTGTTTTACCAGCTGCTATGGGTGTGCATAACGCCACTTGTGTGGCCCGTTTGGGAAATAAGGGCTAAGTGAGAGATCATGGATCCAGTTGAACTCATCCTTACAACCACTGAGAGCTAAATAGATCAGTGAGGCTGATGTTTGCTCACCTTTTCTCTTTAAAAGCAAAATACCCTTAGTCTGGTGGCCAGTCAGCTCAGCCTCCACTCCTACCACATGGGAAACCTCTCGAAGTGCTGACTTCAGGACAAAAATTTCTGTGCAAGAGCCCTAAAAATGAGTGCATCCTTACCCCACATTCTGACGTGTCTAGCTATTCTTTAAGAGGCAGTATGGTAGATCCCCTGAAAAGCCTTGTATACATTTGATCAGACGTACAGAGCACAGAGATCTCAAGACCAATGTTTGCTGCTTCCTCGGTGATAGCGTATTTTTTTTCACCCTCTGGTGGAGAGGAGCTTTGCTCCTTGGTGTCAACCTATTTTCCCCACAAGAGAGGTCCATCTGCTTCATGGGGACCCCGCGGCTCTCGGGCAGGTACCCAGTGAGCTCCACCCAGCCACCAGGGACAATCCCAGCAGTATTCTGGCCTCAAAACCATGCAGAACAGCCAGTCCTTTCCAGTGTGACATCCTTGCCAACAATAATCACTTGGTGTTTTGGAGAAATCACCAAAAGAGAGGGTTTTTGTCTAGCTTTAAATGGTATTAAATATTTGCAGCCCTCTTCAATAACAAAGGACACAAAAAAAAGGAAAGAAAAAAAAAAGTCCCACTTCTTTAGTTGTTTTTGCTGAATTTGGAAAGGTTCCTGGATCAAAGCTCAAAAAGCTGCAAGTTTATGGAAGGCACATTAGCAATGCTTAGTGAGGAATAATTAGTGAACGGTGTAAGAAAGACAACTGACCCAATCCAGAGGAAGAAATCAATGGACAAACTTCAGGAAGAACAATTCACCAGGAGGAAGTGTGCTGAGAGCCTTCAGACAATTCAATGGGAGCCACCCCGAACTCAAACCCAAGGCAGGTCACAGCGTGCAAAAGCACCAACAAGAGGAGATATATTTTAATTCATTAGATGGTATTTTACAAGAAATGGAGCCTCTAGGGAAGCCATTATTCTCATATAGATGTACTCCTGTGAAACAGAAGAAAAAATACCTAGACTCCCTGATGCGAGAGGTCAAACAATTACAATTTCCTTAATTTCATATCCAGTTGGGAAATTAAACAACAGAACTATGAAAGCTTTACACTTCATTTTGAGGAAAGTGGCAATTTAAATTAATTTTTTTAATGTTAGAAGAATTGATGAGTGAGTAGAGGAGGGGGCTTTTCCCCAGTGACCTTCCCCACCACCCTTTTTAAACAATCTTGCTCATTCAATGGAAAAATAAATAAATAAATCAGGGGAACCTGAAGTCTTTCATGAAAGACCGATTCCTTCACAGACAAAGCACTAAGTGTTGCTTCTCATGAAGCTGTTTTATTTCATTAGATTTCATTTCATTCTTCTCTGCACAGCTTGACAAGCTTTGTCCACAAAGTGCTTCTCAGAGTTGGGAGTTTTAGTCTCTGGAAAGAAGCAGCATCCTTTCCTTATGTTACAACATATATGAACAACTTTCAGAAAAGATGTAGGAAACAAGTGACTTGTGGTCCATCTAGTCTTGGGCTACATCTCTTCCAGGGCAGCTCCTGTTAATCTCAGTGGAAAGACTTTGCCTCCTGCACAACCCCATGAGCTGGATCATGGTCATGCTCTTCTGGTTCCTACAAAGTCAGGAAAGTGATCAAGGGTTTTATTTGTAAAGAACTTGCTCAAGGTCCTGCCCTTAAACATGGCTCCTTCTAAGTTTGAAGCAAGGTAGCTTACCATGACACAGGATGGACATGAAAGACAAAGATTTGGAGGGTACACCAAGAAGCCTACATGGTCCCATAGAGCCCTCTCATCAGAAAGGGGTTGCAGTTTGGAGTCTCTCAGTCTCTCAGTGCTACCCAGCACATGATATATATGAAACCTGGTGGCAGCAGCCAGACAGCAAAAGCTATAGCCAGGAAGAGCATGTGATTAGTAGAAAAACAAGCTAATGCTTGACACAGAGCAAACCGGCTCAAGATACTGGACTACAGGACAAAACAAAACCAGAAAAAAAACATTAGCACTTGCACAGAGACAGTGAAAACAAAAATAGAGTCTGCACATACAGCTGGATAAAGATGAGAAAATCAATTGAAAACCTTTTTTAGTGTTTCACTGGGGGGAAAATATGAATAAAAGGGTTTTTTGGCCAGAATTAACCCGTGGAACATCTGCTAGCAGGGTTCAATGGGTACTGTTATCCTGAGGCTCGAGAGATTATTTTTCAAAACTTTACGCCTAAAACTAGCAAGGCAACAAAACTTACATTACAGAGCTGCAAACTCTGGCACCCACATGTGACTTTGCAGACATTAAAGATTTTCTAATTAAAGACAAGACCATTTGCAAGACAGATGATTCCAGTTTACTGGCAAGCCTGTTGGGAGACATGACTGAACCACAGCTAAAAGCATGCAGGGAGCAGTTCGCAAGGATACTAGACCAGGACAGTCCCTCTCTGTCCCTGGATGCCAGTACAAATGGTAGGGAGAAAATCACCCAGCTGTAAGCACTGAAAATCAAAGTAGTTTGTGTCTTGATGCTGTAGGCAATTGAAGAAAAGGTAGCTGTACCTACAGAAATGTCCAGTCAAAAGAGGAAAAAACATCAGTCTGACATCCACAGGCTGCAAAACTCTCGGTGTACATCTGCTCGGACCAGCCCCTGGGGACCAGCTCTCCTCCTGGAGCGGCTCGATGAGCGATTCAGCTCTGGCTGCAAAGTAATCCCAGTCACTGATAAGCAGCAGTACCACACTGCAGAAGCAAGACTAAGTGCGGATGATGTAGAGTGAAACCACTGCAAGACAACTGATTTAAAAAATTAAAATAAAATACGAAGTCTAAGAGACAGTATTATTTAGGCTGTGCAGTAGCTGACATACAGGACTACCTCCAATGGCTTGGGAGGTCAATCAGTGGATTTTTTTTTGCTCTACTATCCTGCAGACATTATCCTCAAATTTATGCCCCACTCAAATTTATACCCCCATTGCAAATGCAGCCTGTCCCAGCAATCAAGGAGGCAGCTTAAACCAAACTGAACCTGTGATGCTGCAATCCCATCATCCCTCCTGTTCCCATCTTCCCTCCCTTTCTCTTGCGCTCACATTAATGCAATTACACTGTCAGTCAGTTCAGGGAACGGATCCAGCCAAAAACCTGGTTCTGGGAAGTGGGTAAAAAAAAAAAGATCAGTTTTCAGCATCTGAATGTGCATATTGTGTGACCACATGATTGCCAGAGGGGTAGAGATGGAAACAGGACTGTAACAGCTGGATCAGTTTAAGTTGCCTTTGTCCAACACCTTGCAGAGTGAAAATCCTAAATATGTCCTCTCACAAGAGCAGCAGAGACTGAGGAATCCTGGTGCAAGTGGAGGGGCCAGAAAAGCCCATGAATGTGCCTCCACAAGGCACCTAGGACAACTTTTCCACCTCTCAAAGGCTGGCATTTGCACTGGGGACAGTTTCCAGACAGAGCACACAGGCTCCAAGCTCCCTCCTGGCAGCATCCCTGAGAATCTGCTGTTGACCAAGAGCATCCCCAAGTGCAGCGAGTCTGAAAGTCCTCTGCCAGGAGAGGCCACCAGGGAGCAGCTGGAGAACAGCACAGTCAGCAGGAGATGTGCAGAGCTCTAACTCTTCGTTAACCCCCTCCTCGGGAGCTTTATTATAACTATTTTTAAACCACTAACCGCTGGTTTTAACAAAGACTACAAACTGGATAGCAGGACTTTCACAAAAGCTGCACTCGGGGAATTCTCAGGGCCAGTATGACACTCCTCCTCGATAGCTGCTCCTTCAGGGACCTTCTCCCCCTTCGCCCAAAAGCCCACCCACTTCGTTTCAGGCTGTAGTGCTGAGAGTTCCCAAGAAAACTTCTGGTCTTTGAGCATCAGAAAATTTAAACTTTTGTTTAAAATGTGAAGCTCCCTAATCCAAAATGTTACAGATTCTGGCTGAGGCAGTTGAGGTTCTGGGTTGTTTTTTCGACCCAATGATAGAAGTCCATGTCACTTACACGCATCTTCTAAACATGTCACATAACACAAGCAGCAAAGACCAATGACTAAACTACTACACATCTAACTCTATCCTTAGTCACTTTAAACTGCCATCCCCCTCCAACTAGGGTCACCATGACACATGGATGTGATGGCCCTGCATATCGAGCCTCATAATTTTTACCCTTTACCAGACCCTGCACCAAAAAATAGGTTTTACAGAGCTTTGTTTCTTCCACCTGTGAAATGAGGAAATCTGTGCTTACTCATCTTTGTTAATATTCTTTTGTTGATGTTTTGTAAATGGTCTTAAAGAACATTTATCCCACTAAGGAGCACTGTGCAAAGTATTTAAAAAGTTCCTGCAAAGTACACTGCGTAGGATCCATAAAACAACACTGCTTTTATGTCTCTGCCTGCATGCCGCTCCATCTCCCGTGTTAGCATAACAAAGATGATGATGTTTAGGGCATCGAAACAGTTTTTTGGAGGGTAAAAGAACAACAACCAGTGGCTAAATGTATATGGAAGCGGAATAATCAAAGCGGAGGAAATGGATCGGTGGTGTCTCAAGTGAATCTCAAGGTTTTCCAAATGAAACATTCTTGAAAACTGATATTCTCACCCTCCTAAATCATTGCTCATGGCTGGAAATTCTGCTTCCAGAAAAACATTTGGCGCCCCTTTTTGTGCAGTGAGGTATGCAAAGAATAAAAATCCTGCAGCCCGGAGTTTTTATTGTGGTTTCTAAAACGCTGCACTGCTGGAAAAACTCAACAGAAAGTGCAGTTTTCTGGGGACAGTAAAGAATTCTTTTTTCCACGCACACATGCAGAAGGTTTTGCTCGCAGGCTCTGAGTGCAAGGGCCGGGGAGGAGCGCGGCTTTCCCCCGGCCAGCAGGCAGGGTGTGAATGTGGAGGCAGTCACTCACCCACGCGCCGCTCGGTTTCCTGGATTTAGTGAGTGGTCTTTGTTGGAGCTGAAAGGCTGCAGCTGGGGTGGAGGATACAAGTTCACCAGGGGTTATTCAGCTCCAGACAGCCTTCATAAAAGCACAAGTAAGTCAGAGCAAACTTTCTTAATTTTTTTTGCCTCCCCCAAGCAATGAACTTCTGAACTCCGCTATTGTGAGTCAAGATATGACAGGACAGTAGAGGACTGCTAATTTGCGCTTCGCTGATCTGCACAGCCCATAATTCACACAAACACGCACAGAGCAAACCAGTTTCTCCATACTTCTCAGCAAAGATTTAATAGCAGAGCGTATGGCTGAGGTCTCCTATTACTTAGACAGTTACGTTTTCCAAAACACACAACAGTACGTCTACTATATCTGGAAACAACTAATACTTTAAAGTGCCCTGTATGCATCAGGCCCAGGAACAAAATACATTAGGTGATGTATTATCCTTTCTTTTTTATTATGTACCTTTGCTTCATCACTAATGAGTGGAACTAAATCGTTCTTACAGCTGTGAGTAAATTCACACAGGGGCGAGTTTCATAAAGAGGAAAGCTCTAAAATACCGAGGTCGCAAAGCAGAAAGGGAGTAACTCAGACATTTCTGGTTTATCGACTACCTGCTGACAACTGCTTGGGCACCTCCGTTTAGCTCCTATCCAAGCGGTGACCTTCAGAGCAGCTTCCCCAACTGAGCTCTGCTCCAGCAAGACTCCAAATCTTAATGGCTTTATACAACCTTATTAGCGATACGCTACACATCGCATACACATCAACATGCTCATAACGGAGGTCAGGAGCCTCCCGTCACAAGAGGCTTCCGATGGAAAACGCCAGGTTGTCTGCACTGGAAACATCTACAGCTGTGTATCAGTTTGGGTTAACTGCTGGTGGGGTGGGTCAGAAAACTGCCCAATTTCTCACCAGCTGTCTGGACAGAGACTTGAAGCCTTCAGATTCTACCGTTCCCAGGCAGCCCCACCTCGTGGGCTGCCTTCTGCAGCTGGGAGCCCGGACACCCATCCCAGGTTGCTGGCAGGAGCAGAAAGCTTGTGAGCTCCATGAGTCCAAGCTCTGCACAAAGCTTAGGGGGACTTTAAGCCCCCTGCTCTGGGAGTCAGGGCAGAGACAGCTGCTCTCTTTCATTTTGGAATAATCAGCTAAACCCAGATCTTTTCTTTGCTTCCAGAGCAAAAAAACGTATGGAATTTCCTTTCCGTGAGACACTTTTAAGAGCTTTGTTGGGAAACAGAGTCATTTTTCCCAAAATATTTCCCCCAAAAGCAGAAATATCAGTTAGCACCAGCTCCAATTATATGACAATTTCTTTCTTGTCAGACAACCAAATTTGAGATCCATCTTATCCTTGGGCAGGTCCCTTTACAACCTCTTAACGCACCCCTTAGCCAAACATGAACTTCCAAAGACTGAAGAATCCCGCATGTGAACTGCCTGGAGAGAAGGTGGTGATTCATAACACAAGGGAAATGTGTGATAAAGCAGAATAGCTTATCCCAGCTGTTGAAAGGGATGTGTAGAAATCCATGCAGCACTAAGATGCCAGGTTTCCATTTTCTTCGGATATTCAAAGGGAGAGATGAAATCTTTGCATCCTGCCAAATTGTAGCCCAACTGGAATGTGTGCTGTTGTTTTGACAAACTGCAGCTTACTAGAGAAAACTCAATTTTCACATCATAAAGTTTCCTTAAGCTGGCTTCAGGCTTCATACTTGCAAAACCTCAGCTAGAAAAATGTTATTCAAAACCAGGAACGTTTAGGGATACCAGCACAATTCTGTGTCTGAACTGCATCTCGAAAATCTAAAGCCCGGTTCAGCAGCTCTCAATCATCCCAAGCAACACTTAGATGTATGGTCTACCCAAGTCCTGGGTTGCTTTTCAGTGCATATTAAATATATATGATTAAGTCATTCTGGCTCAACGCAAACCAGAGTTTAAGATCCAGTTTGATGAACACTGGCAGTTCTCTCCTCCTCTCCCCACTCACATACATACATGCCCCTACAACAGCTATCAGGATTTATAGGTGTAAACCATAAGAAGGGAAGAATTTCTGAGAGACCACAGGAGAAGACCAATTCAGGACATGAGCACAGGTTGGTTGCTGATTGTTTCACCTTCGTTTCTCCATCTCCAAGGGAGTTTTACCCTGGTGGAAGTCCCCAGCCTGGCAGCTCTGGAAGTCATTTGCAGACACGACTGGGCTGTGAACGGACCGTGTTAGGCACCTCCAGGCTGGGGCTGTCCAGTCCAAGGCAGCCCAGTACGAGGCTGCACGACCTCGTCAGCGAGCTGCCAGGACATTGCTAAACCTGCCTTATCACTCGCTTGTCTGATGCTGACTTAGAGGTGCTGGAGCTGCACTTCACCACGCAGCACAGACCGACAGAGCCCAGCTCCATCACTGCCCTTTCCTCCAGGCCCTCACAAGAGAGGCTGAGGACACAGCTCAGAGTCACGGCCGTTCGGTTTCCTATCTTGTCAGAGAAAAGTGACAAGAAATCATTCATCCAGGGTGGACGTACTGCAAAGACAGCTGATTTCTCTGGACATCCCAATAAATCCTAGGAAATTTGTTCTGCATTAGAATACAGTATCCTGCGATGCTGACAGGTAGCCGAGACCTTAAGAGACATGTGCATCCAAGTTCTGCAGGACATGGTGGGACACAGGTGGAGACCATCACTCACCAAGAATCTGACCTCAAAGGAAACTGAATGTACACAGCACTGTGAAGCAGTGGTCCGACTCCCAGGACAGAGAGCCAAGGGTCCCCATTCCGTCACTATTATCAGGTGTCCCAATACCCTTGACTGTCCATCCATGATTCAGCTTCTTAACACCTGCATCTGGCATAATAACACTCAGGCATTTTTTAAAAGCACTTTGAGAGGTATGAGTGGAAAGTACTTGTGTGGGTATTGACCGGCAGAGCAAACAGCCCCTAGTTAATACAACCTTCAGTCACTACTGATCTGGATTTGCTGTGAAATGAGAATGTAACAAAGCAAAAAATTCCATCACCTGGTGCTGCTGGAAATGCTGGTACTTCCTCCTCATTTTTTTTTAATAAAAGTGCAAAGTAAATGAGTGAATTATGTACCTCCAAGGATGAGCTAGTTCATCTATAGCCTATGGCAGCTAAAAATAAATAAAATACTAACTTTTGCCAAGGAAAATAACTGTAAAAAGCTGATACCATTTTTTTCCTGGGAAAACAACACAAAAGTGTACTGAGCCATGTTAGCACCCAACAAAACAGAAAGTAATAACAAACTGTAACAAGTCAGAGCACTTCCTACTCTAACAGGTAAATAAAATAAACTTCTGTTGACACAATGCACCTTATGACAGAATAACTCTTCCATTGCTTATTTATTCCTTTTTAAACCCCAAGCTTGGCCTCCGACAGATCTTGCGGAGAGACATCTTATTTATACATAAACAAAAATAGGTACTGTTAGTATATGCAGCGGGTATAGAAGGCCTAAATCCACTCTTGTGGAGTGCTTAAACACAAAATAAGAGGTAGCACACAGTTTTTATGTGGAGTTACAAGGACACTGAACTATAGCACGTCAGCAGCACTTGGAGTTCTGAAGCCATTAGTTGAATCCGGGGAATTTCTCCTATTGAAAGTTTACATCTGTGCAGACCAAACTAAAGAGCTTTCTTTGAAAGCTGGAAGAGATTTCCCCAAAAACTAAATGAACACTATAAACATTTACTCTCAGAGGCCCTCAGTGCTGGGCCAAGGAGCAGGAATTGCAGGAGATAAAGGCAGGGCACTACTATGCGAGAAAGGGACAATGAAAGCGCAGGAAAAGAAACAAGGCAGCAGAGAAACCATACAACCTTCCAATACAATTAGCTAAAACCTCTCCAGCCTTTAAATGCTGCAAAAGAAAATGAATGTGTTTGGAGTCAAAATAATGATTCCACAGCGAGGCTTTCATGTACACATATTTTTGTGTTTTCCCACATGGTAGAAGAAAAAGAAAGGTGTATTTCTTGCACTTGGGCTGACTCCCTCAATATGGGCTTCTCTTCATGCCCTGCCAGAAGTTGGGTTTGGGTCCTGGTCTGTCCTTTTGAGGGGCAGTCAGCAAAACATCTGTTTCACAGTAGAAGGAGAGCAGGAAAGGCTTTGCACATCTGAAACTCTTTTGCAGTTGCTATGGGGAAATGTAAGAAGATAAACTACTGCTTTATTAATCAAACATCCACATAGGTCCAACACCGTTAGCAAATTAATCCTTTCACTGCACAAGCTGGCTCAAGATTATTCATTGCCCTCAACAGATAAAGAGGGAGGGCAACTTTTTTTCCTTTCTTATACTGATAAAAGTATACTTACTGTGCTTTATAGTCTGCTGCGCTACACAGGTTAGGGCTTGCAAACCATGCCTCTGGGAGCTCTAAATTTCAGCAGCTCCTGCTGGGACTTCACAGCTCCCACCCATCTCCCTGGCCCTTCAGCTGCAGATTATCAACCTGGCCCAACAAGGTGGAAAAACTCCAAATGCCCCATGTCATTATCCAGGCCTGCCATGAAGGATTAGCTGTAAAATACCAGCCTGGGAACTGAGTGGTACAGACACACCTGCAAGGGGGGAGTGGAAGGGCAGGAAGCTGCAGGCTCATCAACATTTTGCAAGGATGCTCCAAGACCTCCATCGCCACAGAAAATGGTCTGGACCTCTATGGTGACCCCAAAACTTTCCACAGTTTATTTTGAGGTGCCTTTTCGCACAGGCCTCCTTTCACGACTGCCAAACTTTTCCCTCCATGTGCTCCAGGCCATGGTTTTGCAACGATGTACTTCACTAATGGGATTTAGCGGAATTTGCAACAGCATTTGAAAGAAACCTGACCACATTTGCCCCATCCTCTTCACGAGGAGTGCATGGCTGGAACGTCTGCCTTGTAAATGGGTAGGGCCCAAGTCTACTAATAGATGTGCAAAAGTGTTGTGAATCAAGCTCCAGGAAAAAAAACCAACAACGATGTCTCCTGCAAATGCTATTAGTGACCCCCAGTTGCATAATTAGAATTCCTTTTTAAAGTGGCCTCAGAAATAAGGTAGGAAGAATAATTGATATTCCTGCGCAGTAGTGAAACCAAACAATTTTTTAAAAATAATTCTGGAGTCATACTGACATAAATGATTTATTTTTACTGAATGGAAACCACTTAGATTAAGGTGGCAAACTTGAGGTGGCTTAGTGGTTATGCTGCTCTCCTGAGACGAGGGAGCCTGAACACACATCCACCCTTGATCCGGACATGAAAAGTGGTTCAAAGCAAAGCTCTCCTATCCAGAAGTGCGCTCTCACCACAGCCCTCAGTGACGGGAAGGGCTGCAATGAAGACACAATTGTTTTGACATTTCCCCACATACAAAATTCCCTATGAAAAGCATTCCCCAAATTAATCCAGTTCTGAGGAGACCAAAACTGCATTTTTCAGCAAAGAAAATATTCATCCCCATCCAGAGGAGAATAAAACCCTTCAGCAGTTCTTTCTTCCCACAGACTGAGAGAGGATATAATTCAGAAATTTCCCTGAAGCATACAGACACAAACCTCTTCAGGGACAGCACGAGCAATACAAAACACATTTAAGAACAATTATAAAAGACACTTTCAGCTCTTGTCTCATTTATGCTCCGAGCATGCCAGTGCTTTAAAGTTTTCTGTCCTCCCTCTCTTCAACAGAATAGCTGAGTTGCCAGTGTATGCTAAGTGCTACAGCTGCATTTGTTTCTCTAATTACACGAATCTGCCATCTTCCCCATGCTGAAGATAAACTACCATTTTAGTTGAGATGCTCTAACTTGATTTACACAGCTAGTTTACCTAATTTTCTAATTTAGCCCTCCAAGATAAGGAAAAGCAAAATGCATTCAAGAGAGTCACTCTCAGGCATAAAGAGTAGAGAAACGAACCTTTCCTCAGTTACTGTGGAGGACATTTTAAAATGACAGACAATGCAGTGTGTTCTGCCAGTAGGAAGGTGATCCTTTGACCTTAGTTTGCATTTCAAGTGAAGTGAAAAGCAGGAGAAGAAATGGGAGTTTCTAAAGAAAAAGTTAAGGTACAGTATTGTAGATTTATAAAAGACCATAGACCATGTGCATCAATGGGATCTTGTTTGTCCCAATTTCTTTGAAGCAAAGTGGGAGATTTCTTGGTTTTTACACAGAGCTGCAGCGTAACTTTGATGTTGATTCCAGAGACCATAACTGAACTAACCCCCAAACGGTAATAGTACAACGCCCGGATGGGGAGAAGTGCAGGAGGTAGAGGGAGGTCCTGATCAAAGGGCGGACACTACCGACCCGGCCGAACTTTCCATGCCAGCAGGGCTGTCTGGGCTGAGCTGCGGCTCGCAGGGCTGCTTGGACCCGTGCCCTCTCCTCCACCGCCACAATACCAAGAGCTGCTACATCACACCCAGACGCAGTGCACGGGTTGAGGGGCAAAGCAGTTTTGGTGTGCAGCTTGCACTCCTCTGCACAAAATACATAAAAAACAAAAGGCATGATTTGAAACTGTCCTTAATAAAGACTCTGGAAAACTCTGGCTTCTTAATAAACAGGGTTGTGCCCTAAGTAGTGAGCAATAGGACTACTGCTGGAAGAGTATCCCATGGCCTAATACATCACACTGTCAAAAAGCTTCTCCCATTATTCAACTGAAATTTGCCTTCTCTTAAATTTCATCCCATTACTTCTAGTTACACCCCATTGTACCACTCTAAATAATTCTTCATAGCCTTGGTGTTTACACCCTTCAGATATTTGTAGATTTATATCTCAACCACCCCATTTGTCATCCTTTAGCCAAGTTATCCATATTCAGCTCTTTCAGTCTTCTCTCATAAGTCAATCCCTCAAGCTCTCTTGTTACTTTTTTTTCCTCCTGAACTCTCTCCAATTTGTCAATCTCTGTTGTAATGGAGTGAAGCAGACCTGAATGCATTACGCTTCCTGTGGTTACCAGTGCTATGTCCTCAGTCCCGGCTGCCTCCTCACTACCGGACGAGCACCCAAACCCTCTTTGTGTCTTTTCAGGTTACCAAAAGCAGCAAATTTGCAGCCTCTTTATACTCAGCCATTGATTCCCGAGGACCCCGGTATCCCAGTTGATGTTTCTTTCTAGATGTCTACTCCTCTGTTTTTTCCCCCAGGTAGTCTAGGTGTTTTTCTTACTTGAATCTCATCTTGAAGTGCTGTGTTGTTGCATGCATGCTCTCTGCAAGTCACCTGGTAACTTCACCAAATGCCAAGCCCGCCTGCCACACTGATCCCAGCCTCGCACGCAGGTGTATCGCTCCATCCAGGAGACCATGCTGGAGCACTTCCTCACCATTGTCTCCACTTTCCTACCAGGTGCCACCACAAAGCATTTGTACGCACCACCTCTTCCACCAGAGACTTTCAACCCACCAGGAAAGGGGAGACCACGCCAGGGCCTTTCCACCTATGCACTGACCGGGTTAACATACCTCCGTGCTAAGCCAAATACTTTGCTTTTAAAAACAGCCTGTATGGTCACAGAAAGCGCAGCGCCCCGCAGAAGCCCAGTGAAAAACAAAGCATAAACAGAGGACATTACTCCAACACCTGCATCTTAATAAAGCCAGCGCTGTTCTTCCCCGTCCTGTGAACATGTCCTGCTGCACAGTTCCTCCAACAAAATTGTCTGGACAAATAAGAGGAGTACTGCTGAAAATAGCTGACGGGGGGTAAAACCACAACTGAACCAGCTCTCGGCTGTGCAAGCACAATCCTCGCAGCAGGACAAAGGCCCTGGAGAATAACCCTGGGCAGCAGAGCTCGGCACCGAGGCAGGCATCGAAGCCCCCCCGGTGACAAGGGCAGACCCCTCGGAGGGAGGTCAGCGAAGTCACAGATGACTTCAAACAGAAGAGCTGCCCTCCAGCTTTCCCTGCTAGCACACACTCCTGGCTACTGCTGGTCTACTTAGGAGGAGACTGTGGCCACTGATCATTTTTCCAGATCATGGCCCAATTTATCTGCACATTCCCTGTTTGAGAAGATATCCTGTAAATCTTCGGTTTGGACTTACAGCAGATGGGCACTCGCTTATCTTCAACACATTCACTCTGTCTCATATTAACACCATGTCTTCACCACATGACTTTTGAATAGAAAAGCTATTTTGCATACCTATTAAAAATAGCCTTTTTTTTCCTAATTTTAATTTCCATTCAGCATCTAAAGTCATCAAGTGACAATACTGCAGACAACCATCTAATAGAAACTTACCCACACTCTATTATAGGCATGAATGAGTCATTCTGCTATTAAGAAAAAAATTACAGATACGCTTATGTTATTATAAGCCCAGCTTTGTGCAGACAACAACAAAGCAAAAGTCTTTGAAAACTGTGACAGACGCTTAGGTACTGAAGCCACGTCAGGGATGCATTCAAAGCCAGGTGGGACCTATCAGCTCCAGCTCAAGGCCTCTCTGCCTACAGCAGAAAGTACAGTGGGGAAGGACAAAAGCTGACCCCTCAGGGAACAGCCAAAAAAAGCATTCAAAAACACACAGCAAGCTCTGGCAAGAAGTTTGCATTCGCCATCACTTAAATTAACAGCAAAGGAATCCCCAGGAGGGAGGAAATTTGGACTCTGTCCAACATGCAAGTGTGCTGCGTGAGGAGCTGTGGGGGGAAAAAGAGCCACACACAAGCAGTGTGGATTCAGAGGAAGCCAACACACACCCCTCCAGCAACCCTGAACCCTACAAAGGGCAGGAACACGTCAGTTGTTTACTGGACTTGACTATGTTGCCGGGTTTCAGGAGAGAAGTTTATTGCAGGTGACCTCAAACAGAATTGCCGTCGCCAGTCATCGGTTTGCCATGATCTATCTTCAGAAAACAAAGGCTTTTATATGTTCAAAAAAAACAAGTTATCTTAAAGTGTCTCAAGAGTTGCTGCAAACTGAAATAAACTAAAATATTGTGGTTGCAATATAGTTAACATAACATTGGGAATTGTTCCCTTGCTATCTTACCCTCTGGGTTGCTATCGGTTCCTACACAATTTGCGGGTCACACTGACTTCCAGAAGGCGGCTCAAATGCCCAGTCAGCATCTGTTTAGCTTAGGACAGAAAGGATAGCTGCTCTACTCTTCCGTAACGGCCTAAAGAGTTATGATGTATTCTGGATTATGTCCTCCTAAAACACCTAAACAGATGGGTTTTTCCCCACAAAACTCATTACTAAGTTAAGAAGTAATTCAGCCATGTAAATTTAACTTAAGCTAGTAAATCTAATAACATCTTTCTAAAAGCAATAAAATGTTCAGACTTTAATCCTTTTAATTCACTGTTTATCCCCTTGGCACCTAGACTATTTTTATTCTAGTCACATTTGCCGTAATAAAAAGTTAATAAAAGAACGCAAGTTGTCCAACGGGTTGCAGAACTAATGAAGACTGGTTTCCTACAGGTTTGGTGTCTTACGTCCCTTCTTTTCCCGATGGTATTTACACCAGCTGCCAGCAGGTTATCTGGAAACCTGTCTTTTTGAGTCTCCTTCATGTTCCTTAACTACACGTGAGCCAAGAGGCAGCGCATGCCGTGGCTGGCTGTGAGCTGAATGTGCTTTTGCACTAGCCCGCAGGTCTAGCAGAGCAGACAGCTGCTAATTCCACATTCCAGCCTTCTCCTCTATAGGACACTGGCTCTTCCACTGAAGATCAATGAATTTAAGGCAAAGATCTCCCTTAAAAAAACAGACTGTAAAAGGTCTATAAACTTCCCACATAATAACACAATAGTTCTTCTGCCTTCTGTGATAATCCACACAGGCATCGCTACCAACCAGAGCCATAACACATATATGCCCCACAATTACCCTGAAGATAAGATGACCTTTTCAGACCACAGGAAAGGAACTCTCAGATAAGGAAGAGGCAGGGAAAGCATTGCTTTCTGAGAAGCCCCATGGGAAATAACCAAACTCACAACCACCTCTTTCATAAATCAAGGCAATTGGCTTCAGGCAGCTTCTCATGTGCCACCATGACAACATTACAAAGGAAAGGTCCATCACAGCAATGCAAGTCCCACACCTGGTGGAGATTTCTCGTTTATAGCACATATCTTGAACAGCCCCTGCATACTTCTATGTAGACAAGGCACGCTGCAGAACACATGTATCGCTTGTCTATGGAGGGCTGCAGGGTAAGCGGCCATTCTGCTCTAGCACAAGCTCTGGATGGTTTCAGGGCACAGCTTCATGCCTAGCACGTTAGCACAAACAGGTGACAGGGGTCCACGTGAGAGGGAAACAATAACATGTGAGGCTGGAAGAAAGCCCTCTTGGTCACACTTGATCTCACAAAGCAGACATCCCTCACGAGCTTTTTATTATGAACCTGTGTTATAAAGAGCAGCCATGCTCCCTTCATGAGGGTGCGAGAGCTGCAACATTGATCAGTATTTCCAAGGAACGAAGTTAAGCTATCATCTTGCATATGCCCGTCATGTGAAATCACTTGGTTACCCATTCTCCTACCTCTAGAAAGACACGATAGATACTAATGCAAGGCTTCATGCCTTTGGTGTTGCAAATATGCTCCAAATGGCCATATGCAACACCCTTACCCATGGCAGCCTGGGGCAGCAGGGAGGAGAGCGCAACCTGCAGCATTGCATCTTAGAGTCTCTTCAGGGAGCAGAAGTATTTGGGGAAACCACACCTCTGGGATTTCTCCAGAAGATGAGACAAATCCAGCACTGTTAACAACTCCAAAGAGCTCAAAACCATCCTGGGAGATGCTGAAGGTAGGTTAGCATTAACAGCAGCTGCGCTGACTCCTCATAGAACTCTGCTGCCATATGTAGGAAACCAGTTCATGTGAGCAGCAGAGTTTTCTGCTCCAACTCCTCATCTCAAAACCGTATCTCTAAGGACTCCAGAAATTGTACCCTCCACCTTCCTCCACAAGCTCTCCCGAGGGAGGAAGGCTGCATTTGGATGGCAGCAGACAGAAACCTTTTCTTGAGATCCTTCCACGTTACCAATCAAGGCAACCAGTGCCACCTGACTGCGCATTTAGAAACCTGTATCCTGACAGAGGCTAAAATGCTTCCTTAGATACACCTTTTATGCACCAGGACAAAAACTGGCCTAGCTCCAAATATGGCCCAAATTCCCCCCTACCTTGTCTCAGTAAGCAGCAGTAACCTAAGATCAAGCAGTGTTAGAGCCTTGCTGCAATTAACAAAGCTCAGTCCTGAACGGAAAAAAAAAAAAACCAACCTTAAAATTTAACAAGTTGTTTTGTGGTAGAGGCATCGTTATACCTGCTTTCTCATGGTTTTCTGTCACCTTTTTACCTCAATGCCACATGGTCCCACCCCGCTGTAGCCCAATCTGTCCCCTGTTCTCCAGCAGTCTCCCCTGTGATACCCCTGGTGGGAGATGAGGATCTTCCTCTCCATAGTCACAAGCTATGTATTTCAGCTGGAAAGAACACAGCACTTGCTCTCCCTTAGGATGGTGGGCCCAGTATGGTCACTTGCCATGCCCCAGCAGTATTTCTGCCACTGTAACACAGTTGGTCGCTGTGCCCAGTTTGAGCACTGCATGTCCCCAGTAAACATGAGGAACTGAGGAGGAAGGAGGTCCCAGTCACAGTGGGACTTGTCAGATTGATCCGTTAGAGGTACGGCCTGGTGGAAACCCTGCACTCGCATGGGACAGTGCCAGCTTTTTTTCTGAACGCTGTACACCTCATCATTCAAACATCGCATTCATAATGAGAAAATGTGAAACAAACTTTCTATTATTGTCTGGTTTTCATAGAAAACCAATAAATCATTCATTTCTACTGGAGAGAGAACTCCAAGCCCAACACCCAAGACACAGGCTGGGATCCAGCCTTTCAACATGGATTCAAATCTAAGCTTTTGAGCAGAATAAGTATGCAGACCCACCCAGTCCCCAGTACCGCCAGTATGGTTGCAAACTGGGACATCAGTTGGCACACCCAGCACCGAAGGTCGCAGGCTGCTGGAAGTACCACCTACAATTACAAGGTGCAGTTGGATGCAGGAACTTACATAAATCCCACTCATGGCAGTGGGGGTTTAAAAAAAAAAAAAAAAAAGAGGAAAAAAAGAGGAAAAAAAGGAAAAATAGAAGGAATACAAAAGAAATACTTTGAATTTTCAGCAAAGGTCTAGAATGTACCTATGGCTAGCACCTATACATGTATGATCCCACCTACCAGCTTGCTCTAGTCTTCCCAGCCCCCAGCATCTCTCCTTTGTTTTAATACAACTTCCCAACAGTTTCTTGCCTATCAGAGATGTGATCTGAAGTCCTACTCCCAGACCAACTGAAACGCTCTTTTCTGCGGAAACCCAAGCAGCAGGCTTTCCCAAGCCACATTTTTTTTTTGGTGTGGCAAACTTAATAGAGATGTCGAGCGAAAGCGCTGGCTGCCTCCTGCCCCTGCAGAAATCAGGAGCAGACCTCCCGCGGAAGGCAGCCCCGGGGAGCCACTCTAATGCGAAGCAGCCTTTACCACCCGTAGCAGCCACAGCGCCGGGCTGCCATTGTCACCTCTTCTTCTGCCCCATCCATCCTGGCACCGCAGATCAGGAGAGGAGGAGGAGGCACAGCGTCCCATTGCCACACAGCCACACTGCCAGAGTGACACCCAGGTACCCCATGGGTGGCCAAACCTCCCATCTGTACGCAATTTGGCCATCAGTGGAAATGATCTGCATCACCGCGGGTTGGGGTGATGGGCAAGGGGGGGGTTCAAAGAACAATTTAGAGGCAAATCCCCTGGGAGCTGCCCTCACCATGGTAGTTACTCAAGAGATCTGGATTAATTTGCCTGTTTGCTTTCAGTTTACTTCTTGCGACCCCGCAGTAAACCGCTTAACCTTGTAGGCAATAAAGCGAGATGCCAGCATTTTCAGCTCGTACTATTCACACTATGCTCTAATCTAGTTTGCATGTCCGGTCCTGTCATTAGCTGGAGGAAACATTAATCCAAGACAGTAGAAAAGAAGGAGTGAAAAATTGTTTCTGGAAACGCAATGATTCTAATGGCAAACGTTCGTTATCTAGACCCACAGCCGAGTTAAACTGAAACATATTATATTTCATGCAAAAAAAAAAAGTTTTAACCATATGTTTAGTCATTTGTGAGCTCTTGATCCTAACACACAACATAAGCTGCAATATCAGTGTCAAAAGCGCCTGATTTAAAGCATGAGAGGCAGAGTTACACGAAATCAAGTTAAAATCACTTCTGCAAGTTTGCGGGCAGAGACCTTCACGTGGAGTGACAGGTACGAGAGGAACACGTCCGAGGGTCTGCGCGGGAGGGGAGGAAGGGGAAAGTTTATTTCATTAAAAGTTTTTCTGTGAGATTGGCTAGGGAGAAGATGATATAGCTGGGGGGAGGACCAGACAGCTAAAGAATAACACATGGTATGCTTTCAAAACATACAGCAACATGTGACATTCGTCTGCGAGTCTGGCGCTGAGGAGCCTGTGGTCTGGCAGCAGTGAGAATTTCTGCTTTTTATTTCTTAAATCATTGCAGGCATTTGAACTAAACCCCCCACTTAATGGTCTGAAGGGAAGAACATAAAATCAGATTTTACGTACCGTACTCTCAGTCAGCCATTGTTCTCAGCGGATTTTTATCCTCCAACTCAATTCCCACATCATTAAAGTGATGCTGTCTCTTTAAAACACAACGCGGTGCCGTGCCAAAGCCTGCAATAAGAATCACTGGCACCAAAACAGTCAAAGCACAGAGCTTAATTCTCTACTTAATAAGACAATTAAAGAAGAGTATTTGGATACAGCAGTCTGCAAGTACCGACACAGAGCACTGGTGTCTCCAAAGGCACGTTGATCTGAAGGCTTTATCAGAAAGCATCTGTCGCAACCAGATGCCATCAACACCTGAGAAAAGCGGGAAATAAAGTGGGTTAATGTGGCTGTGATAAACACAAAGGTTTGCACTGCCCAAGTCCCTACTTTTTGAGCATTTTAGAGGGTGCGGGATAAAGTACCTTTATGCAAAAATGCACGTACACTAAAATGAACTAAAATATATGTACACAGCTGCCTTTGTTAAAAAAAAAATCTAGCCGAAATAATGCAAATTACAATGAAATTAAAAGTGCTGTGTATTTGGTATCTTCACTGCCATAATTGTGGGAAGTTTTTACAGGAATGCTGTTTTTAAATGCCGTGCTTTGATGGATGCTTTCATATACGCGGACGAACTGAGGTACCAGACCAACACAGGCACCAGTGATTGCTCATATGGAGTCTCTTGACCATATCTGCCTCTAAGTTTCCAGTCAAATAGTTCTCAGATGTCATCTCCTACCAGGCTTCATCCTGCAGAGCTGAACCAAAGCTAGAGAAAAAGATAACAGCAGCGATACAAGAACTAATTACTCATTTGATTAGCCGGCGAGAAGACAGGGTGCTGCAGTTCTGTGACCTAAAAATGCCACCGATGACCTTAAAGCTCCATCTCAAGGGTGTCCAGAAATCTGTAACCTCCAGGGAGAGAGGGAGAAACGGGTGATGCCTAAACTCCATTAGCTATGTTGAAATAGCATGGATGTTGAAATAGCATAGACGTTGAGTAGAGGTGTGACATTTGAAGCAATCAGCCAGCAAAAGAGCACCTGCAGCAGTGTACTTTGTTTGAACTGCTGCACCAACGGCTCCCGGTCCAGCCTACATGGGAGGTTCGTGGAGATGCGTGGTTTAGCACACCCAGAAGGCATGCCATTTGGCGCGCAAGAAGCACAGACCTCATCCTAGCAACTAACAACACATAGCAAGAGGAAAGAAGCCAACAGAAAGCTAACTGCCCCCCTGCTTCGTTACAGGAGGGCTAACATCCAGCCAGCCCCAGGGTGGCAGCCCCTCAGCCACACCACGTCAGAAGAAGAGAGTAGCCAAGGAAGGGATGGAAAAGCAGTCTGAAGAGGACATCCTTCTTCACCTGCACCAGAGGGTCCTACGCTGCTCCTGGTAAACCCCATGAGCATGCTGTTTAGTTCACATGCAGCGATAGGAGAGAGACCTGGGGTGAAGCCAGGAGGTCCCCTTAGGCTGCAAAGTTGCATCTTCAACAGCAAAGGAGGAAGACACTTAAATGACCAGAGCTACGGGTCCCAAGTTGTTTTGTACCCCCTTCTTTCAGCCTAAGAACTGGAGCACGTCATCATCTGACTGTACCCAAAGCACCAAAAATTTCCAGTGCCTCCCCAGCAAACCATCAGGCAGCATGGAAGTACCAGAGGTGACCTGAAACAAGCCAGCCCAGAACAGGCAGCAGAGTGACACCGGGTCACTGTCAGCAGAAAGCCCTGCTTATCTCCCACCTTCAACAGCTTGGATGGCATCTCGCTCTTGGGTGTCTCTACCCTGAGAGGAGATTAAAAGAAACAAATGCCTTGGCAAAGATCCCCCTGCCATCTGCACGGCTGGAAATGCCCTCTGGAAAGCAAAGAAGGAGGATCCCTCACCTTGCACGCTCCTGGGAGAATGGTGCAACCTCCAGTGGCTGCTGGCACTGCCCTGTTTCAGCCCCGTCCCCTCAACACGGATCCAGACCTGCCTTTCGCCACCCACCTTCCCCCGTGTGCTTTGTCCCAGAGGGATGAACTCACCTCTAGCACAAGTGAATTTCTCACAATAATTCCAACACATAGTTTAAATTTCAGCAAGCCCTGCCAGAGACCTTGGAGTAAAATGCAGAAGAACGAACATTTTCTTGAATAAAAAATAGAGATCAAGAGTGCTGCAGCAGTCAGTCGTTAGATGCAGGCTTTGCTGAGGCAATGCAACCTCAATACACGCAATGGTTTCCCACCCTTTACTTTAAAAAAAAAAAAAATTGGGAAAAAAAACCAACACCACACACAATAAATCAAAGGCAAAAAAATTAGCTATGGACATGGTTCAGTAGCACAGGTATTACGCTCATCTTTGTATTCTCTTACGGTTCGGAGAAGAGCAAAGTTAGGAATAGTTGCTGCTGTTTACAAGGGAATGTAAGATATCCGGATCTGACTTATTGTGAATTGGAACAAACCCCCAAAATGCTGAAATTCACCTCAGAAGGAATCTTAGGACTATCACTTGGAGCCTACTGGAAAATCAATTGTATTGCTACTGTATTTCCTACCATGGAATTATATTTTAAAATTCTAAATAGAAACTTATTTCAACACAACACATGTATTTAATTGTTAAAAAAAGTGAATTTTTAACTGTCCAAAAAATCCTTCATCTCTTTTTTTTCTGCCACTTTTTGACAAAACTGACCTGATTTTGCAAGAGGTTTTAGTGTGGATGACGCCAGATATTGGAATATGACTCCATCAAGGAGCCCTGGTCAGGAAATACCAAAGCTGTGGTTGCCAAAGCAACATAATTAACTTGATCACGGTACATACACTGTGCACCACTTCCCAAATGGCCCTTTAACACCCAACTAAATCCTTCGCTTGAATGGCACATCAGGATGAATTTCTCCTCTGAGCTCTTTAAGAACACACACAGCAAAAAAAGAAGTTGTCAAAATTACTAAAAGCCAAGTACCACTCTGCTCCCTTGCCAATGGTCCCCTGGGCTTGAAGAGGTCAAGGACCAATTCTTGAGCCTACTCCCATGACTAAGGGATGTAGCAATCATGGAAACACATGGTCCTGTTACGTGGAGCAAACACATTTTGTAAGGCTTCACTTTTAATTCCACTGTGTTGCCAGATTTAAGAGGTTTGGGTCTTTTGTGGCATAATCAGTAAAATTCTTACTACAGGGGCAGGGAGGCCCAGACGTTGACGCTAAACCTTGACCCCAGGGCCACAAACTTCAAAACCTGAATATGCTGTCACTAACTCAACGTGCACAATGTATCAAAAATAAACTCTTGTCTGTTTATTTGGGGGCGGGGGGAGAAATAAAAGAAAAAAATTGAGTGATGGGCTTTCAGCCTGTCATCAGACCACAGTGACCTCGATTTTTTGAGAAATAAAGTCAAAATCTATTCTTATCTTCAGAGATTCAAGATGTATTTATGTGTCAAACTTTCTCTGACTTGTCCTTAGCCTTTGGGAAGCACACTAAAAATGATATCAAAGCCTGAAAACCCTGCGATCACATTCACATTCACCTTTGACCAAGGATGCCTATAGCTCTCACCAACTCCTCGGCTCATCCTCACCGTACGGAGAAGTCGGCAGGTCTGGGAGCAGCTCACAGCGAGCTGTACAGGATGAAATAAAGGCTACTTTGCATAGCAAAACCACGCCACTCTGCTCAATTTTTAAGGGCCGAAAAACTTTATTTTGGCAGTTTTCTGCTTCTTTATATCCTTGAAGGATGTTTTACCAGCATCTTCTCCTTACACGCAAATATTTGATTATTCTCTTTGAAATGTCTCTGTAACATCTACAGGAATAAGATGCTGAATGCAAACACTGATTGATTCTTTCTTAGCCATCAAATGTGCTTACACAGCAAATGCACACAAATCTCACATTTCACGTTTAAAAATATGAACATGCTGTGTTTTTTTACTCAAACATAATGAATGAGCTTAAATATTAGAACTTGAAATTATTAAGTAAATCATAGCACCTGTAAAGCTTCTATTTGCATAACATTAATTCATGATGGCATGTAAAACAAATTCATCACTCTCACTATATTGTAGTCTGATTTATGTTGGAATTGGAAAAAATAAAAATCATGAGCACAAAATTATGTTGACAAGATGTACGTGCTCTTCGAAGCCCAAGATTTTTTTTTTTTTTCTGAAGCATCAAAACAACTAAATTATGGGAAAGAGGGCTGGGAGAAAGCATCTTTAAAAATGAATAACATGCTAGCGTCACACATACACACTCTCCAGTTATTAATGTCAAGCATGGTGAAGATACTCTAGAAAATCATTACCATTCATAGCTACTAACAGCCATTAAATTTCAATCAATTCAACTTAACACAAGTGTACTTCAGCAGCCCTTACAGTTCCTTATAGAGGTGGCTCAGAAAGTCCTGTCTGACTTATTGCATTGTCCACTGCACAAAGAGGCATTGCTGAGGATTGCTCTGAAAAGGAGCTATCTTGGTGTCGGGAACTGATGCTCTTTTAACACCGTCGCAATCAACAGACCTTGCTTTTAAAGAAGGCGCGATAAAAGGGGCTCTAACAGGACTCCGCAGGTCAGTATGGAGGGGAGCAATATGCCGGTTTCAGCTAGGGATGCCGCTTTTCAAGCTGAAAAAATAAAAACCGGTGGGATGTTTTCAGGAGTTTTTCAATGAACTTTAGTAACTGAATCAAACTGCGTAACACACTGCTAGACAACTTCCAGGCGATCTACTTGCTGCAAGAGAATATAATCACTAAATACACAGGACATTTAAAGAAAAAAAAGGATTTAACTTCCAGGGACTGGATATTTAAAGCTTCCAGCCATGAACACAAACCGCAGTGCTGTGATACTACAGCATCTCCTACTCATCTGAATTGCATTTGCAACGCTGGAAGTTTTTCCACTGCTCCTGCAGGAATTAAACCGTGCAACTGAGCGCCCCTCGCAGATGCTGGGGAGGACCGGGCGGTCCCCCGCCGGGGTACGTGGCACCTCATGGCAGGGGTGAGGGACTGTGACCGCAGGGGTGCTCGTCACCGAGGGGCTGGACCCACACCGGCTCCCGCCGTGCAGCAGAGCATCCCCGAGAAGGCACGTTCTGCTGGAGAGATTTCATTAGTGTCATTTGAATGAATTGTTTACAGTAAAATCCCACAGTTCACAGCGGATAGAAGACTTTTTTATCACTTTTTTTTTTTTTTTTTTTTTTTTTTGCTTTTAAACAGAAGCCCAGATTTTCCCAGCAGGGTTCATTCTGCTGGGCACAAAGTCCTTTCTCTAGTTTTAGAGGCAGTTTAAAACTGCAGGTGTGTATTCCTACAGAACGAGGAGTCACTCAGCGCACAGAAAAACAGACGCAGTCACAGATGTGCCATCGCTGTAGCTGAAATTACAAGCTCAAGTACAGATGCCCTTTTGTGGCTTTTAGCTCATCCCTTAAAACTATCAGCACTGATGGTATTACTCATTACGGGAGTATTTGGGACTGTTCTACAAAATTCTATGGTTTTCTTTCCCCTGGGATTCACAACTTAGCATTTATCATAGAGTAGCAGTGAAGTTCTCTGGAGTCAAGAAACACCCAAGAAATCTCTCAGGCAGATATATGCTTCATTTTAACTCATTTCCCTACACTTACAAGCTGCACTAAATGAAATGAAATTAATGTTAAAAAGGGCCTTTATTGAAAAATCTTCCAGTGACAGGATCAGAAAGTGCCAGAGTTCAAGTAAATCGTTCCACGGAAAATGTTAGCGAAGCTTAATCATACTGGAAGCCACATTTAATTACAGCTTTTTAAGTCCATCTGGGAAAAAAGAAGAGACTTAAGTATGTCACCTGAGATGATCTAGATACTGAAACTATTTGTAAGTTAACAAAAGCATTTGCATCACAAAGCGCTCTGGGGCAGCACCATGGCAAAGCAGATGTGTAATGAACAAGGATCATAGCACCAAAACAATCAGGATTGTAAATGACTACTACTAATCTGCAATCATTTAAATTTGGGTTTAATTGCTAGGCAGCAAATACATTTCATTCTTGAAGATGTAAATGCTCTGCAGAATACACACTTTAAGGTATTTAGCGGCAGAAGCACCACAGTCAAGAATCCGAATGTCAGGAGGGCAGAGAAGAAGCGCCAAGCAGCAGGGCTGGATCTGCCATGAGATCACAACGTTAAACAAACTTTTCCCTGGAAGAGAATTAATAATGCAGCCATCCCCACTGTAGGTACTGTAAGTGCTGCAGGAGTGACACAATGACGCACATGGGAGGCAAGAGGGTAGTGACTATAGAACAAAATTCAATCTAGTGCTAATGAATAAAAAGTTCCTTTTATTTCTCTGTTGTTTTTGGTTCATTAAATTTTCCACAGATTTGCAGAGAAGAAAACGTGATCAATAAACCTTGACAAAAGTGAACATGTGAAAAAGGCGAGAGAAAGGCACAGGAAGATAAAAGTGATATCCCGATCACAGATTTCAGAGGCAGATGACCAGAGCTTTGGGCTGCTGAATAATCTGAATAGACCATCATTTCTTTACAGCCTTTTACTTTCTTTTCCCTGACTGTTGGAACTCTTCATTCAATACAATAGTAAATGCACTAAAACTTTTTTTCTTATGCTAATGGTCGAAATCGGGCGCTCACAGTTAAAACACACTTCCCACCAACTTGTTTTCTTTTTACAAAAAAAAAAAATTAACCTATTCAAGTTAAACTAAAATGTCAAAGACAGCTTAAGGCTTACTCTCACCATTCCTTAAAATTAATGGTTTTCTCCCCAGCAGATACAAAAAGAAAAGACTTGAATAAGGATAAAGCTGCTAAACTCTTTTCATATGAAAAAGAACACTTAGAAAGTAAAAAGAAATACATCCAGTACAAAGATCCTGGTACCTACAGTTCTAATTTGTATTGTTTCCTCTTGGAATATTTATAATTGCAGCAAGGTGACAGCCGATCACAAATAACGGTGAAACGATGAGAAAAGATTCACCACTGACTAATGTATTTGGGCAGCCATGCCCGTGACAGTACCAGAAACGCTTCCACGCATTACAATGACACTCCCCCACCCCACCCCCCCAGAGGAACCTATTTTCAAATGTGTTTTCTAATTTGGGTGACCACTTGAAGGCACCAAGGCCTCTTTTTCAGCGGTACTGAATATTCACCAATCCCAAATAACTTTTATGGCTCTGAACTTTTGAATGACAGGACCACAACTTTCCTGTTCCCTTCGTGCAGCGCATTTTAGCTTTTGTGTGTTTGGTTTTGTTTTGTTTTGTTTTACAAGAAGTTAACGGGTGTGGGGGGTGGTTTTACAGTAGGCAAGCGTGAATGAGGAAAAGTTATGTGGCCTCTCTTGGACTGTATACATCTAACATGTATTTTCCTCTAACTGGAATCGGTCTGCAGAAAATTAGACCTGATTACCCAGTATTTCCACTCCAATTCTCATTACTTGTACACCAAATACCAGCAGATTTCTAGAAGATGTGCACAGATGGGATCTGCTGCATACATGGGCCAAGAATTGTATGTATTACATGTGTACACACATATGTGTGCATGTACATATACATAGGCACATGTGTATTATTTACCTCCCAACACAATGCCTTCTTGCCATCATTCATACTAGGATTCATTCTTTGCTATTATTTTATTTAGTGTTGTTTTAATTAATCCCCAAATACCTCCTGTTGTTTTGGTTTTCTTTAAAAGGGCCCTGGGAACAGAGCTGAAGCAAACCCTAAATACCACTTAATGCTTTGTGGCAAGTTGTCCAAATGCGCAACTGTTTAAAATATTTACCCAGGTATATAAGAGGGTTGCGCAGCTCTCGAACAATGCCCTGGAATCTTTCCCATCAGTAAAAAAGCAGACAAAAAGCAGAGACTGCTTAACCTCAATGCCTCAGCAGCAAGTGAGAAGTGCAAATACCGCGTTTCTATAAAGCCCTGGAAGCTTCATAGAAATGGAGTGGCAACTAATTAGTTTGATGCTATAGTCACATCTAATGTTCCTAAGTAGCTTCTTTGAAAAAACTCGCTGCCTTGAAATCCTTGGCCAGATTATTAAGTGGAGGCTTTGTGATGGAGCAATAGATAGGTGTTTGCTGCACAAATACATACAGATTTTGGCGACTGCTTACTGAATCCGCTGCCTTCGCTAATCTGCACTGGAAACTTCACTATGAACACAGCACTTCTCAGAGTACAAAAGCATGAAGTATCTGTGTACCTTTCAGACTACAGGGCAAACAACTGGCTTACAGTAGGCCACCAAAAACAGGGGGAGGCGGTTAACCAAGTGTCCCCTGTACTTAAAAGCACAGACTGAGGGTAACGTGATTGCTATTAGGTCAGATGCTCTACTATATCCTTAAACAAAAAAGGTGGGCCCAGAGGACTGGAAAATTCATTAGAAAAAGTGAGAGAGAAAAATGAGAGAAAAACTCTCTCAATAGAAGTAAAGTATCAGGATCGTGAAAAATGTATTTTGAAGTTGTACAGTGCTGTTGTGATCACATAACCCTTCCCCTATACGGCTGATCACATCGCCCCGGAGCCTGTACAGCTGCTATACAAAAGTGCCACTGAAAGGGAAGTTGTGGTATAAACCTTGAAGGGCATTAGAATCACAGAAACCATAGTCAAAAATGGTTCTTTGCCATAAAAGTTTAAACTGGTTTTCAAAACAATGCCAAAAATCGTGGTTATCGTGTATACATATATATGCCACGAAAAGGCTGTCTTTTCTAAACGTGACTTCAGTGTTCAGTGTAGCATTAGGGAATGCAGGCTGCTGTGCATTGGATATCTGAGGTCAAGTCCTGTTTTCTTTTATACAAGTAGAAACTGGAGTCGCTTCAGTGAAATTTTACTAGATTTATACTGGCATATGCATGTAGTTCAAATTCTTCTATGGCTCTAATTTTTCTCTAAATGAATGACCTAACACAAACAGTATTTGTCCATCTGTATACATCCCCTTTCACACACTGAAAAAAAGACATTGAAAGGAAGTTGGAAACAGTCCTCGAGATCTGTTTTTCTTTGAAGAACAGCAGTTGCATTTCTGGGCACTTCAAAGTCACATACTTTAAGCAATAACAACATTCAAGATCAAGTGAATCTTACCTCACCTTGCTTTAAAGATTAGCTCTTTCACAAACATACACCAGAGGCTTGGATATACACATACCCATAGATTAACAGTTCATCTTCAGTGGATCAGGCACTTCTCGGTGCTACAGATAGGTCATGTTTTCAATCAAATGACAAATTTCCAAGAGTTGTTTACAGTGGAAAAGCCATAATGAATTTCATTCACTTCTTAAAAGTTGTCAGTTTTGCAATAACGTTCAATATGACATTTTTATTGCAATTCAAAGTTTGACAGGTGTCAACATTTCCTGAAGTTCCAGCCAAAATACAAATTACAATATCCGCCCATCAGAAAAGTTGAACCAAACCAATCCACCAACTGCAGTTGCTGTATGCAGTAATTACCATGCATTTCAAACATCCCAGGAACATAAACAATCATTTAGCAGGATCCTCTTTTCCAGGTGAATGTAGTTTCTTTTCTAGTGAAGTTAAGTAGTTGCAGAACTAAAAAAAAACCCAAACCTTTTATTTTTAAAGCAAGGTAGCTAGAACAAACAGATCAAATCAGCAAGTCTTATAACAAATCAGTCTATTCCACTTCTGTATATTTTAAATTTCATGGCTTATTTACTTTACTTTTTTGGCACCAACTTCACAGTGCATGCCAATACAATATTTGTTTAAATGCTGTTTTATGCAGCATGCTAGTCAAACGTTTACTTTCAAATTCTTGTACATCCCAAGAGCCTCAGTTGCAAAAAAAAAAAAAAAAAAAAATTAAAAAAAAGTGAAGGGGATTGGCAGGGGGTGGACAAAGTTTTACAACTAGTCCCTTTATCTATGCCTGCAAAAATATAAACACGATACGCCAATAAAATGCTAATTTCTACACACACAAAGGTGGGCATACAGGCTTCCCAGTACCTGGAGCCGTATGAAATAGGAGGGCACCTATAGGAAGGCACAGCTTTGCCCGGCTCAGCCCGCGGTGACCCCCACGCCGGGACATTTGCTCACTCGCACACATGTACCGGGCGGCGAAGCCCCCCCGTTACCCCTCACCGCCCCGGGACCGCCGGTCCCGGCTCCCCGCATCGCCCCGGGAGCGCCGGTCCCGACCCCGCGGAGGGGGCACGGGCTTTACGCGCACCGCGCATCGCCACCGCGCCCGTGGCGGAGGCGTAGCCCCGTCCCGGGAAGTTTTGAAAGCTCAGGCTGCAGGTTAGCAAAATAAAAATTAACAAAAAATGTATATGTAAAACATCCCGTAACTGTCGGAAAAGCCGCCAGCGGCGGGACCACCGATAACCCATCCTCAGCCCCCGCGCTGGAAAAGTCAGGTTTCCCAGGAAATGATGGCAATCACTTGAGGCAGAAAAGGCATCCAGATGAGCCCATCTCCCTCCCCGCCTCCCCGATTGTTTTAAAGCCACCGAGGCCGGGGGAAAAACTCTCAACTCTCTAAGTCCTTAATAGGATTGGAGTCCGGGTCTCTCCGAGCCGCTCCTCATCACACAGGGATCAAGTTGCAGCAGGGAATTTTTTAAATTCCTCAGCAAATATACTTGTCGAAAGATTGCCCCTCCCGGGGGGTGACAAGGAGAAGGCGGGGGGGGGGGGCAACTTTTTTTTTTTTTTTTTTTTTTAAAAAAGACAAACTCACTGTTGGCTTTGGGGAGCCCAGCTGTCCTCCGGGACCTCGGGCAGGGCGGTCCCGGCAGTGGCCCGGGGCTGGGACTGTCACCGCAGCCCCCGGGAAAAACAATAGCCGTGGAGGCACAGCCCAAAGCCCGGTCCCGGCGGGGTCTGGGCCGGGATGGGGGGTGGGGGGAGAACTCACCCCAAGCGCGCACACACACACACATATCTGCCCCGCTCACCTGCGGGGGGGGGGTGGGGGGACGACGACACGGACGGGACACAGAACGGGACCCCCCCGGGCACACGCTGCAAGGAGAACCCCTCGCAAAATCTCTACCCCCCCCCCCCCCTTCACCCCACCCCGGCGCAGGGCACCTCGACAAAAGCGAGAGAAGAGAAGAAAAAAAAAATAAAAATAAAAAGAAAAAAAAAAAATGAAAAGCACAATGAAAAGACACAATAAGCATCAACTTTACCCAAAAAAGCGGAGCAGCAAGTTTTCAGCAGGCGAGCGGTTGCTGCGGAGCAGCGCTGCTCCTCCGGACCCCCATCATAAACTTGGGGGAGGGGGGCGTGGGAGGGACTTTCCCTCCGTCCTTCCCTTTTGTGCCTCTTCTCCCCCCCCCCCCCCCCTTCGCCGGGCTCCGCTCCGCTCCGCTCCTCGCCAAAAGCTGCCGCGAATCCCGGCGGCGGCGCGGCGCTCTCCTGGCTGCTGCCGCGGAGCAGCTCCGCGGAGGCGGGCGGGGAGGGAGGGAAGGAAAGAAGGAGGGAGGGAGGGATGGAGAGATGGAGGGATGGATGGATGGATGGAGGGAGGAGGGATGGGGAGGGCCGGGGGCAGTTTGGAGAGATGCGGGGCGCCGCGGCTGCCGGGCGGTTCCTGCTGCCCATCAGCTCGGGCCGGCAGCGGGACACGGCGCGAACACTCATGCACAGACATATACGTACTTTTTATATATACATATATATATACACACACATACATACACACGGGCTGAAGTTGAGCAGCCTGCAGGGAAGACGCTGGAGCGCTTTCAAGCCCCGACAAAAGAGGAAAATTGGCTGTGGGGTCTGTTTTTCCTCACCCCCCTCCTTAAAAAAAAAAAAAAAAAAGGAAATCCAAACCTTCCCACCCTTTCGGCGCGGGAGCAGCGGAGCGCTCCGGCTCCTCTCCCGCCTCCCGCCATCCCCTTTCATCCCGGCTCACCCCCTCCCCTCGGCGAACCGCACCATTTTGGGTGCGGGGCTTTCTCGTAGCCGGGGTGGGATCCGCTCCTGAGCGGAGTCGCCGGCGGAACCGCCCCCCCCCCCCCCCTTTCCCTCCCCCCGCTCAGCTGGAGGGCATCTGCAACAAAACCACGAAAATCCCCCTTCTTCGGGGAAAGTAGCCCCCCTCCTCCCCCAAACAACAAAAGTTTGGCCTTGTGCAGATTCACCCGCGCAGAGGCGGGGATGGCGCTGGGGGTGGGGGGTGGTTTTCCTCCAACTTTGGTGGTTTTTACACACACACACACACACACACACACACCGGGAGTTTGCGCTACTTTTCAAGCCCTCGCTCCGCCGGGGCTGGAGGCAGCGGAGCCCCGCGGAGCATCTCCGCGGCCGCGGCCAGCCCGGCCCGGGCTGTGGCCGTACCCCGGCGGGGAACCGGCGCACGGGCGGCTTTAGCCTTTCCCCAGCATCTTCGGTGGGAGAAGCCGTTCATTACAGATTGCTCCCTAAACGCGACACCCAACCTAACCGGAGCATGATAACCCTCGTGTTTGGGGACCCAGGCTACGAGGAGAGGAAAAAGAATCTCCCCAAAAGTGCCCCGCTCCCACCCCAAATATCTTCGCTTTCGCGCTGATCTGGTGCATTAACAGTAATACCAATGAGGAATGCAGCAGTTTTTAACTTGGACTTCGGCCAGGCTGGGCTTGTTACTTGATTTGTTTTGATTTCTTTGGCTATGGAATTTATCAAAAGTTTAAAACACAACCAGATGCTGCTGGGGAGGGTCACCGCGCAGTACCCGAGAGCAAGCTGAAACTCGCCATATCATCAGGGTATCTGACTCCGGCAGGATTATGGCCAGTACCATGGCAACCGCATGCCACATCAGCCCCCGGCTTCACTTTCAGTCCCTTGGGCAGTGTTAACATTTGCCAGCGGATTTGCCCAACACGCAGCCCAGGTCCGGGCAAGTGGAAAATGAGCTTCATGCCAGTCAGAAACCTTCCTCTTCTGGCCTGTGCAAAGCAACCTGGCTGGACCCCGCGCTGATAATACAATTTTAATCCTAAAAACCTGCTACCACTTTGGGTGCCTTCTTTCTGAAAGTTTGTACACCTCATTTTTTTTTTTTTCTGATGGCATTAGAAGGCTGATGTTTGAGGGTGACAACTGGCTCCACATGCACCCCCAAATCCCATTTATTCCATTCAGATACCCTGGGGAGGACAGTGAGGCAACAGGTTATTTTGCCAACCACCAACGTTGCAGCTTTTTTTTTCGGTCAAAGACTAGCACTAGCCCGCGCCCAGTATCTTATCCAAAGAAATTCCCTCCTCTCCCCATGCATGCAGTCCATGCTGGCACAGCAGCACAACCCATGCAGATGGATGATTTTGTGCTCCGAGGAGTTTCATTGCACCTAATACTGAAGAGCACTCCACAATGGAGAGAGGGACTTTGGTTACCAAAAGTAGGTCCAAACCAAGACTTTGATCTCCAGAAAACAAAGCCCACTTGTATTCCCAGGTTACTTTACTGGGGAAAGGTGACCTGGCAGCTTGGGAGGTGCGTTAGAACAAAAGGTTTTTGGATGGACCAGGTAGAGAGGCTGGCAAAAAATTAACATTAGATATGTTCTAATTTCTTACTGCATAGTTACGAACACACGTACATCCAGACTGTCGGCCAGCAACATTTTTAAAATTAAAAGAAAAAGGAATTAAAGGATTAATTCAGAGCAGTTATATGGTTAAGAAGGACAGTTTTCCTTCTAGAATTAATACGTGTCAACGCTTTAGAAGATGGTGATTTTTAAGCCTGAACAGAAACTCCTCCTTTTTGTCAGAAGGACGACGGCTGGCCACGGCTGGAGGTTTTTTGAGAACTTTGAGTCGGCTTTTACACTATCTGACTGCTGTAGCTCATCTGTCCTTCCCTCTCCTGCTCTGCTCATTGAACTGCCCTCTCTTAATCTTCCATAGGTGTCCGAGATTAAATAGACGACAGAATGACTGACATTTGGTATACATAAAAGAACCAAAATATGAACAAGGGGTCAAAGTGCAGCTCTTCCCTCTGGTCTTCCCTCCTGCTCTTGTGCAACTTGATGGGGATGAAACCAAGTAGGGATATAAAGGTATATGACAATGTACACTTACTATACCTTGCTGTAGCATGAGTGTGTGGATATAGAGAATATATTAAAAAATGTTCTGGACTAAGGGAAGAGGGTTTTTTAATCACAATTTTAAAAAAAGCTCTCACAATCATAAAAGATTGACATATCACCAGGACCAGGATTGCTAATCTGGGATCTGTCCCACTTCCATTAGGTCAATGGAACGAATCTGATTAACCGCAGAGGAAGTTAGACTAGCCTCAAAAGGCACAAATGTGGCTTTTAAAATGTTTGATATAGTTCTGAAAGAGGACTGTAATTTTTTATTAAAGAAGATATTTAAAGAAAAAGGTTGAAAAACCAACAGGGGATGCTTCATTCTGTTCTGTTAGTATCTATAGGATTTATTTCTATAAATCTTCATAGATCCTCGTGATAAATTAAAAGGCCCATTTGAGTATTCCAAAGGATACTCATGGGTAGAAGCTACCAGAAAAAATTCACATTTAAATATGCTTCTCTTTCAGAATGAAGAAAATAATTACATGTGGGATGATCACTAGGAGATAGACGCCTAAACTCATGTTTCATGCAACTCATATCTTTATGATGTCTGGTTTAAGTCCAAGTGGGAAGTAGTACATGATGAGTTCTGCCCTGATTTAAACAGCTGTACCAGCTCTGGGGTCAATGAAGTTGCACCAAGTCTGAACGCACCTTGTTTTCATAGAATATAATTAATCACAATGATATTTAATATATTAACAATGTCGCACACAATGCTGGCTCAGAATTTGCTAGGAGAATGGGGAAGATTTTTTTGGCACAATACATTCCCTTCTTTTTTTAAAGTAGCCTTGTTACCTGGGGGAAATCGTAACTGTGCGTAGACAATGAGACAATACTCACCGGGATGATATGCAGCTCTGATTCCTATCTGCCTCCATGTATGTGTTGTCTCTTGTTTAAAGCTTCAGTGGTAAGTTCCTTGAGGCAGGTGCCATTTTCCTGCATTCTATATTTTGATTAAGCCTTATTTTATTTTTCCTCTCTCCAAAGCATACCCAAAGTGTAACTTCGATGCTACTTTCCTGATAGTGTCGTCTTTTTTCTTTTCTTCCCCCTCCCCCTTCCCCCTCTGGAAGGATTCATTCTTGCCAGGCTTAATGAATTTCATTGGATCATGAATATTGAGTTAACGCCATAAACTTTTCTAAGGTTTTTCCATGATTATGAAGGGATTCTTGCGTGCTACGTCAGCAAAGGAGGTGGTACTTTTACTTACTGCAAAACTGGCCTGGAAGCCCGCCTTTCACTTCGGAGAGCATGCAAGATCTTATTCAACTTTAAACACGAACTGAAATGTTCTGCTTAAACGGGACCTTATTCGTGTGACCGCATACACTGAAATTACTGCTCGCAAAATGATAAGCAAACCATTTGAGTGTGCATTCACCGTGAACTAGGAACATACACGCCATCCGTTACCTGTCTTAGCTGAAGGACAGAAGCTTCTTCAAAATGCACAGAGCCCATCACGTCTGCACAGTTTTCAAGCAGTGTCACACTTGCGGCTGCTCTTCCCAGACCTGTCCCATTCACGAATGGTGAGGGGTCCCTTCTCCCATTCAGATCTGAAACAGAAAGCACATTTTGCTCTAAGAGCAGGAACTCCAAACTCCAGCACCCAAACCATAGAAAGTTTAACATGAAAAGCTCAGGTCTGGGTCTATGCCTCTCACACCGTTTCCAGCTGTAGAAAAGCAGCAGTACATCGTGCTTAGGTGGGGAAAGGAAAATAAGTGGCACCACAGAAGCATTGCTCTTTAGCATGGATGTGTAAATAAAATGCGCAGCTTCTGAGGGATGGTCTTTTCTCATGGTGCTGTGCAGTTTCTCACTCTTTATCCCTCTTCTCCCTGCGTTTCTAACCGCAGCCCCCTCTGCCAGCGAGGGAACGGGCTACGGGGCTCTGTCTGCCTGGGGGTCTAAGAAGGGAGAAGGGCAGCACACCAACCTGGTCGGGCTCCTTCTGGACTTTGTCTGTCCCCAGCAAAATGCTTGATTTGGTGAGGAGCCAGATAACAATCTTCTTGTCCAGGGTGGATTGGGTTACTCAAAGTGTGTTGCTTCCTTAGAGGGAGGAGAGGAGAGCAGGGGGTGGGATGCACAAAACGGTAACTGGGGTACCTGTATGTGGCGTTGTGTGAATACCTGTGAGCAACTGGAGTTGGCAATGTACAGAGAGAAAAGCTTGGCCATTGGTATGTAGTTAATGGGATTTGTTGGAAGCTATATTTCTATTTCATCAGGGAAAACTATGGAGAAGACTTCATTTGTTCCAGGAAGAGAAAACTTGTTGGGTTTTGCAGAAAAACAGAATCCTTATCACTACAAAATAGATAATCTGGTGCTTTACACTTTGTACTATATTCCATGTACGTACTGTGTATTCAAGGTATATACACTGATTAATAATTTGCACTAATTTGCCCTGATGTTAGACTACTAAAATACTACCTGCAGGGGTCAGTGATTCTAGTAAAAGTTTTTTCTTTCCACGCACCAAAAAAGCCTTTAAACATTTAACCTTTACAGTTCCAGCAGTACAAATATTAATGAGGGTGTCTAGTGCTTATCTCATCCAAGGCCAGATAAAGAGTCCCTGATAAAGTTGGAAAGGAAATCCCAATTCCTAAACCCAAATTCAGGCTACTAGATAGTGCTGTTTCAAGAAGAAATTCTTTGTCAGAGCTTAGCCTTCTTTCTGCTGCCCCGACTTTCAGGGCATATAAAGTGTTTGGAAACATCTCACCTTATTTCCTTTTGTTAGTCACTTTTTCTAAGTCTTTTGGAGAATTTGCCAGTCTTCTGGATGACATTTCAGCAAAAGCATGGACTATTGCACTAGTCCTAGATTTAGGAGGCTGTAAAGGAATAAAAAGATTAGAAATAAGAATATGACCATATCATCTGCATCTCGGAGTTCTTGTGTACTGAGGGCCCCTTTCTCAACATAACATCTTCAAGGGTTGCAGAACAAATGCCAAAGTTCTATAAATGCGAAGGGTTTTGGAAGGGGGTCCTAATTTTCAGTACTCAAATTCTCAGAGGTAGCCTGCCTTCTTTGAAAATCAGGTGTCTGTGAGTTATCTCGAGTCGGGCATCCAAAGTACCCATCCTTTACTGTAAATCTTGACTAACATCTTATGATGATGAGCAAAAAATTTGGACATGGGTATATGAAACTGCTGTCTGAACAGCATGAGGTGTCTGAAAACTCTATCAAGCCAAGGTGAATTTCCATTACATTTGTTGAATAAATGAGTGACATCAACATCTGGAACAAGATCAACTGGCAGATCAAGTCGCGAAGCCACTAGCCATCATATTTGAGAAGTCGTGGCAGTCTGGCGAGGTTCCTGCCGACTGGAAAAGGGGAAACATAACCCCTATTTTCAAAAAGGGAAACAAGGAAGACCCAGGGAACTACAGGCCAGTCAGTCTCACCTCTGTGCCTGGCAAGATCATGGAGCAGATCCTCCTGGAAACTCTGCTGAGGCACACAGAAAACAAGGAGGTGATTGGCGAGAGCCAACATGGCTTCACCAAGGGCAAGTCATGCCTGACAAATTTGGTGGCCTTCTACGAAGGGGTTACAGTGGCAGTGGACAAGGGAAGATCTGCTGATGTCATCTACCTGGACTTGTGCAAAGCGTTTGACACTGTCCCACACGATATCCTGGTCTCTAAATTGAAGAGACATGGATTCGATAAATGGACCACTCGGTGGATAAAGAACTGGCTGGAGGGTCGCACTCAAAGGGTTGCGGTCAACGGCTCGGTGTCCAAGTGGAGAGCAGTGACGAGTGGCGTTCCTCAGGGGTCGGTACTGGGACCCGTACTGTTCAACATCTTTGTTAGCGACATGGACAGTGGGGTAGAGTGCACCCTCAGCAAGTTTGCTGATGATACCAAGCTGTTTGGCGAGGCAGACACGCTGGAGGGGAGGGATGCCATCCAGAGGGACCTGGACAGGCTGGAGAGGTGGGCCCAAGCCAACCTCATGCAGTTCAACAAGGCCAAGTGCAAGGTCCTACATCTGGGTCGGGGCAATCCCAAGCACAAATACAGGCTCGGCGGAGAATGGCTGGAGAGCAGCCCTGTGGAGAAGGACCTGGGGGTGATGATTGATGAAAAGCTCGACATGAGCAAGCAGTGTGCGATCGCAGCCCAGAAGGCCAACCGTATCCTGGGCTGCATCAAAAGAAGTGTGGCCAGCAGGTCAAGGGAGGTGATTCTGCCCCTCTACTCCGCTCTCGTGAGACCCCACCTGGAGTACTGCATCCAGCTGTGGAGTCCCCAACATAAGAAGGACATGGACCTGCTGGAGCGCGTCCAGAGGAGAGCCACGAGGATGATCCGAGGGCTGGAGCACCTCTCCTATGAGGAGAGGCTGAGAGAGTTGGGGCTGTTCAGCCTGGAGAAGAGAAGGCTCCGGGGAGATCTTATTGCGGCCTTCCAGTACCTAAAGGGGGCCTACAGGAGAGCTGGGGAAGGACTTTTTACTAGGGCATGTAGTGATAGGACGAGGGGGAACGGCTTTAAGCTGGAAGAGGGCAGGTTTAGATTAAACATTAGGAAGAAGTTTTTCACTTTAAGGGTGGTGAGGCACTGGAACAGGTTGCCCAGAGAGGTTGTTGAAGCCCCATCCCTGGAGGTGTTCAAGGCCAGGCTGGACGTGGCCTTGGGCAACCTGGTCTAGTGAGAGGTATCCCTGCCTGTGGCAGGGGGGTTGGAACTCGATGATCTTCAAGGTCCCTTCCAACCTAAACCATTCTATGATTCTATGATTCTAAGAAGGACCCCAAATCCCTAAATAATAGCTCTCCTCTGTACTGCCCACAGAGGTCCAGCCTGGTTTTGCTGAAGAGACAAGTAATGTTTGCAATCATACCTAATATATTTCAAATCGGTTATATTGTTTATAGATTGCTTATGTCAAAACCAGTGAATTCTCCGGTGTGCTTTAGGATTTATGCATTCAAGTTCTTTGCAAGGTTTGTTCTTATTTGTTGCTACCTGCAAAAATATATCTCTTGGCCCCAATTCACAGTGGAACAATGTTAGGTCATTATTCCTTGAATTGTTAGGCTGTAAAGAAGCAATTTCTCACTAACCTGTGACACAGGAAATTGTGATTCTGATGTCAGGTCATTTCTGGAGTTCCTTTTACAACAATCTGTTTTTCTGTCAGCAAATGACATTTATGTATTCCTTCCAGAAAGTGTAGGCTCCAGTATTTTTATACGTATACGTTCAATATTTCTCTTCTCCCTCTTATTCTGCATAGCCTAGAGTTTTAATATATGATTCAACTGATAAATAAATATATTTTGATTGATAGTGCAAATACCTGGTAGCTGAAACTAGTGCTACTTTAAAGTGCTTCTCAGAATAGTTGAGTTTCCTGCTTTTGTTTTCACTGAGATTTCTTTTATGAAGCATTCCGATGAATGATTAATGCTTGGATACCCCTTTTCTCTAGATTCTCTGCTGAACGTGTTGCTCAGCACTCCTCATGAAGGGAACACAACCCAAACTGCCACCGCGGCAAGATTTTATACCCTGTTTAATGGGGTTTGGTGTTATGAACCACAATCATTAGTAAGGTTCAGAGCTTCCTCTTTATGATGAGAAAATAGATAAATTTTACCAATATACTGCGTCCTAATGCAATTATTTTATTCTACTCATTTGAAATTGGGTAACATGTAAAACATTTGACAGATGACAGTGTGCATATGTTTTACAAATAAATATGCATATTGACTACACAAGAAGTGGTTTACTGGCAGAATATGTTTTACATATACTTAGGGAACCGATGCTATAAAGTTACACGCCCACAGAGACAAAAGTTATTTCCATTGAAATGCACAGCATCAAACCTTTCCACAGAACTAAACCACTTCTCTCTCTCTTTTCTTTGGTATTGGTTTTTAGGATAGTAAGCACAGATTGGTAGCTCTATAACACTTATATAATTCCTTTCTTCCAGAAAGATCCCAACATTTCCAAAACAGAGCCTAAATCCTGCTGGCTTTGTGCACAGATGATCTGTGCACGTCTTGTGGGCTATGCAGATGGGATATAGTCACCAGTGGTAGATAGTATGCTAGATTATGTAGCCATACACAAGGTAAATGTACAACTTCCATACAGCAGAATCACATTGTGCACCACTGCAATGCAAGTATCTTTGGCTTAAGTGCAGTAGCTCTTTAGTAATCCAAGACAATTTAGATCTGTCAATATATTTCTGGAGCAACAGCATCAGCAGAAGGTGACTAGCAAAGACCATGTAAACTTTCGCCCAAAGTCTGAAATGCATTTCTACCTTCTCGCCATTCACTCATTTCGATTCATTGTTTCTGATGCATGGATTCAAATCGTGTTTTCCAAAACAGAATGAAAATTACATTTCTACTAATAAACAAACCAAGACCAAATAAATTTCATCCCTAAAGACTTTCAAAATTTGGAGTAGACAAACCCCCTAAAATATACTGTAGTAACAATCTTACATGCAAGAAGTGAGATTATGTTACTAAGATGTAGTTTATTAATCCTTCATTTTCTCAGAATCAGCAATCACAAAATTGTGTAGCATAAAACATGAAAAAAACCCATGATATTATGTTGATATAAAAATGTGGGATACAGCTGGTTCTGTGGTAATATGACCTATTAATAGGCCAATTAATCTTCTAGTATCACTGCAAAATTCTCAATTCCAGCTGGCATAACCTAAATGCTAACTGTAATACGGTGAGCATGACAGAAATTGTGGGCACCACACTGAGCATCTTAATCTAGGAGGGTATTGCTCTAGGTTTCCTATGTATCAATGCAGAGGGAGAGACTTGCGCACGGGTCATGTCAGAGCATGTAAATCAGGCTGTTGCTGTGAATCCCCTGTTGGAGAAGCTGTGCTCTCCCCAGCTGCCGCGGCAGCCCCAAGGGGAGCTGAGCTTCCCCAAGCCAGGTGCTTACGGTGTGAACACCTCCATACTGACCATACAGATGGTAATCAATGCAAAGAACAACATTCTTCTCTGCAAAGATCATCTCAAAATGCTGACAAACACTGAATACAGCCCAGTAGTCCCAACTTATTAACAAATTCCAAATATCAGAAAGCATACTCTTTAAAGTCCTTCTGTCATTCGGTCCCAGCTCCCCGAAGCAGCAGTAGGGTCCCCCAGAACAAGGCTGGTAACTCACAGGATCCTGGTGCAGCCCAATGGTTCGTCCCATCCTGGGACTTCTCTCACCACACCTCCCACAACTGAAAAATGTGCAATATTCTGATATGAACATATTTAACCCAGGAAACACTTTCTTACGCTGCTAAATTACTTTTTCCCCCTCTGACCACACAAGAATAAATTGTGGTGAAAGTAATCAAGTATACCCTGAAGGACTGTGCTTGCCCAGCCTTTTCCTCAACTTTCAGAGAACATTGTAGTTACCTTCTGAAGTGTGAGCCACCTTTGAAGACTGTGGCAAGAAGAGCGTGAGTCTACAGTGTATTACAGCACTTGCCATCAGCCTGCGTTGGGTCCCTGACCCTCCTGGGGGTTGTTATACACAGCCCACCTCTGTGTTTCTTTCCAAATGCTCTCTGGCCAATGCCCATTTTCTGCAGCTTTTCTAAAGAGTTAACTGCCCTGGACACAATTATTTAATCCGGTTCTGGATGAGCGATGAGTCCAGAGAAAAAAACAAAGCAAATACGGGAAAAAGAAAAAGCGTAAAGCTGCTGTAACATGAGACAGCCTATACCCTGTAGCCAAAAGGTAGAAAGCACAAACTGTGTTTTAGGAGAATAACTCAGTCAAGGAGTGACGCAGGCAGAACCACGAGAAATCCCACAACAAACAAAGCCTGCAGTTCAGAAGACCATAGGGAGCCCTGGGTCTTGCATGGGTACAGTCCCCGAGGAAACGGGCTATCCTAGGTGCAACGCTTTCCTGGGAGCAAAGAGCTCCAGCCACAAGTGTGGTTCGGGGCATTGCACAATTTGCAACTGAGCTGCTGAGCTGCGGTCTCCTTCCCACCACTGCCTTTGAAGAGAGCTGTTGTGAGCTGCAGAACACTCAGCTTCCATGAAGCGACTTGAGATAGCTCAGCAGAAGGTACTACAGAGGGTCAGAGCATTGCTGTTTAATTTGCTCTGGTGATTGTCACTGGAATTACTGAATAGTAGGAGAGGGGCTCACATGCTTCTAGTGCACTGTCAACAATACCTTCACATAAATTAAAGTCAAAGAGCAGCTTTGAACAACTCTAATTAACACTGGTAACAGTTCAGCAAGGGGAACTCAGCCTCATGAATTGCAGCCAGCACAGTGGAACGGTTTAGTGACATTCAGGAGCTCTGCGTGATGCTGTGGGGACTCTTACTGCAGAAAGTCTGGAGGAAGAGCTGGGAATGAATTACATATTATTTTAAAATGCATTTCTCTAGATTTGACTTAGTAATCACATTTCTTTGACCACTTCTGTCTCCAGAAAGGATACTCAAATTTTTGTTCCTACAAAAAAAGGTTCATAAGATCTTTTGGAAACAAAGTGGTCAGAGTCCCCACCTTGTACTTTGTCTGAAGGATGGCCAAGCAAACATTGCCTTCTCACATCATGCTGGAGCATGGGCTCAATGCTGAACCAGCGGGAGGACTGCCATCAGCTGAGTCACCAAGACAGCTTCCTGCAGCTCCTTTGTGGTGCTTGAGGGATCCAACCCCAGAGCGGCACTGACCTTGTCTGACCTCAGAGGACTCTTGAGAGTCCAGCGCAAAGAGATTTGAGTGTGGGCTATTATCTGCGGGGCTCCTTCACACATGCTAAGCCACATGGTTTCACTGCAATGGGTAAAACATTATAAAGAAAAGGAAACACAGTAGGTAACTCCTGGGTATGTAAAATCACACATGTGAAGATGATTTTACAGCACCCAACACACACGCTTAAGCAGCAGCTCAGTGGTGGTGCAGTGCATGGGAAGAGTACAAAACCCGCAAAAGGCAGATCTGATGAAGTGAGCTATGGGGATGCTCAGACAAGCAGCAAGAAAATCCTCTGAAGCTCTCCATCCTGCGTTCTCTGTATATACCACATCTGCTCCAGAACAACGAAAGACTATTTTAGGCACATTTTATGGAGTTTTAAAAAATGTTATTGGGACTATATTTTGTATCCCTTTGCCAGTAAAGCCAGATGACTGCACCATGGGCTAAATCTCCAGATGGTTTAAATCACTGGTCTTGCTCTAATTTGCTCCAGCGAAGGATCTGGCCTCATGAATCTAACTACACAAGGTAGATGGAGCTATAAAGAACATGCCAAATGAGCTAAAATAGCTTTTCTAAAAATAAATGCCACAACAGGACTTCCAGTGCTACACATACGTATTAGGTCTGTCAAAATAGTGTTGCCAACCCCAAGCATTCAAAAAACATGAGTTGGGCATGAGGTTGGCTTTAAAAAAACCCCACAAGACTGAAAAGAAGCAAGCAAACAGTAATATCTATACACCTCTTTTGGTTTGCGTTCTTGGTTTTTTTGAGTCTTCAAGACAAATCCTGGTCATGTTTTAAAGGTATTTCTACTTTGTTTTTCCTTCTTTCCTTTTTCCCCCGCCTTGGAAGCAGGAGGGCTAGAAACTTGCTGCTAAGAAAAGAACATTAAAAAAAAAAGAGAGAGAGAGAGAGTGAGAGAGAGAGAAAGATTCTCATGTAATTGCCTGACTTCAGAAACTAAGCTTTTAAGAAGAATATCATGAGACTCATGATAAAATCATGAGAGTTGGCAACACTATTAGTGAGCTGGAAATGATATAAAGCTCCCACTTCTGCAATCTATGAAGTATTGGACTTTTAGTCACAAGCTTTTTATGCTCAGAAAACCTGTCACTGCCTTATGACTGGTCTTTTCATTGCCACAGGTCTTCAGATTTCCATTAGATCAATTCAGATAGTTTCTAGGGATCTTCTGTTTGTGTGTAGTCAAAACAATATTTGGCAACAAAAGACTCTTGCAGCAAATTACAGATGGACACAAACGGGAATGGGCTTGAAGCAGCCTGGGAGCCTGAAGGAATGGCTACGTCTGGGGAAAATGAAGTATTTCCACGCGGCTGTTTTCGCTGGACTTGTACAGCTCTCTGAAGAGCCAAATCCTCCCTGAGACATGGATCTGCAAACCCACCTTTAACATTAATGAATGAGTAGGATCCTGGTGGGGCAAAGAACTAACAAACCAACCCAGAGTTGCTTTGGCAGCTGGACATCTACAAAAGCGCACGGAAAAGTTTACCATGTAACAGAGGTAAGGGAGCTCCCAGGACCACAGGGCAGCAGGATTGTCCTGATTATTACCTCTGATCGGTGATCAGTGCTAATCCACCGTGAAGGGAGTCATTCAAATTAGATGTGTGTGAAGAAGCACGATCACCACCTTCCAGGACGCAGCCAGCTCCAGGCATCATTTACAAAAAAAAGAGGTTGGGTGACCTTTGTGTGCTTGATGCTGCCACAGTCTAACTGGGCTCCAGCTGTAAGAGCCTGCAATTAGCACTGCAAGACACCAAGGTCCTTACCTAGGTCACAGGAAAGTGGGAGATGGCTCCATCCTTTGAAAACCTATTAGGAAGCACTGATCCTCCCCAAATGAAAGTTTGAAAGACTTGCACTAGACTTAGGAAAACAGATACAGATAGGTGTGAGTACATCACACCTCTCTGGGGCTGTTAAAAGGCCCCCATTGCTGAGGCAACAGCACGTGACAAACCTGACACTTCCAGAAGTGTAATTTGTTATTTGCCTTTGTATGCAAAGCTCACACATGTTCCTTCAGAAGTGAAATTTCAGGTGCCAGTGACTGCCTTGTGACTAATGGAGCTCGAATCCCCATCACAGTTTGAGCTGGGCATGTGAAATCTCCTGCGCTGTGGTTTTAGATGGAGAGACCTTGACTTTAAACAGCTAATTCACTTCCTTAGCACAAACTGGAGAGTCAGGAGAGCACTATAGCAAACTTAGTTATTGGTAGGGCGGAAATCCACAGGACTGACTCTGATCTCTTACACCAAAGTAAAGCGGGAAAAAAATCCATTAAACTCAGTGAACAACACTAGCATAAGCCCGTCCCCAGAAGAATTTCTTAGGGTTATAAATAACAAATTCCAGAGGAGAAAACCTGGACCCAGCTGAACAGTCCTGTGACTCAAGGCCATCTTTCCAAGGGTCTGTAGCAATTTATGGGTTTGAGTGGAACAGGAAAAATCTGATAGCTATAGTGGAGTTTGCTTTGAATTTTGAAGACAAAACGGGAACCTGGAGAATCAGGCACAGAATCATCAGGATTGCAGATTTTATTTCTGGACCTGCTCTAGTGAAGGGGGCTCACCACTTGCAAGGGAAAAGGGTACTGAAGAACTCTGCAATACACAACCAGGAGAGCTATCAGCTTTTAAAAAGTAGGTTCAATTCTTTTAGGTCTCAGAGAGGAAAATACATTTTTTTGTGCTGTAGTGCTGGACTATTTGAGATGCCCCGTGTCCAGAAATCCCAGAGAGCCACAGCACACATATCCTAGATTTGTACAGGAGTGATTTGGCCAACACACTCCTTTTTGAAGAGCCCCAAAGTAGCTGTGCAGGTACTACGGAGCCGCAAAGTGCATACATCTGATGCTCTCAGGAACCATATGTCCTGCTGCATAAGTACTGAAATGTCAGACTGATGTATAGCAAGCTCTATAAATAAGCAAACGAACTTGTCGAATTTTAACAAATTGGTGAAGACTGCATCACCATATCTATTCTGGTTTTAATGTTTTCTTTGTACATGAAACTGTTCAACTACAAAGCTGGCAACTAGACGATGCTCCTTAACGGACCAGAACGATTTCAACCATGACAATCTGCCATCTAGTGGAAAAGTGAAAATCGCATCTTAACCAGGCACTGAAAGTGCTAAAAAAAATTTCCCCAAACCTGGAAAGAGTGGAATGAGCTATTTTAGAAAGGTGCGAGATGCACAGACGAGGCTCTCCATGGATAAATAACCCTAGGCTGGCATTTTAATCTCCAAAGGGCAGTGTATCTGGCCAAAAATTTATAGCATGTATGCATAACGTGTTTATCATATATATATGACGCTCATAACATTACTTGTGTATGTTTACAATATAACTAGCCAGAAGTTTATTAAAAGTCATCATATTCCATCCCATAATTTTGATAACTGAGCATGGCCTAAGTCATCTTCTAGCTACCCAATAACAAAATTTCACACAGCTAAGGGAGACTGCACATGGTTTTAGAGCAATCCTAGGGTGTAAAGACAGAGCCAGAGTTTCCCATAGGAGTTTGTATCGTTCTGCTGTCAGCAGCCAAGCAATGCTTCCAGAGACCTGGGCACATCTTGCTGACTTCTTTCCTAATAGTGAAGTATCTCCATCACTTCCACACTCCCTCTCCCTGCCTGATTTTGGCATGCAGAAACGGCAGGGACCTGGTGTACAACATGTTGGTGATTGGCATCCTGGGGATCATACGACCATTTTGAAGCATAGGAAATCTGATTTTCAGGATACCCCTCAAGACAGCAACTTTACTGGATGGGAGACACCACAGAAGTTGTGGGAAGATACTATTTTTGGAGGGAACTGCTTAGCAGGGACAATCTGTAAGGGTCAGTACTTTCCAAGAAGTGTGAAACTTTCTCTTTGTGGTAAATGTATTCATGGAAGTTTAATGGGAACACTGGCTGTAAGCAGTGGGTCATCATGTGCATTTCTGGCATCTTTGGAAATCAGCTTACAGCTGCTGCTGGGTGGCTTTTTGCTTTGCCTGACCCTGCAAAAAATAGAGGTACCACCAAATCACTCCTCAATTCTCTTACACATCATGATCCAGGTAATTCCCTCCACTGTGTCCAGGGGTATTCAGAAGAGAGCCCACATTTCAGTGTCTGGCTTTAGGTCTAGGCAGAGCTGGTTAGTTTGTTTGCTACTCTTGGTTTCATACAGATGTGCGATTCTGTGCCATGGGAAGATGTTTCTTTAATGACTGGCTCTTATTTGTTTGTTCTTTACAGGACACAAAGACATTTTTATAACATGAAGTTTCAGAGTCATTAGTTTACACAAAAATATAATTCTTCTAAGTCCAACTCTGCCATCTCGTGGTAGATTTTTAAAAATATTGTTTAACCTTTAAGAATTCCTGGTGATAGTTATATATACTGGATATAAAAGATTTTTGCTAGAGACCCATAAGCTAAAATATTTATGGTAAAGACACTCCTCTTCATTGCTAGGAATACCTCCATCCTTCAATGAGATAGGTTAAAAAGTGAATTACCTCTGCAGCCGTTTGCTTTACATTTTGTCTCGGACAATGAAAGGTTGACATTTGTTTCACATTTGTGAGGAGCTGGCTTGTAGTCAGGTTCACTTCCCAGTTCTCACGCAATAGCTCCATGCTGCAGTGTTTGGATTATAAACAGGGGAGCATTTAAACTCAGGCAATTTCTTTTCCTCCTCACTGAGGTCTTGGTAGGAGCCAAGTTTTGAACAAAGCAGTTCAGTCAATTATATGCAAAAATTATTATAAAGCAAAGAACCGTTTAAACTTTTTGGAAAACAGATATTTGCACAGCGCCAAGAAGCAACACAAAGTGCTATCCTCGCTGAAACCAGTGACCTAGCCTGTCTCCCACACTGGGACCAGATACTTCAGAGGAAGGAGTGAGAAACGCTGTTTTCAGAGGGTGACTCATCTTGGTCTTTTCCTCCCTCCCTGTACAGCCAGCAGTTGGCAAGCCATGGAAAACAAACACCTTGTTTTCACTGGGACGATGCAGTCGCGCCGAGCGTAGCAACATGAACTTCCCTTCACCCTGTCTCACCATTCAGATCTCAAGTGATCACCTCTTCAAATGAAATCTTGGCTTATTCAGTATCTGAAAAAGCCTCAACCTGGTCTCACCTGCACCTGAAACAGGATTGAAGTGCTGGTGCTCTGTGCATCAAATTAAACCCCTGTACTTCAGCGGGGACCTGAGCTCCAGACACAGACCTGAATGTTCCCATGCCGTGTTCAGCTCAGGTGTGTCTTCAGTCATCAGGTCCCCAATACCCAGGGTGGTTCAAGAGACCGCCACCTTGTAAGCCTTCATTTTCACCGCCACTGCCTATGCTCAGATATCACTAATGCACAACTACTTGCCCGATCTCACTTCTTTTGGCTGACACCTTCAATATTGCTGTGTGCATCCTTTTCAGATGTAGCGAGGCACTTAGATTTGGAGCTCTGGTTTGAAGCCACATCAAATTCTCCCAACCTTTTGAATATGTAAACACAGATTCAAAGTTTTAGTGTAAACCTTGTTATTCCTTTCTTCCAACTTTCCCTTCTTCTACTGCCACAATTTATACATCTAGAGACGCAAAGTTATGAGCAAACCAGTAGAAAATCAAAGGAGTCACAAAGGGCTTGCAAATTAATGCCTTGCATCCAGCCAACCTTGTCTCCTACCTCCTGGTCACATCAAATTGTCATCTTTGTCCTCCCGGTTTCCTACCTGCTGTAGTGACTTGTCTCCAGTGGCACCCTGGAGGAGGCCAAGCTTGGCAGCTGAAGAAGCCAGATGTCAGGGTCTACAAAGAAAGTTTTCAGCAGTGGCAGCTGCTTGTCAGATCATGTTCCCCCAAAGGCTTACGTTTGGCTCTGATGGTGTATCTGTTGGTGGCCGTGGCTGGTCTTCCTGAAAGTCATGTGTGGGATCAGATCCCAGTGGGAAACTCAAGTTTCTTATCCTGAAAAGCACTCTCCGCTGACTTGCAACTCTAGGGAAATCTTGTCTTTCTTTCTTTGCATATTCTTAGAAAGAGTTTATGTTCAATTTTTATAAAAATGTACTATCAAAAAAGGCTATTTTCCATAATTTCTAAAGAATTTTCCTCTTAAAAGGACCATTAAATTCCTTTTGTTTGTGTTTTTTTTTTTTAATGTTAATTTCCATAATAACAAAAATAGCCTTTCTTATCTATAAAAGTTTTTATTCACAGATAGGAATTGGCTTTGGGATATTTACAATGAATATTGATCTTCATTTGAAGCAGAGGAAACTGAGTGGAGAAACTGAGACATGATTTTGACTGATTTTGAATCCAGGCACTCCCATAAACACTTGAAAGATTTTTTGGTTATGAGATTACCTTGTAATCATAATGGTCAAGCGAGGCTTCAGAATAACACGTTAGAAAAGTCAGCATTTACAGATTGTAAAGATTTGAGACAATCTCTGTCACAAAGTAAACATGGAAACCTGGGTCATTAAATGAGACTTCACCTTGAACTGTGAGCCAGGCGAACACTGTGTCTCTCTTCAAATACTCTTCCCCCAGGCAGGTCTATCAGAAGATGGCATTTGCTACTGCTGCTGGCACTGCTTTTGTCACTTGGGTTCTGGCTTGGTGGCTGGTCACAAACCTGGGATTCAGGATTTTGACAGCTATTGCCTGTAAAACAAGGATAGCACACTCACAAGGAGGTCACAGTATATTGAATATGATGCAATCCTTGACCATGGTGGTGCTAAGGACCTTGTAAATACCCAGTTTGACAGCGTGTAAGAACAACAAATGCCATGGATTGAAAGGAACCTTAACCTTATTCCTGTTCTCTGAGGGAAGGAAGCCAGCTGCCTTTCCTGACCCCTGTGGCTGTACCACCTGAGGGAGCACCATTACCGGCCCAACCAATTCCTCAGGAGCTGGATGCTATAAGTGTGCTCCCAAGTGTCAAAGTAATACCCTCTCTGTCTCAGCCACTTCTTTGGACAGTGAATTACATCAACCATACGTAATGCAAAGACATTTCTTTCCAGATTTTAAATTTACTGTCCTTTAATTTCATGGATTGTTTGTCCTTAGGATTTTCTGAGGATACAAGGCACACCCTGCTGAATTTCCATTTGCTTAAGTCAGACACTTCTTCTCCTGGGAAGTTTTAACTTTTCTTTCTGCTTCTCTCTGTCATTGTCATATATTTTTTTTATTTTTTGTCATATGCCACTGCTCACTCAGAACACCACTGCTGCTGAATGTGAGGCAGCGTACAGGTTCTTAATAAGGATCCTGTAGGTCTACTCAACATACATGCAGACAATACTAACATTTAATCTGAATAATTGTGCTGGATTAAAATAAGTTTCACAACTTCTATGGCTACTTAAGGAGCCAACACCTGACGTATGTGAGGAGCTGCCTAGTCATTATTCAGTCCCCTGACAGCATAACCCTATATACAACCAGAAACTCTTTCTTTCTCACATTTAAACGTCCTTGTCCTGCCTTTCCTGCACACAAAGTTTTCTGGAGCAGCCTTAGTCAAGTTAACTGTGCTGATGTGAACTGTGCTGTACAGCTTAGACCAGCTGACTGAGACACCCCTGACACGTTAACTTTACAGTAGCCATGAAGAGCAGCTTAAGGTATCACCATGAAAGTTTTACAAGCAGGTTATTGCAATGACATTAAAAGACAGTCATGAACTACAGAGAAGCCCTGGCATGCAAAGAGGGTTTTCAGAGGTGCCCAGCTGCCTGCTCATGATGGCAATCACAGTGGCTGTGGGGTGTGAGTTGGGGGCTATCCTCTAGTGCCAGGCTGCTGGCACACATGCCACAGAAACCTCTGCTTTTGGCACCATGCAAGCAGCCATATACCATCAGCACTACAAAAGCTGCAGCACCTCCTCCCCTGTCTCTCAGAGGTACTGTCTCACTGCTCTTGGTATTTGCTATGGGTTCAGATGAAACTTATCATGCCACAGCACATGGACATAGTTAAGGAATCCAGCTGATTCCTTTGAATTGATGCTTACCCATGGTTCCTGTCCTACCTCCAAAGCCAGTGAGCTGTATGGCTGGTTACCAGGTCTGTTTTCTTTAAGTCGGTGCTGCTATCGTCATGACAGATAGTTACAATTTTTCTTCTTATGTCAGGGCATCAACAGAGAATTGTAAAGTTGTCCCTACCTATGTTGCGCTTTAGCTACACGTAGCTCTGGTGATGCTCATGGAGGCCTGGGCGGGAGAGCCACAGGCCAGGCAGTAGATGGCACCAATGTACAGCAGTTACAGTGTGTGCAAAAACAGTCACAAGGCAAAAAAAAAAAAAAAAAATACTTCACACTGCTGTCGCTGCTTCCAGCCCTCTGTTCGACCTTATCTGAGCTCAAAAACTTCTATGCTAGTGATCATTTTCCCATAGTAAAACCCCCAGATCCCTGCACCCTCAGGTGTAACCACAATCACAGCTCTCTCTGATCAAAGTTTTTCTGTTTCCTTCTTGCATTTACCATTGCAAAAAATCAGCACAAGGGATAGGAACAGGGATCTCCTCACCTCTCTGCTTCATGCCTGGAGCAGATCACTAACATCCTGTACTCCTGTCTTCCCAACTGCTAAATCTGGTGCATAGTCTGGGTATTCATGCACACACCCAATTTCAAGCTGACAACCAGATTTGGAAGTGGAAGGAACTCCTTTGGGAGGGGTGCTGTTGGGTTCCCCCTCCTTCCCCTTCTCTGTACTCTGGACCATAATCTGCTTCCCAGGAACCATTGGAGAGTGTTTTCTAACAGAGATTTCTAGCTATCACAGGGACCTTGGACATCAGCAGAACTGTCTCTTTCTTGCCCTTACCCTGCAAAATATTATTGTTTGTTTCATACCTTTTACTACCACTCAAGTTTCTTACAATATTTTATGGCCCGTGGTGTGGATTTCTATGCAGGATAAAGAAGCACATACAGACCCTTAAAACCTTGATGTATCAACATGGTTGCCTGCAATTGTTGAGATCTGTCATGATCCAGTTGCTTGTTCCATCCTAATTTCTTGGTGCACCAGATATTGCCTTGCACTTTGCTTGTCTGTACTCAACTTTAGATCTACAGCAGGATGAGGAACTCTTGTATTTATGGCTTTGTTTACAAAGGGGAGCACAAAGCAATAGATTCACATTCCATAGCATTGTCTTAAATACCTTCTGAATGACTAGGACAGTGCCATTCACTGCCTTTACTTCTCCTTTTATAATCTCCCAAGGTTCAGATCCAGGCTGCCAAAACTAGTTAAGCATCTCCCAACTCCTGCCCATGTTAGACAGACTGTTCTTACTGTTTAACAAATAAACGTAGAAGGGGTTTCGCCTGAGACCTGCAGAGTCACAGTTTCTCCAAAGGCAGAAAAAGCAACACCTTTAGAGTTGCAAGAAGCTGTTCTGGCTACCATACATTTTAAAGTATCTCAAAGCATTATTTGTATAGAACAGATCATTTTTTTTGAAACTTTAAAATAGGCATAAAAAAACCAAGAAAACCTGGCAAAGCTGTCACTGTCCTCCTACAGCTTTTAGCCAGCTCTTCTTTTTGATAAACTCATTATTGGCCCTATATAATTCTCATATTCCCAGCAATTTTTTCAGTTTGGTCTGCCCCCTTCTCTCCTACTCTTCTTCCACTCACAAAGCAGTTTGTTTCAAGGAACTTTAAGTTTTAAGAATAAGTTTTAGTTGTGGTGTTGTGTCCACTTGAGTTCATTAGAAGGTGAGCTCCCTTTGCTTTACTGAGTCAGAATAACCTTAAGCTGAATAACATTAAGGTAATTGAGGGGCATCTCCTTGACTCAGGAAGACAAATTATAAAAGACTTCAAGTCCCAGTGGCCTCTCCAATAGTTCTGAAAATCCTGCTCCGTGGGTATTTTGGATGGTCCAGTAGACACTACAGAGAAATTTAGGAGACAGAGACTCTCTAGAAGCACTGATTTCTTTTCTGTCCTTGTCAGAATTGCTTAAATCTCTGCACTCTCTTTCTTCTTCTCCCCTTTCTTTCCTCGCTAGGGTGCAGTTATGAGATCAGAAGAAGTAAACAGTTATATGTTTGTTCTGTGTGAATAAAATCACATATAGATTCCTTCATGCCCAGTTCTAAGAACAATCAAGTAAAAAAAATTGTGAAGAATTAAAAACCACTTTGTTCTGAAACAACCTTGAAACCCAAAGAAGGATTTCACATCGGCATGTAGTTTTACACCGACAGGCACATTTAGAACATTATGACTCATATAAGTATTTCTGGGTCAGAGGAAACAGGGTTATTTACCTTTTGCTGAAGAACCACAGTCCTTCAAGAGAGAGGAAAAAACAGAATTGGAACAGTCTAGCTGGGTCATCAGGACCAGGTCTCTACAGTCCCTACCACCATATATGAATGGTTAAAGGAAAGCAATACATATTTTCCTTTTACCTTCCCCACAGCCCTAGGCATCTCTAATCACAAAATAGCTCTCAACACCCATTTTAAACTTTCAGCATCAAAGATCAAAGGCTTCAGAAACTGGTCCATGCAAGAGGGCAAGAACAGGATGAAATAATGACACAGCCAGTTGCAGTGGGGGGGGCACTGTGACTCATGTGCATTTGTGGGTGAAACTGTGAGGACGACATTAGATTAGTAATATTGATAACTGTTATTTGGCCAGTCAATATAGGTGGATACAGTAGACAAGCTTTGGGACATACATTGCTTGGGAAATGGACTGAGCACCATGCAGCACAAGAGGACAAAACTGTAAGAAGCAGTGAGAGAGATCTTACCTGCTGTTGAAATACCCTTCCTTCAGCCCAAATCTGGTGACTGATTTAAACATGGCTGCATGAGGAAAATGCACCAAGTAGGCACCTGTTTTATTCACAGTGCTACAGTACCCACTGAATGTGCACTCACATCCCTCACCACTGTGTATCCCTATGAAGTTCCCGTCTCTCCAACTCATGCAGGTCCCGAAACAAAAATTTGCCTCCTTGCCATGCTGAGCAGGATCTGCCACTGCCAGGGTGTAAGAGTGAGGGTCATCAGGATGTTAAGACTTTCTGTACACCAGGGACCTCTGCTGCAGATCAGTGGAGAGCCAGCAATGCTAGCACATCTAAAAAAACAGCAGACTCTTCTTTATTCAACGCTGATGAAATTACACTTCTTTTTAGATGTAGAGCCTAGAGTGTCACAAGAACGCTAATCTATGGATGTCTGATGTTAGAAAGGTACATATTTGAAGAACCCTAGAGGATATATATCTTGGTAACACATGATTTCCTTTGAGTCACAGATGTGCAAGGGTCTACCCATCTGGGGTAATTCCTCTCCATCATCCCCACCCAGCAGGCTTGAAGGAGCTACAATTTTTCTTTCAGAGACGTAGAAGTTGATTGAATAGAGGATGCTAAAAGGCCTGAAAGATCATATTGGGCAGGGAACATCAGCTAGTTAAGCTTTGTTAGATGAGGAGGATGAAATAAAGGCAGGCAACTGCTATTCTTGCTCCTGCATATGCTCAGTAGGTAGACCTAGTTAGAAAAATCTACTCTGACGTTCAAGGCAATACAGTCTATTTGTCAGCTGATCAGTTTGATGAGGACAGTCAAATCTGACAGTGACAGATACAGTGAGTGAGGAATATCCTCCATAGCCCAACAGTGCCATGGCAGTTCATAGAGAACATGGGGCTTATGGTGTTCTACCACCATGAAAAAAATACCTAAATTAGGATCTGTAATTGTGATAACTCTGTGTCACTAAGGTATCCCGGGGGATGGTGAGAGATAGATGAACATCTAAAAAGATGCTTTCCATGAGATTAAAAGTATAAAGCAAAGCACTACAGCTCTCCCCATAGGAAGAGCAGCAGTACTGGGAAGCCCAGCATGCTTGCTCTGCGCTACCTCAACAAGATCTCCTAAAGGCGATACAACATCCGTGTCCTGAAGAGGATACAACATCAACATCCATGCTTGTAGGAAGGCAGCTGGGGAATATTGGATCAAATTTGCTTGTGTGCCCTTAGAAACTGAGCCCTCCTAATAAAGCAGTAGAGCACCTAGTCCCCACTAGTTTCAGGTCCCTAAAAAAAAAAGTCAGGGTGAAGTCACTTTAAAGAAGGAGGTGGTGTGGAAGCAACGTATTTAGGAGACATGAATTCAGACTTACGATCTACTCAGAGTCCTGGATCAAGCGCATGGTGCATTGGCTAAACTACAACATGAGAATGGTTAATAAGATCAGGATTGGATCAGAAGTCCAAAACAGATCCCTGTAGTAGTCTCTCCACCATGAGACATGCCATTTACTCTTCTACAGATCTTTGTGGAAGTCCACGTTGAGATTTGCCATTTACTCTTCTATTTTACACATTTTAATCTATTTCAACTCATGCAATAGCCTTTCCTCTTCTCCAACCATTACTCGGTTCCCACAAAAACATTATAAAAAGCTTTTCAGACATCTGGGTAGTCTATGTGAATTGGCTTTCCCTTAACCACATGCTTGCTGACCCCTTCAAAGAACCCCAGTAAGTAGTGATGCAAGAGCAAAAGAAGTTCATTTAGATTCCCTGCGGTACAATTCTCTGCACACAGACACTGGCCAGTTGCCTTGTCCTGGTGTGTCTGAAGCAAGACCTGCTTTTATTCTTGATGCCCTTTGATAACGGTTCTCAGGGTGTTGAATCCGTGGTCACTATTACAGTGACTGCTCCATGATCTGTTCCTTCAGCCATACCTCCAAGATATTTAAATTCCCAATAAATTTGCAGATGGTACTTTTTTCACTTCCTTTTCTGAGGCAAATAAGATACTTATACTCATCAGTTGTGGGCAGACAACTTGACATAAAAGGCAGGGTTCAAAGCCTGAAATTTTCTGCATTCTAATTGCAAAATTGCAACAAAAATAAAAGATCTTATCTGAGATAAATTGCTGTTACATAATTAACACTACTTACATGAAAATATGTTATGTTCTAAAAATGCTAGAGGGTAAAAAAAATACAACAACAATGATGAGATGAAGGAAAAAACCAGTGTACTCCAATTTTCAGGCACGAGTGGGAAGGAACTGCAGAATGCTGGGACAAAGATGTGTAGGACAAATATATCGCCTGCATGTGTACTGTTACCAAAATACTCACTGAAACACATGGGGCATAAACAACCCTATTTAGAATACAAGATTGCACACATAGTTAAAAAGCTGGGAAAATAACTTGAAAATCTAATGAGCATCAAATGGATACTGTGGAGGAAAATGCCAGAGAAATGGCAGGTGTGAAGGCTACGTAAGATCATCTTCGATGAACAAGTCAAGAGGGTTATGAGTACTTAAGATTTGTATCACTTCTTCAGTTTATAGATGATAGCTCTTAACAGGAGGACGCTACTGACGAATTACATTGTCAAAATATTGTTGTTATATAGGCATGAAGGGTAAAATATGTTTAAACACACAGTTTTGGATATAGTGAGATATCTGTTCAGCTCAAAGGAAAAGATGCAGATATTGCTTAAAAAGTAGGATCCTTTCTGCAATCAGAAATATGCATGCTGGGATGAAACCATTCATGTGAGCTGTGGGCATGACACTTCAAGAAAGATACAGTCTGAACAGAATACGCATAAAAGGTCATGGATTATAGACCTCTGACCAAGTAATGTTGACATTACTGTATTTGGAAGAGGCTGGGGATACATGATGGTTGGCAAATATGCAAAAGATTGCTTTACAGAGTAGAGTCAAAATTTGTATTTAACTGCTTTAGAATTGTGGCAAAGATTAGATTGACATCAGAGAAAACTTACTAACTGTAGGGGCAAGAAAACTGTAGGATCACCAAAGATGAATGGGGAATCCCCACAATGGGAACTTCTCTACCAACACGTTAAAAAAAAATCTGTTGGGGGAAAGTCAGGTGTAGCTGATCCTGTTCTGTACCAGTGGGCCTCTCTCAGTCCCTCCAGCCCCATTGATGACGTCTGTATTTCTGTGAAGTTATGTACAAGATTAGGTGTTTAAGAAAAGAAGATGATGACTAACTCACCATATTTTTTTTAAATCAAATCTGTATATAATAAAGAATGATTAAAAAAATGTTAAGACTTTAAAAACATATTTTCCCCTGAAAAATATTTTTTTTAATCAAAACCCAAAACCCTTATGAAAATATTTCAAATGAAAACAAATATTCTGATTGAAATAAAAAATGCTCCAATTTAGGAGTGTTTCCCTGGTAACCAGGGACACTGTCATTCTGTGGTCTTGTTCTTCCCGTTCTCCCTCATGTGCCAGGCTTCCAGCTTGCCCAGCACTCCTGAGGCTGGGACTCCTGTTAGGGGCTACTTTCCCTTCTCCTAAAGGGTGGGCCATGAAACATCATGGTATGTGCAGCCCAAAGCCGACGCGTAGCTGGAAGAGAACAGGATCAAGAGGAACCCACAACACAGTTTCAGTGAAGCCACATGGCAAAATACGTAAAGAGAAAAAGGTTTAATACAAGTTAATTATTGTTTTTTTTAAATGAACCTGTTTGGTTTTTTTAGGAAACAAATAGCTGCCCCTTGTCCCCCATAGGCACCTTGAGAGCCAAAAAGCAATTTCTGAGAAGCTCCAGATAGCAGCCCTTATATCTCTAATGCACCACAGGGAATTATTTGGTTCTGGGATTTTTGACCACTTTAGTCTCCCTCAGACGAAGGGATTGCTTTTTGCCAACATTCATTACAGCCTTTGGGAGTGCCAATATTGTGAGCTTCCCCTAAAGCAAGATTCAGTCTCAGCCAGGCTGTGCTCAGGGGCTCAGCGCTGGGCTCAAAAAAAGAGAAAACAAAACACCGATAAAATAAACATACCTTCGTCCCTATTCAATGGGAAGTCTATTGCTCCTTATTAATAATGTCTCTTCCAGATGAATGATCCGGCGGGACAGCAATTTCACTGTCCTGTGTTCACATTTCAGAAGGGGGCTCTAAAAGGAGCAGCTGGTCGACTTTGTGGAATAGGCCAGCAAATCCAGCAGAGCCCAGAGGGGTATTTTAGGCAATATACTTTGATAACAACTTCACATAGTGCTCAGGTGAACGGCAGTGCCCCACCTAAATATTTGACCTGAAGTTGCCACTGAGCAGGCTTCTTCAGGCTGACTTCTTTGATGGATCAATTTGGAACGTGTTAATGGCATTACTCAGCACAATAAATAAAATGCGACTCACCTTAATGTTTCTTGGAAGTAGTCATGGAGTTTATGACACCCAGTGGGAACAGCAAGAGAGGGTCATCTGGAAGGAACAGGGAAACATGCCGAGTGCTCACAGGGGAAATTTCAAGAAACAGATGGAGAAAGTATCAGAATTCTCAGTAGCCCCCAAGGAACAGATGAAAAACTTGTGGGTCAATCAGCCAGAGAGTGAAAGGCTCAGAAACCAGGTCTGTGGTTGGATTATCTAGTCCACATACTGGAAACGCTAATGATCCACTAGATCCTCCGGTCTTCATGGGTGCAAAACTTTGAAAACTTCTGAGGTGAAGCAGTAGGGAAGATATGTCTAATGTTATTTATGGGAAATCAAAAATGATTTGTTAAGTGGAAAAGAAGACTTTCGATCTGCTGAAGAACCTCAGTAGGAATCTGAATTTTCCTTTTTTAGATGATAAAATCAGTAGGAGAGAGAGAATTTTCTAACCTGATCATCAGATCTGTTACCGAAGACTCAATTGGTGCAGAAACACACCACAATAACAATTTTAGATGGAAGTGCCATTTGTAGCTGTTAAATTACCCAAAGGATCTTTCACATGAATGCTCCAGACTGAATAGCATGTGCGTACACATTCCAGTCATGGGTCCAAAACAAATTAGGAAGCTAATATGCACCCTCCACTGGGATTTAATTGACCATTAGTTTCCTAGGTTCTGAAAAATCATGTCATTGTATCTAACTTATTTCTACATTGCTTTTTACCCCCATAGGATCTTAGTGCTACATGCATAGAAAAAAAGGTGCATCTTCCACAACAAAAATGCTATTGCCTTTTGAGGGTGAAAGCTTCTGCCCAGCAACACTCTACAACTGGTGTGGACATTTTTACTGAGGAATTGAAAAATACCATATCTCGCTACAATTACACAGAAGAATGTAGGTCAGACAAACATAATTACCAATTATAGAGTTTAGGCAAAGATGTGGCAGTAACAAGCTCACTGCTGGGAAACAGTATAGCTAGTTCTTAATAATAAATTTCCTTTAGACAGCAGCTTCTCCCCAAAGATTCACACCAATAAAATATAGCAGAAATATACAAAATCCCTTCAAACGTCTAAAGGCAGTTTATCTTTTGGGAAGAAGAAAAAAAGAGATAAAAAATAAAAGCAATTATAATTTCAGGGCTAACTATAGCCATTACAAAACAACACCTTTCATGAGCAAGTTCTTGGGATTTCAGCAGCGCAGCCAGTTCCACAGCAGGCAGCTAAGTTTCATATTTGAGATGAACCACAACCCCCGAGGAGTACGGTACCTCTAATAACACCGAACTGGCAGCTCGGTTCAGTATTGACTTGGAAAGTGCCAGTACCGGACTCAAGTGTGTAACTTCTGCAGAGATAACCCAAAACGTTCTTGGATCATCATCTCTACTTGTATACTCTTTGATTTCTGAAGCTGGTTAGCTGTGCTGTGGGGTAAGACTGAATTTGAAGACAGTAAGTCTAAGGAAGAGCTGAGCTTTGCGGTTTGTTGTGAGCTGTTAGCCTCCCTGTGCACGGGGCTCTGTTCGGAGCACGGGTCAGCAATGTATTGCTTGGTTGTTTTCCTCTGAGCATACGATTCACCACCTCCTGAGTTCTGATTAGTGGTGAGCCAGCCCTAAATATCTGTTAGCTGCAAAACTTACCCTTTATGTGGCAAACCCCCCAATTTTATTGTTTCTTGTATACCTCATGAAACAGTTAATCATGTGGCTCTCTGAGTCTGAAGATTTTGCAACTGTCACAAGGCTGCACCAGACAGGTACCTCGGTCAGGTATTTGGACTTTCTTTAAACTCCATAAAAATAACAAACAAAAGGGTTGACCTTGTACTGTACGTGCATGAACGCAGGATTTAAACAGATGCAGAAAAGATCAAGAATTTCAAATAGGCCCAGGAGAATGCCATTCTGCAGGACTATATTAGGGTTCAGTGTAAAATCTCACCACAGAAAAAGAAATTAAATGAAATTAAAAAAAAAAGTGTAAAACCCAGGAGTACTAGTAAGAGGTTGAACACTCTACCCTAGTTCCTGCTTTCTGACACTACTCATAGATACAAAAAGATACATCCCTTTCACACAGCGAATGACAATGCCCTCCTAATTCCAACAGCTATAGCTTCATCCTCATTTGAAAGACATTCTAGAAAAGTAAAGGATAGCCATCAAAGAAATACAGACACTCAACATACCCCTGCACACGTGTCTAAGAAGGATGTCACCATAGGTAATTGGATTATTTTGGGTTTTATCATGCATCTTTCATTAACCATCTGTGATTCTCAGTGGCTTTCAGGTCCCATGTTCATGTCTAGAACAATATCCACTTGAAAGAAACCAAGGGCAGTATTTTAGGTAGGGAGAAGGCAGTCAGGAGTGTGTCACTATCATACACTTATAAACAACCATAGGTACTGTGATGTCTATACACCACCAAGATACTAGATTTTATTCTAAATAAGGAAACATGTCCAAGTGACAGAGGGTTTACATATCTACGAGATGCAGTTCTAAAAATGATATGCCGTGTTCCAAGTATGAGTTATGGGGCCAGATGCTGGAATCCGGGTGAAGAATTATAGGCTGCGTTTATAGGAGGTCAGGTCGGGTAACCACAATGGCCTGAAAAATTTATTAATCTCATTTGAAAGATGGAATGCAATCTTTAAGTTAATATAAATACACCATCTGCAGCAGTGAGTCCTGAGGAAGGCATCAGAGTATGGAGCAACTTAGGCAGAAGGGAATGAACCGAACGTGAGATAAGGCCAGAATGAAAAGCAAAGTCTGATGTCTGTTATCCCCTGGAGAATCTGAGGTTCAGGCCTGAATGCAGTGCAGAGATTCCCAGATCTGACCTGTGTTTCTGGAAAAATCTTAATAATCTCGTTAATCCTGGGTGCAATGCAGTTCATCCAAATGAGAGTGAGGCAGTGATCTGATGACAACATGCATTTACACATTTACATAAGGAAAAGATACTGCATCCAACATGAGCTACTTATTTCCCAACTCCTCCTGATTAACAAAGAATATATCACTCATACAGCTGGAAAGTGACATTATCCTAAGAGCTCGTAATTAAAAGTGGACAAAATGAAGACAATTGTAGCTGGTGCTTCCCAATGGCTAATATCCTCCAGCTGAGGAAAATTATGATAAAACAGTGAGTGGGAGGAAGAAATCAGAGAGGAAAACATGAATGAAAATCAGAAGTTCTTTCAGAATAGACTCAGTCCATCAGCATCATCGAGGACAGACTGGCTAAGGCCCAGCTACTTCAGCGGTAAACCAAAAGTATTCTGAAGATTCAACAGATGGGAAAAATATAGCAACTGTCTGAAGTGCAGAGTTACGATGTAGAAGAAACTGATATCGGAAAATAAAGAGATTGAGAAAAATCGGTCCATGGCAATGCTAAGCAGGATTTTTGGGGAAGTGTTCAAATTGCCTAGGCACACTGCTAGAGTATCACTGCAAACAGCAACACAAAAAGCCAGGCTTGTTCAATAAGTGTTTCTGTTTGGTATTTTAGAAAGTAATAGCATGATGGTGTTTATGCGAGACCAAGGTTGAATAAGTACTTTCCAGCCCATTAGGAAATAAGCAGGATGTTAAACATCATCTAGCAGAGATAAACATTTTTAAATCAGCAGGCCTGGATAAATCACACTCAGGGGTCCTAAAATATTTGACTGAGGAGAACTCTGGCTTGCTAATGTTAATTTTTAATAAATTTTAATATCAGAGGGATTCCAGGAAGCAGGGTAGTAGCCTGGAAAAAAAAGGGAAAGCGAGAGAGAGAGAGAGAGAGAGAGATAAAGGGAGAGGGTGGGAGAGAGGGAGAACAGGAAATCAAGTGCAATTACCGGGGAACTATTGAACAGTTAATCTCACATTAATCCCAGGTAAAATAGTGGAAAAGCTGAGACAGGACTGAACTGCCGAAACATGAAAGAACAAGATTTTAATTACCGCCAGTCAACATGGGTGTATGGAAAATAGCTCCTCACAAATAAAACTGGTTTCATGTTCTGCCTGCAAAAAAGCTAACTGCACAGATGTAGCAGGCTTTCTGAAGCCTTTAGACTTAGTGCATGACATACTTACTAGATAAACACTATATAACATCAAGGAAACTTATGTTAAATGGCTAAGACATGGCTATTTAGCATAACTCAAAACCCAGCTGCGTCAATCAGACCATCATCAAATGAGGATGCTTTACTGGCTTTCTGCAGGGCTTTGAAGTATACTCGGCGCTATTCAGCATTTTCACTGATGCTCTGCAAGGGAATATAAAGTCAGCACTGACAGACAGATGGCTGACACAAATATTAGCAGCCTGGTAAATAACGATGGTGAGAAAATACTCATGCAGAGAGTATTCTGGGTCCCTTGTTAAAGGGAGCCCATTTGAACCAAATGCAGTCAGTGCAAAGGTGATCCATAAGGCAGAGAGCAAAATAACCCTGATGGGACCATGGATCCTGGAAAGCTGCGATGCTGGAGAATGATTTGGAAATCACAGTGGGCAAGTAAGGCAGCATGAAATTACTAATTCCAGAAAGACTGAAAAAAAAGGGCAAGTTGTTCCCATGGTCCATACACCTACAAACAAGGGAGCAGTGAGCAGTAATGGGATTTTACCTCCTCCCAGTACAACATCTCACAGAAGCCTGGAGTCCAGTTTTTACCAACCTCTATTAAAAGCTTAAATGGCAACAGAGAACAAGCATTAGACTGACCTGATGAATGAAGGAGACACCTGACCATGAGAGATTTAGAGACCCATCTACTGAGTTTATTGGGAAGAAAAAAAATGACTGATGTCTTGATTACACTGCGTAGTTACTTCCAGACGAGAATGTACTGGATACTAAAGGGTTCTTACATCTGGCAGAGAAAAACATAATGAGAACCGGTGACTGGAAGTTGAAATCAGAAATTCAAAACGGTCACAATTTTTCAAACAGTGACGGCGATTAACCACTGTGACAAACTTCTAAAGGAAATGATTGATTATCCATTTCCTGATGCATTCATATCAAAATTAGCTGCTTTTCCAGAAAATATATTTTAGCCAAAATAAAAGCTATGCTTAATTCAAATGCAAAGTATTGGGTAACAGCATGAAATAGAAAAGTCTATGGCTTGCAGGAGAGAAAATGTGATGACTGCAAGGTCCCTTCTGAGTGCAGAAGCTCTGGATGTCTGCAAGTAAGATACCTCTAATCTGATACAGCAATGCAATCCAGTAGGGAAAAAGATTTTAAAACCAAACTTGAAAATGAACTAAAAATATTAAGGTGACCCTAATTAATGACCAGACATGCTGATGGTGCTATAGCTCCAACAACTGTACATCTAGGCTGGATTTTGTAAACAAAAAAAACCCCCAAACCTGAAAAAAAAAAAAAAAACAACACCAGAAGGAGAGACAGAGAAATAATCTTTTCTAGCTGTAAGCATTGCAGATTAATTATCTAGGGAAGTTGTAGAGTCACCATCACTGGAGTTTTTCAGACTTGTTTATACAAAACTCTGTGAAGAACACTTTCAGCATCACTGATTCTGCTTAGGGCAGGGATAAGACTAGATTACCTCCTAAGGTCCCATCTACTGCTATCATTTCTTTGATATGATTCAAGTAAAAGTCACAGGCATGATGCTAAAACTAGCAGGGAGGGATAGGTCCTCTGTTATGCAGAAGGTCTAATTGAATGAAAATTTGAACATCACATTATGTGATGTTATAAAACTTCCATATTTGAATTACTCTATTTAGAAGGTAAGTCTGCCTGCTTTTTTATTGTTCTTCTTTGGATATGCTAGTGTCTGGGAAAGATCAGGAATGGAGGTTCTGGTTATCTAATACCTATCTCGGTACTTACCTGCCCTGAAGCCCTGTAGCAGTTCAAGTGCTTTTTGAGAAATGGTGTTTTTCAGGCCATCTGAGGCCAAACTAGATGACGGTGAACAAGAAAAGCAGAAAATCAAAAGCACCATACAAAGGTGGCAGGGGCTAACGTGTCCGCCCCAGCAGGGACACATCTGAGTCAAGATGATTCACTACCAGGCCTGTACAAATAACTAATTTTTCAGTTTGCCGGGTGAACTTGAAGGGAGAAAAAACACTCACACTGCCCTGAAGTGAAGTTCATGTCTGTTTCTTGATGGAAAGAGCTATGAAAAAAAAAAAAGTTATTTTCATTAGGCTGACTAAACTCTTTTGTTTGATTTGAAATTGTTTTGTCTTCGTGGTCGGCTGCATATAAACATAAATTTATGGAAAATTTTCTTGAAAAGTCAAGCCACTATGGAATTTTTGAGTGATGAACAAATGATTCACCCCCCAAAATTTTTGTGGCTTTGTTCAGACATTTCTATGCATTTCAGTTTCAATAGCTACACTGCTGGATGCAGACAGTGTCAAAATGCATCAGAGGTCAAAACCTGGCCAGATGCAACGGAAAAGTCCAGAGAAACTCAATGAAAGGAACTCATCTCTGGAGATTTCCCTAAAAAATATCACTAAGGTGGAGAAAACTTTGTGCAGCGAGACCTTCTCCTTAAAACTACTGGATGTGACTAAAAGAAAATCAAAAGTCCTGTCTTCCCCCCCCCCCGATATTGTCCATTTAACAGGAATTACTTTGTTTTCTGTCCCCTCTCCAATGCTGCAGCTACACAGGCACCAGGACCACGAAGCCTATCACTCACCTTTCTCCAACTATTGGACAGAAAACCTGGTACCCAGAGGGAGCTGAGTTGCTAGACCTCCTATGGAAATTTCTCAGCCAAAATACATAAAAGGAAGAGATGTTATTTTTCATAGAGAGGACTCTATATTATTAGGCTTGTCCATATCATGCTGCAAGACATGTCTTTCAAACACATATATTGAAGGAAGGTAATACCCTAGCAAGCACCTACCACTGCAGCTCAGCTTAGGGTATAGCTGTGCTATATATAATGTATACATAGTGCTCCCCTCAATTCGGACAACCACATGGAACTTGATGAAAAGTTCAACACCTTCCCATGAGATACAAACAGCCTCTGAAAATGCAGCAAATGCAACACAATCACAGGTGGCTGAAACTTACCTAAAAAATAGATAAATAAAAAAGTTACAGAATTGTCAGTAAACAGAGAAGATTCAAGCTCTGCAATAAGCATATCCTAGGCATGATAAGGGAACAGATATTTAGCAAAATGGTCAGAAACTCTTTATCTGTGTTGTTTTGTTTTGGTGGGGTTTTTTTTGTTGGGTTGTTTGTGTGTGCTGTGATCAGAAAACTCTAAGTTTGTGAAAATGTTTTTTTTGCAGAAATGTGTTGGTGTCACGGGAACTTGCATCAAGTGCAGAATAGAATTTTTAGTCCAGAGAAAGGATGATTTAGCCTTATTTCAAGCAAATACGTAACCAAAAGGCATGAAAGTCCTTGTACTATCTTTTTTTGCTCTGGTGAACAATAATCATTAAAAAAAGTGGAATAGCTTAACACAGAGATAAAGAAAGACAAATAGCCCAGATTTAGGATGCCCACCTTTAGCGATCTAAGTTTTAGTTTGTGTTCAACTGTATTCAACTTGTGCTCAATCCAAAAGCCTAAAGGGTTTGAGTCTGGAACAACCCATACAGTAGCTATTTTGACAGATTACACTTTGATTTACAGTTTCTGTTGGCAAACATTGCAAAACTTAAGACTGCATTGGTCTGTCCACCCGACTGTGCTGAAATAACCCTGGTGGTGCCGCACACCCCAGCAGCCACCGCGCTGTCAGGCAGCCCTCTCTGTCCATGTAGCACAGCGCTTAGGGACTGTCTTTTGTTCTTATGCACGATGGGAACATTTTACAAACTGCCAAGTTTTATTCTTGAGATTCAATTTTTGTTTTTCCAGCTACCCCCTAGAATGGTGAAGGGTCCAGAGAACAAGTCATATGAGGAGCGGCTGAGGGAACTGGGGTTGTTTAGCCTGGAGAAAAGGAGGCTGAGGGGAGACCTTATCGCTCTCTACAACTATCTGAAAGGAGGTTAAAACAAGGTGGGGGTTGGCCTGTTCTCCCAAGTAACAAGTGATAGGACAAGAGGAAATGGCCTCAAGTTACACCAGGGGAGATTTAGATTGGATATTAAGAAAAATTTCCTCACCAAAAGGGTTATCAAACATTGGAACAGGCTGCCCAGGGAAGTGGTGGAGTTGCCATCCCTGGAGGTATTTAAAAGACAGGTAGACAAGGTGCTGAGGGACATGGTTTAGTGGTGGTTTTGGCAGTGTTACATTGATGGTTGGACTCGATGATGTTAAAGGTCCCTTCCAACCTAGACCATTCTATGATTCTATGACTACATATTCTTATCTACCCTCTTTGGTTAGTGAAGTATCAGGCCAGCCTAAAAAGAAATATAAAAATATTTCCTAAGTCAATGTGTTCTAAGGATGAAACACTGTGCAGCTAAGTTTTGCTATCCATTCAACTGCAAGTGTATTAACCAGACCCAGCTTTGGCTTACTTTCACAGAGCTCAATTGGATTTACAATGTCAAGAAGCTAAAAAAAAAAAAAAAAAAAGAAGGTAACACCTCCTTTTTGTGCCATGAAAACAGACTAACTTTGCCATACACTCCAGGTGCACATCCCCTGAAAAATGAAGATGCCATTTTTTTTCAGTCTTTTCATTGCCCGCCGTGCTTTCAGAGGCACATTTTGAGGGCTGCACCAGGAGGGGGCAGGAGAAAGCCATCCGTGCCTTCCCACGGAAGGAAACCCTGGCAAAACCGATTGAAAACTTCCCCAGGCTCCAAGTTAGCTTCTGTGCTCCTGGCACCATCCCTCTTTAACACACATCAAATGATATGTGCAGAGCGCTCCGAGTATGGATTATTTGCAGACAGAGATCCTGCAAATCCGGGTTTGTAATACATCCCACGGAGTGAAGGCCAAGCTTTCTAAAAGCCTCCTGGGTTGGTCCAACTTTGCTTCCTCCCCAGTTAGTAGGAATTTTGACATTGAGATAAATGAGTTTTGGCTCATTTTCTCTTACAGCCCTTTGACATAAAGACCATCTCAGCCTCGGCATTTGTGCAGCACCTCAAAAGATCCTTACCGTGCTCTGTGCAATAATCAACAACGATAATTGTGCAGTGGATGAGATTGAATGTGGTCTTGTATAGCTCAAGGCAGGGTAGATAAATGCTGATAAAGCACCTAGTGGTTATCTGAACAGAGCAGCCCTGATACACCTAAGAGTCACTTGCACATCATGTTCAACATGGCTGGGCAGATCCCACAAGCTGCAGGGTATGGACTGCGTTTGGGTAAATCTCAGTCTTCTGAGAAAACAACTTCAGACACCTATCTTTGCAGGGGGAAACTGAGAACTGGGGATGGTGGGGAACACTCTTGTGCGTTTCAAAACTTCCAGCTTCTGGGAGGGTCAGGAAAAAAAAGTAAAAAACCCCAGTCTTCTCTTGTGGTATTTTGGCATTTCTGCTTTCAATCATAGCCAGAAACCAGAAATGTGAAGCCTTATGAGAATTAAATATGTAAGGAAAAAAATATCAACCAACCTTTGCTGAACAACAAAGAAGACTTGGCTCATGTTGGTTTCCAACTATGGGTGAAGGTTCAAGTCACTTACTTCAAAAATACATTACTCATGAATGAGCTTTATTAAGAAACCTTGTGCTCCTATAACTCTTTCCATGTGAGGTTTTCAAGTACTTTATGGAATTAAGCAAAACAACCCTGGGAGGTAGATTAGTTCTAACATCCCCACATTACAGATGGGAAAACTGAACACTAAGCACATCTGTAGGAGAGCCAGAAATAATATTACCTAACTCTCATGTACTGCTTTTCAGCAGTAGATCTCACATCTTTACAATGGAGGAACCATTATCCTTATTTTATAAAGAGGCAAAGCAACTTGCTTAGGCTGGCCAATAGCCGAGCGGAGCAGAGTGAGAGGAGCCAGTTCTTCCCAGGCCTGGTAGTCCCAAGGCCTGATTTTACTAACTAAATGACCAAACCACGCTCTCTTTCTTTAATATGAAACAATTATGCAAACACACAAAAAAAATAAACAGAAAGAAAATACATCAGGGTTGATTTGGGGAAGCTAAAAATCTGTTTTCTAATACTGAGGAATTTCTTGATTGACTATCCCATATCCCACTGATGCACTGCATCTTTGCCTTGCAAGTGAACATGGGAAAATATGCAAAGGTCAAATCTTTTCACATTAATCATGTGGTATTACCTGACCACAGACGGCATCAGCAGAAAAATTTAACATCAAAGAAGTCTGTTGTATGGTTCTTTTGATGTTGCAAACCCGAACACAGAGGAGATAGTTTGAATCTTCACAGAAGTAATGACACATGAACACAAAAGGGGTCATGATGTTGCTGTTTTAAAAAATAATATTCTAGCAGCCTTCTCCCCCCAAATATAACTTCTATTTCCTTTTGGTAACCTTTTCCCTTCTTACAGGAAAAACAAACTCTTGAGCTCTTTTACTGTAAAGCTCTCTTGCTTTGCACCCAATTGCCTTTTGGCATGATCTCTTGACCCAGAGCAGGTCCCCCAGTGGGCCAGGCACTCAACAGACAAAGCAGGAAGATGGTCCTGTCCTCAGAGAGCTCTCCCTCTAGGTGCATCGAAGACACTGTTCCACCCCAAGAAATCCCCTTTGCTTCTTCTGTGCAATCCCATTATTTCAAGCCCAGAACTAACAGTCTAAGAGCAGGCAGCGTAGAGGCTTTTGAACTAGCAAGTAAAACAAGGAGACCTCATACGTAGTTCTGGGAGGAGAAATTATGGTTGAGAAACTCAAAGGCAAGCTGAAGCTCTCCATGCTGTTTCTGAGCTAGAATAGTCACAGGGTAGAGGATGCTAGCCTGATCCAGCTGTAATCCTGTACATTGGGAAGCACAGTGGTGCTTGTCTGCAGAAAAAATGAATCTAGAGCAACCACATTAATATATTGTAATTATATAAATTATAAAGATTAAGATCATTCCACATAAATTATAAATATCACCATATAAAGAGACTTCATGAGGCCCCAGAATGGGCTGAACTTAAGCCAATCTTGAAAATGGTTTTGGTAGAGTTGCCTGTGGACAGAGCTTCCTTCTCTAATTCAGTCAATCAAACATCCTTCCCAAAGGCTAAGCCAAGTCAGAGCTGATATTACACTAGAGAGAAGGATGCAGAGTCATTTGCACATGACTTAAATTGAAATTCAAAGGGCAACAGAAACAAATCCCCACTTTTATTTTATGCATTTATTCACTTTTGTAAGATTAGCTTTTAGCACAGGCAGGCAACAGAATCAAGTTCTTTTGCTCTTTGCTGTGCCCCAGCTCTCCTGTGTATATCTGGTGAGTCACTTCTTGCTTGTGACATGTCTTTGCCACCTGCAAAATAGTCACACTTCTAAGAGGCCCGATGACTGGGTAGGGGGGTGGGGGTTTTGAGGTTTTTTTTCCACTTTGAGATCACTGGAAGGAAATTCTGTAAACCTGTGTTGCTACTTCTTTGAGTTTCAGATAGGAGATCCAATCTGAGTGATGTAGACATTATTACTGTTGCTATTTGTCTACAGAAACCGACCTTTTACTGTGCTGAAAAGAGCCAGACACTGCAAAAACCAATGAGGATGACACAGTGGAGTAGTTTGGAACAGTGGAACAGTCCACTCTGTTGTGAAGTCTGATAAACCCAGAGGACTTCATGTGTGCCTGATTGCGTGGGCAGACAGAAAACAATTATTCCTTTTTCACTTGTGTTAATTTAAGAAAAAAAGGTCATTTTGAACAGCTGAGAGAGTTGCTGCAGTAATAATATTTTACTTATTTAACCAATCCTCAGCTTTAACAGATTTATATCTTAATGTCAGCGCGAACCATCCATTCAAGGGCCAGAAAAATGCTTTTAAGTCAAAGTGCTATTACTTTCCCTTAAGCACAGATGTGGAAATGGAGAAACAGAGGTATTTGAAGATTCTTCCCTGACTTGGGAACAGCACTGAGATCTCCAATTTTAATGTGCTCTTCCCTAGTCCCTGCATTGTATATACGACCAGATTTAAACTCCCAAAGGCAGTGCCAGCTGAGAAAGGCTTTCGGATCAGTGCCATGCTTTACCACAGCTAGGGAGCCATGTTGAGATCCCTGCCAGACTGAACATGGCAAAATGGTCCCAGGGACCCAACCTGGATCCCTGTCTTGCACAGTGTAGGTGCATCCCTTTCCCCTGAACAGCCCTACTCCGTACGGTGCTGAGAAACGCATTCATGGGTTAGCTGTCTCCAATGTGCAACGCTGTGCTCTTATTTGGCTCTAAAACATCTCACAGTGATAGTAAGAAGTGACTATACACACGGTGGAAAATGCTGCAGCTCCCAGCAGCGTTAGGATCTCCCAGAGCTTGGCTGACTCACTTGTTCAAGCTCTCGGGGTTAAACCAATTTTTACAAAAAGGTTCAGGGTAGAAAAACCTGTAAGCAAAGCAGAGGACATTGGAATTTGCCTTTCTCTGTACAATAGGCTAGGTCTGACTGCTGGAATCATCAAGGAGCCTTATTCAATAGTTTCCGCTCTTGCAAGGGTCTAGACTGTTGCTAAACCTCTTGATCACTCTTGCTTTTTTCCTTTGATTTTCCTTTCTTTTTAGTTGAGGTTTTAGAGTTTTTGCTGTGAGGTTGTAATGATGCATTTGAGCCTAGGGAAGCATGGCCCGCAGCCCGTGGCCTGCTAGAGGTTGGATGACCCAGAAACTGGACACCATGACCCAGATGGTCCCTTCCATCCCTACATTCTTAGGCTCACAGTCACTGATAGCTGCAGGACAGTCTCAAAACTAAAATATGGCCCCTTTTTATACTAACCAAAATGCAACCATAAAAGAAATCTCTCTTGTTTAGTCTTCTGGACTGCTGCCGGAGAAAAAATGAACAAGAGGTTTCCTTTAAGTCCACTGAGCAGAACCTTGCAATGTTCACATCCCTGAAGGTGATATGCTCTCATCTAACTAGAGCATCTGCTCATTTATTGTCCCCAGGAGTCATCACCTGGAATTGGGAACATCAGGGTTTTGCCTGAGTATTCAGCATTAAGTTGTTGGCAAATCTTCACCGTCACATTTTTTCTTATCTAATGATAATTTGATGTATGAGAAACCTGCCGAGTGAAAGCATGACTATTATGTGAGCAAACAATACAGCAGTATGTCCGGTATTATCTGTGAAACGTATTTCAATACCTGTGTGATTAATAATGGATTTGGAAGCACAGTGAAGTATAAATAATCCAAAGCAATATGCAAACTTCTGTGAAGGAAAAGGATTAATATTAGAACCAAACGAGGCCCTGGAAAATGTAGGACTCAAAATAAATTGGCCAAAATGCAGGATCGTCCCTCAATATAATTAAATAATAACATAAAACTCACAGATCAACAACCCAGTGGTTTTCTCCAGTAAATATAAAACAAAGAAAATCAGCAGCGGCTGAGTTGCTTCTTAATTATACCAACCACTTCAATAGGAAAACCTTATAAGGGTTAGGAAAAAATTGCTGCTAAGGCTGGGCACGCTTGCTCTGTTGCACAGCATTCCAAGGAGGGAGTTTGGAAGCAGAGGGAGCAGTTCTGTTCTACGTATTTTGGTCCTTTTAGCACACATACAGGAAAAGAACAGTCTTTCAAAGAGGGCATCACAGTTCTGCAGTCTTCCAAAGAGGACTTGAGAAGAAATTTGACCTAAGCGCTTACTAGCATAAGACATTTACATAAACTTTGCTCTGTTGCACACTTCAGCTCCCCAGAAACCCTGTGATCTTTCTAGTCCAAAAGTCAGTCCTGAACATCTGCGCTAAGCAAAGTCTTCCTTTGCTGACAGATGTCATTTAGTTTACAGGGCGAGGAAGGCTGATCTTCCGTCTACAGGGCAGTGTGGCTCATCAGCTAAACAGTTTTCAAACACGTCATCTCTGAAAACATCTTAAATACTGCGAATTACCCAAGCACACAGAACAGCGGGCTGCTCGGAAATACAAGTGACACTGAGAAAATGGTGCCAGAGAGGATGCTGGTCCCTTCCCTGATCAGCAGCCAGTAAGATCTAGTGATCATTATTAACTATTGTTTTAAATGCCCTGGGTGATGTGAATTTGCTGGCTTTGCATACTTCTCTTTTCCTTGATTTGGCTCTTTAAACATGCGCACTGAAAAGGTATAAATTAAGGAGCTACAATTTAAAGTGTAAAAAACTGGTGTGACAGAACAACATGCACACAAACTAATTTTTTTTTTTTTAAAGACCCAAGAATTGCCTCAAGGTAAATCTTCTTTCACCGGGTTAAATGTTATTCACTAAAGGAAAAAATACATAGTACAAGAGTAAGTCCTTGAAAGGAAAACAGCCTCCTAAACCCACAAACCCAAGCAAATCAAAAGACAACTTGTTCACAGAGATAAAGGGAAAAAACAGAGAGGAACGTTTTTAACAACGACTTTTTTCATTCTCTCGTTTTAATCTAGTATCAGTATCAAGAGCTGAACGGGGAGGGCCTTTGAACAGCACCTGCATGGGCCAGCAGTGAAGGTCACATACCAACCTACAAATCTCTCCCCCCTGGCACTGGAGAGACAGTGTTACATTCCTCCCTTTGTACTGACATGAAGTGACTTCAAGTCCATGTCCAAGTCTAAATAGTCATGAGCTGTAACCCAATCATAACTGGTGACTTCTGTACACTGGCCGACAGTGGAAACCGGAGCCTGCGGATCCCCAGCCCTGAGCGTCCTCCTTCAGCTCGGCTTTTTCCCTTCCCCGCTAGCAACGTCAGTGCCGATTCTCTCAGGCTGGCACCGGTTTGTTGAGAGACCTGTGCAATTAAGCGTTCAGAAAAATCTCCACTTCCAGCAACTTTATTAAGGAGGGCTGTGGGCTGGAGTAGGGGAGTAGGTTCCTTTCACCAGGTTCAATTGCATGAGAGCCTTGGAAAACTTTCTGGCAGTTTGCTGCAAGGTTATTGAAGCAATTGCTGCATGCTTCAGTCCCTTCTCTCTTCTTTTTTCAGCAAAAGCTTAATGAAGGCAAGCAGGAGAAAGAACTTTCTGTCACCCTCGCTGACCTGTTTTGACTTTTAAAAAGGAAAGTGATAGTGCAGTTGAAGGGTATTTTAACCACTGCTGCTGAGACGCTCAGCAAAAAGCTGTACATTTCTTCTAGAGCTTTAAATCACAGGCAATGACATTGCCAGCAACATACAGGGGAGCTGCTCGGCGCTTGTCCTACCACAATTATTCTGCAGTGGTACACAAAATGTCTCTTTTTTTCTTTTTCACTACACTGAGACTCACCACAGTAACTCCCTTTGTTAAGGGCTGTTGGAAATACCTGAGGTGAAAAACATATACTGTAGTACTCTATCTAGTTTTCCTAATTAGCAAATGATGTAATCTGGGGTAAGAGATTGTATTCAGTTTAAAAAGAAATGTCAAAGATGAAGGGATTAGTTCATATTAATATTTTGGAGGACTTTATAATCAAGAAGAAATAGGCACACAAAAGGAACAGAATGTTAATTGGCTCCAGTACGCTGCTGCCTTCCTCTGCTCAGGCTCTTTTCGTAGGGAACCACACAGAAGATGTGTGCCCTGGGAAAGGAAGGGGACCTGGAGCACACCCTGAAGAATCCGTGAAAGGCACTGTGCAAGAGTGAGGGCGTGGATTTATCCTCTGTGTGTGAAGAGCAATAAGCCATCTTCAGAGAGGGCTGGCTGAAAGAGTTGCACATGCTACGGACGGTCAGTGCTTAGCAAGATGCCATTGTGGACCTGAAAACCTAAAAACTGACCTTTAAGTGCTTGCCAGTATCTAGGAGATAACATTTATTCTTCTGACAGCCATTGCGATGAGAACATTTAACCTCAAGCAGACATTGTGACCACACAATGGATCTCCTCACCCAAAACACTGGTGTGATGACGCTTATTATGTGGTTGACAGTCCCCCTATAGAAACACAGCCAGAGCTGCCAGCCTTTAAAGGAGAGACGTTCTGTGAACTGCACGTGTGTGTGACAGGTGCTAATTCCAGCCCTGAGAGGGCAACATGGTTAAACCTAGGTGCACCAGTGACTTCCATGGTTGCTTGTGCTTCTCCAGAGACAAAGCCATTCAGTTTGAGTAGGATCACTGGAGTTTCGCTAAACACCCACTCTTTCCAAACAGTTAACTTGTGCTTGGAGCTGTACTGTTAAGGGGTGACGTACAGAAATTCTAGAACATGTCAGTTTAATCAGCAGTCCACAGCTAAAGCCCTCTTTAATCTCAGTTATATATTAAAACATACGCATTGGGTATTAAAAAGATTGCAATCCAAATAGCAGAGACTTCTTGCACCGCAGAGGATGTTTAAGACCATAAGACCACTAAAGACCACTTAAATCTAACACAGTTTTTTGGACATGTTTAGATAGTCGCAGCACAGGAAACCATGGAGAAACTGAAGATCAGCAGAAAAGATGAAAGACAAAATTGTACTTCCAGGCAAACCACCCACTTCCCAAACATCATGGAGGTACAAGGCATCTGCTGTGCAAAGTTTTCCATACACCCCTGACAGAATTAAATATACGGCCACACATAACGATAGAGCATCAAAAAAGCAAGCACTTAGATTCCTCGCTGCATAAACTCCCAGTCAGCTAATGAGGAGCTCGCAAAATAGGCCAGAGCCGCTATTTTCAGATCTAGATGTTGTGTTTTACTTGGAAGGGTTTAATATATCAATAGGAAATGACACAATTTTTTCCTTGTGATGTTCTTCATTCCAACAAACTACATACAAATATTCTATGTGCCAAGACTTCTTCAGGCAAATTCTGGCTCATCAAAAACCCAAATCCTATCATTCAATTAATATTACTCAAATTAGCCGTTATGCAGTGGGTGAGGTGGCAAAGTACCTAACGTCATCATGACATAATATTGTCAAGCAGTGTTGTGACAACTTTTGCATTTTAGAAAAAAAGAGCTTAGCCAATCTTACACTGATTGGATTGACAGCAGCTAATTATTGGGTAGTCAGATAAAATTCGAGTGTATCCAGATGAAAGTGAAGTAGGAACGGCAGCTATTAAAAATAGCTTTAAAGACAGCAGCAACTTCCCAAGTTGTTAAATAAGAAATAACAGTTATCTTCTGAATGTTATTGACAGTTGTCTTTATAATATCAACAACCATATCACATCATTAGAGCGTAATGCTTTTCAATATTTCAGAAGATATAAATTAGCCTTTCAAGAAAGGTTCACGACCCTAATTTCATTTTCTCCAAATAAATCCAATGCAATGTCCTCAGAGAAGATAATGAAGATCTACAGCTCACCTGAGGAATCGTTTAAAAGCCCATTAATCATCTTTAAAATACATTGTGGTGACATGTATTACCAGATTGTCCTTCTAAAGAACTGTATGTAAGATATTCCTGGCATGCAGTAGATTACACAATACTGCCATCAAACTTGGTCTGTCTTTACTGGAAGATGTGGAAACTGGAATATCAGACTCAAGGGATCAAATCTTTGATTTGCAGTGTCCCAGGATAATAGTCAAGGGAAGCCAAACATATAAGGAGAACAGAATAGTCGAGATAAGGATGACTTAGGAAACAAGACATACAACTTATGCATACGGTTCTGATGGGAGAAGAAATATTTGATGTGAAATAACATGTACAAAGGCACATTTAAAAAATCATTACCTCGATCAATCTCTGTCTGTGCAAGGCAGCTTTCAGCTGCTTGAAAACTGTCCATTGGGTCTAGAAAGGGGCCCCATCAAGAACAGTTAGCAATTGCTTAAGTAAAAGAAACATTAAGTGTTGAACAGAAGCTGACTTAATTCATTTCATCAAACTGGACAAAATGAGTCATAGTACAAAGCAGATTTTCTAAAGAGTAACAAATGAAATATATTTGAAATAATTATAATGTTGCCAGTTAAAAATCTCCTAAAATCAATTCCTTTGTAACATCAGTCATCTGTAAATTGTTTCAACACTTTTCTTAAGTTTATTGTTATATACAAAACTGGTAGCAATGGTCTTATTTTGAACTGAAGTTATGTTTCAGTACAAAACAGAGCACTAAAATTATGTCTACATACAGCATCATTTGCTGATAGTTCCTACATTTAAAAAATATTAGTAGCGGTTACTAAATGCCAGATGCTGTCAGAAGTGATGAAGATGTTAATTTTTAGTCTTCACCACTTCAGATATTATCTGATATTCATTTTCTCTGACAAATGCAGATATTTATGAACTGACTAGAGCGATCTTCCAGAACTGGAAATTGGTCTGCACTATATGATGATGACTAACAAGTTGATCATGATTAAAAGCAGAGTCTTGTAACTAAAGTTAGCCTTGAGCTTAACTGAGGGGCTGTGGCTGTTCTAACTTTCAGTAAGTCATTCTAAATGCCAGTAAGATGAAAATCATAAAATCAATTACTTCCAAGCCGAGGTATTCGTCAAATTCCTTTGCTGTATTTAGACAATTAACTTCCTCTGTCCTTATCTGCCTTTTTATAGAAATTTCTTATCCCTCTGGAGCTTCAGGAACTTTTTGTCCAACTTCAACATTTTCTGGTGAACGCAATCGCAGGTAACTACTCAGATCTGATAGACTGTAGTCAATTAAACATCATTCCCTCTGGTCTTCATGCATTTATGCTGCATGTGCAATTGATACTAGGCCTCTGACAGAAATGCAAGTGGGACTAGTAAGATATTGAACATAGGTTCCTCAGGTCAACAGATTTGTAAGAGGAATAAACCTTAAAAGCAGAAAAAAAAGGAAAGGAAGTAGTAACATATTGATATCAAAATTGACCAAGGAGGATGAGAAAATAACCAGACTTTCAGTTTTGGCCCAGAAAAGATGATGAGAGACTACAAGAGGAAATGCCTTGTGGGGTTAGAGGCAAAACCCTGAAGACTGAAACAGCACACTGGTTTTGTGCTTCATTGAATCATGGTTTGGTTTGGATTTATAAAAGTTAAATCTGGGGCTGTGCACTCAGGGCATTTCTTTGTGTCTATAGAGACCACTTGAATATAAGTAAACTACAGAACGAGTTTCCATTTTGACATTGCCTTAACTCCAACAATTGTTTTCAGCAGACCTGAATTATGTCTCATTTTCACAGGTCCTACCAACAAACTACCTCCAGGCAGGAGTTATTCTTTCTTTCAGATAAAATATTATAAAACTGTAGGAGCACAACACCTAGATTTAAAGTGGAAAAAAGATTAGATTCATACAGAAATAAAACCACATATGGAGGTCAAGTAGGACTGCTATAGACCGGACACTAGAAGCTTTAAGGACTGTTATTCAATTACATATTTCTAACTATCTCAACAGTGTCACTTGCTGCCATATACAAGGCAAATTCTGCTTGGTGAAAAGCACTGGGGGTCCTGCCTGAACTATGTGTGCCAGAACACAGAACGTTGGTGGAGAAAAGAAGCAGATCTCCATGAAGGTTACAATACTGTCTTATTTCAGTAGATGGCTTTGTGCTCCAAAAACATAATTTAGAAATTGACTAATTTGTGATACACTGCTCATCACTGAGAAATGGAAAAGGTAACATTTTGCGCTAGTGATGGCAGATTCCCATAAAGAATTTGTAGTTTATCTAGGTATCAACATGGTAGCATTACAAAGGTGGACAGAAGACATGTCTCAAAAGCAGAGGCCATGTCCGAAAGCTGGATATGCAATGTCATAATTCTGATTTTCTGGTGTAATGAGCACATCTGACTCAAGCTGAGGCTGCTTGATTTTTTTTTTTTTTTCAGAAGACCACAACTGATACTGAAGAAAAGCCAAATTTCAGAAGATGGAAGAAAATAATAACCAATTACTGTGTGTCAATATGATGATCCAGACCTTGTACTGAAAATGAAAGTTATTGAAAAAGTGAAGCGTATGCTTTTCCATGAAGAGGATGACAAACTTTCTTTAGCTCTTTTGTTTGCAGATGGAGGCTTTCTGTAATTTTTCTAAGCAGCCAAAAGAGTAAAGACAAAATGACAAGTCCAGTTATTCAATATGATAATGGGGAAACCCGGCTTTTTAAAGCAAAGAGAAAACTGAGTAAGAAATATATAATTTGGAGAGAGAAAGCCACAGGTTTGCTGAGGGGTGAAACAAGAACTAGAGGTGGTGACAGAGCAGCTCAAAAAACCTAAACTTCCTCTTGTTCTGCACAGTCAATTGAGCAAGAACCGAACGTCCTCCTATAATATCTATGTCAACTTTAAGAAGCTTAACTTACTTTATTCAGATATTTGGATGCAAGTCAGACACCAATCAGCTCATTTCCCAATTTCATTTTGATTGTCAGTTAGTCAAAGATCAATATTATGGGCTTGCACTTTTACTGCTGGATATTTTACGTGCTCTGATGCACGACTGTGGAAGGAGCAGTCTGGGTCACAGGTCTGTGCCGTGTTGTGGTAACAGCCACGCCATATAATCCACTTTAAAAACTGCATTTCCAGCTCAAAATTAATCAAGCTTTGATAAAAATAGGGGGAGAGAAGCTTTAAGACTGTCACTACTGTAACAGAGTCACCTTCTAATTTTCAGCCTACATTTGTCTATATCCATTTTTTCACTCGTTCACTCTTAGCCAGCGTTGCTCTTTCACTTCAATTGTTCCTTCTGTCCTAGGTATGTACTCAAGGTACTTTTATGGAGAGAAATTTAAAACTAAGGGTGGCTGCTGAGAAAGCCCAGCTTGATCACCTCTTCTTGTAATTCAGGCTCCTTTTCTCTCCCCATTCTACATTGAGACATTTTGGTACCAGCAGCAGCAGGAGAGTTGTAGTGTGGTACATGGGACAAGGGAACTATGACTGGCTGGGGGAAGGATATCCAGCTCCACATACTTCTTCCCTAAGCCCCTCTTCTTTCCTTAGTCTTTTCGTTTCTATAGCTGAAAAGCTCTTCTTGGTGTTGTAGTTTTGTTTGCATGTCTAACTCTGCCAATTTCTAGAAGCTCTCGATTTATTCCTACACCTTCTCAACTACAGGACCTATTTCTTTCAATAAAATTACCCTCGGGCTCTCTGTTTATCAATATAATTTCAGAAATGACTACATTTCTGGTTGGATCCAGAGCCCTTGTCTATATTTTTTTTTTTCCTCTGCTGGAAACAGAAGTTCCAGGCAGATTTTACATCACTGACGAACAGTTTTTGCATGTACTCTCTATTCAGATTTCTGGTCTTTTTAGTTCATTGGACTTTATTAATATCTCTCTAAATTTAACAAAGTTTGTTTTCAAATACAAGCTAATGTTAGTGACAGAACTATTTGTGTTTAGTCTTTTAGCTGATTTTAAATGGAGCAAGTCAGGATTTTCTAACCCAGTAATAATTTCTTATGATACTTTCTTTCAATAGTACTTTTTTTGCTTACTGAAACCAAGTCTGTAATAGCACCGATTCTGACTGGTTCATTGACCTTTGTGGAAGAAGTGTGTCCACTCTCCCATGTGGGAATATCTGGGATCTACCACTATGAATATTTGCATTTCCACCCAGTGCCAGGAAATTACATTTGTCTCTAATAACGCAGTTCTTAGTAGAGGGAGAGCTATTGCTAAGAACAACAGAATGGCACAGAAGACTGTAACCAGTTCCAGAAAGTCTCCAACTGGTTGGAGACTCTCAGCATCATTTTACCACCATCCATGTGTTGACAGCACTGTCCTTCTTCCCAAAGCCACTTGGCATAACCTATTCCTGCACACAGTGCCATCGACTCCTTCCTGGCTACTCCAATGAAGGTGGAGGGCCCCTGTCTGTCTTGTCCCCGACCCCATGCCAGGGTGACCACCTGCCGCAGGTAACTCTCCTGAGGGTGCGTTACCATGCACGGCCTTTGTGAGCCAGATCATTCAGCCAGTAATATGTGCTGGGTCATAACCTAACGATATATAAACCAAAACCATCGTCCTCCTCCCATTACCGGGTATCTGTCAACTTGTACTAATTTGAGTCCTTATCTCTCGGAGGTTAATTGGAACTGGCAGCTGCCTCACGGTAATGGGGCCTGTACGAGCAGTCACGTCATCTGTGCTGCAGCCACCCCGCAAGTGAGGTGCGTCGTGACCATATCTACAAGGAAGGCATTGGGGGGAAAGAAGAACAGAGGAAGCAGGCAGGCCTTGGGGGAAAAGCTATGAGAGAAATTAATTACGTATTATTTCAGGGATGTTTTAATCAAGAGATTAGCTTTTCTTTGTTAAATAATAAAGCTAAAATCTGTCTTTGCTGCACTCTGCTCTAAATGCATCTCTTCTGTTGAGGTAGGGAAATCGTGGCAGATATCGGTTCAGCTCCTTATAACACCAGTCTGAGAGTGAAAAGTAAACAGAAGAGGCTCTAGAGAAAAATATGACTATTTCATAAAATGTTCTCAGCTTAAAGCAAGAAGGTTAAAGAAGCAGCACATCTAAAAGTCAGAACAGCAGCGTAGTCTGTTCACTGGCCAATGCTCAGCTTCATTTGGCTTCAGTTCCCCCCCCTTGGAAAATGAGGTGAAGGAAGGTGACCTACAGGCAGCTATGACTTTCCCAGTGTGAGCCCGCATGTGCACAGCCACACAAATGCTGTGGCATCAAGGCGAGAGGTTTGCAGAGCAAGGGCCGTGGGAGCATGGGGAGCGATGCAGGGAGCAGCCCTGCGCTCTGCCCTTGCGAAGGGGGCAGCCAGCACCAGCACCCACCGCTGCCCCGAGGACTGCCGAGCTGTAACCCGTGCACGCCTGCGAAACCCTTAAAAAGTCGTGCATGGAAATTTAACATAGCAAAGACCTAAATGAAATCTTGAGTGAACACAGAGTTCGGCTGGTAGAGTATAGATACATGTAGATATAAGTACATTTATATCTGTATACTGCGTTCTTGTACGGGGGGGAAGGTCTCTCTGAAAGCTGAGTACATGTTCTAGAAATTCTGTGCAAGACTAAGTGTTTCAAATAATCCAAATACCTCTTCTTTTTATCCTTTTCCACAAAAGCAGTACAGCCTCTAGACAAATCCACAAATTTAAACAGCAGAAAGCTGAATATATATTACTTAAAATTTACACATAATGTCACCAAACGATATGAGAGAGGCATGTAGTAAACCACGTAACAAAGTGAGAAGTAACATCAGACATCACTCTTCCTTAAAGGTAGCCTTAGTGCTAGTGTTTTCAAGATCATATTTAATCAGTGTATTAGTTTGCCAGCTCTTGGGGACAGGGATCATCTCTTTTTAGGTGTTTAAAGGAGCCTTAGTTCAGTGGCATCCCAATCTTGGACAGTATTCAGTTGTTACTATAATGCATAATAGTAGTGGTTAAAAATAATACTTTCTAGCAATGGCTTCAGGTCTATTAACTCATCTGAGGATGAATCACTCTCTATTAGATTTTGTGTTCTTGTTATAAAGTTCACTGGCTGGTTGGGATTACAAAGCAAATAAGAATTTTTATGGGGAATTGCAGAAGCTAAGGAGTTCAGCTTCTGAATGAATATCTCCAAAGCTAGGAAGTTAAATCAAACCAACAAAAGCTGAGAGGAGCCCAAGGGAATTAGGTGTCTAGTTGTCATTCATTTTCTGAATTCCCTCTGCTCAGGCTAGACTTTCAGGGAGACATATTTATCTTTGCATGTTGGTAAGCAATAAACTTACAAAACAAAACTCATGCTTTTATGCTCTGTGGAACAAACATACATTTGTTTTTTTTCTTGACAGAAATGAAATCTGAAAGAACAGAGCTGCTATAAAAATTCACGTTGTGTTTTAAGGATACTCCATCTTTCAAAGGCAGGAAATAAGACAGTTTTTGATCCTGGTAATTTTCATCATTTAGCCATAGGTGGGAAATATTTTTAAATCGCAGTTTTCAAGCATATGGATACATGAGTACGTTTTATGGAATGTTCTGTTTCTGATGGTTCAGCCAGCATTAACAGAGACTCATATTTTATTGGTTCACTATTTTTATTATACCCATTGTCTCTGTTTCTTTAATCCTTGCAGCCCACTGCATAACTGTGGAAGCAAGTTTATCTTTTGTATGACAGAAACACTAAAATAAAGGTCCCTTAGGACAATCTTTATTTCTAAGATGGAAAGTTGATATTCAAAGACAGGAGTGATAGACATCTACCTGCCACCGAGATCAGGGCATCTACTCTCTATTTGAGCCCTTGAATATCTCTTTCTTGTCAGGTTTATGACTTTGTAATTTCAAAGCTATTGGACCTTTTTTCAGGAGACTCTTATCATTTGTCTATGATTAAGGAGTCTGTATATCCCTACTGTATCATGTCCAAAAGCCATCAATTAAAATTATGACCACTCAGTCAAGACGTAGGATCTGAGAATTCAAGGTACCAGCTCCAGAGGAATAAAGACATATAAAAGACTGTTTTTTAAACGAACTTGAGCGGAGATATTAACCGCGTAATTTAGCAAGTGAACTAAAAATAACAGAGTACAAATTTTACACCAAAGTAGTGCATGGGAAGTTTTTTGTTTTCTGTGTTTCTGAAAAAATCCCCCCACAAAATAACCATAGTACCTTGATACTGAAAATATATAGGTTAGTATAAAGAAACACTAACAGGTAGCTGGTATTTTAGGGCTGAATATTACCAAACCTTCAGATAATTGTTAGGAAAAACAAGAGCCTCAATGTACTCACAGCTGAGAAACTCAGGATGAAATAATGTTAAATGCCAGAGGAAAATTGCACCAGGATAGTGCCCTTTAGAAACAAAAAGCCTTTGAGATTAGTAGGACTCTTTTTGTTTAGTGGCATGACGGATCCTTGGTCTGTTTTCTTGGACTTCTTGGTCTTCAAAGAGGCTTGATATATTCCCCTAAATTTTAGCTACATTTGTTTCAGCACAGATTTCTGGCAAAACATGTAAGCTACCTTTACATTACTTGTTTCTAGACTTTAGCAGGCCCTTGCAAGATCATGCAGAAACAGGAAGGTGCATTAGAAACTGCCTACCACTCCTAAGCAAGGGTATCCCATGCAAGAACCTCAGCCATGTCTGCATCCTTCAGTTCATGGGGACAGGACTGCTCTCCCACCCACCAGGACAGCAGGTGGGTGAGGTAGAGAAATGGAGCAATTTGCTTCACATCTGGAAGAAACTGTATGTCTTATGTTTGCACAAGCACAAGAAATTGCACCTAAATACAAGTATTCTGGACTCCTCAGCCTACTACTAACTAATCTTAAATTAGCTAATCAGAATAGGCATCATGAGTTCCATTCCCTCCAAAGGTCAGCAAACAGAGTACATGCCAATGAAACAATTTCAAGATTTTAGCTTCTCTGCAAGATTACAGCAGAAAGCAAAATCATTGTCACCTGTGAAACATCATTTTAGAGAATAAAAAAGGTAGACAAACAGAAAATGTGAGAGTTATATAATAATATCTACTGGACCAATAAAGCTATTTGCTGGTCAATATCTATATTATCAGTCATAATTCAATGAAGCCAAGTGCAATCAAATATTCAATACCACTTAGCTTTTGTACAGTATTTTTCAACAGGGCTGTTCATCAGCACCTAGCAGTTTATAAAAAAAAAGAGTGTTTCATTATCACATTTTAACAGGTAAAATGATAGCTGAGACAAAAGAGGGAAAGTGACTTGCTGAAGGTCATTCAACAGGCACAAGGCAGAGCTGGGAATAGACGACAAGTTTCATGAATCCCCATCCAACGTTCTTGCCATCAGATAGCGCAGTCCTTCACAGTAACTCACTGTTCGTCTGCTCTTTCAGCAGCCTGCTGCAAATTACATTCCTCACTCTAGATAACTGTGTCCTTACATATAGGAGGAGACAAATACTGGTAGTGCGTGGAAAACCTAGAAGGTTTCATCTACAATGAAATAACAGTCAATCTTAAGCTACCAGCAGGTAAAATAAACGTCCAACCCTCCCTTGTTTATTAGAGGCAGAATAAGGTCACAGAATAAGTTACCACAAATGACTTTGATCTCTGCCTTTTCATCTCAAGGCCTGAATTTAAAATCAGCACTATGGCAAAGCAAGTAGTGAGGTGGACAAGAGATGCCTCAGAAAAGCCTCATGTGGACTACCATACATTTCCAAGTGTTCAAAAACAACACGTTAGGCAGCAATTGGATTCTTTGTTTTTCCAAGCCAAATGCATGTGAAAGGCACATGTGGAAGTTAATTTTTGGACATCTCCATGGGCAGTCTTTAGCAGGTGTTGAAATAAAAGTTACCATTTCCTGCTCCTTAAGGGTTCTTAGAATTAGGCTTCCAGCCATAGGCTTATCTAAAACCCATGGAATCCAATTAAAACTGTACCAAAGTCTAGACTGAATTATCTTTTCTTGAACTATTGGTAGCATGATTCAGAAGTCTGCACTGAGCTTCTGTTGAATGCATCTATTGCTGCTGAAGCGAGTTAAATTCCACCTTCTCGAAGTAACATCTGACAGACATGCACAAAATACAACTGAAAGATGATTGCCATGTTTTTCAGATTTTTCAGTTATCAGTTGGCAACTAGTCCTGCAATTGACTTCCTTTTCTTAATGTTTGAATATCCACATTCATGATGTCTCTTCTAACATAGACACTGTGAGCATCTCAGTTTTGCTAGCCAACATTGAGGTTATTTACTGAAGAACTACAGGGAGGTAAGAACCATCTTCTTCCATTGTCACAGTCCATATAGATATCTAATCTACATAACTGGGACATCTTCTACAAAATTTATGCATTTTCTTGCATTCTAGCTGCTCTGTCCTAGTCCTTCATCCCCATAGGTGCAGGCTTGAAATAAAATGAGGTATGGCTCTTTCTACTGTACTGTCTTCAAGAACTGGCAATTTGTCTTCTCCATCGCGCGCTACCGTGATGAACTGTTTCTATTACTGTATGCGTTGTGGTATTCCCAAATAAAGGCACTAATACAACAGGTTGTTAGATGTCAGCAGCAGTTTAGGTGCCAGGGGAAGTTCTGGTTGTACAATTCAACAGCTGGCACCCTTTCTTCACAGAATGACCCCTGAGAAGGGATAATGCACTGCCAGATTTCAATATGCAATGGAAAAATCATATCCTTGATCACTTAAATTCAGTGAAGAATCTACAGTTTTTGTTGCAAAGGTCTAGATACACCCCAGCAGAAAAAGTTGCTCCCTTTAATTCCCCTGAACGCATTAGTAAAGCAATTGTTTTTTACCTTGCTAAAAACCACTCAGTCTGTCCTATGCAATTCTTGCACCCCTACATCTAAGATACAGCTTCCAAAATAAACAAAGTAGTAAACAAAGCAATTTGTTCATGAAATAAAGATATTGGTTTGTAAGAGATGTGGCCAGTGAAAAAAAAATGGTTTTCATGAGCTTTTCATCCAAAAGTCCCAAGATTGTTCAATCTTGTGAGATTCTCTGGAGAATGAAAGTGTCATTATAATCATTATACAGATTCTGGAAACTAGTCATGAAAACTTATTTTTTCCTGCTAAACTTTTCACAAACACTGTCAGTGTTGGAAACAGAGTACAAGAGAGCTACCTCTTCCGTCCTCATTACAGAATCACTCACAACACAGCAACACCTTTAGAAACATTTCCATGTTACTTTTATTTAAAAATGGGATCAGTCTTATTTTGGGACTCCTACCACTGTTTAATCTCTATGACATATTGCTATGTCTATCATTGCTGATTTAAAATTAAAATAAAATAAAAAACCAGGGCTGGCAGAGATTTAGAGCTGAATGTCAAAGAGCAAAAGCAAATATAGTAATAATAAAATTGTTACAATAAAATGTGGTAATAGACAACATCCAGGGCTTTTCAAAAGTACTTCATACTCAGAATCAGAGTTTCATCAACAGCCTTTCTCTTCAGCTATATCAAATCAATCTGATTACATCCAACAAAGTTACGTAAAACATCTTATAATATATTACAACATAAAGCATCTCTCATCAGGCAGGGAGACACAGCAGGAATCATACAAAGACAAGCTATCTCTACTCCTGAAGCTTATTAAACAACTGCCTGTCTCTAATTCTGTAGGGAGGAGGAATTTATTTTAATAATAATATTTTCCAAACTACTACAATTGCTTAAAAAGATAAAATCTGTCATTTGTGAATTATGAGCACACGGCATGTTTCTCAGTGAAGTTCTAGAAATAGTCCAGCTTTTAGACTATAACATTTGGAATTGCAGCCTTAAACATTAGAGGACATCAGTCATAAGGCCTCTCCCTATTATTTTCCACAGGTGAATATTGTTCACCCATTTTCCAAGCCAACAAATTACGGGGAAGAAAAAGTACATCCCTTACTGCTGCCTGAATCTACGTGGGAGCTGCAGCAGTAGTTCTGGAAGCAGCCTTTCAGAACACAGAAATGAAGCTGGTGATCACAGGAGCATGAAAAATACACTTATTCACTTGACTGAAATTTATGAAATGTGTAGCACCACTTAGTGTACCACCAGCATCCCAGATGTAGACGTTTGCACGTGGACACAGCAGTGAACAGTACACGCCCACCTGGTATGTTCTCTCTTAACCTCGCTAAACAAACTGTTCAAATGCAATGCTACCAAAAAATAATGAATAGCATTGACATAAAACCCCCAAGATATCAAATGGATTAAAATAATATCCTTTTATAAATGGACATACAGTGATTGCAATTAAAATACACACCTAGAATAGAAAATAAAGTCATTAGCTGAAAAGGAATGCATTAAGATATCTACCTGTTCTAAAGGTACTTAAATGATCGCCGACTTCTTTTACACTTATACAGTATCATTCCTACATAGACAACCCGGCACTTGGCAAGGACACATTTTGGTTCCTGCACTTTGTGGGAGGGTTTGGGTCATTTTTTTCTGGGTTTGGGGGAGAGTAGGTGAGGGCCAGTGAAGATGAACAAGGGCGTTCTTTCTCCAGTTGAATGGGTTTTGGTTTGCCATTTGCATTTTAAGGGGTATTTGTCAGGGGGTAACAGAATGCATATCCTTTGGATTTGGATGGGTTGCAATAGGTATCAACAAGTCACCTATCTGCCTGGTGGTGGGTTTGGTTTTTGGTTTTTTTTTTATTTTATCACAGGTGGCACTGCTACTAACAGACACACAGTGTGTGTACATGCTTAATTCTGTACCCTGCTTTTGGTTATGAATCTAGTCTCGTTCAAAGTCAAGGCAGATTTTGGTTACATATAATGTCTCACAGGGAGAGGTGTTGAAAACAAGCAGGTGAAAGATCAGCTATAGAAGGAAAAAGCAATAATCCACTTCTTAATTTTCTAATCTCTCATTAAAATCTCTAGAAAGAGCTTCTATAGAAAGATATCTGGCAACAATTTATTTATAATATTACATTAGTGTCATTTTCACCGTCTACTGGAAAATGCAACAATTCATTCCCATAAATAAAAGAGAAAGATGAATGATGGGATTTTGTTACAGGAGGAGCCACTGACACTAATTAGCAACTCAAGGATTATGCTTAGGGTGGATGAATCCCCTAAAGTGTGAGCAGTATTTTTACTTCCTTCTATCAGGAAAGGAAAAGTTTAAGTCAGCTGAGGGAAAACAAGGAAGCAGAGAAAAGGACAATTACACCTCCTTCTCTCATCCTCCAAAGCCAACCTGGACATTCCCAAGCTGGGTGTTGGTCTCAGCACATGCCGGGAGGTGTGTGTGCCCATGCGCTGCGCAATGCCGTGAGGATGGCGAACGCCCTTCTTCCCCAACAATTACCCTCTGTTAATATTTGATATACAGCCAAAGCTCTTCTGTGAAGAAAATGAGTGAACAACCTATGAAAAAATAAACTGCTTTTCAAGAACATCCATCGCTGGAAGGGGCTGATTTTCTTGTCCTCAAACCACCCTGTTCCTAATGCTCCTAGGCTGCCTCTGAATTGCAGAAAAACAACCATATTGGGAGTTCGCTATATGGTGTGATCTGTTTTGTCAGACTCATCCACTCATTCATTTCTCTCTCCTGCACCAGCACAGGGTGCCTGACTGGGAAACCAAAGAACGACTAAACTGACCCATATTGCTGTTGTGACACTAGTAAACTACACATATTAATACCACGGCGTGTAGCATGGCACTAATAGTTGGATTATTAGTGGCTGAACAAGCAGGCTTAGGCAGCCTTTATTAGGCTAATGAACAGATTTTTCCAACCAATGTCCCTAATCACCGTGCCTGCCTGCAGTAAAACTGCATGAATAACTGTTAAACCAGATACAATTAAGGTCCTCACTGGGATTAGAGCTACGGAGCGGCTGTTCCCAGGCACCTAGATCCCTGTTTCCTAATTCTAGTTAATAGGAGACCTTCTGCCTGCTTTCTGCCTTAAGCCAGTAAAGGAGAAGGCAGGGGGAGGCAGTGGGGGGAGAAAACCCTTTGCAGAATATCAGATCCTCTCTCCTAACCTTTCCTGGATGAATAGAGACGGATTGTGAATCGTGCAAACCTAACATCTTCTAGAACAATGAGGCCCTTCAGCGATAACAATAGTACTAATCATAATAGTAGGCAGCTCCAGCCCCTTTCTATCATGTGCAAACGGTTGGGGCAGAATATGAAATTGCTTTAGAAATAGATACTGACTTTTTCCCCCCCCCTCTCCCTTTCACTTGCCTACTAAGAATAGCCTAATTTATTCATGCTTTTATTTGGCAACAGAAACTAGGCTGACCTGCCTCCCTTTTTATTCACACAGATAAAAGGGCTTTGGCAAAAAGGCAGAGGACACTCTCTGCATTTAAAGGTGTCTAGTGTTGCTCTCCAAAGGAATGACAGAATGGTTACTGCTTCTTTCATTGGTCCTCCTCTGCTCTCTGGCCTTCATCTCTTTTCTCTCCGACTTTCTTTGGGGCTGTTCATGCCATAAAACTAGGTTAAATCTGGGGCGGAGGGGAGGGGAGAGAGTAAAAGAAACTCAAGTGCCTTCAGCATCTCGTTCAGAATAGTGTGGCACTGTGCAGCTACAGAGGTCCTATGTGTAACTCGCAGTCTTGGAGCTCAGGGAAGAGAGCATGATTTAGAGATTTTGTTGAGAGTGTGTGTTTGGCGTGGGGGAAAGAGGGAGGGCTGAAAAAGGGCTTGCGTTAACCCTTCTTTTATCTCGGTATAACGAGAGCTGCTACTCAGAAAGCGCGAGTCATTGAAGAAACACCTTGCATACCAAAACCAATCCATATGAGACAGCCCCGCTGTATACATCCCGCTTACGTCCTCAGCTGTGTACTTAAGGCACAGCCCTCCCGAGGAGCGCTTGCAGCGGAGCTGTTACACTGGAGACAGATAACAGCAAAGTTAATTGCTGAGTCCAAACACAGGGATCTTTCAAGCTGGACAAAACCCCTGTGTATCCAAACACAGCTTCACTGCCTGCACATCCACTTGGGTGAGCAAAGAGCGGGGTTATCTGTCGTTGGATAGGGGTAAGAGGGCTTCTGTCTGGGTGAGTAAAGTTCAGCTGCTCCCTGCTTGATTAGTAAAACCTCAGTCTAAATAATAATTTTCAGAAACCTATCAGAGCTGGCTGGTCGTGTGTTTTGGCATTCCTGCTGGTGCTGCAGAAAAGCAGTGGCACTGCCCGACTGTCATGCCAGGACACAAGTCTGCACAGGATAGCCACAATCATGGTCACCCACAAAGTCAGGTCTTCTCCAGGCTACTAGAGTCTAACTTTCCCCACATGTTTCTTTACATGATGATTTTAGAAGTGTTTCAGGTGGTTTTCCCCATGGTTGCTGCTACATCCAAGGTTCCCTTTTCTCTTGAATTTATCTAATTACATGCAATATATTTATAAAAAAGTTGATCTAGAAAGTCAGATGAAGAGGAGGAAAACTAATAGTCTATGTCTGAAAAAATGAACACTGAGGATGTTGATGTGCAAGACCAGATTTAGATTTTAACAATATCCCCTGCGCTCTTAAAATCAACCACAGATTGATAGTTGCCCTGCTCAACATCGGACTCCTGGTTTATAGTTCTAATTGATCTCCCAAGTGACTGATTTTATTCCTTCTGCACCTTTTGGAGTATCTCCTTTTCTCAGCTATGCCTAAATAAGTATGAATTCAGCAGATATATTATGGCTTACTCCACTGTAACTGTGAGCAGAATGTGACTTGCCTTCTTCTCGGGTGCATTATTAAGGAACCTAGTGAGAGCACAGATTTTCCTGCTATGTTATCACATGATAAGGTCGAGTTGATCTGCAAAGTGAAACCTTTCAGAATTTTATTTGGCAGTTTGCTTTAAAACATCAAGTGGTAAATGGTTTCTGCTCTATTTCAGTTCTCATGAACATAGTTCTTTTACGACTGAACCCTTCAACAGGTTAGCAAACATTGTCTCTCTGCCAAGACATGCCATTTCTTTTTTTGTAGAATACTTCTTTTCTTCATTCCTCTGCCAACCCCTTTTCTCTTCTCCACACACTGCTTTCAGATTGCCAAGACATGATCGTGTGCTTTAAAGTTGATTTCGGAATTACTTGGCATATCTTCTTAGCTTTCATCTATTATTCTATCTGGAAACACAATAGAAAGCTTTGACTTTTGAGAATTTTTTTTTAAGCACCTCTTTTGAGAACTTATCAAAGTGCTAGCTACCACTGATTTTGTGTGAGAAACTAGACCATCAGGATCGATATTCTATTCCATATACAGTTGAAAAAGGTTGAAACTTCAAAGCTGAAATCCAGATTTAACCTACCCGCAAAGCTTAGGTATTTGCATCTTCTTATCAAGCTGAAAAACGAAATGTAAGAGACAAGTCTTGTGCAAGAGTACATACCTTAATCCACTCCAGCACTGCCCAAGAAGGATTCTCTAGTGCATAGACACCATCTAACCATATAAGATGCACCAGATTGGGCATCCAGGGGGTTGTGTCCTTAAGAAGTCTATTAGCAGGGTTAAAGACACAAATAGTAGCTGTGGTCATCTCATCTGTCATTCTGTTGCACTGGTAACGAAACATCACTCTCGCTTCTCTCACTGATCAAAAGATCCAAGTCCTCAACACATTCTGGCTCTGTCTTAAATGCTGTTTCTATTTTTTCCACACACACTGTGAAGTTGGGCGTTAGTAACCCAGGAGTTGTCTCCCCATCTCCCTGCTCCTTACACAGCCAATAATTGTATTTGCCATTTCAAAAGTCAGTATCTATTTGGGATCCCAGAATTACCTGGTTTTCTGTCATTACCCCAATCCCCTTTTCACATCACTGCATTCCCTTTTTATGTCATTGCATTCATGGAAATGGTCTTCACCTTTTAAGTGTGACCTACATTCTCTCTTCATAGACGTAGGATTTTGCATTTGGCTGCGTTATTGAGTGCTTACTTCTGCTACCATTTTGTGCATCCCTTCCCTCTTCAGAGTGAAAACTTTATGGGCAGTCACTCTACGTGGCTGTGTGTTGGTGTGGTGTCTAACACAACAGACCTTCAATACTGGTAGAAGTTCTTGAATGAACTTCACTGGCCTTCTCTTTCTCCACATACCATTCACACAGCCATCTTTATGTTTGGCTGCTTCTTCAATGTCTTTTAGTATTCAGATGCAAAGATATCACATGAGCTACCACATGCCTGTTTACTGCCTCCCTTCCATTGCCTTGAGTTCAACACAGAAATATGCTTATTTACATAACCTGTTGCCAGACATGCATACTTAAAGGCTAACCTGGCCACACAGCACAAAATCATGAGCTTGTTTGCCAAGACTTCCCACTCCTACTCTTCATAATAGGTTTCAGAAGCATCTACAGAAGACAAAAATACCTTTTCTGTCAACAGAGCACAGGATGGCCAAACTCAGGACAATCTTAGAGCTGCATACATACCGTGTATTTATAGACCAAAGATCAATACATGTTTCAGATGTACCTGTATTTATATAGCTGGGAATTATAAGACACAACCCAAAATAGAGGTATTCTCTTCAATCAGTTCTTGCCATAACCACTGGCAATCGACCTGTCCTATGGATAAACGACCCCCAGACGAGGTTTTGTGGGGTATCAGTTGCAACTTATCAGCCAGAACTGTTTAAGCTTCCCTGTGTAGATGAGGATCCCAGGATTTTAGAGTGAGAACCTGTTTTAATGGTCTTTTGACCCCCTTCCCATGGGTTGTTGTTACAGGTTTGGTGGAATCAATGAAGGATCCAATGCATGACAACAGAACAGTAAAAGCTCTGCAGGTTCAGCAACTATTCCTAGCAGTAGGGAGTCTATACTTTCCCAAAAACAGTCCAAAAAAACCACCCCCAGAGTACAATATGGAGAGAACTAACCCACTTGAAACATACAAAAAATATCTAACTAAAATGGGACTCTCTTAATTTTTCCCAGAAGAAACATATAAATCACTTGCTACCACCTGTTGTCTTCTGCCATTTGAAGGACAGTGGATTTTAAATTAATCTCTGCGAGTTTTTCAAAATTCCTTAGTATTTCATCCCTCAAACATTTAATTGCTTCTGACTGCCTTCAGGAGTTGCACTGGAAGAAAAGCCGTTGTGCAAGACAGCTGGGAGATCTCAAGCAGTTCCAACTTTTCCCAGTTAATTCTATAGCCTGAAAGCAAGCCAAGATCTTGGATTAACACTAGAAGGGCGAGGATTGTGGCTTCAGAGTTTGTTACAAACAAAAGCACATTGTCAGTGTATAGCATCAAATGGTACTTCAATGAACCAACCTTGATACCCTGAATACTTGAGTGAAAACATACCGTGATTGCCATTTATTTCATGGCATCAGCAAACTCTGATGTTGTTGCAAGCCCGTAGGGAGCCACAGCATTTGTAGTTTAGCAAAAAACCAAACAAACATATCCCCTCCCCCCGCCATGAAAAAAAAAAAAAAAAACACCAAAAAACAAACCAAAAACCAAACAAATTCCCTACACTGTCAATAAAACCAAACAAAAAGTTTACCTTGCATGGGTTAGCTTTCAGGACCTTGCATGCAGAACTATAATTAGACTTGTCGAGATTTTAGTCAAATTAAGGAATTGTGGTTTATAACCTTGGTATCTCATTATATATTATGCTTATCTCAAACTGCAATAATCATTCCCCCAGCTGCTTTTTGCTTAAGATGGCAAGTTAGCAGTCTACCTACTTCTTCCCTGACTCCCAGAAGTCTTAACAATGTGTAAATTCAATGCGGGCCATATGCAGTTTATTTAACCTCTCCAGGTGTTCTGGGAAAGGACTTTTAGCCTGCTGCTGATCTAATTTCATCTTCTGTCTTCACCTTTTCCTTAAAACCACAGCAAAACTAATAACGTAGCCTCAAAGCAAGTCTTCAAAGCGGCTTGTCAATTTTCCTTAAAGAAAAACTGAAGAGATCAACTTCCTTTTTTTTTTTCTTTTTGTATAAACAACCTGAAATGGGGATCTAAAATGAGCATGGTATTAAATTTCTGTTTTATTTCATGCTCAAAGTGCATGGAGTAAGTTTTATGGTAATGAATGCATGGTCAGAGATTAGGAGTACATCAGCTGAGGAGTTGAACACAGCTCCCATGAGGACAGGAAAAAAAAAATAAAATAATCAACCTATGAATACAGCCTTTATTGCGATACTACAGTTCTAGACGATCTAATTTATGGCTTGAGTGGAAAGATTTATGTACTATTAGTTCCAGATTTCATTAGACTTATGCACAGTTATGATAAGGATGTGTACATCTCTGGAAATTTGTCAAAAAGTCTATGAAAATTCTGCATAGTGAATTCCCCTGGTTGCAGACCACATGTCTGACATGACGGCTTCTCAGGCAGACCATGTTCTTCTCCTGGTTCGCACTTAGAAAGCGAACACAGCAGGTAAAGCTGTTTTTTTGCTCTGTCTGTATAAACCCCAGCACAGTGGGATTCCTATAAATTGGGATTTTAGAGTGTTAGGATAAAGCAGATAATAAAATCAAAACAATAACAGTATGAAACAATGCAGGAAACCAAATTCAGCACTGTACAACATATCCAGCTTGCGAGAAACCCGACCCAACTAAAATCTGCCCTTTGCTCTACAACTTCCCCTGTAAAGTCTTGAAAACACATTATTTCGGAGATGGGACTGTGTCAAAAAAAAACTTCATTTTTTTTTGGCTGCATTGTGTAGGATGGTTTCTTTTCTTGAGAATACAGAGAATTTGATTATTGATCTTCAAGGGGTTGGCTTTGAGGCCAAGAACCCACGGCCATCAACATCCTATGTGAGGTCCTCGGACAGATTAAATATTTCTGGGGTAAGCACCTGATTTCTTTGTCACATGCCTTCGAGTTCCCTGCAATTGTGAGGCTGTTTCCGTGTGATCTGCTCTCTAGATCAGCCTATTTACATTTAATTAATTTTACATTCCTGGGAGGTTTCCCAAATCTGGGCAGCCACGCCATTTATTTAATCCTCTACTGGAGACATACAACCCAACCGCATCACAGACATTGACAGAAGTATCAGGGACGAGATGTAGCAGATACTGTTGTACCTCCAGAGATAAGTGGTTTTAGCTGCAGTTGTTTTTAGCCGAGAGGAAGGGAGCGTAGCCTACAGGAGGAAGGAGTTTGGAGGAGTCAGCTTGCTCCTGGCTTGACTAATAGTTAGATAAATAACTGTATACACAGGATACAACTGGTAATCAGGTCATGATTTGCTGCATATAGTTATTTTTATAAGAAGCCAAACACATTTGGCAAGCCTGGCATCTTATATTATTAGCCGCAAATAGTATACAAAGTCTTCAGCCCAGTGAGAGCAACAGCAAAGAGGAGATCGCAGTTGACAGGAAGACAATAAAAACATCACTGAGCACAGAACAAAGAAAGGACTTAGGAAAACAGGAGAGCTAAATTTCAAGCCCCGTATAAGAACAGAAGGAAGAATTCAGTCCATGACCAAGTACATAATAGTTATTAAAAATATGAAAGGAAGTTGTTTTAAAATTAATACTTTGATACCCTGCTAGCTTGAAACACAAACGAAAAAAAAGAATACAATCCAATTATCTAAAATAATTGGTGAACAGAGAAAAAATGCATTTGATAAATACTGAATGATACCAGAGAATAACATTTCAGCTCCAGGAATCAGCAAAGGAAAGTCATGCTTGTAAAGCATTGCTCAGAGCCTTGGTATCCATGTCTACCTTTAGAGACATGAAAGATTCACTAAACACAGACGAGATCATTCATGGGATGAATAATTCAAACGATTCCAACACAAAGGCTGACCACTGAGAGAAATAGCTCAAACCCAACTACAAGTGCTTCTGAACAGAAAGCACCGAGTTACTGAAAACATACATAAAAACTAGAAGAACTGATAGTGAAGAATGAGTATACCAGAGGCTGGAGCAAAAGGAATCCAGAAGACAGACAGAAACTTGTCAAAAACATGGGCACCTTGCCATGGAGAGCAAGATGAAAGGTAAGAGTCGAGCACACCTCCATGCACCTTAAAGAAGTACTCAAAAAAACTCCATGAAAAGAGTTTAGCCTGGTGCTGTAACAACAGAAATTACAGAAAAGCCACAGCAGGACACCAGGGTGGTCAAACAGTCCTCTGCAGCAGAGAAGGCAGGGACTCGAGGTTCCTGTAGGAGAGTCCGTCTCAGTCCAGCTCTCAAAAATTACCCAGGGCGACCCCAAACATGGGAGTCACTGGCAGAGCAGGGACAGAGGCCAGGACAGGGCTGCAGAAAAGTGGAAGAGAGGGATCACACAGTGGTGATCAGGGTCTTGGCTGCCGGGAGCCACCAACTGCACAAGATGTCCTTCCTACACCTGGGCACGCTGCTTTGGGACCCCCCATCTTCCCCAACCAATTCCCAAACTCAGAGGTGGAAGGGCACAGAGCATGGCCAGTGAGGCACCAAGGAAAAGCCCTGGATTTATACCCAGAGCACTGGCTATCATTTTGGATAGGTTTATTTACATCAGGTCGATCAAGGCAGGAGCAGCTAAGTTTTACAAGCACTCTTATCTAGCAGAAAATGAAAGAGCGAGTGGGGACACTGGCAATAAGCTGGGCTTCAAGCAACCAGTCACCCTCGTTCTTTTCCTTGTCCTGAGGAGCAATTTTCCTTATCTATATCTGTGAGCTGGATCACGCCATTATGCCAGGTCCCACCAAAGTTTGCTTTGTTGTGATGGAAAATAAGCAAACAGATCCATGCCCCCCCCCAGGGACAGCCTGGTACCAGTCACTCAAGCCACAGTGGTGGTGTAAAACAACAACCTTCTGCTTTGCTAATGCGCAGACATCTGAGCCGTAAGCAATTTGTATAAAGCATTTTAAGATACTGAGAAAAGAGCAAAAAAGCAAAGATGAGAAACAATAGCATGCTGTTAACTTTTGAGTCATTTAACACAACTCCTAGTCATTTACTTGTCTCTGTGTGTCAGGTTTTAAACCAGAAAAAAAATATCATATCTCCTTGTATACATCCAGGCAAACTGCACCAGGATACTTCAAGTTTGTCTCTGTTGGCTTCTGTCATGTTGACTTCTGCTACAGGACGAGTGAACACATTGAGGAATAGAGCCATAATTCTGCTCCAAAATCTAATGCCAGCTGGAAACAGTGAAATTATGACATTGGACTTGTCAGTGGGGATGTCAACAGCAGTAGCACGTAAAGGTTTTGTGAAATACTTTTTTTGCAGTCCACCAGATCCTGTAAAAGTGCTCAGAGGTTGCCTGTTAGGGTCTGATCTAAATCTCTTTAAATTAGTAAAAGTCTAATAATGGCCTTTAATGATCTCTGGATCAGAACCTTTAGTGATAAACATGTCTGGAACAGCAATTTTTACATGCCTTAAAAATAAATATTATGGTTTAAACCCCTCTCCTCCACAAACAAGCTAGGAAATAAGCTGCGACTAGCCTGCCTCTTGGACAGAGTCCTTTTGATTTTCTTTGTGCATTACAAACAAATAGTATAACCAGCAATTTGTAATGATGGTTGAGCTAAAATCTAGGGTGAGCTGACATTATTCTTACTGGCCATTATTTGAGGAAGAAACTGGTTACAGGTTGGCATACAGTTTGCACAAGAGTATTTCATGCTGTTGGTTTTGTAGTAACAGTATTTAAGAGCTTGCCAGGGAATTAGTAAAAGTAACTATGTTTACTAAGAGTAATGCTAACTAAACAGCACCAGACAAAGCCTCCTATGCTTTACAAACCTTTGCACTCTGCCAGAAGAATGTGGGAAAAAGAGTTAATCAATAAAAGACAAAATAGAAGCATTACCTCATCGCGATGCAAACTCCCATAGCCTAAACACTGATCCAAAAGGAGAAAACTGAGCTAGTGACTCCTGTGATACAAGTAAACCTTTGGTAATATCAAATGCTCCGTGCTAGTTAGAGATATATTTGGCTCCCAGTAAAGTAGCAATCTCTGGGTTTATCCCACAAAATGAAGATAGAGATAAAAAGCAAACACAAAAATTAATTGTTTTTAAAATAGAGTGTGATATCTTTAGGCCAGACTATGCCTTACAAAATATTTGTACGTAGCTGATTACAGAGAAGCATCTGTCATAATTCTAGCCTCTATGCGCTACCACACCCTAAGGTAGCAATAATACATGCCCATTACTAAACAGCTAGCAAATCACTTAACAGTATGTCAACGTATTAGCCACAAAGTGTATGCATAGCTGTGAAAGGAGAAATGATTTTAAGAAAGAAAGAATAAATGACTTCAAAGCTCTGTTCTCTTCCTGGAATGAAGTTCTTTGTCTGAATCACTCCCTGGTCTAGAAAGCTCAGCGTGCACCACGGGAACTTCTCAGAAGTTTCTCAGTTCCCTTTAACATAGCCCAGGCGTTGGCCAGCTGTGCAGATAGCGAGGCATAGACACTGTCATTTGAAGTTCTGTCTCCAGGAAGATCACGCACAATACATTTTGTTCCCGACAGCCATGCCTCCTTTGCGCAGCGCTGTCAAGATTTGGTCCTTCCTACCATCAAAAGCATCAGGAGGAATAAAAACAGCCAACAAAAGCTTTAGGCAGGTAGAAACCATTGCACAAAAGTCCTCACTTTTTAACGAAAACTGAACTTTTCAAACTTCCTATACACTCAGCACAAATTAGGGTTTGATTCAGACTTCAGGCAAATGCAAACAACAGCCCTGGACCGGACAACTCCACGCACAATGCTCATCCACTTACAGCAGCTTGATCATTTGAGTGTGCTACAGCTCGCCTGTCGTTTGCTTCATGCTGCTTTTGGAGCTGTTTTTTCCATTTGTTTGTGTTGAAGGCTGCATTTGTTTTCTTTCCTTGTACTGAAAAAAGTGGAGTACTGTTGACAGTAAAATTATTAGGCCCTTTACCCTAAAGTTGTCAACCAGTCTTGGCTGTTAACAGATCTAACAATTAGGTAATTAAAAGTATGATTGACAGGCAAACAGCGAAAGAAACCAAACCTGTTATTGCACCCCTTCAGAGCAACAAATAAACCCTCTGTACGTTTTCAGTATTCACTGGCTTCAACAGGCCTAATTATCCCTGGTTGATGAGTATGTGCATAGCATTCAGAAAGTGTAAGGTTTTCATGTCACTTTTTTTTTTTTTACTTTTTTTTTTGAGCTAGAAACCTTTTTCTGATACGTGTGTGCATTTTGAATATAATGCTAAAATACTGGATGTCACCCCGACTGCTGGAAATAAGCCAACATATAATAATATCCTATCAGGAATGCTTAGGAAAAATAAATCACTCCAGATCCTTGGAGTCAGTGATGCAACTGTTATTCCCCTGTCAGAAGCAGGCAAGCGCATATGTTTAGTGCTGCACTTTAAGGTATGCAGTCAGAGCTGGTCTCCCGTACGGGATCAGCCTATATGACTGACAGTAACAGAGCTGTCACCATGCGTTTCCCATTTTCTGCGGTGTGCGGTTCTGCACCCCGCCGTGTACCTCCTCGGTGGCCACTGATTTGATATGACATATTCTGAGAGGCAAAACACCTGATGATGTATTTAAAATAAACCCAAAAACTAGCTGCTCTTTTCCAATTGAGACATCTAGAGAGAAGTCTGCACCGTATGGGATCCTTTAATTTTTTATTCTCTCCTTTTCAGATCACATTCTCTGCCTTTCTCACACACAGACCAGGCAATAAATCTGTGTGTGCTTCGTTTTTGGTGGGCATCATTCAAAGGCTGATTTGTTAGGTGTAATTACATTCACAGCAGTTTGAAAGAATTGAGCTAAGCCGCCTGCCCTTCAGCTGCGAGCCTTGGTTTACAGTGCACCCTATTAATATGCAACTGGGCAGACAGATGAAATGCCCTCAACAGGTCTTAGATGTCTTTAGCATCTTAGTCCGCTAACTTTGTAAACATTGGTTAGCTCTGGGAGCAGGGACTGCTGTGCTGCACAAGCAATGGTGCTCTGGGGGAGGGGGAACTGAGGTTCAGGATCCATCTGAGAGCCCAAAAGCCACCTGAACGGCTTCAGGGACTTGTCAGATATTTATCTTTTCCTGTGCCTAACGGTCTGAGCATGCAACCGGCTCTTCTCGGCAAGCAGAATCCACCACACACAGGCAAGCTGAGAGAGGAGGGGAGAAAAAAAACCTCTGAAAAACTACCCCAGCAACCTCGCTCAGCAGGGATGGGACCTCTCGGTCTTCAGACTAAATGACATCAGAGCAGGTGACTACACACGGGGGTTTTTTTTTGGAACAATAATCAAGACAGATGACAATACAGCTCCACTGCTGTCTCTCTCCTCCCACTGTATTTCCTCCTCTTCCTACACACTATCGTATCTCTTTCATGTCCTATTCAAAGCAGCATTTCAAACCAAGAGCCGGAGTTAGAAATGGCTCGTTAGAGGGAGGCTGTTCTTTCAGGCAGGATACAAAAATGGAGCTGGTGAGACTTGCTATACAGGAGAGGTTTTTTATGCATGTATTTTACAAGAACTTGGCCAACCCTGTCACTAGCGATAAGGCGCAAAGCCACTATTAATGCGATACCTGCAGTCTCTTTAGCTTTGCTGCTTCCTAATTAACGAGAAACCCAACTTCACAGGCTCTCCAAAGCTGTGATCACCTCACTGCTGAGGCTGACACACAGGCCAAGAAAATGAGGAGGGTACTCCAGAGCAACAGAATTGCCCACCCCCACTTTCTGACGGATTTGATCCGTAGATACCAAAAGCTATTCCCACACACCACCCACATGAAACACCCCGTCACCTCCTGTGGGAGCTGGACAAGGGGAAACACAGACTGCAGCAAATGCGGAGCCGTGCGCAGGTGGTCTGCCAACAAACACCTCATGTCTTTGAGACATTGCTCTTGCTGTGTGTCAAACACAGCTGAAAATGGTTCATAAGTTACTAAGGGTAAGAAAGGGCCGGGTGTGCAGTCATATCCCTGCCCTTTCCTCATGCATTCAAGTTAAAAAAAAAAAAAAAGAAATATATATACCTTACTTTAAGTTTGGGGAGGAAAGAATGCTTTTTAAGTGACAAAACTACAAATACACAGAAAATGTCAAAGGTTAATTACAGGGAATTAGTGGGCCAAAAGCTGTGTGGAAGCAGATTTATATCTGTACAGCAGAGAGAACGGCTTAGTTATCAGGGCAGGGTTTGACCTAAGGGGAGTTAAAACAAAAAAAAACCCCTAAAGATCAAGTCTCTGGCTCTCTGTAAGATTTAAGGATGAGAAAATTTCCTAAGTAACAAGCTATTTTTATACCATCTATTTTAAACCTCTCTATTCACAAGATGATTCTTCTTTTATTCATGCTCCTTCAATCTATTGTACAGACCATACTTGCTGAGCTACTACATTTTAAGACCATGCAAACTGTAAATATTGGTTTGTATTAAAGACAGGTCTGAGTCACAGGGCTTAGCATTTGCATCCAGACTCAAACTTTTCCAGGTTCATAGCTGTTTTGATTCAAGCCCACTTAAAGCCCTCAATTCTGCAAGACGCAAAGTGCTTTCAGCTCCCACCGAAGTCCAAGGCAGTTGAAAGCCCTCTGTACTTTGAAGGGTTGGGCACATAATTTAAAAATCCCTGTTAAAAAAAAAAAAGAAAAAAACACAACACAAAACCAACACTCTCTTCAATGATCCATTATTTAAGGGGCATGAATTTAATTACTTACTGTAACTAAGCTCAAGAAAGTTAGTCTTCTCACTTGGAAGGATACCAAATTTCCACGTCTGCATATAGGCACAATCACATACAGTGTGACCTTAACAAGATTTATGGCGTGCTTTATTAATTCTCTAAATTGGTTCCATAAATCTACACTAGACCTCGCTATTTAGCTGGGTAAACGCTCTTTGATCTCTGCAGAAAGAAGAAACATACAAATCAGATTTCTTTCATAAAGGTACTGGGCCAAACTCTGCCCTCGTAGGCAGCTCCTCATCCCTCTCAGCAGCAGGAACGCACGGCAGAATTTGGGTTGCCAGGTGCAAATCACATCCTTGGTTAAAACAGTTTGGATTTCTAGGCGATGGGCATTTTATCTGTTCAGTGCTGCTCATTTTGCAGTTAATTTGGGTGGCATTTATAGAGGGATTTTATTATTTATTATATTTTTATACATTTTTATATATTTTATATAAAAATTATATTAATTTGCAATTAATAATTCCTGGGGAATTTGGAAGATTTTTTTCACATGGGGAAAAAGTTAACTTTGCCTCATTTTGTTTGCAGAAAGCTGTTACAAGATAGCACTCCCTACAAACACTTCACTTACATTAGAACAACATCATCATTTAACAAAAATAATTTTAGTCTGTAGGTTTAAGCAATGGACTGTCTGCTCGTGCTCCACAGTAGGCCAAGCTCAGCTCTCTGGGCTTGCACAGCTCTGTGCTGTAATACTCTACATATTATCTCACAGGGAGTTTTCACACAGCAGTTTTTCTTCTCACCTACGGAAAGCCATACTGGGACGAGATGTGGCTTCATTCTGGCAAATTGCTAAGACAGTTAACATTGCTGCTGCCGCCTTTTAAAGCAAGATAAATCACAAGCGGTTCCCTAAGCTTCTAGAAAATTTCAACAACAAAAGTCAGTCATTCTTTTAAAGCATGTGAGACACAATGAACTCAAGAAACACATATCGCTCTAAGATATCTCAGGTTTGTTTCAAGTTGGTCAGGAAAATGGAGGGAAAATTAACAGTGTTTATTACTTTCATTTGCATTTTGAAATTTTACATCTACAGTCAAATTAAGCCATGATGTGTTATTAAATAACAACATGTTTGCAAACTCATAAAACCAGAAAATGATTCCACTGAGTTAAAATCAGAATTTGATATGACACATCTTTTGCATTTGCACCACACTGAGCTCAGAAAGCAGCATCATGTTTACTACCATGTCTGGGGAAAACAGAACAAATGCTATTGCTCTTCAGTTCAGACTTGTCCGCCTGTATGTTTTTAACCTCCTCATAAAATTCAGATTTGAGGTTTGGTTAGTTTCATTTTTAGTCTCAGTCCAAAAGCATTTCCAAATAGAAACTGAATTACCCCATAGGCCTCAGAGTATATTAATGTAATTCTGTCCTGTACTTTCTAGTTTAACATTGAGATGCAACAGAAAACAGAAAAGCACAAAGAAACTAACCTGGTCTGCCTCTTGTTTAGATATCAACAGGGCAAGGGGATTCCTATCAAACTGTATGTGAATAATTAATTGTAACTCATGTCTTATTCTATAATTATTCTTTTTAAAAATACATAAAAAATTCCTTCTTTAACTTCTGCAGTCTGACCCAGCGCACAAGACACAACATTTGCCTCCTGGAGTGTGCACTTCACACAGGTGGAATTTTTTCAGGCACCCTCTGGAGCCAGAAGACCAAGGACAAAGTACGGGGGACAGTTTGCTCAAGTCTCTGTCAAGTATGCTGAAAACAGGGGAGATGAACATGCAAGGAATAGATTTAAAATTATCTAAAAAACTCAGTTACACTAGAAGAAGACTTATCTCTGGGAGGCTGATCACACGTACACTGCTTCTGATGACCCCTGAGCAAGAATTCATAAACTTTAAATGGACTTCTAAAGTTTCCTGAAAAAAATGAAGACTGCAACACATCTCTGTCACAGTGGGAGTGAGACCTGAAGACTCTACCAGGCTATGAAAGGTTAAGTGAGGGCACAAAATATACTGCAGGTAACGCTTTACCAGTCTCTGAGGCTGAAAGACATTATACTGAAACTGCAGAAGCTACTTGAGTGTTGGGGAAAAAAAGTTTCTGACAGCTAGATCCATGCAGACTGGCATCCAACAAGCTGTACTGGAACCAAAGGTTCAGGATCTGTTGTTCAGGTGGATACTGATTCCCTCTTTGTTCTATTCATAAAAAAAAACACTCTAGAAGAATTCCTGATACCATGATAACACATTCTTTTCTTTATTTGATCAGCATCTTATCTAGAGCTGAAATCATTCTTGTTTTTCTTCCCTGGGCTCACTCCAACAAAACCACTTCTTTCTTCAAAGGTAGTGCCCTAACCTGAACACAAAATGCAGCTGAGGCTGTATTAACCTGAAATGCAGTAAAAAGTGTCCTTCGAGTGTTTATATTGTATACTGCTTAAAGACAATTTTATTTGCTATTAAAACAACAAGAACCTGCACATGTCTTTTGAGACTTCTTCACATACTACGATTTCTAGAGTCTCTGAATCAGAGACAGTTCCTTTAACTAGAGGCACTCCAAATCCAAAACGCAGCTTTATTCTCTATAAATGAAATTTGCCATATCTGTTAAAATTTTATTCCTGTGTGCATTATAGTTGTTTCCCCATCTCCATTTTCCTTTTCATCTATTGACAGTAAATTTCATCTGCCACTCTAGCATGCTGTCACTCACTCCTGCGAATTTCTTCTGCAACTCTTTATGCCTAAGTTTTGATTTCATTACCCAGAATAATTTTCCATCACCAAATGCTGTCATTATTCAATCTAATATCTAAGTTCATTTATGAATATGTTGAACAGCTAAGATACCAGCTGGTTACTACTGAATTGCCTTTATCATGCAAGCTGACCGTTTATTCCTACTTATTTTTCCCCCATCTTCTAGCTAGTTATTAACCCCTAAAAGGATTATCTATCTGGTTTTGTGATAGCTGTTTCTTTAGAAGCCAGCAAGCAGAAATTGTTTGGAAAACTTCCTGGAAATTCAAAATACCCCCTATTAGCTCCATTGCAGAGGTTTTCATTTGCCAGCATTTAATTTCTTTAAAAAAATCTCCAACAAATCTGTGAGATAAAGTCCCTCTATAAATGCCACCCAAGCTTTTCACAATAAATCATTTTTATCCATATTTCTACTTTATTTTTAAGTAGTTCTGCTCAATACAGAGGTCAGACTCACTCCTGTCTGGACATTCAACATTTGCCTTTCTTTTTCTTAGGGATAGGATGGGGGGGGGGGGGAATCCTTCAGTACCATATTACTGACATAATTAATTTTTGATACATAAGTACAACATTTTTATAGAAAACTGCTGCCTAGCTATGTTCCCCATGCTGTATTTGGGTAGATGCTTGTCACACCTCTGTCTGAGGTTGTTGCTTGGTTTCTCCCTGTTCGAGATCTGATGGAGCAAATTTAGCTGAAAAAAATTCTTCCACAGGGGACCCTTTCACCCACCCAATCCCTTCCCGACCTATTGCTAGTGACACCTGATAATGGAAGTAGGAACATGTCCTTATTTATCAGTCCCCTCTGGCAATTAGTTGGGTCTGCTCTTTCTGGTATGCTGTGTAGGAACAGGCTGTATATTTGTGTTGCACAAAGATAGTTTGGGCATATCGATGTTTTTGCATTGATGGGACATGGGGAAGGTGATGAGTGCCTGTTTGTGTATCTGAGCAGGGTGTGGGGTTTTGCTGGGTGATTAAAACCCAAAGTATGTTATGGTGAGATAGATTATTTGAAGAATGTACAGCAATGAAAACCACAAGAGGGAAGAAGGCAAAAAATGACTTGAATTTTAATACTCAGCAGTATGTGAAAGGTTAGGGAAGAAGACAGTCAAAATGTAATTTCAGAGCCTGATTCAAATCCCACTGAAGTCAATGAAAAATTCCCTTTGGCTTCAATGGTCTCTGAACTAGATCATTAATAACTGTCATTCTGAGATTGCACTTAAACATCAATGTGTTTTAAATTTAAACAAAAAAAAATGGATAACTAAGGCAGAATGTGAATTGTAGAATTTGATTAATATATGGAAAAATCAATTTATTGGGTCCAATCCTGCTTCCTTTGGAGTCTGTGAGAGCTTTGCCATTGATTTTAGCTGTAGAAAAACCTCCCTGCTTCCTAGAGGGAGATTTCCATGTGAATCTCCAACAAGGAAATGCTCATTCATGAGCCTCGCAATCTAATCCATGGCAGCTTTAGCAGACAAGCAAGGACATCCCTAGAGAGTAGGATGAAGTCAGATCAGAGCTGTAAGATGAACCAAGGCCACGTAAAGCCTTGCTTAAGTCAACATAAGGATATTAAAGTTGAGATTTCGCCACGGCCTTTCCATTGCAGCGGGAACTTGATGCAAAGAGGGTTGAGAGAGAATTGAAGCAGGGAGACCCGGTGATGCAGGGTTACATAATAATCCAGCCTGCTAATCACAAAAGCATGGATAAGCATTTCAGCCTGCATTGCACAGGCAAGCATCTAATCTTGGAGATGCTTTCTGGTGGGGTGCTTTTCTCCCCCCCCCCTTTTTTTTTTTTAAGCCTTTCATAGGAAATAAAAGTAGCCCCCCTGCAGATAAACCACAGCAGTCAGAACAGTGATTGCAAAGGGTCATCAGTCTTCGGGCATGACCTGAGCATCACTGCAGGCTAGAAGGGCACTTTTTCTCTGCCCCTTCCCTCCCAACCTAGTTTGTCACTGCAGAAATGCAGGGTGGCAGGTAAGCAGAGAAGGTCTTTCTGATTCTTAGACAAGACACGAGATAAAATGTACAGGTCAGTTCTGTTGGGTCAAAACCAAAGGAAAAGGAGAAAAGAATCCCTGAGAAAAGGATTAAGCAGGAATCCCCCAAATCCCTGCCTTGATTCACTTGTTCCTAGTAACAAAAAGAAGCCAACTGAGCTTGCAATTGCCTTTCCCAGCCGGGAGACAGGGTCTTTCCAAATTCTTCATCTGTCATCAGACAGGGACGGAAAACCCTTGTCATCGTCCCAAGGAAAAGAAGAGGGCAAACATTTGTCAGGGAGATGCTCTGTATCTCATTTGTTAAGCACTTGAAGTGCAAACATTTGTAGGTCAGGCCCTGCTATACGTTATTTGTTGTCCCATTAGAAAGTTACTATAAGGTAATATTTCAAAGGTTTTGTTTACAGGCAAACCGTAACCAGGTTACATAAACTCCCAAACCCAGGGTCAGCATACTTATTTAATAAACTTTGGTGATACGTATCTTTTATTCCTAAAGGACAGCAGTGAAGAAAACTGGCAAGGGTTGAGAGTGTGCTGAATGCTATATGAAAATCTGCAAGGCAGTTCAAATAGATGATTACAAAAACATTTATCTGTTATTTTCACAAACTGCACTAATCAACCAAATTACATATATCTGTCCCATGAGGGCACTGACCACAATTCTTCAAAGTTTTAGGGTAGTTGGAGTGCTACAAGATCTTATCTATAACCATGATATGGGTGCTGCATAAAAGGGTTTTAATATGCCATGGGGAAAGGAAATGAATTCATCTATGGGAGATGAGAAGGTGACCAGCTCAGCAGGACAAAAGAAATTCACTGTACGATTGGAGAAGCACAGATTTCAAACTCTCTCTGTGCTGATTCAGTAATTTAAAGCACATTTCAAGAAGCAAGATAAAGGGGAGAAGGGAACACCTCCCAAACATGAGCACCGCTAGCCGGTTTTGCAGCAGGGTTGTAAGGAATACCCAGGGGACACTAACGGAGAACCTCAGGCACCCCACCATAACATTGAGACCCTCCTAAGGGTTGGGGGATATTAGAGACCTGTGCAGGGAGTAGGCTTCAGTGCCAAAAGGCTTACACAGAGTGGCACCTCCCGGGAGCAGCAATGGGAGGCAGAAAGCTGGGGAGGGACTTTTTACAAGGGCATGTAGTGATAGGGCAAGGGGAAATGGCTTCAAACTGGAAGAGGGGAGATTTAGATTAGATATTAGGAAGAAATTTTTCACTCTGAGGGTGGTGAGGCACTGGCACAGGTTGCCCAGGGAAGTTGTTGAAGCCCCACCCCTGGAGGTGTTCAAGGCCAGGCCGGATGGGGCTTGGAGCAACCTGGGCTGGTGGGAGGTGTCCCTGCCTATGGCAGGGGGGTTGGAACTCGATGACCTTCAAGATCCCTTCCAACCTAAACCATTCTGTGATTCTATGAGCCTATGATTCTAATGAAAGGACAGACTCAGACTGGTGCTGGACACTAAGATCCAGGCACCTTTACCACTCCTGAATCCATATATAGATGTATTCACAGAAAAGCCATTTACCCTGCTCATGCATAACCAAAGCCTGTCGGAAAACAGAAAACTCACTAGACGTCTCATCTGTATTGTTCACTTGGCCTTGCAAGAGGTATTAAATAGCTGTAAAATAGGACAGCAGATTGAATATACCTTTCCATTATCAAATATCTTTGCATTGTGTATATTCTTCAGAACTGTGGAGAAGAAAAGGAGTTTGTCTCACGTTTGAGGCTTTGCTTATTCTCCAGAAAACTGAATGACAGAGGGGAAGTAATTAAAAAACAAAACCAAAAAAACCCTCCCCCCAAAAAAACAACCCCACAAAAAAGCCCCAGACTGAACATGCCCTTTTCACCACAACAAGATTCTCCCAGGGGTCAAAGGAAAACAATGTCCTTGGCATTTTGGATGTATTGACCATTTTTTGTCAGACTGCACATACATTTATTAAACCACACTTGGATTCTTCAGTGCACAATTTACTTGGCAAGTAATGTTTTCAAAATACATGGACCACTGAAATTATTGTACAAGGCTCTTTCAGAGAGGCTAAAACGCTTCACTGCATCTAAAAATATACAATGACAGCATAGCAATCCGAGCCACAGTTGCCACAGGTATCAGAAATATCTGCAAAGGGAAGATTTCAAGCATGAAATATGCTAAAACCGATTTCTCTACTTAAATGACTGCAAAAAGACTATGATATATGATAATTTATTGTAAGTTCTCCAGCACCATCACATCTGAGCACCTCTCAATCTTTCATGTACTAACCTTAGAAATTCGCCTGAGGTGAAGTTGTATTCCTATTTCTGCTCTAGCAACGATCAGTGTTGAACAGATGAATAGCCAGGAACAAGAAAAAGCCCTGGATTCAGAAAAGCAACTAACTTCCTGACTGCCATGGTGTCACCTCCTTTCCAGCTGAAGTCTTTTACGCATCTTGACCAGAGCATCTCGCTCAAGTTCACCTTCAGATCAACTTTCTTTTTGTCTAAAATTGCATATACCAATATGGGAGAATAAAAAGACGCGGAGAGGACTGAAAAGAATAAATCAAAGTACTCTTACCAAAACACCAAATATAACCCACAATCAAGCAATAGTTAATTTCAGAAAGTCATAAATAAAATTAGTAAATTATTGGGGGGGGTTACCGTGCTTTCCAAACTATAATGTTGTTCATATAGTTTATGTAACCAAATAGATGTCTGGGAATTCTCACTTTATCACAAAACTCAGTCAAGCAGTGCAAGAAAACTCAGGGGGACACCCATATATTCCCTGGGAAAATGCAGCTAAAAGTTAGCAGCACCTCCACTGAAGTTGCTTACTATAAGGGCAAAATCTGGCTTTGAAAAATTCACTATCTTAATGTGATTTCAAAGTCTGGTGTCACCAGTGAAGCAGTCTGCATTTTGGGCCTTACTATTTGTTATATGAACACATGACTTTACCCCAAGTGAGAAAAAAATAAAAGCACAGCTCCCACATGCACAATGGCAAGGAGCTTTCTGCTTCCCCCTGCCTAGAAATCACACAGCAGCAGAGTGACACAGGAGAAAGTGGCATCTCCCACTAACACTGCTACTCCCCAGCAATAAATAATTTCAACTCAGAGATCCGTTGAAAGCAATCTTAATTAAGTGCAATATAGTTGCACTTATTGATCTGTAGATGTATTTGATCTATACAGACACGTATTTGATCTGTACAGATCAAATCCTTATTGATCTGTAGACATAACCTTTTTGCAAGGGGCTTACTCTAAATTAAATCAAATACCACATTAAATGCTTACAGCTTCTCCTTTAGATTGGTGTGTGCTCTCCTAGCTTCAAAAACCTACCGCTAAAAATATTCAACTACAGAGGTTATCCAAATTTATAAATAGTGTGGCTGGGGCAACTGTTCTCCTAATGACTGTGTGCTAAGCAGACTTGCAAAGCCGGACACAGTGAGAAAGGGGTCCTTCAGGTCACACAGAGAAGGATTTTGGAAAGTCTTGAGGTTTCACCACTACCTAAAATGTCTCCTCCTACAGTCACATAGCTGTCACACATCTCCAGTGCAGAAGCATCCATCAGCCCATGGCTGCAACACACGTAATGACAGAGGCTGAACAAGTTCACACAGCCTGTCCAGAGTTTCTTTCAAATAGTTCCTAAGTCAACACAGTCAGCGAGCAGAAGACTAGTTACAGAATCACAGAATGGTCAGGGTTGGAAAGAACCTCTGGAGATCATCTAGTCCAACCCCCCTGCCACAGCAGGGACACCTACAGCAGTTGCACAGGACGGCGTCCAGGCGGGTTTTGAATGTCTCCAGAGTGGGAGACTCCACAGCCTCTCTGGGCAGCCTGTGCCAGTGCTCTGCCACCCTCAAAGGAAAGAAGTTCCTCCTCATGAGGATTGCTAGAGGCAGTTGCTCTGCCTTAACTTTCACAGAAATAAATGTGGGAAAAATTAAATTTATTGTGGGAATTTTAAAAAGCATGAGATATAGTCATATTAAGAGGAAGAGCACACAACATGTATGAAGATTTACTCCTTGGCAAGTTCCAATTTTCTATTCCTCTTGGAAATCTTTAGTGTATAGTGGGTTTCGTGCAAATACGTATCTAGGAAATATAAGAATAGGATTAAAAATAGTTTGCTAGTAGTACAAGAACTACTAATAGTTTCTAGAAATTCCTTTTCCTTTTTTTATATTTCAGCTTAATTCAAATTTTTGTACCTCAGGAAACTGAGTCACAAAGTGACATTTTCATTACGTTCAAGGGATTTTGCAAACATGAACAAAATCCAAATGTATCAAAATTTGATTAAATCTTAGATTCAGTGAGCACATTCCATGATAAAAAATATTTCTTACTAAAAAGTTCAACATAAAATAGGGGACTTTTTGTTCATTCCATTAAATTGTGAGATTTTTTTCCCTTAAAGCATTTAATTACTTCCTGTTCACTGATCTGTTCCAGTGTATTTGCAGAAGCTGATGTCACCTGGACCTTTGTACAAATTTACTTTTCAGCTTAGTGAGGTTACTCATTATAAATAGTTTAAAGCAAATTCCAAATAAGCTATTCGTTACCACTGCTAACATCAAGCATAAAGAAAAGAAGAGAGCAAAAAGGATACCAAGGAAAAAACCAACAGCAAAAAAACCCTTCACCATTCTGGTTTTCTTGCCGAATACCATCTGCAGCAGCACAATTTGAATATTTAAATTATGTCAGCAATTAGACAGGCCTATTGTGCTTAAGGTATTTCAGATAGACCTAAAAGTTTGAATAATTTCCAGTGGAAAACACTTATTTTGTTGAATTTGATACATTTTTTTCTTAAGTAGGCAAGAGGGATGGTTTAAGAGATGCTTACTCTGCCTCAGTACTGGGGAACTAAAGAGCCTGCATTTCTCTCTGATTTTTATGACCTCTGCAGTATCGCCCATTTGCAATTTTTTTTTCCCAAAGACCTACTCGCAGAAGTTAAAACTGAAAATCCATTATATATGCTGATAACTTTACCAGCACATTAAAGGCAGTAAAATCACAAAAGCTAAAAAACCCTAAGTGTCCTACGGTTTTCTTATTTGCGGCTCTGTACCTGCGTCACAGATGCACATGGTCCGTGTCCCTGGGGCCTCGCACGGGTGAGCAGCTCCACACCAGTCCTCGCTACGGAGCCCTCGCTCAGCGTACAGGTCTGCAGCGCCTTCTCTTAGAGGATTTCCGCAGCCCGTCTACGCTGATGAGCACTTTTATTTAACTTGAATGTATGACACTAGTGCTCATTGTAGCACTACGCATTTCTCTTTGCTTACGTTAATGGCTACGGAAGGTGTCAAGATAATAAAAAGCCACTATATGTCTATTGTTAAACTCTTGCTTTAATTAACATTTTTCTTTCCAGTACTCTGTCCCTTTGAGCAGAAATTCCGGGCTTGCATTTTCCACAAAAGACAGGTTCCATTTAGAACACCTTAAAAGAGAAGAAAATGCCAATAATCTGACCCAGAAACAATACTCAACATTTTTTTACTTACTATACAACACGGTCTGAAGGCCTTCTGCAAATGTTTGCCAAAATTTCATCATGAGATTAGGATTCATTGCTTTATAAAATGAAGTAATGGTAAATAAGGTGCATTTGTAACTTTTTATTTGCTCTCCCCGATGAATGCCATAGAAAGATCCTAAAGAAATAGATACATATTTTCCACAGTGAGGTACAGCTGAGGCTTGTCTGCATTATCCATACCACTTGCAAAGAAATCCAACAAACTTGAGTGGCATAGGCCAAAAAATTCTCTTATATTTTGCAAAACTAAATGAAGTCACCAGAGCAGTGCCATTAAAAGCAACCAGGACATGGAGTCATTTAAACGGTTTCCCTTAGATGGCTAGGTTAAGCTCTGTTAAAATTAATCCTTTTTCATGCTGGCAGGTGTAACAAAGAAAACCTTTTTGTATGGAGTGCAAAGAGGGTATTTTACCCTCTCAAAGGAAAGCTGCTTGATATTTCCATGGAGAAAACAGCACAAGTGATTAACAATTTAGATTTGCCATTCCTTAGCTTTGTTTATATAAATATATGGGGGATCATTTCTGAATTTGTAAGAGGGTTTTCTACAGTCCAATGTAAAGAACTGCCATACATGAGATGTTAAAAAAAAATAAACAGATTGCCTTGATAAATGCCAGTTATTGCAGACTGAGCTCCACTGTAGTAACACAGTAAGCAGCTGACATTTAAAAGAAACCTGACTAGAGCGTTAGCTCCCTAGGTAGTTTTTTTTCTTCTCTAAAATAATCTCAAGTCTGTGTATGGTGCCCACAAGAGAGGATCTCTGTAGCGTTGCTCAGCCCTTCCCGACTCACAGTTATGACCTACTTCAGGACAGCCTTTTACACACGCACAAGTAGCAAATGAGCATCTTGAGCTAGGTCCAAAGACCGGCATGTCCTTGCTGGGACAGAAGGGGCTCCAGAAATCAGGCCTTTGACATAAATACGGACAGCAGCATTAGCTTCACTCTCCTCCATTTCCCTGCTGACTTTCATCCCTCTCTTGAGCAGGATTAATCCTTCCCTCAGAAGTTTTTCCCAACTAATAAGTTTCCTTTCCGTAGCAGCGATTTCCATAAAGGATTGAACCCACCTTCCTTAGAGAAATAGCACTGTTTTTTTTTCCAACTGCAGAAACAACTGCAAATAACAAGCAGAAGTATTTTCCATCCTCATACTGCTTTCCTGCTCCCTGGGGCTTTCCCCTCAGCACAGAAAAAGGGATTGATCTGCTTCGTCCTCCATCCCTCCCCTTGCGGGAGCTGCTGCATTGACCTGCTTCTTGCCTGCTCATCACAGGTTTCAGTGGTGGCTCTCCAGCCAGTTTCAAAGAGCAGGACCCCAGTCTTTGGCTGTCAAAAAGGCTGTCCCCATTTATGGAAGAGGTAGCCTTGGTGCTGCTTGCTTGGTTGAGTGTGAGCTTTTTCTTTTAACCTTTTTTGGGGGGGCTTTACCTGAATGAACAAATCCCTCCACTCCCACAACTCCCCATCCTCATTGGTTAGCGAACCTTGAACTGCTTCAACCACTCCTGCTAAGCACCAAATATATAATGCAGGTTAGTACATAATTTACATAACTGATCCCTCTCTCAGTTTCTGGCAGAGATGCATAAAACATATTTCTTACTTGATGATAAGTGTGCTTGTTAATACAATTTCTGGCAGGCCCAAAGGAGGCAAGTCAGAGAAAGGGTAATAGAGCATTTGAAAAACAGAAGCAATAGCCAAGTTCAGGACCCAGAAAGGACGGGCTCTTTGCTCACAAAAACCCCAACGCATGCTATAGGATAATTATGCACTAACTCTCTATCCCTTCCACACTGAAAGCTGTGTGTAGAAGCACAGGTGAAGACAGGCCTATGGAGCCAACCTTCACTCCCATGCCATGACACATCGTCTGCAACAGTCATGCAAGATGTGCAGGGTGACTTCTTCACGATACCAGCAGAAACAGATTAGCTTCTAACTTCTACCCTGAATGGTTTTCCACATACTGTTCTCCCTGACTGCAGATAGACCCACACTGGGCATGGTCATAACTTCTGCAAACTGCAATGAAAGAAAACACAAACTCACTCTGCACAGACCGTGGGACTCCCCAGTGCACCTGAGAGCGTCGGGACCAACATCCCATAAAAACAGCAAATTTAGATTACCAAAACGCCTCTGTTTATTCATATCTGTTGAATTCAGAACTAACAAGTATAAAACTTTGAATTAAATTTCTAGACCTTGGAAAGTTTACCCTTTACACAGAGATGAAGAACTAATAAAGCTGGAAGGAAACAATACATTTTTAAAGCTGACTGAGACTCAGAACATCGGGTTAGGACTGTTCAAAATGCGCTCGCTGCCACATCATTTTGACAGTACAGCAGTGTCTCAGCAGGTTGTAATGCAACTCCTTGGTATTTCTAAGTGCACTGGGCCTCTAGGATCACTCTCTGGGAAGAGACGTCAGAGTTGTTATTACAAAGTTGTTTACATTTAATTAAAATGGTCAACTTATCTGAGTTTCCATAAGGTTAATAAACCCAGTAAATTTCTAGAGGGATTATAATTAGAACATATATGTTCCAGTAACTTTCCTTTGTTTCTGCAAGATTTCTATAAAATATTTAAGCCCATCAAATATTGAACACACACTTAATGATCTAAAAGTTTATTTTAAAATGAGTTTTTTGAGTTTGAGAAGTTTATCTGTAAATACTTAAATTCACAAGAAAACTTGGCATAGGTACGCTTTAGCTAGAGGAGCTTGTAAAAATCTGATGACCTTTCATTCAGTCTGACTAGTTTATAGAAAGGCTCTGCAGTCTTTACAGGTTTAATCTTTTCAGTAGTTTCAGGTTTTTGAATCCTGCATTTCTACTGCCTGGAGGTATCCTTGTTTGCGATCCTCCACAATTTCTAGGCAATTTATCAGCCACTATTCCAGTAATGACAGCAGTAATATTTCTACACTCATGGGCCATCTCCTCCACTGTAGTCATTGGGGGATCCCACTACTCAGTGCCCACCTTGGTCTATAAGGATGGTCTTCTGAAGCGCTGCCTAGACTGACAGAGCTAAGCATGCTGTCCAGGTGCATCCCTCCTTACTCAAGGCGAGACATGGAGATACCCTGGTCCTCCAGCTGAGAGCTGCTGTGAGAAGGACACACAGGCAAACGAGCTGGAGTGGGGCTGGGACTAGCTAGACACCAAGTGGATCAGGTCCCCGGGGCATGGCAGCAAGTACATTGACTTCTTGGCCCTGAGACAACCTGTGCTATTTTCCACCAAGCAGCACTTGCTGATGATATCAGCAAGGCAAGGCCCACAGCCAGTTCATGCATTATGTTGCTGATGTTACGGAATCAAATTTTATAGGAGAAGGCAGCTGGAAGAGGCCTCAAGAGAAATCTAGTTCACCTCTCTGTCCAAACACAAGATCAGCAATGCTTGCGTCATTTTGACAGATGCTCACCCAACTTGTTTGTAAAGCCTTCCAATATCGAAGGCTCCCTGATCTCCCCAGCAAGTCTTGACTATTCTTACCATTATAAAGTTGTTTTTTTTTCCTAGTGACCAACCTCTCTTTGCAATTTGAACTTTTTACTTTCTGTCTTATGCAAAGTAAACAGTTTATTTTCTCCCTTTTATGTATTTAAAGATTACTTTGTCTTCCTTCAATCTTTTCTTCCAAAGACAAACCATTCATTCATTCTTCTCTTCCATATCACAGTATCTGGATCTGTGACTATTCTGCCTGGTCTCCTCTGGTCCCTCCTTCTCGTAATCCACAATTACAGTTTTCCAGTCAAAGTGGCACCCAGTTCACAGTGGTTTCATCAGAAATACACTTCTTTAGTTTGCTTATGAGAAAGTACTGTGAAACAGTATCAAAACCCTAAGTCAACAGACACGATTAATACCATTTCTCTCCTGTTCAAAAGGTGTATTGTTCTGTTACAGGAGGAAGTTAGACAGATTTGATATGATTTGCTGTTGATAAATCTGTGGTCTTTCTTTGCTTCCACATGCATCATCTCCTTAATTTTTTGTTCCAGTATTTTCTGAAGAAATGAAGTTACCCTGCACTGTCCCTATTATGCTTTTCCTTCTTTAAATATATGCACTAGGTTTCCTTTTTCTCAGAAGTATCCATATTATTGGAAGATGAAGGCTTGCCCTTGTGTCACTGGGATTACTTACGGTGACACTGACCAAGTTGGCTCTTTTAGTGAAGAAGTGGCTTACTGCCAGAGAGCAGTAAGCACTGTAATCTTTGCAACTTCATCTGCTAATAACTTGCCTCTGTTGTGTAACATGACAGCCGTTGTTGGCCATCTTCTTACTGCCTCGGTCATCTGAGGTCCATCAGGTCACCATTACTGTGCATCAGCAGAAGTCTCTCATTTTTTCAGTCTTCACAAATTACTGTTTTATTCTTTTCTCATGTTTAAAAATTAATCCCTGTATTTGCACTACACTTGCTGTCTGGGCTTGCTCTCTCAGATCTAGAAATTGCCCAAAATTCCAGAAGGGCTCCTTACAAATCAAAAGCCTTAACTAAAAGAAGTCAATTGAATTTGTCCTATTTTTCTTCTGAACTTCTTCATAAGCATGGCACTTGGGCTGAAAAATACGCGATTAGATTTTATCCTTTACTTTGGTTGTCAGGATTCATATGTTAAAACCAGAATCTTCTTAAAGAGAAACTGTTTCTGCTCCTGCCCAGCAAGGGCAATATATCAGATAAACTGAGCGTTCAATCAGACACACGTATCAGCTGCATATGACCTCTTCACATGTGTTTCAGTGCTGGCTGGTTTTTGGGATATATAGGAGTCTGACAAAACAAGAAATAGCACGTCCCATTAGCTTTCCATGTGGGACACGGGACTTGCCCTACCACAGAGGACCACCAGTACCATAAAATTCCCAGTCCTGCAGAGCTGGCCCATTTCTGCAGTGATCCTGGTAGGGCCACGCTCCGGAGGTGCGGACCACACTGCTGTGTGGTCTGCCCAGCAGGTCCAGGTAAGAGACTGTGGGGCACAGACACCTCTCAGCTGGAATTCCTTTTTCCCTGCATTTTGGGGCATCATAAAAGTTCTGTGACACTCCTCAAAAATATCTCCTGCGTAGGTCTCCTAAGTTCGTGAAATTTCATCTTTACATTCCCTTATTTCAATGCATGAAGTAGATGCTAAGGGCATTTTTTCCCTCCCCAGTTTTCTTTTCAGGCCACACTGAAGGATAAACCTATCATGTTTCTGACCCAGTAGTAAAGCTGCTTTAGCGTTGCAGGAAATGTAATCTGTATGGCCGACATGAAAGTGTTATAAGATGTGAGCTGCAGAGATTTTGGAAGGTTGTGTCTGAGCCACAACATCCATTCTTCATCGCTAGGCTTTGCAAGCTAATATCCTCTTAGCCTAATTTAAAATCATTAATTAAAACTGAGTTGAAACTGATGTGTAATGTAATAAGGACAAGAGGTCCCACACCAAAAAGTAGTGGAAGATTTAAGAGATATCCACGTATTCAAATTTGCTCTGCTTTTCTTGAATCAGAATTTACTGTACAACATGACCCTAATTTAATAGAGTCCTCAGATTTGTGCAGCTTATAGATACATTTTGATTGAAAATTAGTAATTGTTATGAGAAAACTAGGAATCAGGCAGGCAGTTAGCAGGGTTTTTTTTGAGCAGATTACAAACACAATCTCTGTATTCCTTGGTCCTCCAATGCACTGGGTACATCACATCAGTGTGGTAAGGAAAATCTGTTGAAATCAGTTGGAAATCCTGACTAGCACAATATGAGCTGTTGCTGCAGTGTAAGAAGTTCTTCATCTCAGCAAGTGATACGCTACAACAGGTTTCGTGAAGCGAATTCATTTTCTCTCCTGTGCATGCTGGGGTGGAGGCGGGGAGGAGGATGGGGAACGGGGAGTAGAAAAGATGGTAGAAAGGATGGGTAAAGAAGTTAACATTTTTTTTTTATTAAATCTTTGCTAGTTTTCAGCGGGTGTAAAAAATAGTTAAATTCCCTAATTAAATTATAATTCCAATCTTAAACAATAAAAAGAAATCCTGTAATAATCTATGTGCAGTGCCTGACAGCTGGGCCGTCTGATCCTTGCAGTCTGCTTACAAATTGGTATTAGTGGCACTAATAAAGCTGATTAATGTTGTGACTAGAGACCCACTAACCTGACACTGCCAGCTGGGCGCACAAAGGCTGTCAATCTACATGGCAGCTGTTAAACTACAAGCGCCGTAGCCTTTAATTTACATTTCAGCAACCTCCACACTGTAATGCATTTTAATGGGCACGAATAAAAACCGCTGGTGACGTGCAGGAATTTCACAGGATATTGGTGTGTACACATTATATTAGTAAAATACCATTTATCAAAAGACCAGAGATAAAGCCAATTCTTTCCTCAGTTACATTTCTTGAAACCTGTAACCACTCTGTCATAACCGATGCAATTATCGTAGATTGCCACCGTTATGGCTGAGGGCACATTTTCAGCCAGTCTACCCACCCTTAAGAGTTATGATAGCTTATTAATTTCCATTGATACAAATAGCTATGAAGATACTATCTGCATCTTAATAGCATTTTCCCACGACTGCTTTGCTTGCAAGTACTTTGGAGGGTCCCAGAACAGGTCCTGTCCATCATTCAGAAGGCTTTAGCAAGTCACCCTTCTGACACTTTTTGGAGAGCCCACAGCCGGACCAGGAGCCCAAGCAACCCGTTCCCTTAACCACGGTATTTTCTGATGAGAGGATTGCTGCGCTGCCTGTGCTCTAAATGTACTGTGTAAACTATATGTAAACAGAGGTTTATAGGCTTTTAAGACTATCAGTCCAGGACCTTCTATAAATATTCAGTCCACCTGATCCACTTACTACTTAAATGTAAAGAATTTACACTAATGATACATCAGAGTCGCTATATTCAAACAACAGAGTGAAGATGCACAAAACAAATGTACCAAGAATAGTCCATAGAAAATAGGGTCTATTTTCTTTGACCCTAAATGAAAGCATAGTTTATTATGGTAAATACTTTGCTGCTTTGTGAACTATATTACATATGCAGAAATTCTGGTCAGTATTTTCCTAAGACAGATTCCTTGCTAGATTTTTTTTAATATATTTTATTTCATATGTATTAAATTCTTTAGTAGGCTATTACTATAAAGTAAACATATCTATCTGAGGAATTTATCTCTCATTGCTGAGTCTTTGCTATCAAGAATAGATTTCCTTCCCTCTCAGGTCCCAGACAGCAGGTGAGCGTGTACCTATTTCTGAAAAAAACAGAGCTAAGCGACTTGTAAAAAAGCCTCGTGCTAGAATTCAGTGGGTGAGCTAATATTTGGACCCAAGGCTATTAACTCTTGTTCCTATTTCTTCATCGCTTGACAAATCTTCCATTCTCAAACAATGAAGCAAAGAATTGTTTTTAATTTTTTTGCACTGACTTTTGAGGACAGGGATGGAAGAGCAGAGAAGTAAGGACACAGCGGGAGTTGGGTTAGTGATTGTCTGCATAGCCCAGGTCATGCGTCTTGTTTTGCTGTGCATGGCTGTTCCTTCCAACTTGCACAGAATCAAGTTTAAAGGCAAGTAAAGAGGCCATGAAAGGAACAGTGTTTGTACACTTCTTTGAGTACAGAAAAGAAGGTACTACTCTTTTGTCACATCACCAGTCAGCTCTTGTGCCTTCTGTCTTTGCTTTTACCATTTCACAGAAAACACCGTGGAGAGGGGATCTGATGACTTTCTAACCTTGAAATCTTGCAATTCTTGCTGATCTAAATAAAATTTCTTATCTAGGATAATATTAATAAAAATAAGGGAGGAAAAAGCTACCAGAAACTGTACTGTATAGGCAGCAGAATAAGCCAAATTGTACCCAACTAGCAGGCTGAGGCTCATTAATTCCTAAGTTACAAGGCCTTGTAACTTGTTTGTGTTTCTGTCAACTGGGGAATCTACTGCACCTCCTGCTCTCAGGCATGTATAGTCAATTATACAATACTTATTCCTAACACTTTTCCTAACTTTTCTCTCAGTGACTTTGGCCGAAACGTCGCAATACTGAGCTGCCCACAGCTGCCTCCCAATAGGGCTAACAAACCTCCCTTCACAAGCAAAAGAGTCCTTTCCTCGTGAGACTCATTTAAACCACAGCAGAACTCCGTTTGTGCTCTGGACTGGTGTAACGTCTGATGCTTTTTACAATACTGTTTCATTGTCGCTGCTGAGTATCGTGAGATTGTTTCAACCCCTGGAATGATCAAACCTTTCTATCAGTCCAGCTCTGATTCCCAGGACAGTATCGTATGGAAAAGCAGAGCTAGTGTATAAATCCAAAACTCCCCTTTCCCCAGAACTTTTGCAAATGAAAACAGGAGGAGTAAGATGACAAATAACATACATTATAACATTGCAGTGTCATTAAGTCCCACAGTTTTTTTACATCAGCTGGCGAGGGGGAAGGGAGGACATACGCAATAAAATCTGTTAACACTGCTAAAACGCGAGGCCAAAAGAAGAAGAAGAAAATCCAAGACTAACATCTCAAACAGGATCATTTAGAAGTGGAGAGAACCATGAAATCACCCGCTTATTTTTCTAACTTCCATCAGATAACAGGATTCAAAGGATTGTATAAATGCCAAGATAGATTAGATACAATAGATAGAATCAATTGTTTGTTCAGACCTTGCTACAAATATGCCAGTCAAATGCATATGTAGTCCTATATGGACTACATGCAGAGAGATGTAAATGCTTAACATGAATAGACTGGGGCTGATGACATCCTTAGCCTGCAATCTTTACATGACATTTCCTTTCCCTTTTCACTATTTCATAACATCGCATTAGTTAGAGTTAGTAAGAAACAACATCTCTCTGGATTTTTTTAGTATAGCAAGAACAAAAATAAAGTTGTGCATTTTAGTGCAAAATTAAATGTAGTTACTTTAGAATATCTCTAACAATTAATAGAAACACTAACAGCTCAAATTAATAACTTGTGATTTGGTCTACAAAGCTTCTTTAACAAATGCCTTCTGCAGGTAAAAAGAAACTTTTAACTGGGCACTGATTCTTGCATTAGAAATCAAAGCAGTGAGCTTCACCTTATCAAATCAAACTGTGTTCTGCTATTAATGGAAGCATCTTGTCTTCACATACCCACTCAAAGGTTTCACGGAGAGAAGAGCTCACATAAAATATTTCTCCTTTCCCAGTTTAATTTTCATGAGTTCCTACTGATAGGGGTCAAGTGAAATAACATTTCATAAGCAGAAGTTTATGACTAGGTTTTCTTGCCAGAACAGAATGGCATCTGTTCCTATGCATGTTTAATTTAAATATTTTTCATGAATGTGGGATGATGGTATAAATATTTGAAATCATCAATATAGTAGACTGCACTATAGCATGGAAAGGCTGCTGCACAGCTGCTGTTAAATTATAGATTTCTTATGCAATGAATACATTTAACTTGTCTTTTGAAGGATTAAAAAATGATGTCTTCTGTCTAAAATATTTTGTCAGATCCTTAAGAGATGTTCTTCATGTGACCTACAGCTTCCAGTCAACTGAAAGAATAACTCTGTGACCCCATCATGAATGGTGCTTACATAGGGTGAACTGATGGCGCCAGGGCAAGAGCCCACTGTAAATGGAGGACAGGTGAGTTTCTTCTCTTTGCCATCTTTAGTCTCCCCTTCTTCCATTCATGACATATTCTCACTAAAAATAGCTCCCAGTTCCCATATCTTGGTCTGTGATCCGATTCTCCAGTTTACATTCTGGATAGCACCCATCTCCCCAGTGCTGACTTGGAAAAAAAATAATAATCAAACACCACAACAACAAAAACTATTTTTGCCTTCGTCCCCATCCCAGGAACATGACGATGTGCCAGTTTACATCATCTGTAAAAAATTTGACAACCAAGTCTCAGAGGCAGATGAGACTCTCCCATATGTACAAGTCACTCAAAACAGCCTGGAGAAGTTTTTGTTGAAAGCAACCAAATCCAGGATGTGGGAGAAAGGAGGCACTGGAGTGTTTCATGGCATTGTTCATGCTGCTATCCAGAACCTAGGATGATTTATAGTAAATATGACATTGGCAAGATTAATGACTTAACAGAGAAAAGTAAATATTTTACTATGATCCAACTAATCAGATACCCCTTCTTAAAGAAATAAAAAAAAATCATCACCTTATTTTTAAAGCACTTCTTGTAGAACAACTCTTTTCATTTCAGGGTGTGTTTACAGGCTATTACTGTAATCCGAATATGAAACCCTTGAGATAATGGTATCTTTGGAGTCTTGGCCTTACAAAGTCTGCTTTTAGGCTTTTTAATTGTTAAAGCTAATTACAGGCTAAATAATTTTACTGTGCTATTCATTTTGGTGATTTTGTTAACACAAACCACATAAATGCCATAGCAATGGAGAAGGCAATACATGTAGTGAAATATTATACGTGTGGTGGCATAAAGCTTTATTGGCATGAGCTAGGAGTGGATGCATTACTCATGAATGGTGAAGCCAGCAGTAAATTAAGAAGGTGGCCCCAAGTGAGTATTAGTCACCTAAATACAACCATATGCCACCAGATTTTGTGTTACATTTTCACAGAAACGTTATTTCTAAAATTTGCAAAGAATTTCTAAATGGACGTCAACTTCAAAGCCTCACAAACGGAGACCTAAGAACCAACATGTGTGCAACCCACCTCGCCCCTTCCAAACTTCAAATCATTAAGAGTTAACCTATAAATCAAGATGTTCATCACAAGTGCAGCTATTTTACTAACCATTTCTGGGGGGTAGGAACAGCCTGTATCAGATGCCATGAAGTCACTCTGCTTGTTTTTCTTTGCAAACCTTAGATCACAAACCATTTTCCACCTACTGAGGGGAGGCTTGTGTGGCAGGAGTGTCTGAAAAACACAGTATGAAAACTGCTGATCCTGATACGGTGCACCATGCCTGCACACTAAATGCTACTTCTTTGACAACATCGCAGAATTCAGGGAGTAACTATGAATATTATCCATCTTTCAAAAGATAAGCTGGTAAGAGGCTGGTACGGCCCATATACAGCATAATATAGGAGCTGTCAGTTATTAACATTTGCTCAGAGCAGCTTTTGAGCTGCAACGGCAATATAGAGAGAGCTCTATGTTGCCTTAGCTGTGTTATTTTAACAGTAATTGAATTTGCTGGGTACATGGGGTCACATTTTGGCTGCTTGTGCACAATCTGCAGCGTAAGTGAACACTTAAGCAACATCAGTGCAAGGTCTGTACGCCGGGGTCGAGGGGCTGGTTGGCAGCAACGCAGTCAGAGGCATCGAGGGCTGCACTGGGCAGTTTGCCGTTGCTTTGGCTGCCTTCTGGCACCTCTTTTGCTGCCGTAGCTTAATCCGTGTAGAGCTCTATGGCAATTTTTATATCCAGCAACAGTTTCTACAGTTCTTCATGGCAAGAAGGTATTCCCATACAGGTCCTGACCACGCAGCCACATGTGTCTGAGCTGTCTCATACCCAGAGGGTAGGAAGGTTAAAGCCAGTGCAAAGAAGCTTGAAACAACGGGGGAAAGGAGGTGGTTAACACAAGAGTGCAGCCGAGAAGAACCTAAGAAGCAATGTAAGCCAGCAGCTGAGCAGGGTTCGGTTTATTTTACACTTTACATGTGCAGACCTTAGAAAATGAAAAGCTATTAATTATATCCATGTTTTGCTACTAAATGCACACAGAATAAAAACTGTTTACAGACCAAAAGAAAACAACAGATCACTTTCCAATAGGGTTATTTTTTCAACTAAAATAGAGGGCGTTTGCAAGCTAGCTCTTCCTTTCCCTCTACTTTGTGGCTTTTTCTATACATACTTTAACAATCCCAAACTAAACCATTCTCAAACAGGGACAAAAAAAAAAAAAAAAGAAAAGAAAGAAAGGATGGAGTCCTCAGAAAACTGGCAAAGAGCTATTTTGTAAGGAGGGAACCAACGAAAACATTGGCATAAGGCACAGTTGGAGGGTGTCAAATCCGATGTGGCAGCCCTTTCTTGTGCTGCTATGTGGAATTTGCTTCAAAAGATCAGCAAAATGAAACTCTTCATACCTGAACTAATACAGATCCATGTAAATTTGAGCTCTGATCTTATGGAGCCAGTCACATCGCCAGAGGCTCAAAAGGAGTTGTCTTTGTTTGTTTTTGAAGTCTATGTGAAACCGGATCTCACATACTAATATCTTGATCCAAACAATATAATTGATTCTTTTTCTGTTCTCCTCACCCTTTCAATAGAACTTTCCTCCAGTTAGATTCATTTTTATCTCCTTCCAAAGAAAGGCTAAGGGGTAAAATAGTTTTCCTTTTGGTGAAATGTTTGCCTCTCTCCACAAAGGTTCAGGAGTATGACGGGGTGTGGGATGAGGATAAATAAATAAATAAATAAGGTTTGTATTAAAGCTTGCTTGCTGTATTGCAGAACTGCAGATGAAAGATTGTAAATAGTGGTAGGATCTATATCGCTGCTAACCAAAGCAGCAGAACTGTTTAAACATGCAAGACCACAGGTAACATGAATAACAGGCTGAGGGCTCAACTTTTTTCACATCATTTATCGGAAATGAACCTATTCGTCTTTTGGAGCACACAGAAATCTGGTCTATACTACTGACTTTTAATTGTTTTGCCACATACAATCTAAGGCAGTAACCACTCTGGAAAGAGGACTCAAATTTGACTTGTTAACTCTTTCCTGCCTGATTCTCCATTGAAACATACTTGGGGAGTGCTCCATTGTTCAAATTAGCTAAATGCATTGGTTTTCTTTAGATTTAGTTAAGGTATTTTAACTGATTCCGCGATTAGGGTGCTTCATATATTTCATGCAAGTTGTTCACATGAAAATACAACTGGAACAGATTTGCAGCTTCCTCATAGCACTGGAAGTCTCCAGTCAGCCAACAGATTTTGGAAGTTTAACAAAATGAAATCCAAATTCCAAAGTTTTGGACAGTCATTCACCAAGACTTAAAACCATCTGCATATTTCGTAATTTGATTTCTTTTTTTTTTTTATGACTGAATAAACCAAAGCCTTTTTTTTTTTTAAAGGATTTCCTATGAAGTTCTTTTTGGTTCCAACAGAATTTATGAATCAGCTCCCATTCATAATAAAGCTGCATAAAACCTTTTCTTTCTATTATTTTGCTAACAGGAACAAACATAATAGGACAATCCAACAAGAAAAAACTATTCTGTTCAATACAATAGCCAAGGTTGTCAGAGATCCTGGAATGATTTTTACCTCCCTTCAGTAAAGCACGTGTTTTTTACAAACCTGACTAGCAGCAAAATCCACCTATAACTGCCTTGTAAAATAAACAGCTATGACTATAACTGAACTTTTGTTATGTTTAATCAACTAAAAGTTTAAAGGCACTAAAATCTTTGTAAGGATTGCTATAAAAACAATTACCCTTAGATCACTTATACTGCAAAGTTTGACTTAAGCAGACCTTTACACGCACCGTACAGTTATCGTCCTTATAAATCAGTGCTCGCCCCATACACCAGGACTCAGTAGGTGCTTGACTCCATTATTGGTAAAGTTTCCAGTGTGTTGAAGAATGAGGATTTGAAGGTTTGTATGGCCCTAAAGTGCCACATTCAGCAAACAGTCCTTGCAAAGAGGAAAGAGGCTGAAAACCAACAAATGGTGCAGAACCCAGCCAAGGATATGACTTGTCCTCTTAGTAAATCAGCTTCCCATGCGGTGACAGTAGATGGGACATTAGACACAGCACTGCTTGAAGTTCAGGCTGCCTCTTTCTCAAGCACTGCTGAGCGGTGCTCAGGCAGACGCTCAGTCCACTTTTCGGTATCAGGCCTCAAGCCAAAACCTAGTGAAGTCAGTTGGAGACTTTCCATGTTCTGTGAGTGATATTGGAAAAGACCCAGTTGAATATAACTAATGATGGTTTAAATATACGGTGCTACAGGAAGCGAGAAGATTAAGTATTTATTCTAGCTTGGGTTTTGGTTTTGGGCTTTTTTTCCCTTCTTCCCTTGGTAAATCAATGTAAAACCACCAAGAAAAGTGATCTATCGCCATGTTTTATGGGTTTGCCCTAGGATATGTCAGAATTATAATCTCAAACAGCTCAGGTAGCATACATGTGAATTACATTTTGTCTTTTCACAAACTGGAGCTTGGCACATTTATTTCAAACCTAAAATTCTTAAAAAATACTTCTGTAATATTCAAAATTCCTAGGAGAAAGTTTGAGGTGTTCAGGAAATCTGCTTTAGTAACTACTTTGTAAGAAGTGAAAACATGGCAGTAATACACAAGAAATATTCTTTAAAATGTAACAGAATTTGGGGTCTTTTTGAGAGCTGGGCATTTTCCATTACAAAGCACCATGCAACACTGAATCATAGCAAATTTGGTGAAAAGGTTGTTTAAAGGATGACCTCACCCCTGTGCTCAAGCACAGAATAAACTCCAGTGGTTTGTGTTTTCTTGTTTGTTTTGTTTGTTTTTTTGGGGGGGAGGGTAATTTTTCTGATTTGCAGTGTTATGCATTATGTAGCAAACATAAGCCTATTGATTATAAACTTGCTTTTCTCTATGATTTTCAAGACCCTTATGAGCTAGTCCACAGATTGCTGTGGATCACTGTGGTTTGCCGCTGAATTTATGCCGTTCTCATTCTAATCTGGCAAATTTGCATTTTGGCAATTATTTCTGCATGTGTTGAGAGACACAGGGCTAAAAATTCTAGATTTAAAAACAACAACAACAACAACGAAATAGATTGAAAGGGAAACCAAAATATTGTTATATTTCTGTTTTCTTATTAAGTTATATTTTGGCAATCCTTGATGAAATTAAAGCTTTGGAAACTATCCATGTGGCAACACTTTTTCCAAGAGTGAAGAATTGCAGGGAATACACAGGCATCATTTCATGATTAACAGGCAATGATCCTGTGGACAGGAATGAGAAACAGAGGGAAAATCTGTATATTAAGATCACGGAGGATGGAAATTGAAGTCACCAGACAACTTTCCCTGGAGTGATCATCTACTTACTAGGACCAATATGGTTCTTAACAACTTAGCTAGTACTTTAACAAGGCTGCTTATTTAGTGTTTTCTGGTTTCTGGTCAAAGACTCAAGTTAACAAGAAGGAACTATTTCCATCCTACATAAAGAGCTTGGGAAGTAGCCAACTACTTCTAGATGCACAGGCTGTAATACTAAATTAATGCTCAGAAGACATGATACACCTCTCTCTCTCCCCTGTAATGTCATAGGAGAGAAGTAGAAGGTATTGTCACTGTAAAGTGTAAATTTTAAAGTTGAGTCCACATCTGATGTGATTTCAAAGGCAGGTCACAGTACACAATCTCATAGACTATTACAAGAACCATAAGCAGGTTCTTACTCTTGTCATAAATTCTCCTTGTGTCACAAGTGCCCATTATGCTTACTCTACAAACACTGGTCCCGGAGAGACCAACTTTGTTAAAACAAGTAACCGCAAGCATAAAATTCACAAATCCCCCTGCAGCAAAGCAACCATTACAATGTACTGTTCCTAGTGAGCTGCCCATTTTTCATTCAGCATCAAACCTTGAGAAAAGGCCAGGGAATAAAAATAGCTTTGTTAAGCACACTTTAAAAATACTTGTATTTAGAAGAGAAAAGGTTTATAACTGTTGATGAGGAGAAGAAAAGATGGAGGTCGTAACTGCTCCAAATTCATGGCCACGTTAATTGAGCTTGTTGCTACACTGAGATAGCTGCTAATGTGAGCCCTAGAAATCCACATCTAATACATCTAAGAATGCCTGCATAGAAGCTAACAGCATCCCATTGGTAGGCAACTTCATTTTTAGATATATCTAAAAGAACAATTTGAGTCTAACAACTTGAGAATGGGGGAGGTAGGAGAGAAAACCCAAACAGAAATATGTACATTTCCTATTGAAGTGTTTTGGCTTGGGATTTTTCCAATAAAACTTACAGGCTTTCCAGGAAAGTAGCAGCTCTCTGAATTTTCTTTTTTTGGTTAAAAAAAAATAAAATAAAATCTATCAAAGCCTTTGGAAAGACTTTTTTTTTTTTCCGTCAGCCCTAGTCAGAATGATGTTTGCAGTTTATTGGCCAATGCTGATCTATAAGAAGCTGGAGAAGGTTAACGAACTCACATAATTTGGTTACCCACATCAGATTTCTTAAATGGACAGGGAAATAGATCTTGTGAAATACCACAGAGGAGAAAAACGCTATAGTTACTAGAAAAGGAAAAAGAGGCTTGTCTATCACACCTTAGGCAATCTAACATTTCACACTTGACTCTTGAGTAAGAGCCAAGAATTTAGCTTCAGCACAGGAGCTTGCTCAAGACCCCTTTACCCCGCCAGGCTGGTTTTGCTCCACCAGACTTTCCTCATAAATGGAACCAGGCCAGAGTAAAAGTCTCAATAATAATAATAGTATTCCACAAACAGAATCTGTTTATCTGTTTTACAGCAAAACAAGGGTCAGTGAACAACCAAGTTTACCCACAGAAATAGAAGGATATCTGTAAAGAAACAGCCAAGATTGACTGCTCCACTGATGATTTTTGTGCTACTTTGGTGGCACAAAAATGCCTTAAGTGAAGACCAGATAGCAGCCAAATCATCTTCCACTCTAGCAAAAACTTCTGAGCTCCAAGACCTTGTCTGCATAAACCTTTTCCCTCAGACAACAGTTTAAGAAGTATTTTTATGTGCACTACATCAGTGCCTTGATGTTCCAGCCGTTACTCACTGCCTGGGCAACTGGGAATTGCACAAAGCAGCCCCGAGCCCCCAGCCCTCTTCTGCTTCACAGCTGGGGATTAAGGGAGCAGGCGGCCCAAGAGCCAGCTAGGCTCAGAGCAATGGTTTCAGCCAAATCCCCCATCACTCAAGATACACAATTGCCACAGACCTTTAACCGTGTTGGCCCAAATCACAGTGTTGGGACACTGGCAGATCACCACCAGGGGCAGATCTGAAGTGTGACATTGGAAGTAGCAGATGTGGGTTCAGATTTTCAGCTCTATCCCAAACTTCTCAAGATTTCGGTAAATCACTTAATCTTTATACCTCAGAGACCTAGGTAAAGATAATACTTCCTTCTCTCATTTCTGATTTATTTAGACAATGTAATCTTTGTGTACTGACTGTCATGGAAATTAGCTTCGCAGCATCTTCTTCAGAGAATCTGGGTTTATGTGGCACCACACAGCTAGGACTAAGTCAAACATTTTTGGCTAAAGAAACTTTGTCAAAGTGGGAACATTTCCTGAGGATGGCTTTAAGAGGACTTTGGGCAGAGAGAGGGGAGAGCTGGTCACTGTGTGACAAAGGTGACCTGAGCTCAAGACCTTTCCCTGATCTGTCCAGGTCACCTGAAACCCTGCACAATGCCTTGGCACTTGTCCTGCAACTTGACAAAGAAACTGCTCTAATCTCTCTCACAGGTCATGTGTTTCTTAACCTAATGCAGTTTTCTTTTCCTATTTTGAAAGGCTACAGCCCTCCTGAAGATTCGATTTTTGCCATAGGACTGTCTTCCAGGAGCTCCATGAACAAGTAAAGTAGCTATTAGCATTTCCCATGTAATCCGATGGATAGAAGTCCAAACACAACATCTCTGGGCACGAATTATTAAGACCACTGGCAAAATCTGAAAACTAAATGGAAGCAATGCACATAGCAATATTTGCACAGCCAATGCATCGAACTCTTTACTAAAGGTGCTCTGTAAACATAGTATGACATACATAGCATATACAGAGACAGACACTGAAAACTTCACTCGGGACCACCCCTAACAGGCAATACTTTGTCTCAAGCAATCACTTCATCCTTAACGCATTCCCATCTGGTTTTCAGTGTAATTTGGTTCAGTTCTAAAGACCACCAGAAAGGTTTTCACAGGCCTAATTGGCAGACACTTAATTCCCATTTATTTTTAATAGGAGTTAGGTGTTTGCCGTTTTTGCCTTTGAAAACTTCCCATCATCTCACTTCTAATAAGGGAAAAATGTTTACTAATCCTTTACAAAAATATTGAAGCAACACTGACTGTACTCATTTCTCACAAAAGCATGCATGAGCATGGGCTAAGGCCCCCAAATCTAAAACACGGATTTATATACGCCGGTGCACGAGGAACAGCAGTAGTGATGGTATAGCGCTGAACGATTGCAAAAGAAAATGCTCCTGGAAGGGTGGGAAATGGGAGGTATCTATTTCAGCAACCACCTTCTGACAGAAACGTCGGAAACGCAGACATGACAGACCTATGAAGCAATTTGACTCTCATTTTTTCCCTGTGTATCATTTCCACTGAAGCACTTGTATTTCCCAAGTGCCTCGCTTATCTTAAGTAAATCACTCAATTGGATACTTCTTTTGAGTTGAGTTAATTACATGAAAGAGCAAAACAACTTTGATCCAGTTCCTACAGCAAACACAAGCCCATATTTGAGGCATAGCTGCCCGTAAGCATGGTTCCGTGCATGCGACACTGTGTTTGCAGAAAACTTTCAAAAAGAGCAAGACGTATCAGGGATCAGGGTCCGTCCCTGTGCCAACCCTCCCACCTACACTGCACAGGATGCTCACTGTGAAGGCATCCCACAGGTGGGCTTGCTCACAGGGCAACATATTTACGGCTGTTATGCAAATGGTGTGTGAAACATCCTTCCCTTACTCTGATTTTCAGGCAATTTAAACCGAATTCCATAAAAACAAATGAAGACACGTTTGCTTTCCCTGCCCTGTAAAACCATTCTGGTTTGGAGGCCCTTAAACTTTGATGCCGCAAGAAGCTACAGTGCTGTCTTCCTAAATCCCCAACTGCAGGCAGCAAATCTGCACGACTGATGTTTAAACGATAAGCGAGGTATATTTTTAAAAGGGAAGTGCAGCTGTCCCTCTCTGCCGCAAGGTATTTTTCAATTTATGTGGCAAATCCAATATAAAGGTTTATTGTACGGAAGGCAAAAGATCTTAATCAGGAATTAGCCTCTTCTAATGAGGAGAAATAAGCACCAAGGCTGCAAGAATTATTTCTAAGAGATAAGAATGTAATTGCCTAATGTGACTAATAATCTGATAAGAGCCTGTTTTATCTGATTTAACCCACGGAACTGCTGCTAATGTACAGAATTTAAAGTAATCCCCAAGGAATTCCTCTTATCACAAATGGGATTGCAGAATGATAAAAAGATTCATTGTTGCAGTATTTGCTCTGGACACTTCTGTTCAAAGGAAGCAGAGTTTCGACAGCTTGAAGTAATTGCAACATTTGCTCCAAGATGGGATCATTTCTACAACACTTGAATTTTTGACGACAGAGTGCATATTCTTATTATGAGCAGACAGTAAATTATACAATCCTATTTCATTTATAGCCTGGATATCATCTGAATGCTATTACAGGGAAACAAACACATGCCCCAGTCCCTGTGAAAATGTTTTCTAGTGTGAAAAGGTTTTCTAGTGTATTTTTGCATATTGACAGAAATTAATATAATTTGAAATCTATAGTGACACTAACACTGTCATTATCCAAAATCATGCTCAGTTCTAATCCTACCGTATAATGACTTTAATCCTAATGGGCATAATCATATCTGATGTAAAACTAGATACATGACAATCACAGAATTTAGTGATATTATTATACCAAAGAATAGCAGCTGTTGATTTGCCAATATTAACAAGTAGCAATCTTGTGATAACTCATTGCTCCAACAACTAATCAGAAGAGGACTGAAAATTTGGCATTTTGGTCCAGTAATTACATCTTTATGATGCTACAGTTGGTAATTTGCATGATTTTGACTGTTGCACTTACCATGAATTTTCTCTGCATTCAGTACAAAGACTCACGGCTGGCTTTATGGGCCAATGTTGTTATTGTCTGTTTATACCTAACCGTACACTCAGCATAGCAGAATATTTAGAAGTGAAAAAATGTAAATATACAGATTAGATATGTAGGACATAAACCAGAGGTAAACCTGAAAAAAAATAAATTAAAATGGAAGGCCCTTACCTCATGGCTGTGTGCCCAGACAACTGTGTAAGAAAATAGTCCCTTTCAGGGAAAACAAAAACTAACAACTCTTCTACCCCAAATCCATGGAGACTCCTCCTGCGTGTGTTTTCACGATCATAATGCAAGTGAAAGATGTGAAGAGGGGGAAGAGGAGACTGTGAAGTCCATGGATGGGATGAAAGCACTTTCTTTTTGCTTCATAAACTAAATATGTATTTTTTTATATATAGCTATTTCACACAGGTGTCTTTGAAGAGGAGTCTGGACTGTTTCATATTTGCTCTTTAAACGTGAGTTTGAGGAATGGTTTTTGAAAGGTGCTCTCATGTGTGAGCACAATAACCTTCATGAAGGAAGGCAGGGCAAAGCTGGCACATCTCACCTCTCTCTCAGAGCAGGTGCCTGAGGGATGGGACTAGGGGCTGCATCATGGTCCCCATCACTTCCAGGCAAATTTGCCTCGCTGTGCAACACTAAAACAGGAATAAGGCAACTGGATTTACTCTCCAGGTACACAACAGCTTCATCCTCAGTCTATATTTCTCTGCCTCCTCTGAGATTAGTATCCTTTTCTTCACTCAGCAATGGATATGAGCTGTTGCAGAGCTTATCAGAGCAGTGTAAGAGCAGGAGCAAGACACCATACAAATATGCCAGAACTCCAGTGAAAGCATGTTCACACACCGTGCAAAAGTATGAACACGGCCGAGTCTCTCCCTCATGAAGAATGTAAATATCAAACAGATGAAAGCATAACTTTCCATGATTCAGTACTATTATTGTTTGTATTCCTGGTGTCCTCAGAGATCTCAGCAAACAGAATTTCCACCACAGTAAGTATTGTAACACAAAGTAATAAACAAGCCATTCCCTGAAAAGTTCTCATTTTAATTTAGATCTATATACACTAAGTGGGTGTAAAAACTAAAGACAATATTGAGGAACAAGGATAGGAGAGATCAGAGCAATGTCTCTTTCAGGAATGGGTTATTTGCTGCTTGGCCAAGAACCACAGAGCCCCAGTCTTGGCAAATCCTCAAATATTACTGTAGTACATAAGATAATTAGGTATGTGCACAATTAACTGATCTCCAGTCATTTAAATTTAATCACAATATTAAAATAAGAAACACATCAACCATTTATGCTACTGTTCTACATACCACCATAGCAAGAGTAGATAGAATACACCACACAAATAACCTCACCCAAAGCTGCAATATCCATGACCATAAGGCACCTCCTCAACATCTGGCACTAGGCTGTCATAGCTGTTAAATCAATAAACAAATAAACCTCTCCATAGGTGTACACTTCTGCACAGACAAGCTACCCCAAAAAACACGAGTATATGGGACATTAGAGGATTTTATTTTTTAAAACCAATCGCATCTCCAAGATTTTTTTCATAGCCAAGACAAAGCAGCTTCTGGACATCTCTTCTCTTTCCCACCTTCATCACTACCTCAGCTGCTTCAGAAAACAAACCAAAACACATTAATGAACAGAACAAGCCACTAACAAAGCTTTTAAACAAAGTTTCTAGAATCCTTAAGTTTCAGTCATCAAAGAGTAGGCAAATATAGGGTTGCCATCACACTAACCTGCAAAGACTACATGAATAAGACTAGCAGACACTACCTACTACAAGGAACTTAAGAAAGACCCTACACCCCCTTCTTCATTTAAGAGCTCAGACATATACCACTAGATCCATTGCCTGACAGCTCTTATAAAAACTGGTACTCTAATTTCTCATTCTAATCCGGCAAACTTTTCACATAGTCCTCATGATGCATGACCAAGGAAAGTCTAGAGACCTATAGGCATCCATAATATCCTTGCTGAGGAGGTATAAAAATTCACAGCAACATCCTACAGCCTTACGTAAAGCTGTTTTTTTCAGTGACTTCATCCTCTACCTACCTCCCTGATGTCACAGCCTCTCCTGAGCATCTACAAGGGTGGCACCTAACCATCACGCTTCAAATCCAAATATATTACCAAACTCACCCATTTTGTCTTCACAAGCCACAACTGACTTCCTCTAACCCTAGGAAACTAGCATTGAAACAGTTGTGTAATACCTCAACTATTTCATAGCCCACCATAAAGAACAGGTTCTAGGTAACTGCACCAACCACAGGCTGCAGCTAACACACAGTTTTTGTTCTTTTCTTTGTTCCCACCAGAAATTCAGTAACAACCACTTCTTCATCAAAGTATATCCCAAATACTCTCTAGAAAGCAGACTTTTATGGAAGTATCAGACCCATATCATTGCAGATCTGCAATCAAATCAGCATAAGAAATAGTAGCCTACAAAATACCGTTAGTGAAAACCTCTAGACCTACATCATGGAGTCAGCAATTGTCCAAAACACATTTAAAAAAGCCAAGATACATAGCCAAACCCTGAGGTACCATCATATCTGTAACGAGAAGAACAATCACGAGATCCATCTCACCAACCTATATATGATCTTTATTCACTATGAAAACTCTCCAGGGAAACAGTTCATTTCCTTGAATGAGCAGTGTTAATATTATACTAACTCATTACAGTACAAGTGAATGCCCTATGTACAGCAAATCCTACTCTACCTAGAAGTTACTAAACAGTCACAACCCCTGATCATTGCTTCTGACATTTTCCTTGAACTGAGTTTCCTCTCCAGCATTCAAACACTCTCTCACTCCCATCAAAGTCATCAGAAGCAAACTGCAGCTCAGCAAATCCTTGCTGACACCAGACTAACCAAGGCAACAAATACAAAACCCATCAGTACATCTTCCCAATCTTAAGAATAAATGCTCTTAAGGAAGAGAGGCACCAGTTCCAGCATCCTATATGTGCACATATGCTTCAGAACAGGGTATACGCCATCCCATGTACCTGCACCTTCACGGCAGCTACAGGTGTGAGGACAAACAGGCAATATACATTGGAAGAAGCTTGATAAAGATCAGACACATCCAGTTACCAGTGGGGAAGTGCCTGTCATAAAGCAACCACTCCGTCCCCAATTTCTTAACCCTGATTATCCAGAGAGGCCCACGTTTAATGGAAACTAGGCAAGACAAGTTTGTAGTTAGAGGCCACTTCCCTTGTTAAACCAACTGGTGTAGTTAGAGAGAACACAAGCTTTTGGGCATACAAGTCCTCTTCCATTTCTTGTCTGAAATAGAAACAACAGACTTCAAAGCTAAAAACAAGTTGAGAACAGTTGCCGAGAGTGTAATTAAGACAAGTATTTATAAGACCATGTCTGAAATAAAAGGTAGTTGGCACCAGTGAAACAGAGAGGATGTTCACAGAGAGGGGAGGGAAAGGAAGGGAAGGGAGGAGAGAGATGGTAATGTGGTGTTCTCTCAGCAGAAGGAAAGAGACAGGTAGTTTATAGCCCGTGAAATGTAGCATTAGGTTAAAGAAGGAAGTTATAGCATGCCATAAAGTGAGTGTATCTATCGAGCCCATGCTTCTTGGTATCCAGTCAGGTCAGGAATTTTAGTTCCTAGCCTCATCTTCGAAGAGTGTGTTGTAGTTTGCCTGATGGTTAAGATTCACACTGTGTATTTTGATTAAAAGTGTTTGCTTCTGACTCCTTCAGAGAGTCTGGACTGCAGCTACCTATAGGTTAGGAGGTGTGATGCCTGGGTCCATCACTGCTGCAGCACCACCCCAAAGCCCTGGGAGTATGCACTAGCTAAAAAATTGATGAATTCAATACAAGCACTCATTCTATGGTATATCATGCTTTTACACCTTGTTACTCCACAGCTGCTGGCCATCGCTGTCACAGACCTCTGAGGATATTGCCTCTCCCTCGGCAATATCGCTGCTCTGCTCCACAGGTGCTAACTACACCTCTTCCTCAAGTTGTCTAACAGAGGAACATGAAATTAAATTAAAACAACTGTTCCCAAAATGTTCTTTGGCAGAAGTCTTCTGTTTCTCTTTCAGACTATGTCCTTTTTTTCCCAGCTATTTCCCTTGCTCTAATAAAAGATGCTTCCTACAAACCTTGCTATACAAAGCTAACACACGCGCACACACACACACACTTGCTAAAGCAATTTGGATAAAGGTACACTGTTCCACCTTCATTTTCAGGTTGATTGATATAATATTTTGCTAGCATGTTTCTGAAGCCTAAAAATGGCTTTGGAAAAAAAGAAAAAAAAAACACAAAAAAAACCCACAAAACCATATCCCAAGAGAAAGTATTACCTAAGCTATACTTAATGTAAAAAGAGATTACATGCTATAGCATACTTTGAATTCAAATGTATCTATATTAGGAAGTTGTTACGTTAGTACATGGATTACTTTACGCAGGTTGATGCAAGTTTCATGAAAAAAACTTCTTTAATCAGAAATTATCTTCTTAAAAGCTCTGCTTCCAATTGCACGCTGATATTCACAGAGAATGGGCAGATTTTAAAGGCATCGAAAATAACCAGCAGCAGCAGGTAATAAAACTAAAACCCCTACAATCCAAGACCAAATTTAGAGCTGACATAAATTAATAATTCCCTCTGGAATCAATGGGGAAAATCAGGCATGAAGCAACCAAATACCTAGAAAAACCTTAACTTATTTCACCAGGAAGCACAGCAGTTATCATGTAAACTAGACACAGCTGTAACACTCTTCACAGCACAGGCACACTATGCTTGCTAACAGTAACCTATAGTAAACACAAAGGAATGTGCTAGACTCTTAAAAATAATTCCCATTATGAGTTAGTTATGGCTCATTTTTTTCCCCAAAACTTTTGAAAATTTGCAAATAGCATTAAATCAGACCACTGATTTGTTTCCATCCACTGAAAATTGATGCCCACTAAAGAAATATTATTTCTAGAATGAACTCCACACATTCAATGAGTGCATTAAAAATGACACAAAAAGCAGTACTTTTTGCAAAAAAAATGGAAACTAGCAATGTTCCTGTGATTTTCTAATTACCTGTGCTTTTGTAATATTGTCACAAATCCTTCACTCATTCTGAGGAGAGATCAGTAACAGGTTTTACAGTGGGAAGAGCACAAAACACAATATTTAAGAAGGATATGCAAGAGATTAAGTTTTGACAGGTTTTAGCGTATCTCTCCTCTGTGAAAGTGGAGGACTAAGGAGCAGCGGGGAATGCAGAGTTAGAAAGGTTGTCTATCCACTCTACCCTTCCAACGCAGTTATTTTTTTCCTGGATAAAACCAGAGAACAGTTCACAGAAGACTACTGCACACAAATTGGATGGAATTAGATACATAAATGTTTAATTGAGCCTTCGTATTGCTTGAATACAAATGTCATAGTAAGAGTAACAGAGAAGTTCAGAAATCACGTAGGATTTATTATTATTATTATTATTTCACTCATTAAAGCTGGTTTATTAGAGTGGACTGGATAAGTCAGACCCACATGTTAATTACACAGTAAAAAAACCACAAGAGACCACATTACATAATGTAGCAATAATCCAGACAGGACTGACGAGTAGACAGAATCTGGATTGCCACATAAGTACCAGCTTTTAAATACTATAGCAGCTTAGAAAGACATTATCCCCATATAATGTTATTAATGTGCGAATCCTTTGACTACGGTAGGTAATTGTTCCCCATAATTAAACCCCAACATCAGTAGGAGAGATATAATGTGTGTTTATCATTTGTATTCTTTCTAGCTTTTATTTATTTATTTTTAAGCACAGACAGGCATCATGTCACTTGAGGATTATCTCATGGTGGTTGAACTCCTTAACTAACAAGCATACATTATTTCACACTCAAACAATAAGGTCTCTATAGCACTTCCCTGATGGAAGTGGAAAAACAGTCACATTCATTGGAAAGCAGAGACATAAGCCATGCAATTCTCAGGATGAAAGGTTTTCCCAAAGTTACTTAAACTGATAATAAAAGAAGTTTATATTTCACCATTGATTCAATAAATGTTTCTGTGTTTGGATTAGACAGCTTCAAAGAAATAAAAATAGTGCACATAGTCTAGATCACCTCTACTGGGAATATAGATTCTTCATTTTACAGCTCTGGATGGATCTGACCACAAAGTCAAAAAGCCACCACGTATTTCATTAGAGAATCTGTCTGGCATCATTCATAAAGCCATAGCACGAAACAGTCTCTCATGAAATAACCAAGACCTACCATGTGCTCCAACACCTAAGAGATCATCCCACCCTAAAAATGGTGGCAAATCAAATTACTGGACAAAAAAATTGTTTGGATTCTCATACGTTAAAGAAATCATATATCTGTGCAGTTATTGCAGCTGTCTTCAAATAAGCGTATTTGCTGGGTTCTCATATGACTCAACTGCTTGGGAATTTGAGGAACTTTGGTACTATAATTATTCACAATCAAAAGATTTACAGTTTATGCTTTTGTCTTAATGTTGACTACAAAAGTGACTTGGAAGGGTACCGTGCACATTTGCTCTCCAATTTCAGCAATGCAATTTCACAAACGTGAAAGTGAAAATGAAAAACAAACAAAACCCCCACACTTTCCACAAGTTCTCACAGTGACCTGGACTCGTCCTAGAAAACTATCATCAAACATTTATTAAGCAGCCAAGCTGGGAGCTTTGTTAGCCAGAGCTCCGTCTTTTCAGCCACTGCAGGTAGCTAGACACTTCCCAGAGTGAATTCTTCCACCCCTGGCAGTACCTTCTCTTCCTTCTGTGAAGGAGAGGGGTAACTCAGCTCCTGACTCACACCCCTCCTTTTCAGTCTCTACCCTTGGCTGAACCCAAGCCCAACTGCTTCCCTCATGAACTAGTCAAAAGCTAAACTTTCAGGGCCATTACACCCAATTCAGGTGCCATGGGTAACGAGAGCTTCAGAGCACCAAGTTCTACGTTTGTAGCCATCCGGATATCTTATATCTGTATCTATAATGTAGATGCTGATGCAATACTTGCACTCAGACTGGAAATTAAACTGTTTCAGGAGTTACTTTCAGACTAGCAGAACTATTCTCAACTTCGTAATACGTATACGTAAATATTTACGACCTAACCACTTGCAGATTGACTGGGGAATTTTAGTTCTGTGCCTCGTCATAGCACCAACAGGTTCCAAAGAGGAGAGACAGAGTGAAGATATAGCAATATATTTCTTTGACTCTATTTGAATATCAGCCCTGCAGATTAGTAATCTGTAACTCACGGAGTTAAACACTGCAGAAAACATACACGCAGACAGACCCTGCACTAAACAATGTACAGTTTAAGGCCCCGACTCTACAAATATTTTATATTTTGCTCATAAGAACAATTCCAATACTTTAAACAGGACTCCACCATCGCAGTGAAGCGCGTGTATTTGGTTTTTTATGTGATTAAGTACTAAAAATCTAAATATGATTAAGGCCAAACTGTAATAATAAAAAATGCTCTTACTGTAATATAATTGTGACATCAATAAAAGAATCTCCAGAAAAAAAATTACAGAAGTGCTTTTGCTTCACTTTCTTTTGATATTTGTTTATTTTGCAGTAATGACAAAACTAAAATGCACAGATCTTCCATGAAGTTTTGCTTCAGATACTGGGTGCAACGTCTGCTTTGGAACATCTAACATATGCAGCGCTTCTCCCACAGCTGATGCAAACAGGACAGGGAGCCGACTGGGTCTCTTTTGCTTCTAACTTCAAGGTTATTCATAGCTACTGGGACTGTGTGTTCATTCCTGTTTTCCCAATTAAAATTAATTTAACTAAGATCTGTGCTGAGTTACATGCAAACTCACCAGCAATGGATTTTTATAATTTTCTAGAATTCAGATCTTCTGCACTTTTTTTAAAGTACTTCCAGCACACACTTGCTGAAAACTAAGCTTCAACATCTTGGAAGTCTTCCCTGATACGCTAAGCAAAAGTTGATGTCTTTGTGTAGGTTAGCAATTGAGATCTACAAACCAAAAATAGCCCAGCAACTAGGTAAGACTTCTGAGCCAACTGCAATATAGCGTTAATGTTGCCAAAAGCCAAATGAAACAATAATTAGATCTGAAGAGAATTTCAATCAAGTCTGTACGTAATTTACCATAGGTTGAGGTATTTCGACATTACCCTTGAAAGTACCAGGAAGTAGATGGTGGGAAGATGAATGCGCAGCCCTTACCTTTTAACAATGATCAGGGTCACATGGCTAATTAAAATACCTTTGTTTACATCGGGTAAGAGTCCTGCTGTTAGACCATCTGCACCTGCAGTCTGTTCCATCAAAAACCCCTTCCACAAATTGCATGCTCCTAATAGGTATTGCTGTGCCAATGACAATTACCTAATTAGACATTAGAATGTCAATGCCGATTTTAAAATCCATGCTAATTATTTTACTGTTTGACAGAATATTTCCCAATGAAGGAAGGAGTCTGGATAGCATAATTATGTCACGAGGAACACTTCTGTATATGATTAAAAGGTTTGGCTGGCTCTGATTGGAAGGGCTCCAGTTATTTATGTATTTAACAAAGTTGCAATCAGCACATACGGTTTTCAGCTGAAAGAAACAATCTGAACCCTGCTTATTCACTTGCCTGCTATGGCAGAGCATATAATGAAGCTTGTGATTAGGTTCCTCTTTTGTAAGGTTTGCCTTTGAGTAAGGTGAGTTTGGAAACAGAGGAGAAACATGTCTAGCAGACAGACGATGCGATGGTTCTTTCATCTGGTTACAGTTTGAAGGCACAAAATGTGGGTGCTGGGTGCATGACTGGTTTTGTGTCTAGCTATAGAAGAATAAATACCTCTACATCTAATGCGGAGTTCTTCTGGGAGCAACTGCTGCGTTTACTGGTCACAAGCTGGTCATGATACTTGGCAGCGCTACACAGGGTTTTGAAAGATCTGCAAGATTTTCCTAGGCCTCAAGCCTTCAGCATTCAAAACAAGACAGCTTAAACCATAACCACAATAATAAGAAAGATGCGTTTAGGGTTCTGAAGTGCTTTATTCAACTTTTCACTGGTTGCAAGTGAAAAATCTTAAAATAAAGCACAACAAGGAATCTAACTGCTGCCCGCAAGCCACACAGGAACACAAATTCAGTAAATATAACAAAACACTGTAAAAGAAAAGTATACCCCACAACAGATAAAAAGCTCACAAGCCTTTCTAAACAAACTTATGTATTTTTTTCCCTTTTGCCCTCACCTAGAAAGAATACTGCAAAGAATCCTGGCTAGATAATCTCCAGAGGTCCCTTCCAACCCTGACCATTCTGCGTAAAGCTGTCATACAAGCAATAACACTGCATAGCTTATGACTTCAAGGTATCTTTGATTTTCAGTGGAGCAGCTACAACCAGGAGAAGAATTTGTCCTTTTCTTAGAAAAATGCTGTGATGATAGTAACGAAGACAAATTTTTTATTGTTTACTTCATAATTTCCACAGAAGCAACTACATTAAAATAACACAATGTATAATCGCTCAGCTAAACCTGTGTATCTGTATAGCTACATGCGGCGTGCACAGAGTTCTTGCATCATTGCGGGGATTCAGAGGTGTATCCAACACACAATAATCTGCATTTAAATTCACAGTCTACTACCTATCTGCATAAATGTTAAGTGGAACTGTATAATACGTGCCTATATAACATTCAAAGCCATAGTTGTGCCTCGTGTTCAAGAAACAATATCTGATCAGAACCTCTCGTAAGAAGAAGAGTTAGAAGTCACAGGTTAACTGTCAGTAATGGAAAACTTGATCAACCAGTAGCCAAACATTTCAAATCCCTCTTTAAATCTTCCCCCAAATCCCTTCTCAAGACTCATTTCTGCTACAGAGTCTGTAGGAAATTAGCTGGTTGATGAGCAGGTTAAAGGATAAAACAGGAGGTCTGATCTTTGCTTTAATAGTGTATAACACAAATACATGTACATTTATAAACTGCACGACATGCTTCTGTCCCTCCTCTACCATGCTTTCAGCAGTTGCTTTCTCAGCATGCATGTCTTAGACGTCCGAGAGTCTTTCTGCAAGCACTTTATAATGCTTAATGAAATAGGGCTGTGATTCTCATTTTGCAAATCATTCTGATACACCAAACAAACACCAAGTAATACCTCTGACAGAGAGTATTGTTACCTGAAGGTCTTCTTTTTATATTTATATTTAAATTTGATTTATCTTCTGAATGCCCCTGGGCGCATTTACAGCCTCTTTAATGACTTAAATTTGAGGATTACATGTCTCAGTGCTACTCACCATTGCAGTAATTGGAATTCTGTAGCTGTCCCATGCAACACACACTGAACTGCTTAGCTGTGAGTTTTGGGAAAGTTTCAGCTCCAGCAGAGCAGTAGCCAAAAAGACACATCCTTCAATGCCTGAAGAAGAACAGAAACACACCGGAGGTTTATACTAGGTTTGCATCTAATGTTTTACCAGGCGCTATATCTTCAGCACATATAAACTAGCATTAATGTACCATAAAGTCATACATAGCAAGTCATCAAAAGTAAAGACGTTAGAGAAGTTAAGGGATAAAATCCTGACCCCATGTCAATCGGTGGCAAAACTCCAATTGACTTTATGAGGACTAAGATTTCACTCACAGGTCTCCCCTTAATGCCACTTCGGTTTTGCTCTGTATCTTACATATTTCCCAGTGCTCACCGACCAAGTGCAATCAAGCCTTTCTAAAGATATCTGCTAACCAGAAGGACAAAAACAAGTTTGGGATGCAATGCTCAGCTCGGGTAAAAGAGTTAACTCTCACAGAAATTAATCTTAGTCTTCCAGCTGGAGATGAGGCCCAAAATAGGCAAACTTCACATGGAAATTTAATTTCGAACAGCTATTTCGGGGCCATATTTTCCAGGTGGGGCATATGTTATAGATTTAACTATCAGCTGAGTATCTTAAGGCTTGTTGCAACCACCTGAGCACTATTTTAAGAATATAAATGATATCCAATGACTTAATAATGTAGTTAGGCATCTAACAAATGCATTTGAAAAGGTGGCCTATTTTTATTTATTATATATTAAAGCTTTTGTTTAATAAGCTCTTTGCAAGATGCAGAAGACATATTGCCTACCATAAAGGGGTTTAAGATTTTAATCTTTTTTTTTTAAAATTTCATTATTCTTAAGGGAAGTATCCAACTCATTTGAAACTACTCATCCGCATTAGAATAATATGCATCTATCAGGAGTATATCTGAAATATAATGAAAGCATGTACTTATCAATTTAGGGTGTGATTTCAGAAGCTTTCTCTAACAGAGTAATTTTCTTTCTACTAATGTAAGTCATAAAACTTCCACTGACTTTGAAGAGCTCAGAGTTAGGTCAACACTAAGTGCCTTTGAAAATTCCAGGCTTAACTTTTTAACTCCAAATTTATGTTGACTCAGTCACAATTTTCATTGTTCTGACTGGAATCATTACAGGAATATGTAAGCCTGTTAATAAATATCTCATTCCTTTAAGAACAGCATACCCCAGACTAGCTTTAAATAACTCATCCCTCCAAGAATGACATATCCCATCCATCTCTATATATTTCCCTAGACTCAACAGTTTCGACAACTGCTTGGAAAGAATTTATTTCCTTGGAAATCTGTAGTCCCATTGTGTGTTGTATTAGCCGGAAATGGGACACGGAGCTGGATCTGCTGCAGGAAAGCGTCTCCTAACGGATATGATTTTGCTGAATGTCATATAACGCCCCGAAAGATTCTTGGTCCAAGGGTTCTTTTCTGACAGGTAATATTCCAGCAAAACACGATCTTCTCTCCAATGGCCATAAATGATCTCCAAGTGAATGCTCCTGCTTTTTTTGTGTCCAAGATTAATCCAAGTTTTTCAGAAAAGTAATTGCCATTTATCAAGGTAGCATCTACACCCTCAGGTCAGAACTGGGGCCCCAGTCCGATAGGTATGTCCATACACATAATGAAAACAGATTACCTGTTTCAAAGAGTTCATCGTTACAATCCAGTGTTATCAAAAATAGGTATTAGAGCATTTTTTTATGGATTCGGGACACTTTTGTCATACTAGGGATTCCACTTAACCAGCAGATCCCATCTCCACCAGGAAACTCTAGCAGTTTCCTTGTACAGTCTTTACTGGCCACACTTCATTTCTACCAAGCACTAAGTCTCCATGTAAAGAGAAGAAAACTTTATGAAGGGGAAAAGGAGCAGACCATTACTTACCAAACAAGTTACTTCCCTTCACCACAGCAATTCATGCAATAAACCTTTGCTTCAGTTTCCTGAAGCAGTGCAATATCCTACAAACAAGTGCTTCTTTAAAATCTCTTTCATGGCTTGTTGTTTAGCATCGGGGGTTAGTGAAGCATCAAGGTGTGAAAGCACAGAGCCCTCTTCAGCTGCCCTGAGCTTCTGAGGTGAGATACTTCACTACCGTTAACTATGGTACCCCCTTATCTAATCACGTCATGTCACCCCATCTGCAATCCCTGCATCCCCAGACCTCTACCCATGCCAGCAATCAGGGATGCAGCTCTCACCACACTAGGGCTTCTTGCCGTAACACCAACATGGGGTCTCCAGCCTCCTCCCCAAGAAAGGCTTTACTGCCATGCAGTACCAATTTTAGACACATCACAACCACACACCCTGTTGGCCATCCTGTTCTCTCCACTGGTTAGTCCCCAGATGCTGAGAGGCAGCACTGACACTGGGCTGCAAAAATGATGCGGTAACATGGAGGACCACTGAGATGAGCCCTTGCCATCGCGAATATTTCACCCATAGGAGAAAGGATCCCTTTTCCCTTTGCTTTCAGTGGTTGGTGCCAGCTGCACTGCCTCTCTGTTCAAGGCTGGCATTTTGAATAGTGTGTGTCTTCACTAACCAAGTTGCACTTGGCAAACTGCAGTTCTTCAGGCACACAGCAAAGAAAACAATGTTTTATTGTCTTCCCACCCACAGCTAATGACATCAACGGGGCAGGCAAACAAAATCTGCTCCTTGCCCTCGCGTTCCTCTTCCTGCAGTTCCAGTAAATGGCAGCAGAGAGGTCTTTCCCCCTCCCCCCATGTGATGCTCAGCCTATGTGGTTTTGTACAGAAAACATTTTCCAGGGGTCTGCAATCAATCCACAACTCTGCCAGAGGCATCCCTGGGAAGTTATTCAGTCCTGTGTGTCCATTCCTCTCACTCCTCACCTCCTGCCTAGTCTGTATCTGTAAAATATTTGGTAATATACATTGTCCAGCAAATGAGAGTATGATGTGATCAGAGCCTCTTTTATCGTTTATATCACTGTAAGTATCCATAGGTGGATAAAACAGATGGGAAAGAACTGTGAGAAGACTGTGATTAGCATAATTGCTAGTGATCACATCAGACAATCTGCGTAACCACAGTCAAGCATTTTTATAAGTATTGCTAGGGAGATTAATAAGAAAATCAGTGTTGGGAGAGCCACTAAAGCAGAAGCTGTATTTTTCTGGGGGTTATTTTAGGGCTCCATACAGAACTGAAATGTACCAACATTCTCAAAAGTATTTGTATGACAGAACTTTGCATAAAGAGGAGAAGCAGGTGCAAAGCCCCTTCATTGCCCCCCTCATGTTTTACTGTGGTCTGCAACCACTTTACAGGTGGTGCTCCCAGCACTTTCCTGTATAAGTATCTGGTCCAGACCTGAAGACATCTAGTGAGGAAAATCAAAGGAAACAAAGACAGAGAAGGATGAGTTCTACAAAGGCCACCACAGTATTGATTAGGAGCTTTCCTTTGAGGAAAAAAAAAAAAAATCCTGAAGAAAATAGGGATAAACTATATCAGTCTTAATGCCTAAGAAAGGACTTTGTGCAACTCAGCCAGAATGGGTCAAAGCAGTCTGCGAAGGGCCGCAGGGAAGGAGGAAGCTTTGTGACAGATCGTCTGGTGGCCCTTGCCAAGTGGAGAAGGCTGATCTTGTCATGGCTTGCCTCTCTTACTGTATGTAGAGGTACACAACAGGGCACCTGCGGCACAGCAGGGCCCTAAATACGTGCATTAAGGTACACACATGACCCAAGAGATACAAATTGAAAATACCCAGTTATTCAGGTGTGCAGGTCCTTGACACTCCCACTGGCTTGCTCTTTGAACTAGGTCACCTCAGCAGCACTCTTGCTCATCCCATGCTGTCTGCAGCATATCAGGAGGAGCTTTTACTTCTCACCATGTGTGACAAGTGCCAAGAACAACAGGGTCCCAATATGAGTTGGGGTGTTAGTGCAGTGCAAGTAGTTATGCCGGCTTCAATAGTGGAGTTCAGTGAGACTTCCACTATACAATATTGAGTCACCTTTTTGTGAAAAGCTGTCACACTTGCACTTATGCACAACCTCTGAAATTCAGCTGGAACAAAGCCCCAGCCTTGCACATGTGTCTTTTCACTTGGTCCATGAAATTCCTTCATGGTTTAGATAAGATATAAATTGTGGGATTTGTACTATCCAGTTCTACCCAAAACTTTTCCAGCTTACACTCCCAAGGAAAATTTGGAAGAATAATGACATGCTAAAATAATAAAATATCCAAATAATAGTTAGGTATGAGTTTTCTATGGCAAAGTCTGTGCAAAGCAGAAGCAGACACTACAGGGAACGCAGCTGGATCGAGTCAGGTTCCCCCTCTGATATTTTGCTCCTTGAAGTTCACTTCTCAGGCCCTACCCAAGGCAGAATCTCCCTGGGCAGGACACACGCATGGCTGCCCCTAAATCTGCACACAGCGCCCTTGAATTGCCCCCTATGCTTGGGGAAGAATGGTTTTTTTCTTCCATGAACCAACCTGCTCCATTCTGCACCCACATGGCTATGGTTGCCACTAGTCAAGCGCTGGAAGCCAAGAAACATTTATTCTGCATGCAAGAGCTGAGGGCTCTGGGTTCAGATTTTGCCAGTTATCCACAATAGAAGAATTATGACAGTAATTCCCAGCAACATCTGTATTATCCTTTTCATTTCCTCTACAACTTGTCATTTCTTAATCTCAGGCAGAAACACAAATCACTGCCCCCTGTATACAGATTACTTAATATCCACTTCAGCCCATGGCAACATCTCTATTTCTGCTTTGATTCACCAACATCCACCAAGAACTTTGTTATGGTCTTTTCTCAGTCCCTCGCTGGACTGTGTCAGCTTTCTCTTTGCGTTTCCCCACCAGCTCTCTTTTCTTTGGAGTACCAAGTGTGCAACGCCTCATCACTTCCCTTTGCTTTTTTAACCTTTTCACACCAGAACTGCCCTCTCACAATCACTGCACTACAGTTGGCCCATGATGACTGACCTGAGCACTCTCCTGCTGTTAGATTTACAAACACGTACCTTCATGACTTCTCCATGCTGGCCATCATCTTTCTCTTCTTTAAAATTGTTAACCTTTAGATAATACCCAGAAAAATAAAACAACAAACCCAATACAAATCTAACTGTAACTACCAGTGAAGCTGGTATGAGTATTCACCCCACACATCTGCCTTTAGCCACACACCTAAAGTACTTGAGGGAAGAGATTCTGTTTCACTGTCTTTGTACAGGACCTAGCTCTGCCACTGTGGAGCAAAGCTGAAGTAAAAAGTCAGAAAACGAAATATTTACAGCTTTGCAGCTAAAACTGACCCCGCTTGTGTGCATACCTTTTGATGGTCTTAATTACATGTTCACATTTCTTTTTTCCTTCAGATAAACATTTCCTTATGGAGCGCGGAGCAGCGATGCACAAAGAGAAAGACATGGCAGCTTAGAAAATTTCATTTGTACGAGTGCCCCAACTTCTCACTTCTGCAAAGTTATTAGCAACTCAAAGCGTGCCTTTCTAGTGGGAACATCAGGCAGCTAATCCAAAAGCATCTATATGCCCTCTAATTAGTAAAAGCGCATCCTACAAGACCTTCTTTAAGCTTTTCTTCCATAATCCTTTGGGTGCCCCCGAGGGGCAACACACAGACCTCTGAAGTCCCACAGAGGTGGGAAATCCGCCGCTGACTTTCCCGCGGCGCTCTCCCACGCTGAGGCCTGGCCCTCTCTCCCCTCTGCCACGCCGGCGCTGGTCCGACAGCCACCTGCATCTGAGGGCTGGGAATCGCAGAGCAGAAGAGAGGCAGCTCCGATGAGATTCCCAAACTCAAAAAAGCCCTGCTAAGCGGCACACTCCCACTCTCCCTATGTGCATCTTAGCACTGCAACCTCTTCACATCTCACGAGCTAGCGTGGAACAGATGCGTCCCCCCGTCAGGAGGCAGCAACACCCCTCCCTCCTCACATGACTCATATGATGTCAGAGTTGTCCTTGTCACCGACCCCAATTCGGGCTCACACGTCAAGGACACGCTTGCTTGGTGGATCCTCTCGGTGCGATGGATTATCCATCCCCTCTCATTTGGATTCCCTACATCCTAGCTAGCCACAGAAAAGGGAGGACTTTTTCCCAGTTGAGGAAACTCAGCTCCTCCGGCGGTTCCAGCGGCACAGCCCCGCTGAGAAATGCTGGCAGAGGCCATAAGGTTTCGAACCTTTGACAGCTGGGTCAGCATCTCCCTGTACAAAACCAATGCCCTCCCCCCAATGTCCAATACAGAGATGCAAACGATTTTTATAGAACAGTCATGTACTTTCATGTGATCTAATATTAGCTGTGCTGTATATAATTATTTTATGTAGTACTCTGCGTTCTGGTTGCACTCCCATCGATATGTCTAGTAGATATTTGTAGTTCCCTAGTAATTTAATAGCTAGTTTGTGCCCTAAAGCATAAAAACATTTCTACCCTATCTAAAGTAACCGTGGGTGGTGTTATCCATATAAAATCTTTGAGTCCTAATGAGCTTTTGTTCTCAAGTTATAACCCAAAAATACATCACCCGGCTGTTCCGTTCTCTGCTAAAGATCCTCACTATGATGTGAAAGGAAAAGAAATTAAAAACTTGGATAAATGTGTTTGATCTGCCACAAAGAGGAAAAAGACACCCCTCCGTATTGGATCTTGTTGGGATTTTTTAACAGACCCTTTTTCTGCTCATCGCTAAGCATTTAAACACTGAAGATGAGCTGCATTTTTGCAAACCCTGAGCTGGAGACAGCTGCAGTCTGAGCTGCCTGGGCAGGAGCAGGACATTGGTCCTGCTGCCCTGGAGTGAGAACGCAATAGCTGCTGGGGCCTGGACCTGATGCTGCAAAGCAGTACATTTTTTGGTGTTCCTAAGGGGAAAAAGGCAGTGGGTTCTCATCTCCTCGCAGGGATGATGTTAGGAGAACTCCCACCCTTCCACCTGAGGAAAAGGAGGCTCCAGGACACTCAGGGAGACGCCGGGGAGAGCAGGTCTCCTGGGCTTTCCACCCTGTGGCAAGAAAAGCCAGTCTCCTGCCCGCAGCGAGCCTTTGTTTCACCCTCACAACAATCTCGTTACTGTGAGTAACGGGGAGTACGGCGATGCCAGCATATTCCCTTTGCCTCTTCCTTAACTCGTCTTTATTCGGGGCCGTGGAGGCAGGCCAGAGCCAGGCACTCACCGGGAGCCAGGCTCAAGCCTTCCTTGGCGTGCCCACCTCTGCTCTTTAGGAGAGGGTACAGGCTGTACAATACATCATCTGTTATGCAATGATACCCCGCGCCCGGTTCCGCTTTGCTTCCCGGCGGCAGGAATATATCACACCCCCCCCTTCCCTTCCCTTCCCTTCCCATCCCATCCCCCAGCCCCATTCATCCCCGCCACTCACTGTTTACTACCAAAGCCCTGTACGGTCAGGAGCGCGCCGGTACGCAGCAAACTGGCCGTACGAATCACAGTATTTTGGCCAGGGGAGGCGGCATGCCGGGGAGCCAACTTGTAACAGAGATTTTTTTGGGCCTGTTTCAGTTCTGCCACCACTCTCCTGGAAATAATTGCGCTCGGCCGCTTACATCAGGTCTGAATGTGCCTAGCCTTTCTCTCTGTCACATTTGGTTATTTTGTATTTAAAATAAAATAAAAAGTGTAAGAAACATCACAGAGAGAGTTTATCATCCCAAACAAAACAAAAAAGTGCTTTACCAGCTAGATCACAAAGAAAGACTGAGATAAAATCCCTGGATTAACATGTCCCAAAACACCAAAGAAATTTGTACCCAGTTTTGACCTTAGAGGTGACACCCATCTCTGAACACAGAAAGGAAAGTGCCTCAGAGGGTAAAGCCTGTCTGCTTTATTAAAAGTGAACAACAAATAAAGGATATTCAGCTAGGAAGCAAATAATTCCCCGTACCATCAAAGCAACAGGTAGAAACGACAGCAAATCCTGTCTGCTCTGTTCAAAAGAGATTTCCTAGTATCTATGCTTGGAAACAATGAAACCTAGATAGAGTATTAGCTGTCATTAGAAAGTAAACGAAAGCAGTGGGAATTAATTCTTCCACTCACAGTTCAGAAAGATTTTGGCATTCAACATTATCAGTAAATCCCAGAAGTAGCAATCAGCAGGTAATCTGTTCAGTGTAACTAGATAGTCCCATCACATATAAGGATTCAACAAGTGCATCACCCCAGAGAGATACCAATTACAAGATAATCAACTTCCTCCTTCCTTGACTCTGGGGAAAACTTTAATAAAATTGCAATCCAATCCTTGCCATACCACACCTTACAAAGTACCTTTCCTTATTACTTGAACTAAACAGAAAGATGTGAATTAAGCATGGGAGAGAAAACAACTGTTTTGCAAAATAAACAAAGTCAACAGCACAAATATTTGACTATGGAAAATCTGGTCATTTCACTATTTTTGAGAGAAAAAAACCCAAGATACCGTGTCATAGATAACAGCCAAGAGATTATCACACCCTTTCGAGTAGCTCAAGGAATAAGGCTTAAGATTTTGTGAGTTTAGAGGAATACTGACTTAAACCAGCACCTCAGGTGAAAACTATTGGCAACCCACCAAGAGGAAATACCTCCATTCTCTCAAAAAAAAATATCCTGGACCACAGAAACCTACAGCAAAAATTCATCAAAATTGTAGAGATTATGGAAGGAAATTCCTGTCTCAACAAGCCATATTTTTCTATCATGAGAATATTTTTTGTACACACTCCCTACAGCATATACTTTAGTGTACTTGTGGGAGGACAGAGGTTGATGAGCTGTTTGGGCAAGTACTTCAAGGACACAGCTCAGCTGTCCTCTCATGCTGCCCATCAGTACATTTAACATTAACCCACGCTACCAAAAAAAAATATCTGAGATACCCGGGAGCCAAAAGACAAGGTGAATATTCATCTTGAATGTTAAAAAAAAAACAAAAACAAACCAAACCCTAAGAGTGAGTCTAATAAAAAAGAGCTAAGAGTGAGTCTAATAAAAAAGAACTAAGAGTGAGTATAATATAACCCCACATGAATGCAATACACCCCTCTGACAGTGCTGGGGCTCAGGGTGAAAAGCTCCTGTGGCCCCTCTCTTCCCTTCCTCCTTCCAATGAGTTGCCAGGTACTTGCCAGGGCCCCCCTCAGCCCCAAGACCTGTACCTCCAGCATCCTCCCCAGCACCCAGGTATGCACACCCAGCTCCATTAACAAGGAGTGGGACCAAAAAAATACATGTCCCTTATCTCCCACCTCTTCTGCCCCCCTCAGTTCTCTCCCTTGCTATATTTTAGCAGGGAAGTTAAAGGCATAGCAGCTGAGACACAGAATGACAGCTGTACAGGCACAGTCCTAGAACGATAAAGGGGTTGACTAAACGAGTTGTATTAATCCCTCGCATCCTGCAACTTCGCTGTCTGCTGCTCTTGGTTCTTTCTAATTTCTTGCTGTCTCACTTGCTCATGCCCCTTTTTCTTTTCCTGCTTCTTTCTCTTTTCTTTTGGCTTTATCACTTTAGTGTCCTCATATTTGGGGGAGTGTTTTCTTTCTTCTTCCCCAAATGCACTCCTTTCTCAAATCTCTTCCAATCACCCACCCTCTATAGACATTAGCATCACCTCTCCTCATTCTTATTACACTGAGCTGCTCTGCTTTGCTGTGCCTTGCTCACGCTCCATCTCTCTATTTTATAGAGCATTTATGACACCGTGCACATAATACATAACCGAGCATTTCAGCATGGAAGCAATTGCCTCTTACACTGAAGTAAATCTGGAATTGACAGTTCTAAAATGCTTATAACTGCAGGACTGTCTTTCATAGACTCACAGATTTTAAGGCCAGATGGGACCATTAGATCATCTAGTCTGAGCTCATCTGAAAACCTGCTCTGGTTCTTCCCTAATAATGGGTGTCCATGCGATGCCATCAGGACCTACCAGCACAGCATCCCAGGATCCGTATTTCAGTTGTCACTATGCACAGTGCAGCCAGCGTATCAGCTGCATGAAGCATCTTTCCAACCTCCGAACCGCCGAGGCACACAGCAACTATTACCTTCCTCCAACAATCCTACTTGCACAAAGAAAGCAGGTAGGTAAGAAGGAAGATAAAAGGGAAACTGGCTTTTTTTTTTATTTTTTTAAGAAGAACTCCCCAAAGCAGTTCTCAGAAAATCACATATACCATTTTTATCGTTCTATTGCAACACAGCCTAAATTTAAGGTACAAACACAAATCAAAACCACAAATAGTTCCTGCACAAAGAAGCTAACTGAAATACAAGATAAAAGTGCACATGCAATATAGTCTCTGTTCACCCTCCATAATCCCCACTGATTTCTTGCCATATTTTATATTTCCTTAAAATGATATCTTATTTTTTTCGCTTTTTAATACTTATTGTTATGTTTTTTCATTATCATATAATTCTGAAAACTCAATCTATTTACTTGAAGCTCTATAGTTGTATTTAAAAAGCTGGCAGAAATTCTTGCACTTGGATAACTCAGGTATATAAATAGGGTTTTGTCTTCGATAAATCCTTGTGCCTTGCAAGTACAAAATCAAACAGAGAGAAGAAGTCAAAGATCAGCCAAAACCCCAGAATTTACAATGAATTAGAGAATGTAGCAAGTTATCCAATTCAGGCTGCACATAATGGGAGCTTACTAGTAATTTATCTATATGTCCCCACAATTTCAGAATCTTAAGAAGATGCAGCAATTTTCTTGTTTTCTTCCAATCCACAGGTTTTTGTGTGTAGGTGTGTTTTAATGCCTTTCCCCCATTTCTGGTGTGCATATCTGCATGAGAATATGCACAATTATCGTCTTTAAAAGGCTAACTTAAGCATCCGAGTTTTAAATGGAGTTCTCAAAGGGATAGCTAATTTATACTTCATTCCTTGACTGTTAACTGGATTGGGAATGTAGAAGTAAAACCAAATTATTTTTGCCAACTGATTGCTTTCAGAAAATCTTACACTAGCCAATATGCAAATTTCTTAATGAAAACCATCCTGGGAATTTATTAAACTGTTCATACTGAAGAAAATTACTTTCATTTACATTGAAAAGTGAAATACTCTACCCTGACCTATATATGTGCTTGCCAAGATTCTATCTCCACTATACTCAGGGTCTTTACCATGCTATCACCATGAAGAAGAGCAATTTCTCCTCTTTTTTTTTTTTTTTTTTTTAATAAAAAGGCAAATAATAGGCACTGCCAATAGCCATTGTTGACCCAAGTCAAAAGTGTTTGAAATTAATTTATCCGCTTTGGATGGTGTATAAATTTCTCATTACGAGTGTCAGTGATGGACAAGAAACCATTCCAAAAAATGTATTGGGTATCATGCCAAACTCTGTAATCAAGGTCTCTTGCAGAGACTCTGGAGTATACAAAGGGTTTCACACAGTCAGGAGCGTTAGCTATGCATGCTTTCCCGTTGCCCGGGCTCAGCCAAATACTCTGTGAGAACAACACGTATATACACTTTGCTTTATTATGCCTCGCAGATGCTTTTTTGTTTTATATTTCAAGCTTTGTCAGGTCTAATGTTTGTTCCTTCTTCATCTTTCAGCCCTCACTCTTCCCCCTGCATCCCCCCCCAAATTTCAGAACAGCTTCCTCGACAGACCTAGTATCGATTACATAAACTGACTTTCTTGGAAAGTAAAGGGGGGGCTGAGGGGGGTGGAATTGGGATTTCTTCTACTTGCAACCGAAAATGGCAGCCGTTGAACAGATCTGGTCAATGACAGTAAGAGAATAAGCCCAGCAGAAAGTGGTAATATATTGTGTTACACTTATGCCAACTTGCCAAGTCAAGTTCTTTTTCTCAAGCGCATGTACAGTTTGTTCTTGCTATCCTCAGTTAACTCTGCTTTCTGAATAGAGGAGATGGGAACCGCTCAAAGGCCACAATAGCATGTTCTACTTAAGGTTTCCTCTCCACACTAACCATTGTGGATAGCACTCTTTACAGTCAAGCGCTCTTGAATAAGAATGCTCTCATTAAGGAGATGAAGCTACGTTTTCTTTACCTTGCAAGGATTCTGTAAAATGAGATTTTCCTCATTACAGGCAAAGTACCTGCTGCTAAAAAGCAGCACAAAGTTGGCTCGATTTCCTCAAACGAATTTGAAGCTGCCTTCAAAACTAGCAGCAAAAGAGCATCAAAATGACAATATTGTACAAGAAATGCATCAGGAATGACTGATTAATCTAAGTTTCTATGGGAACGTGAGAAATGACATATTGGATCAGATGAGTGGCCTGTTTAGTCCAAGATATTCTGTCAGCTAATATCATACACTGCGGCAAGCAAAGGCTTAGTGCCCCATAACAAACAACTGTCACCAAAAACCTAGAAAATGCAGGTAGGGCAGCTTAGCTTGAGAGCACAGAGCAGTTGATGCTCTGAAGCAGGTGGGCTGAGATGCTTTTTGTAACTGGGTTATGAGGAAAGAAATTACAGGCAATGTTGCTAGAGCAAATTCCATTTTATTATTATTTTTTCCATCACTCAACCTTGGTAGCACTCCCTTTCTCAAGCTGAGTTTTCCAGGCAGGGGAGTCTGCCAAAGGGTGGGTGGTTTAATCTCAAAATTTGATCCAAATTTTTATAGGGTTTTTGAGGGGGTTTTAATAAGGGATATAAAAACCACACACATTCTTAATATTATGTATTAGAATGATCATGATGAAGCCTGATATAGCAAGTATGATTTTTTTTTTTTCTTTACAAAATAGTGCTTAGAAAACAGACATACGTAAAAATTATCAGCCCAAGGAAGGACAAAGACGGATCTTTGATTCAATTAGCTATTCAAAGTGAACAGCAACAAATTCTGTCAGTACAGTATATTTAATGCACAGCTATTTCTAAATCCAATCAAATCTAAAACCAGCAACAAAACACAGGTAACAAAATATTATGCGACAGAGTAAAGTAAAATAGTAGAGTAAGGTAAAATAATAGTAGTAACGATGTTGTCCACAGATAAAAGGCGCCTGTGTCACTACTAGTGTCATCCATTGTAATTGCATAAGAAAAAACAATCACAATTTACACATTTGCCTACTAAATTTTAGCTTTTTCCTTGTGTGATTCTTCTCCCTAAAGGAATTTATTCCTAAAAACTACCCACTGCAAGGGTTCCCATGTGCCAGGAAATAGGGAAAATATTTGTTGTCATTTTAATCACCAGGTTTGAGTGTTTACCCTTGAGTTCAGTCTTTCAAGGCAGATTATTTTGTTTGTAAAAGTGACAGAAATGAAATATAGTATCTCAAAATGCATGAAAAATTTTGAATAGGGAAAATCTTTTCCTTTAGGAAAAATACAGAATATTTTTACTACAAAATGTCTGTGGTCAATTCTTACTGCTACATATGTCTCTGGCAGTCCTTATGCTTTTGTTCTTTTTCATCTACAGAAGTGAAAAAACAAGCTAGAAAATTCTATTAAAAATGCTTTTAAAGGATGTATTGAGACCCCACAGAGAAAGACGCGTAAAACTGAGACTGGAAGTTATTTTCAGCAGCAACCTTAACCTCTGCAGAGACAATCTTTTAATTACACCACCATATACCATAAGAAGAACATATAAAAGAGCACTAAGCATTAGGAATAACATAGAATAATGATAATGAAGTGGCTGGCACAGTTTGCCCATCCACATTTGCAATTAAATTAACTTTCTAGTTAAGCTAATTGTTTCTGGCATGACAATATGGAGCAGTCAGTTAAGACACAATTTCTTTAATCACGCTCTGTTTTCCTGTGTCGAACAAGAAATTGATAGAATTAAAGGCTGTATTCTGCGCAATGTGGCATTTTGTGTTGGCACGAGCACAGCAGTGCTTGCTGCGGTTCTCCATTGAGTCCAAAAGCTCCAACTACCCTGGTTTGAGCCCCTCTGCTCTCCACCCAGAAACACAGGAAAACAGGATGATTTCCTGGAGCGCCCTTGGTGAGTAAGGTTCCATTTTGGCAAGTGTGAAAGCTGGGAAAGGCAGTGGGGAGATGGACAAGACACAGGAAGCCAAGAATTTAGAACTCAACACTTTTACCTATCAAACTTGCACTTTCAGGACTCTCTGGTGGTTGGCACCTGGCCACCACAATTTCCATCCTCTACTGCATTCCTGGAGTTTGTGAAAAAGCTCAAAACAGCATCTTCATCTCATCCGACATGCCTGGTCATCCCAGCATACGTAGCATCCACATCAATTACATATCTCACTTTTATTATTATTATATTGCCAACGCAGTAACTTAGTGCACTAGTCATTTCTAACACCAGGGACTCTGAGTCCATAAGGTAAGTTTGATCAGGTATTAAAGCACAGGTTAACGACTAGATTTACTCAGCTAAATATTACGATGAGAACATTAAAACTTTCCCTTTAGTCAAGAAGGAATCGGCATCTATGCAAAACTGTAGTGATGGCCCACCATGCGGCATCTCCAAATTTATACTACAGGCGGTGGGACCCTGTCTCCAGACACCTGAGTGAGGGCTGGTGTGTTTAACGTGATGGCTGTATCCTGTAGGGAAACAGCAGCACTGAACTACCCCATGCCTCAGATCTTGTTCAACTTATTCCATAAGTGTCTTTGAGAGTTCAGATTTTAGCAATTTTGCTAGGGGTAAATACATGTATTTGCAGAGAAGGAATTTGGAGTCTGACTTTACTGTTGCCCTAAGTCATGGGAACAATGGTCTGACACAATGTCTTCAATTAGAAGTGAACATCTTCCCCGAAATTCTTTGTGCATAAAATATTTATTAAATTAAATCCACTTTATTCCTCCTTTCCACACCTATTCAATGTCAAAGAAAAGGGAAGAAAGAATCTAGAAATTCTCCTAAACCAACTCCTTTTAATAAAAACACCAAAAAACTAAAAGTCATTTTACTCCTGCAGTCCATGAAGGATTTACAGGGAAAAACAAACAAACAAACAAACAAACCAACCTCTAGACTTTTCATTTAAGAAATAAAATGTTCTCCAACCAAATCTCACTATCAGTCCTTTTGGATGCACATGGAGGGACAACCAGCAACCAGAGGGCCACTTGAGGCATTCAGACATGTTGACCCAAGAATTCGTCCTAAACACTGTACAGCCACCCACCTCTCCCTGCAGTATGTGTATGCACATCAGTAACCTTCATCCACAAAGCAGTAAGAAAGCATCGCAGCGGGATTGACCAAAACTTGCTGAAATCATTGAGTGGAAGAACTGTTTTTCATTTGTACTAAATACAAATAAACATTCAGCTCATTTATGGAGCAAAATAACCAAAACAATGGGAGAACAACCAAAGCATAAACATATGGGAAGTCTGGAATGAAAATAAGCCCTGGAGCCTAGATGGTTAGGACCTTGATTGGTAGCAAAACGCTTGTTTTGGATGTTAGTGGGAGAATCTCCAATCAAAAGCCAAAAGGAAGCATGAAAAAGAGCCACAAAAGCATCAGCAGCATGACTTTGAGATAAACCTTAAGAAAGCTACTGAGGCGAGTGCCGACTGTAAGAGATTGGGAATTGCAAGCAAGGGAATTATCTCTTGTTTGATTCTACCTGCAGATACAGAAATCAGGACTTTGTAAATAAACAGGATTGCATCAAAGATAAGTGACTCAATCATCAGTTGCTCTTCTTAACATTCAAACTCTGGGCTTCCTATAACAGGGTTAAAGAGAGAAAACCCCCACGTTCTGGTTTCCAAGAACAAAACTCGTGAGCTGGTATCTCTCCTGTATCAGGGCAGAACAAAAGGTAGTACACAGTTCAAACATGTAAAGCACAGGAGGAGTTAAAACAGCACCTGAAAACTTACTGGTAAAGATGAACCCTTATTAGAAAGCCAATGGCAAAATGCCCAAGGAGACTAGGAGGCACAGCTGCAACAGTTGTGGTTTGAAATAACATTGGAAAGGGCTACAAAAGCTTTGACCAACCTGGAAGTTGCTGTCTGATAAACTGCAGAAAGGACTCAGGGAATTGAAAAGTGTCCTAGAGAATGAAAATGAACCAGTATCAACAACTGTGACGCTCTGAAAGGAAGGGAGAGGAAAAGAAAACTCCATTTGAATTGGGTGGGAACAAACCCTTTCTCTGATATACTCAAATATCAGTGAGAACCTCAAGGGCAAATTGGCTCCGAACCAGTTTGCAGACACTCAGGTAGAGTCAGAAATAAAGATCAGCAAAAGACAAAAAGATATTGTACTGACTGTAGAATTTACTACAGATCCTGAACTTTTTTCACAGCTGCATACCACGAAAGGAAACAGCTGCTGCAAACATAAGAAGATGCCAGCAATTTGCCAAGACATCTGAAGTACAGTTCTCTATCTCAAATTCAGCAATTCTAACATGGTTCATGCCATCATTATGCTGTGTGGAAGGAGCAAGGACAAATCTAAGTTTATAAAGCAAGAGAAATTGGCAACAATGGCAAAAACGAAGGAATGCAGTTGAAGTCATTATTGATCCTGAAGGAAAAAAATGCTTTCAAAAGGAGAATGGTTATAAACATTGGGCTTGTGAAAAAAGAGCGTTGCATGTTCCAAACCAGACCCCTGATCCCAAGGCACAATGCAGGCAGGAGGCAGCGTCAAGCTAACCAAACCATGAGGCTCACACACCAGCTTGTTATTTCTGTAGAGAGCTTAACAGTTAATTAATGGGGGGGGGAAGAAAGAAAAAAAGGTGGCTACTTAGTGTGTAATAAGAACTTATGTGAAATTCACAAGAATCATGAACTCTGAGTCAGACTTTAGTTACAACAACCAGAAATAGAAGAAAAGCAGGGGAATAGGTGATTGAACATGTAGATCTCTTTTGCAGTGCCCAAGTCCCACCTTTAGGGGCAGAAACGCCAGTAGAAATTGGAGGCAGTGGCAGCTTTCCAGCAAATGAAAGATGAGGAGTGTTTAAAATTCGCTTTGAGACCCCAGATTTCTGGGGACCTTTAGCTGCTGAAGTTCTTCTGGATCTGAAACAAGAGTAAATCTCTATCCATTTGCTGAATGCTTCTGACAATAGCTGGAAGAAGATGGGGAAAGGGGGACTGCGGTGGCAAAACGGAGATCTGGTAAATTAATACAAAATATAGGAAGTTTGGGGAAAGCATGCGAATGCTCAGAAAATGTATTGGCTTTTAATCTGGCACCCTACCAAGCATTAAAAGAGAAACAAGAAAATGTTTTTGAGATTGTTTGGCTTGAAATTATTCTTTCTCTAACAAGCACACAAGTTTTACTTTACCACTTCAACACAAGAGTGATCCTGGGGAAACCAGCTACCTAAACAGCATCCTTCTTTTCAGCAGGGAAGTGGTAAAGAAGCCTTATAAGCCATGGAAGAAACATATCAGGAAGATAAGACAGACTCTTCAGCCAGACTTCAGACTGAGTCCAGCTAACGAAAAAAGGTGACAGCATCAGATTATAGCAAACAACGCAAAGTCATTTAGCGTGTGGTTCTCTATTACCGTAAAGAGTATCCTAGATGCTGGTGAAAGCTCAGTCTGCTTTACTACCCTGAATCTTAAAAGTGGCTATTGGCAAGTGGAAGTGGATCCAGAGGGACAGGGAAAAAAAAAACGCTTTCACAGTAGGACAAGGACTGTGGCAATTTAAAATGATGGCTTTTGGCTAGTGCAATACATCAGCTACATTTAAAAGTCTAACGAAGAGGGTATTACATGGCATGCCTCTCTCAGCCTGTTTGTTATACCTAGATGATACCCTGGTGCATGCTAAAATGTTGGAACAAGAACTGATACGTTTACAAATGGCCTGTAATTAGCTTAAGGCTGCTAGTCTGAAACTGCCTCAAAAGAAATACTAGGAGTTTGTTTCAAAAAGAGGTAATTTACCTTGGGCAAAACCAGCAAGGAAGGGAGCAAGATTTCCTTGGACAACAAGAAGCTGCCCAGATCTTGCCAGCTGCCCCCACACAGGGATACGCACCAGCTGTGGGAGGACACTCTTTCTTTTTTTCAGGACTATCAGCACATTTTTCAGCATTGGAAAACCACTGAGTTGATTAGGAAAACCATAGCAGCAGTCAACAGGTATAAAGTTAACATTTCCAGACCTGAAAAGTGCTTTTGCAATTCCTCCTGTCTTAGCTACCTGCACCCTGAGGCTTCTTCGTACTGTCCACTCATTAATGCTTGGGGCCAGGTACAACTGCACATAAAACTTGGAAAGAAAGTGGATTACTGAAAAAAAAGGTGCAAATTTCCTGAAAGCATTTATTCCTCCCTCCACAAAAGAAGTCCCAACAAAACATTTTCCCCACTCTGGGTCTGCAAGGAAGTTTATGGTCAACATAGAAAAAGCTTTTGCAGAATAACTCTCATTGTGGGAACCCTAAGATGACAGGAAAACCAGCAATGTATGGTTTCATAACCACACTGGTTATGAAACTGGTCTTCTGGTGCCTGGTCTAGTGCATCATTAAGGTTACTAATCACTGGGGAAACACTGTCATCTCCCCCTTTCCCATGATTTGCAGAAGCATAAATGCTCCTGCTTCATCCATTGAAAGAGGATTTGTCAGCTTCCCAAGAAGAGGATTTCAGTACTTATGGCGTAACACATGACATAAAACTAATTTGGTAAATGTAGCCCTTGGGAGAGAAATCCCTCGAAATACTCCTCTGAGTCAGAAGATGAACTACAGCTCATACAATGGACAAGAACATATGAGAGAATGGCCAGGACAAAATCCACATATCTGGAGCGCTTTTGTCTGCAGTGGTGGCCATAATCAGATGCTGGAGATGAGGAAGAACAGAGCAGTGCTATTTATGCTATTTCCCACTCATACCCTCACAGTTTCCAACTATTTTCAGCTGAGACTTCCTGACCTGTACATAGTTTACGTACAGTTAGTAATTCTCAATGATTTTGTCTTTCATGAACTTAAACGTGTAAACATGTCACAGCCACAATGTCATCTGACAGCGAGCTCCACTAGTCTACGACCCACTTTGTGAAGCCCTTCAATGCTTTAGAACATCCTTGTCCTCCTTTGAAGTTTTTTTCCTGCCCTACAAAAGCATTCAGAAGTAAAAGGACCAAAACATGAGTACATTCAAGGTGAACTTTGATAGTCTCTGTTTTGTCCTCAATGCTTTCCCTGGTAACTATTAACATTTTTTAAATAATTGTGGAGCAGTGAAGATTTTCACAGAGCTGTCACGTTCCCAACACCTTGCTCCTTCATTGTCACAGTCAGCTTAGATTTTAGATCCTGCCATTATATTGCGGGGGGGAGGGGGGGAGGATGTTGTGGTTTTGTGGGTTTTTTTTACAAGCTTTTTATATAACCTGCACTGATGTCAAAGGTGATGAATACCATGCAGACTTATGACAATGTGTTAACAAAGAGCATTGATCTCACATCCTTAAGCAATGATAAAGCTGCTAATAAATATTTGCAGCTGATTATCAGCCTCTCTATTTTCTTCTTCAATCTTGATGGGGCTTTTTTTTTTTTTAATCAAATCAATCTCGGTACACCCACCTCTCTCCCAGTTATTTCTTCATTTTGGAGCTCTCCATGTATCAATCGTTTCTTATTTGCTGCCTTGCAGCTGCCCAGTTCAATCTCCAGTCCCAGTTTTTCCCCAGTCCTACTCCATTTCTAGTTTCCTCCTACTCTTTCACTCTGATTTTCTCCAAGCTTCTGTCTGCCAAGCATCTGCATTGGGTGTTTTCTTTTTCAGCAGCACATTGAAGGAAAAGCCAAAACTCCCTCTCCACCAGCATTTGGTACCAACCTGCCTCAGACCAGCTGTGATCAGTGTGGGTCAGTATGACTTTGCTTTTTGACTTTGATCTTGAGAGTCTCACAGTGAGACCACAAAAGACAACTACTCAAGATCTTACAAAGAATGACATATGTTCATCAAGACAAAAATAAGGCCTGAAATGAGGGAGCTCTTTTCTATCACTCTTCAGGGAAAAAAATAATTACTGGCCCAAACTCAACCCTAAGCTAAACACACATTGGTAACACAGACCTATTCAGGGAAAGTTGTATTTTTCTATGCAAAAACACATTTGCTTTTCCTCAAACTTAAAACAACTTCTCTTTCTGTGTTGCAATACTTGGGGCATATTTGGCAACTTCAGTGCTCTTTAGACTGGCAGTTATTTATGGAGGGGAAAAAAGCCCCCACAACTATATATTACAGATAGCAAAACTGAGCCAGAGCTTGGAAGAGAGGCTTGACCAGTGCCACAGCAGATATTGACAACAGATGAGAACAGAACATGTATTTTCCAAGCTTCAATCAAAAGGCACCATATATCCCAGAACAGTGTCATTGCCTACGCATACACAACGCTGAACAATGAGTGATGCTGAACACTCAGTGCAGTTGCCAGTGTATGCAAGTCTTGAAACACAGAATAAGCAAATCAACATACTGAGAGTTTAAAATGTAACAAGAGAATAGCATGGATGGAGAGAAGTGAATTTTAGTTAACCCAGCTGATAAATTGGAATGCAGTAATACAGGATACATGTGAGAACTCTTTCACAGGGTCTGCTGAGAAGAGCATATAGAGTAATAAATTCATGCTCAGCTTTCTCACAACAGGAAAAAATGTCAGAAAAAAAGCATCCTTCTGAAATCCAGCTACTTGGGTTTTCTCCCTCAAGTGTGATCATGCTCCTTTTGATAAACTCTGACCATAAGTAGCACTGCACGCAGCAAACAAGAAAGCTTTTCAAAATCCAGACCCTGCCTGAATGTTGCGCTTCAGTCAGAGGTGTAAAAACACCCAAGGACATAATTTAACTAATGTAAGCACTTCAGGACTCCTAGTGAAACTGCTTGGAGTGGTGTATTCAGTTGTTTAAAGCTTTTTTTTTTTTTTGTCACAGGCAAGATATATGTTTACATGGCAGACTTAATTGCTGTTTTCAGAGGACTAATTCTGTGTAAAATCATAGTCATCAATACAGCCATTTATTTTGACTATAATTAACAAATCAAGTCACAGCACGTTTTACTTATTTGCCAATCTGTTGAATATTCACACTGGCCCCAAGTCGCCTATTCATTTAACAGTAAACATGTAGCCTAGCAACTGACTGTCAATATCAACAGTAGTTGATGAAGTTGTTAATCTCTGGAAGACTGACAGGTTAAGCCAAATTCTCCTATGCAAAACTCTTATTGTCCAAGCCTTACATTAGCCCACAAGGATATCTATGTTCAAAAGATACCACATCTCCTTCCACTATTAAAATTAAATGAAGTGTGCTAGAGGCAGGAAAAGGCTATGTGCTCTGCCTGCCATGCATGTTTTGCATGCACCACAGCATCCAGCATTGTGTTTGCAGGATGTATTGACCATTGCTAATTTCCAGAGACAATTGAAGACACTTTTGCATCTGTTCATCATCCCGGAATAAACTATCATATAAGTGCACGCTGTGCACCAGAATATTGATGAGGTCAGGAGAAACGCAAATATCTCCTTTGCTATGCAAATCTGCACTGGAACTGCAAAAGAGAAAGCACGTAGGTATGGATAAAGAGCTTTAATCTGGGGTATTGAGAATCAAAATCAGAGTGAAGGAATTTAAAAGGAGTACAAGCAGTTTGATTAGAATAACAAGAACAGAATATGATTTAGCCTGAGTAAAACTCGTTACACCAGGATCGAACTCAACAATTTTCTAATCATTTAGTTGTACAGCTCAGAAGTTCCACCAACACAGTACGTGAAAGACACAGACAGGCAGACTAATTATCCGCAAATATACAGCGAGGAGTTTCAGAACAGCAGGAAAAACCTATCACTTTTTGCCATCCGTCACAGGCCTGAGCTGCATCAAACTGCCTGCGGAAAGTACTTTCTACCTCACTTTGATATTGACAGCCATGCCAGTCGTAACAGAAATTTTTGAGTGTAAAGTTATAGTACAACAACAATGCCACAATGATTTCATCCCTTCCCAAGTATTTACAGAAGAGGGATGATTATCGTGAACAGGGAAACCATGGAATTGTAGGAAGTAGGATGAAAAATGACTGGGGAGACTATCTGCAGGACTTTTTGCTCCAAGATAAAGTCAGCTATAGGCTGTGTCATTCCTGTTGTTAAAGGCCTCCAGCCACAGAGGTGACAGTCTATTCCAGGATGTCAGTGTATGAATTACCAGAAAACTGCTTTTTCTCTCCTAATGTCCAATTCTCTCTAACAACAGTTTAACCTCATTTCCACTTACACAAAATAAAACTTTTTTCTTTCTCTCTGCACCATCCTTTTGCATATTTGAAGACCACTGGTAGGACTTCACAACAGTCTTGCCTGAGTTAGACTAAACAGCATCCATCCATGCAATCTCTCCATAACAGACATAACATCTTGACCGGATGTGGTGACCATGTCCATTGCTCTTGTCTGGATTGTCTCCAAATGGCCAACATCTTTTTAGAAGCTCAAGGATACCCCCGAAGTGGACATTGTTTTGGGAAGATACTGCCAGCACTAGGCATAGTGGAGGAGTTACTTCACATGTCTTTCGGGTTATATTGCCATCTATGCATTCCATGATGATGATTGCCGTTTTTGCAACAGCGTGACCTTGCCTCATGCTCAGTTTGTAATCCACTGTAATCCCCAGAGATTTTTCTGAAGAACCGCTGCCTAAACAGTTGTTCCCCATCTTGTACTCCTGCAGTTTATTATTTCTGCTGAACTACCATCCCTCTGTATTTATTTTACAGAGTTTCAGCCTATTCTTCCAGAACCTTTTCTCCATATTCTCAAGACCATTCTGAACTCAGAGAGCTTTGCATTATCTTTCACTTTCAGTGTTCTGTAAATTTAACATGTATAATCCATATTGCATCATCCAGCTCTAATTAGAGCCGGGCACAGCTCTGCAAGAACACTACTCAATACATTCTTCTGTTTTGGTACTCCTTCATCCTCCTGAATATTGTCCTCCAAATCTGTTTCTTCCAGCTAGTTTTGTCCCTACCTAACAGCATTTTCGTCTAGCCCAGGTTTTCCTTGGTTTGGAGAATGACATGGAAGCCAACTTTAAAGACCTCACTATACTCAAGAGACATGATGTCAACTATTTCTTCCCTTTCCATGAAGTCTGTTACCCTGCTGCACAAGGAAATTCAAGTGGTTTGACAAGTCATTCTTGACAAATCCGTGCTGGCAGCTATTCATTTTCTTGTTATCCTTCAGCTGCTTTCAAATGTTTGGTTTGATTTTATTGTTTTTTTTTGTTCCAGATTTTTTCTGTGGACTGAAGTTAACACTGATTGGTCTGTAATTCACTGGCTCCTCTTTTTCCCCTCTTTTTCAAAATGAAAGAAACTATGTTTGCTCTTTTTCCAGCCTCTGGTACCTCATCGATCTCATATGAGATCTCAAAGATAACACTAATGGCTCTGAGACTGCTTTAGGCAAACCCTTAAATATCCTAGAATGAAGTCCATCACAACCCGTCAATTTGAAAACATCTAATTCATCTCTAACTCCCTAACTCAGTCTTTCCTATTTTTGGCTAAAATTTTATCCTTTTTCTGTTGGTTTTAATAGTACTACTAGTATGAAAACAATCAACTTTTTTAATGAAAGTTCAATTAAAAAGAAAAAAAAGGAAAGGAAAAAAAAGGACTCTTCAGAGTCTTCCATCAGCATCTTGCTTTCTTCTGTAAGCAAAACAGCAATCTCTGTCTAGATTGGCCTCTTACTTAATGTACATTGAGGATTATTCCCCCTCAGTTTCACACCTCTAACTAGTTGCATCTCATCTAGTGCCTGAACTTTCCTGATTTCATCCCAACATGCTTGTGCCATTTTTGGGTACTCGTTCTTCTGACGTGTTTCCACTTTGATGAGTTTCCTTCTCACTACCTGTGCAAAGCCCACTCTTCAGGCAAGTTTATCTTTATATTGGGTTTGTCTGTGCTTGCACCATAATATCACGTCTTTGAGGATCTGGCAGCTAACTCACCTTTACTTTCAACTATCAAATATGCCTCTGGAGAGATCTTAGCTATCATTCTCTCAAGTCCATTTTTGTTACGTTGTTGTTCCTCTTCCATCTCTTTGCAAAGATTGTGAAATCTCATTTCATGCTCAATTTCACCCAACTTGCCTATTGCCTTTGGACTGTCAGCCACTTTCCCTTCATTGTCTAAAATCTAAAATATAAAAAAGTCTTTCCTCTGCATGCATTCTTCCATTCTATAAAACAAAAAAACAAACAAACAAATAAAATCAAGACTAAAACCAAATACCTTCCTAGAACTTGTTGAATCATCCTTTTCCCACTATGGTTTTTCCCCAAAAAGATGTCTGCAAGCAGTTAAAATTTCAGATGAACATGGAATTCTCATTAATTTCAGAAAAATCTTAACACATCTGATCTTCCTGGCTTGGTGGTTTGCAAGAGATCATAGCTCCTTTAACGCCTATACGTTTTAATCAGGTCTCTCTCTCACACACACCCCCCAGTCTGGGCCTCGGGATATGTCCTCACCTCTCCTTTATATTCTCTAGTCAATTATCTTTGTCAATCCCCCTTCTCTCTTCATACACCGTCGTTAGGCTACAGTAGCCAATTCAAGACACTTAGTCAAAAGTTTGCAAGCTTTAAATTCTTATTCATTCTCACCTAGCGGGAGCTTCCTCACCTGCCCTCCCCAGCCCCAGCGACTGCAAGGGTTACAAAGCAGGTCATGCCAACTACATACTACTGCTTGCAAAAGTGCCCCAGTCAGGAATCCAGCAAGTTTCCAGCTTGCACACAGGGGACGAGCTATGGTCCTTGTCAGGGCAGACTCAAGCTATCATCACCTTGGCCTGAGTCTAAAACACAATTCATTTAGCTAGGGCAAGCTCCTGCCAGAATTTTCAGATTTATGCTCCAAACATCCTCTGAGACATAACTGGAGCATCTGAGCTAGGTGGTGGAGGAAATGTAAAGGTTGGTGTCATTTTTGCACCTAGCGCATCCCACACTGTGTTCCTCAGTAATCCCCTGCCAACGTAATGTGTGTCAGTGGAGCAGCCTGAAGCCTTGCAGGACCCCACGCGAGTGAACCTCTGGGAAGCAAAGCGGTTGCCTAACATGACCCTGGATATTTCCTCAAAGAGATTTAGACCGAAACCACCAAAGTACATTCCGTTCCCCCTGCCAGACGAGAGGCAGTCCACCCCGTGGCTCTTCCTCGGCATTGCTGCCTGCTCCGCCTGTGGCTCAATATACAACAGGGCAGTGTTTACATCTTCTTTTCAGTTCATCCCAGCTCAGGTGAACTGGTTAGCTGCAAAAAAGTCTAAGCTACAGAAACACGCACAAGTTTTTAGTTTCCTTTTAATTTCAACTTAAATTTATGCATACTCTACCTGTTTTAAACGTTTTCTAGCCAGTAGCGAATGAAACACAGTTCAATTAGATTCTTATTCATACAAGGAGTTATCACTTTTATCAGGAATTTATTTACTCATTTAAAAGCTGTTCCATTTGAAAAAGATATCCTACCAATATCATCGCTGCCTGCGTTTATTCCCTTTATATAGGTTATTCTTCTATGAAATATTCATTCAAGTGGGCGCTGCTATATTTAGAATGCAGAGAAGTGTTTTATCCATGTAGTTGCTTTTGTATTCTTGCTATGCAGACAATATTAAAAAAATCCAGCAAACTGCACTCCCATTGTACTTCAATTCTAAGTCACATATTTTGTGAGGTTCGGGCAAGATAAGACGTTTTGCTTCTGGCTAAATGGCTTCTACAGAAGTCCCATTTAAAGTTCAGATGCCCAACTATCAATAGGTTCTGGATTGCACAGCTATGTGTTTATCAATTCCTTTCCTGATTTTAAATTTGGAATTTAAATTGTTTTAACCACTTAGCCAAGAAAAAAAAGGCCTACAATTTTTTGCTTATAAATTTCATCCTCTTCAGCTGAATCTTTGGTAATCTTAAGCAATTTTACTCTTCCCGTAGTTCTTTTTATGGTGCACAAATCATACCAGCTTCAAGTACCTGGTATCTTTCTAACAGAGCCATTTTAAACTGCTAATAAATTCCTAACATAACTTTTTAGCCATGTGAAACTTTAACAGCTGAATTACTACTTGACTCACTTGGTAGATGATTAAAAAAAAACTTCATGGGAGAAATATAGACAGTAAAAAGCTTAAGTAAATGTGAGATCAATATTTTATCTAATAAACAAGTTATTTGAGGATGACTGAATGTCCTGAGGTTGTAAATTTTTTCTCTACTTGTGTACACTTTGGAGAACGCTACGTATAAACTTTCTGAGGTTTTTTATTACTTTGAATTGTGTTACTCTTTTGAGCAACAGCTAAGAAAAAGCTACCTTTAAAAAAAAGCAGCATAGCACATTCCCATACATGCAGCTGGAGGGGAAATAAAATTTGGGAGCAACTGTCATTTTCATAAAATGGTAATATTTTTCCTTACAAACTACCAAGCCCCCCCAAGACCATGAAGTTGAAGATGGTAATTAGGAAGCAGCAACTGAGAACTGGAAACCATAAGAGCTATGTGAAGACAACACAGGAACTAGAGATGAAAGACACCTTATTCACCACCTCCATCTTATGGTAGCTCAGGATTTATCTTCTGAACTCTTATTCTGCATTTTCACCAAAAAGCTCCGTGCATTGTAATGGCCCCTGGAGTTTTCTTTTTCCAAAAGATGCAACTATTTGGAAAATAGACCAATTGTATTTGACTTTAGTATTATACTAAGGAGATCCAATTAAGGTACACATTCATGTCATAACAAAGCCTACAATAGCCTAATGTTTATCCTCAAATTACAAAAGTTTAAGACAAACTGGTGAAGCAGGAGCGAAGGCACCCAATGGCATGACAGAAGGAATCAATATTGTGCTCCATGGTCTACCTTCTAGAAAATGAGTTCGTTAAAAAAAAGTTAGAAAGAAGAAGAATTACAATCTTTTATTTATTGATTTCCAAAACTGGGATTGTTAGCCCAGAAAGAAAAGGAACAACAAGAAAAAGAAACATTTATGAATTGCTATACTCATGGTACTTCCTATCCTTCCAGGGCTCAGAGAGTGAAGCTGCAAAGTCCAAGACAATGAAGAGTCCCTTGCATTCTTGGCGGCCTTTCTTTATAGATTTGATCTTTCTTATGAGGAAAGGCTGAGGGACTTGGGTCTTTTTAGTCTGGAGAAAAGAAGACTGGGGGGGGAATCTTATCAATACTTGGCAGGGTGCCAGGTAGATGAGAAGAGTCCTTTTTCAGTGGTGCCCAGTGATAGAACAAGAGGTAACGGGCACAAACTTGAACATAGAAGTTCCATCTTAACATGAGGAGGAACTTCTTTGCTTTGAGGGTGGCAGAGCAGTGGCACAGGCTGCCCAGAGAGGCTGTGGAGTCTCCCACACTGGAGACATTCAAAACCCGCCTGGATGCTGTCCTGTGCAACTGCTGTAGGTGGCCCTGCTGTGGCAGAGGGGTTGGACTGGATGATCTCCAGAGGTCTCTTCCAACCCTGACCATTCTGTGATTATGTGATTTTGTGATTGTAAATACACATGCAATAAAAATCTCTCAAGAGCTGCAAATAAGAATGCCATTTGACACAGCCAATGCATTCCCCTTCGTTACTGAGAAAGACCTGAGATGCCCCCAGCACAGAGAGCTTTAAAGGTGCTGAACTTTGTGCTAGCTGTCTAAACAGTGCCATTTATAAAGCCAATTTTATCAGAGTATTGTGCACGTCTTAGCAATAGAGAAAGAATTAAACTGACGTCGGTAATATCGGAGCTTTTCTGTTGACTTATGAAAACAAATACAAGTCTTACATGGAAAGTCAGTTAAAAAGGAAGAAATTGGATTATATGGTATGAACTGTAAACACAGGCATGGATCTGTCTGTAATACCTGCTATTCAGCACTCGCAGGTTGAGCGCCCAAGTCTGGTTCATGAAAGCTAATAACTGCTCTCTGAGTCTGCTACCACGTGTCTTGGGGAGAATCATTCGAAGTTTTTAGAGCCCTGCTCCTCCACTGCTACAGGACTGTCATTTTCACTTAACAACTTCCCAGTTCATCTGGGGATTGACTTGATAATCCCCAGACTTTGAAAAAGCAGCTGCATTGGATTAGAAAACCTGATATGGAGTCCAATGAAGTCAGCTGAGCCTTCCTGCAGATGATGAGAAATCATAGTCATGGTAAACAACAGTAACCTTACAACATATATGGTAGCCTTGTAATCTAATGTGCATGTGAGTATCACAGATTACCTAGGGTTTTTTTGATATGTAGACCTATCTAGTATGCATTTGGTTAATGTTACCCATAACTGCTGAAAATAAGGGCCAGATATTGTGTCATCTCTACAATTTTGTACTATGCGATAACAGCAAATTTTACAAGGGATCTTGAAAGAGGTTAGTAAAAAGTCAGCTCGAAATTGAATTCTGTCTCATACAGCAAAACCAAAGCAATTCAAAATTAATTGCATTAGAACACAAACTCAGACAAAGCTTTCCAAGGTGATCTACACATGGACAAAATCTCAGCTGTGGAAAGTTCGAGGTCAATCTTTGTCAAAGTCTAGTGGATGTATTCTTATTGAACAGTAACATCTTAAAACTATACTGTCTTTTGTTCCAAAGAATCCAGCTTAATCACATATTAAACTACACCAACCTAAGCAACAGGATTTAACAAACAGGCGACGAGCACCAAAGAGCTTGGAGAGAAGAAATCTCCTGTGCTGGAAAGGAAATTAAATACTTCTAGTACATTTTCAAGTGTACATCCCATCTGTTTTAACATTCGAAGTGACAGGACTCTACAACATCTGCTATAAGACAAATTGCAGCCTAATGGCCTTGCTGCCATAACAGTTTGGTCTTCTGTAATTCATACTCAAGTTCACCTTTTTTTTAAAGGAAAAGCTGTTATTTATCATAAAGAGCATCTCTTTCTGAAGGCAAAAGAACCTCTGTTGGTTTGAAATTTTTGAACAATGAATAAATACCGAGCCAAGACAATCTTGTGCATTTGTTTCATGGGCTGTCTCTCTTTGCAAACTATTGAATCAGACTGTGAATATGTGAGATTTTCCCCAAAGTTTGGACAGTGTTTGGATATAAGCCCCTAAGAAAAAAAAAGGCGTCGGATTGTTGTAGAGGTAATTCGGTCAGAGTGAATTTTTCTTCCTGAATGAACATTGTGCCATTATCCAGGAAGGTGTCAGGATGAACATTATCTCATTATGTGCTGTCTTTCAGGCGATGGTCATTTAAGGAGGCAATGGTCATTTCAGGTAAGCGATATCACAAGAAAAAATCTATAACTGTAATATAAACTGCATAAGGTGCTCCCAGCGTGAACCAGGAGGCTTGGCCAAATTCCGCTTCCGGCAATTACTCTGTGTCAGCCTAATAACTCCTCTGCTCCTCCTGCCCAGCCCCCGCAGCTTCAAAGAAACACAATTTTCCTCTTTGTGTCAGTTGGCATCGAACTGATTGTTACTACAGGTTTGCTACCTGAAACTGCAAAGGGATCCTGCAGCTAAAAGAGCAGCAGCGAGCCTCGGCTGCAGCCCTGCTCTGGGGACACCTGCAGGGCTATGGCCCCTCCAGGTGACACGCAGATCTCCGCTCACCACACCAACACGCTAACGAGGGAGCAAACACCCCCTTTTAGTGCCCAAGTGAACGCATACCTGGATACAGAGTGAACAGGGAGTTGCGACATAAATTTGAATATCCAGTAGCCTCTGTGTTCTGCAATACTTTCCAAGAAATAATTTGCATTACCACCTTGCACAAATAATATTTTTTTTTCTTTAAATGGTGCAAAGACGGCTGTACTCATCTGACAAGGTAAGGCACATGCTTCATGTCTAAAGTGCAAAAGAGGTCAAAGCATTGCTCACCACCCCATGAATAAGAACACAAAAGGGCATTGTAAATTCCAAGGCAGAGAACAAAACAAGGAAGGGAGTCAGGTGAAACCGTAGAAATATTACACGTATTAAGTTTAATACCCAGATGAGAATTAGGTTACTACACTGCCTTTCACAAACTGCTACTTTCTTCTGTTGCAAATACTTCTCCATGATAGATGCAAATAAATTAATGCTGTCATTAATCTTTCCATTTATATCTTTCTCACTCCTTATGTCTGCTTTCATCGTTGCACTTACCATACTTAAGTATATGTTAAAGAGACTGTCATTTTCCCTTCTGTATCTACTATTTCTTCAAACAAGCACTACTGGATTCTAAAGCAGAAAATGCTGATTTCTGAAGATTACCCTTTGTTCCTCATATAAGTTGGAGAATACTGTGGGTGAAGGTACCTCATTGAAATCCTTAGCTAAGTTAGGAATATCAAATAAATATATGATTGTGTCCTCTTTAAAAATGCTTTTGTTTAAGTAAGAGGATACAAGTAGTGTATGTAAAAACCATCCCAATAGGAATTTTTTTCATTAAATCTTTAACATTGAAATCTTACAACTCCCGTTAGTCAGGCTGGCAAATTTTAGAGTACTTATGTGACTAAAGACAATTTGGATGTTGCCTGCAAAGGTTACAGGACTGGCATCTTATTCTATTGAGAAAGGCTGCACCGAAGAGATAAGCGGCCTTATTTCAAGGAATAACTCATTCACCCGAAACCTTAAAGGCACAAAAGCACAAGGTGGGAGATATTCCAGATGCTCTGCAGCCCTCAGCACAGTACAGACTGTCCAGGAAAAGGAATTCCCACTCCACCCTCCACGCTTTCCAGCGTGCAGTCCCGGTGCACAGACACCGCAGCTCCGTACTGCCAGCAAGTCAGTAGCACACAAACAGGCTACAGCTGAGCGTGGCATCAAAAACCTCACCCCAAAACCACCAAGAAAAGGAAAGGAAAATAAAAAACAGATTAAAAATAATAAAAAAAAAAGAATAAAAAAAAACAAAAATAAAAATCCCAAATGCAGAGCTTTTCTTCAAGTTTGGAATGGTCCAGTTTCCCATACCACATTTCTGCTATAATTACAGATGTTGCACAGTCTAAGCAGCTCAATAAGTGGAATTAGGATTGTTTCCAGGTTTGTCATTTAGTCACTGTTCAACCTTAGTCTAACCACTTTAGCTAAAGCTTTCCAAAAGCAACTCTGCTACTGGAGGGAAAGGCATGCTTCCAACACAAACCTGTGACATTACTGATTGTCATCATTCAAAACTCCCACGGTCTCATCAGATGCCAAAGGAAGTTAAATACCCTCAGACTCTCACAACAGCAGCAAGCACTTCCTTGCCTTTCCTTTCCAAGTCCCCACTCTCTAGCAAGATTGTGAGTGCCCGATATTTCTCATAGGAGGAGAGAAATATAACCACGAGGAAGGATGATGCTGGGCTCTTCACCTCTCTGTGCTTTTCACTCCCAGTGCCTACAGCTCCTGTGCAGCGCTTTAGCATTGAAGATGAAAAGCAGCACAAACATCTTCAGATATCTAGAACGAGTTGTGATTTACGACTGCATTTCCCAGGGTAAAATCTACACTGTTACCCAAACCCCACCCCCAAACAAGTAGCCTGTGCCACATGAAACATTAGGGAAGCAAGTTACTTAAAATAATATCTCTCAAAAGAACACTTACATGCAAAGTGCTTGGGATCCTCTTGACACAGTCTTGACCCTTCCCAGGATTATTCTACCTTTCAGATTATCTATTTAAAGAGCATATTTTAGAAGCCCTTGAATGAGTTTTAATTTCAGCAAATTAATGGGCTGCACAGCATATTTCTACTCAACAGATTAAAATGGCTCTTGATTTTTTGATTTAACAAGTTTATAACTACTTAAAGTTTAGAAATAACTGCAAGTTTATTCCCCAAACTTTTTTATCAGAGCCTAACTTAACTGGGTTCTCCCGTAATTCCCTCTCAGACATTAAAAGGCATTGCAGCGAAAGGGAGATGCAGAAGGTAAGTGCTCACCACAATCCTCTATATAAAGCATCAGGAAGAGGTTCCTATAAGACCCTTCTGATTAAGAGCAGTGAAGAACCTATGGCACCACTGCCACTTCATGCTCCTGGTAGTGCACCGAGTGGAGTTACTCATGCTGCATACATCAAATATCCAAATTGTTCTGCAAGACTGATTTACTGTTTCCTTCTCTGAATGGTATTTATTTACACTCAAATTTGGCCCTGCTTACAGAGGCAAAAAGGTGTTTTTCTTCCCAGCCTCCAGTGCACTGATTTCTTGCCATGCCACCCCGCCAGAACAAAATAAATTTCAACTCTTCTCAAAACAAGCTTTCGGTAGACAAAGTAAACTGAGGTGGCACAAACACAGGAAGGAAGGATTAGTTGCACAAAAAGCAAGACAAAAAGTTAATTGCCCTTTCATGTCAATACCCATATTGGCAAAACAAAGTCTCATTTTTTATTTGAACGCCACGTGCAAGCAAGTCTTCAGAAACATACACTAGCGAGCTCCCTAAAGCAAAGGATAAAGATAAGGCTTATGCAGACAAGTTTGCCAACTCCGGGGAAAGGAACTAAAACTTTCAGTGTACGGTCATTAAAATTTTTGAAATCTAGGTCCATATTTTCAGCTGCAGCCTGTGGTTGTATGCTGACAGAGGGAAAAAACAACACATTCATATGCACAAATGCAAATTCGGCACGAACACAGCTGGGCCCATGAATAAAATTTGCATGCACAAATTTAGAAGCGAGTTTGAGTCCAGATGAATGATTTGATCGTAAGAGCTTTAAATAAGCGTTTATGTAAGCAAAGATTGGAGCCGGCAACTATTAGAGAAGTGTATTAGCTGAAATAAATTACCAGAGAAAACAGAGCTCTCTCGGATAGCACAGGCAGCCTTTCTCCCCTTCTCCTTTCCCTGCCAGTTTTTGCGAACACGTTTGAAGTGTTGATGAGGGGTTGCAAGTATCGCTCGCGCAAAGCCGGAGCTACAGCGCTGCAGTGGTCCTGGGGGAGGGAGGGAGCAGCCTCCCGGAGCACCAGCATCACTCGGGGTTCGGAAACTTTCCGACATCTCAGTCTGGACAGAGGGACGGCTGCTCACTCCTGCTCTACACTTTGCCAAGACGAACAGATCAAGTCTATGCGCTGACATTTTTTCACAAGAACAAATTTGCATCAGAGCAGTGTGCGGCGGGGTGAGAAGCGGGCTTGCTCCGCACCCATAGGTACGTGCCTCGCGACGTGAAGTCGCAGCAAAGCGCCTCACTGGCATCGCACAGGCACCATAAGGGCGCACAGAATTTGCATTCAAGCATATTTCAGCCATCAGTCTGGAAGGATGGGGGCAACTGAAACCTGTAGAAGCAACAAATACAAGGCTGACTCCCTTGGCTACTCCTTAGAAGGCATATTAGGGATTCCTGGGGATAAGTCAAACACCCATTTTCTTTAAAAACATGTGACAAGGAAAGCATGGAGTTTGTGAACTTTGTGGAGGGACACTGACTTTGCTCAGCTGCATCTCAAGTGACAGGATAAAACACAATTTTCTGTGACTGTGTTTTCTTTTTTCTTTGGAGTAATAAATCGTTACATCACCACATTCCCCTACCCACCCCAAAATTAATCTGAGAGATATTTGGCTACAACAGCAGTATTGAGTATTGCAGCAGGGTCACCGCTGCTGACCAAGGAGGCTGCCAAATCCCTGGAAACCCTGGAGAAAGGTCCCACTACAAGGAGCAGTCTGGAGCATCCCAGATGAGAAAGGCTTTCCTGAACGAACCCCGCTCAGCCCCTCAGCCTCGGGCAGGTCTGACCTGCCACCCGCAGCAGGTTGCAGTGCTTTAAGGCAGCTTCCTATGGTGCCTTTCCCCACATCCCGCTTGGCCAGGGCAAGAGTAACTGGGAATCTCAGCAGGCAGGCTCTGCTCGAGCCGTAATAGTGGTGGCTGTGGCCACTGTGACCGCGAAGGCTGACCATAACATCTTTGGCAGAGGTGTACATCAGCTGTAAAAGTATTAATAACCCAGAGAAGAAACGTATCCTGCCACCTGGTAGCCACAACGAGACTGCGCAGCCCACTCGGCAGGTCGGGTGCTCCTCGCGAGCCGCCGCCTCTCCTCCCAGCGCCTCCGCTCGGAGTTACACCCAGACACATGTCCCGCTCCAGCGCGAATATTTCTCTTCTCCCCTAGGAGCAAAGCTCCTTCAACATGTGCCGTCTGCTGTGCCAGCGAGACCTGGCATAGCAGCAGGGTACAAAAGAACATCCCTGACACTCTATGAATATTCATGATTTATGAATATTCATTAAATTAGCATCTTTATGACTGGGCCACCAGATTCACAACTGGCGTCTCTGGAAAGGGGTTATTGTATTTTAATTAAATACCAGACAATTACTAAACAGTTATATTCGCTGGGATTTAACTGATATGAAAGGGATAGGTACAGAGCTACAAACGTTAAGAGCGACTCTCCCTCCACACACATTTAATGCTAATGAAAGTCATGTGTAAGCATTGAAAAGGAAAAAAAAAATCCTCTATATGAGAAACCAAAATAGCTTCAGATTATCTTTTTAATAGATTCATACTGTGTGGGAACCTTCAGCATTTCCCTGGTGCCTAAGCAGACCAGAATAGCAAAGTAGTTATTATATCTGTCTTCAGTGAAGAGACCACATGTTCACAGATATTTGTACAGCACCTAGCGCAACAGGGCTCTGATCCGTGCATCTGGCATTGCTGTAGTATTTAAATAGCAATAATAACGATATAAAGCAATCTTTGTCGATATCATGAGAGAACAATCTAATCTAGTTATCAGATTATAGCTCATTAAATGCCACACAGAAAAGGCTATCAACACTTCTACACATTTACTGGCCTAAAAAGAATTTTAAGCCATTAATTGCTTCCATAACGTGGGGTGAATTTTCAGCATGGTGCCTGGAAAATTAGGCACGCAGGCTGTGTAATTGTTAATGGGAATTGTGACCCAATTTTCACGCCTGGCACTGAAAGTTTGCCCCTTGCAAAATATTTACATAATTTGCTAGTAGATTTGCCATATCTTTTGCATGTTAATTTTACTTCAGTGACAATTCCTTGAAAAAGTACCGCCACCAGTGTATTAGGAGTAACTTTGACATTTATGTAGTACTTCCTCTGAGTTATCTCAGGCTACAACTTGCAAATCATTACACGCTGAATCTTCAAGGATGTGCCATTAACTAGTATATCCATTACAGGGCACAGCCCTTGCCTGTCAGGGAAGGGAATTGATGACCACTCGGTCGGGCTCTTTTCCATTTGGGCTCTAATTCTGCAGCGCAGTAGGATGCTTTGTAGCACTCACACCTGACCCCAGTGCTTTTAACGTTAACAGATTCACTCGCAATTGCCATGTTTGATGTTGCCGTGCAGAATCTACTGGCTTTTCTTCCCTACAACGCACACAACAGTCTGGATTTTACAACTCCAGACCCTCAACACTTCTCCAAGCTGCCACGAACTGTCTGTGGCGGGAAGGTGGGATCATGTTAAAGGTTCATAATTTCACACAGCTGCGTCTTTGCCTGGGAGCACAGCGATATTTTGCAGGCAGCTTAAGCTTTTAAGTACCAGCATCTGTCCTCTTAGTAGCTCTTGCCGGTTGTTTGGGTGGCCAGGAGACTACCCATGCTGTGGGGAAAGATAGGGACATTTTGTCTCATCCTCCCCTTCCAGACAAACATCCTTTCTTTTGCTCCAGAGGAAAAGTAGCAGCATGCAGAAGCACATCAAGCCATTCTCAGCTGCTTTGTAGCACTGACACCAGCACGGCTATGAAACAGCAATGAGCTGGAAAAGCATTCTGGGTATAGAGATGCAAATGAGCACACTAAGCCCTTTCCCAAAGGACACTACACAGGGACCTTTCATAACATAAGGTTTCACTCAAACACTTAGGGCCCAATTTCAAAGGGCTTTCTCAGGTAGAGCTCCCGTATGTCCCAATGCAAGAGATGCACACAGGTCCCAAATCACACCTGCAGAGCACGTGGCTCCTGCTCTGGACACAGACAGCGAGGCATGCTACATCTTTTCCAATTTGAATACACCCAATCCGCACTTCAAATCAGCAGACTTACAAGTGAAGTTGCAACCAGCCGATATTTCTGAGTCGGCAAAGCAAAGGCGGGCATGAACGCAGAGCCAGGGACAAGACTGTGCTTTGCCTAACCTTCACCCAAAACTAAGAGCAGTGCTCATGCAAACATGTGCTGAGAGGTCTTCCCAATACGGACCCCCTTCTGCTGCAGCTCCTCCACCTCCTGCAATGCTGCCCTGCATCCCAGTGAAGAGTAAACCCTGCAGGTGCCTGCAGTAACTTGGAGCAGTGAGTAGCTAGCCAGTCTGGATCGTTTAGACGGTCTTTCTACTCAAACAGGTAGAAGTTTGCTCCAAACAACTTACCCTGCATACCATTTGCAACTCCTATATGTACTTATTCATACAGCGGGTTTAAGTGAATTTGTTTACATATCGGATGTATAGCTGAACAGCAGGTGATTCAGAGCATTATTCTTCAAAATAGCTAGAAGCAGATATTTATTTGATATTACCAGGACTCCACCTGAATGAAATGGGAGCGTGCATCACGCAACAGAAATGCAGTTCATGCACAGGCTTGGGTGTGCACATGACTATGCTGGAAAGCGATATATATCCTTGGGAAAGGATTCTGTTTCCCTAAACAGAGCATCTACAGTTAACAATCATTTTTTCCTAGTGTTACCCACACAAGAGGAAGATGCTGCCAGCTAGAACCTGTTTTCCAAACTGATGGGTAGGGGAGAAAAAAGAAAGTGCTACTGTCTGCTAAGGCAAGCCTGGGTAACGCGGCTCCTATGACAAAGCAGTAAAGCAGGACACTTGCTAGAAACATTTGCCAAGCTGGGAATTGATTGGGATTTTTTGCGGTTGTACCAGACCACATCTGCCTGACTTCAGCAGAGCACAATCCAGCCCAGCTATATATATATGACAGAAAAATGTCTGTAATTTCCTATCAGATATTCTTTTCAGATATCAGATAATCTTTTCAGGTGTCTTAGGAGCCTAAAACGCCTTCTTAAACTTGATCTAGACTTTTAGGAGCCTGCATAGCATTGCCTTCCAATGACACTTAAACTCCTAGGGGTGCCTAAATGACTCCAAAATGAGATTATAGCACCTCTGAAAATACTACCCTCTGTTCAGAGATGAATTAATGGTTCAGCCCAGGCCTGGGAAAGAGAGGTTTTTTTTAATTATGATGTTCCTTCTGTGGCCTTGGGAAAATCATTAGTCTCCCTGCCTCGGTTTCTTCATCAGTGAAACAATTATGTATGAATTCCACAAGCTGTTCTCAGGATTTGACAGTATTCATTAGACTGAATAAAAATGAATGCCCTGAAGTGTCAACCAGTTTTATTTAGTCAACAGATAAAATCAAGAGACCGCACTAGGGCCTTTACTATACTGCATCCCAGCTCTTACAAGACCCTCCAGTCCCTCAGCCATCGCCTTGTCCTCCCGTTGCAAGGTCCCCCTGTCATTCTTGCTGCCCCCGACGTGCAACATGAAAAATCCATTCTTTTCCTCCCTCTTCAAAATTCCCTTTAAGAAGGGTTTTTTCCCCCGGATATTTTCCCTGTTCAAAACTCCTACTTGTGCATGGTTGTCCTGGGTCTTGTCTTATTTCACTCGCAAGCTGCTCAGGGCAGGAAATGGGCCTTACCTACAGTCCGTATCACACACGATATTCCCTTTGGAGTCAGCGTAAAGTTAAACATACGCACTATAAGCCTTTGTTGGATCAGGGCCTACGCTTATAAAGTGCTGCGTAAGCCTGTGTTGCCACAGCATAGAACTGTTGAGCAAATAAAATATTATAAAATTATTTTTTTTTTAAAAATGGACCTGCCGCTCCATTCACACTGCTCCTCCGAGTTTCATGCAAGAGCAATATTAGATACAAAGCTTCCAGATAGAAGGACTGCAATGGGAAAAACGCTAGCAATTATTCAAAGCAAATGTAATTTTCACACTGCCGCTATTTAAAACACTTAGAGGAGAAAACAGTTCATCACACTTGGAAAAAAAAAGAAAAAAAGCGCAATATCTTTTTTCCGCCTCCTCCCCCGCACCTCACACCCCCCCTTTTAACTTTTACTTGAAGTGTTTGAGGATCAAGAGATCTTCCCTGCTCATCGTGAAATAAATCTGACATCACACTCAAAGCTTTTCAGCACTTATCCTGATTAGCCAGATAGTAAGATGTTCTGCAATGGGATCTGGCTGGGATTAGCCGTTTTCCCGTTCTCCCCGTGTGCTACGTGCTGCCCCGTGGCCCGCGATGCCTTTTGTTGCTCAGGGATGCCAAGAGCGGTGCTCCCTCATCCCCAACAGTGAAGTTTTGCCACATGAAGTTATTGAGGTTGCTTTCCATGGCAGAGAGTGTAGGGACCCATTCATTAGCTGTTAAAGCCTTCATTTCCATAACAAAACTGAACACTCAGCAGACTAAAGTTGGATGCAAAATATGTTTAAGAAGTAACCAGTGGTTTCCTGGGGGCATTAGTGAACTGCTACATGATAAACCTGCCTAGCTGGTGGGGACATATAAGGTGTGAAAAACATCCGGATTGTTTAATCAGATTCAGTCAGACAGCTTGGTGGGAACCAGCTCTGCCATGCTGGGTTGACCCTAATTGAGAATACAGCCCATGAACCTACCATACACCTCGACTTTAAACACCCCTGTAGTCCGGTGACGTACATCCACACATGGCCACAAGTCAGAGAGGTCTGAGGGAAAAAGAAAGGAAAAAAAAATAAAAGAAAAGGGGGGGAAAAAAAAAAAAGTACTCACACAACTAATTCCACTCATCCCTAGGGCATAAGATCACATACATTTAGCCTTTTTTGAAAGTTTTCAGGGCCTTATGTATTTGTTCAAGCCAGGCCCCAAAGGAAGTGTAAACAGAAGAGAAGCACTATACCATACCTAATGCATCTTTCAAATCCATCCCAAAGCCTGGGATTTACCTTCCCTGCCACACACACCTGCACCTGCCACTTCCCAGACTCGGGAAAACTGCTTCAAATCACACCAATTTTTATGTCAAGCCCAAGTCATTCTCATATGATTTTCCTTTAAATAACAAATACAGCACAGTACCCATAAACAGTCTAATTGTACATTTTGGGAAGATGCATTGTTTTGCATCTAAAGAGAGAAGAAAAATTGCCCAAAACATAACAGCCGAGCTTCCCAGTGCATGTCTGGAAGTATTCTGGATGCTGCGCTGACAAAGGGAAATGAGGATTGAACCTAAAGACAAAGAGGAGCAAAGGGACTGAAACATCTGAAACAACTTTCAAACATACATTTGTAACAAATACCAAGAGGTTGGGAAGAGTTTGCACATACAGGAAAATTCACGTTCTCTTGTCAGCGGGTTGTCTCCCCACACCAGCTCTGCCAGGGGCAAAGGACCTTCCCTTGGCTCAGCCCGTACGGACAGCAGCGATGCCAAGCTTGCCCCCTCCTTGTGCAAGACTTCAAACAGCGCAGAGATCGTCTCAAAGCATCGGTGTAAAACACCAGCTAACTAGCAATGCAGCTTCTCGCTCTCAATACCAAGACCAAGTTTAAGCATTTTTCCAAAATAGATGTTCTAGTTCATCCAATTATTGAACTAGATGCAATCCCGTGGTCTCCACATGCAAGAAGCCAGAACGCACTGGAACAGTGACCTTTTACAGTCTTAAAATCTCTGAACTATAAAAACTTATAGGCTGTTACCTGCTACAGATGCAAGACCACCTTTGATCCACAAACAGTGGGAAAAGAATTTGGGCAGGAGGATAGTAGGAAAATAGTTGTGCTTCTCCTCCAAAAAAAACCCCAAATTAATTTAGTCTTTATCTCTTTTTGAACATATGACTTGAGGAAGAAGTTCAGATACCTCAGCGGGGACACTTACAGTAAGTAGCTCCCTTTGAAGCATCCCAACTTGTACATTTCTAATTCAGCAACTTCCAGAGTAATTAGAGGTAACTGCAGTTACTGTGCTTACACACATTAAAGTTTCCTACATCCATTTAAAAATAGACACCGAGCATCATATTCATGCATGTGATCAAATGATCGGTTAGTTGATTGATTTCTTCATGCTCAGTTGCTATTCCTACAGGCTTCAGAAATGGGTCTGAATGGACCTTTTTCTTGCTAAAAGAGGTGCAGGAGATTCTGAGATGGAGTAAATAAGACAATGGGATACAAAGTCAAAGGACGAAAGATCCAGGTTTTTGGAAGATTTAGAACCACTAATGAGTCAAGGACTGCATATACTTCTTTATGAGGGCACAAAATAATTAAATTAGTCCACACAAATTGCTAAAAAAATCTTCAAGGTTAAAATATATCAGAAATAGAAGAAAATCTAAGGAATAATATAGTCATGCCACTGTTGCAGTTGTTTAGAGATAGCATTTTCAAAAGAAGTTTATTTAATCTCCCTACTGACTTGTCTCCAGGGTTTAGGAGTTTGCTTAGTGCTAGGTCGATGCCTGGTCAGGCTATAACGCTTCATGGTTCTTGACACAGCTCTGAAATAGAAGCTTTTACTCTGGAGACCACAAACAGCATGGAAGAAAGAAGTGGCAGGAATTCATATTTCTGAACCGTAGGCATTCGTTTCTCTCTAGTGCTCTGTTTTGCAAATAGTTTGAGATTTTGGAGCTTCAAGAGCCGAGTGCCTGGGGGTAAGGAAAGAGAAGCACATATGCAGATTTTAATTCTGAGGCTAATTTGATCTCTAATATTTTAATCTCCTCATATTTGCACCAACCTGAAGTTCTGTCTGCAGAATGTGTATTAAAATACAAGTTTAACCTGAAAACAAAATACATCACTTCCCAAAAATGCTCCTCTGCTTGCTTACACCCTACAGCTGAATATCCCAGGAAAGTTTCAGAAAAATATTATTGGGCATTTTTGAGTCATACAAGATGACAAAGCGCTCCAAAGTGCTTTTACTCTTTTAGGTGTTTTTTAATTCTGCTTTGTTTGTAAAATTTGGGTGGTGCAACCACAGCAGCTATCATTGCAGGAAGAATGGACTGAGCCTCCCATGCCTTGCGTGGGCATCATTGCTAGCAGCGAAACGGACACAGAAAGAATGCTGGCATCCATGAAAGCAGCAGAAAGGGAAGAAAATGTAGGCTGTAGTTTGGAAATTTTTCCAATTCTTTGAGCAAGAGACCTCAAAAAAAAAAAAGCACTAAACCATTACCCATGCCAGGAGATCAAGGAAAGGTTTGGGAAACGCGAGAGCGAGATGGGTCTGATTGCCAAATGCTACAGAAGGTTCCTGCAGCCTCCATCTCCATCACCTGAGCGACAGACTAACAGGGATAGCCAGAACTATTTTTAGCTAACGAGAAAGGGGGAAGCTGATAATGTGTTAATCACAGCACAAATCACGGATGCATACACCAGTTCCAAGGTGTCACGTATATGACGAATGCAAGCACAGGGGGAAGTGGAAGGAATCCGTAGACTGCTGTGAGGAGCCTCAATAATAAATGAGAGGAATCGGAAGTGCCTGTGAATGCCAGTTTTGAAATATCAGTGTAAAAATGCTAGGTAACTACCTTGCTTAATTACAGTAGTACTTGTCGGCTTGTGCTTCTGGGGTGTTAACCGGGGCCCTTCTCTTCCACTTATGCCGCAGCTCATCGCACACCAGTGAATGACTTACTAATAGGGCAACTAGAAATATTTTGTATATACCTGCTTTTTCACATAACTATTCATGCCTTCTCAGGCTACCATCAAGCATTCATTGAATGCCATCTAACCTAATTGGTATCAGGTGTATATATCACAGACTAAAAAAATGACATCTTCCATGCTTTTAACAGTCGTACGCAGAAACAGGGGAAAAAAGCGCCAGATGTGTTATTCTGTGCAACAGATAAAAGATTGAGCCTTATGAGGCAGAGTTATTAAAAACTGCACCCTTCACCTAGGAATCCAATAGGATTGATTGTACAACCACAATGACTGTCTAGTTACAGTGGGACTATCCATATATAATATCTGAGGGAAAAACATATCTTTCACACTTCCTGTCTCCGGTGTCCCAACTTTAATATACCATTAAAATTTGTCAAGATTCCCCTTCAACATATTGTATCCCCTGTGAGGGAGTGCTCGCTTTGGATTTTCTTAAGGTCTTTGTTCTCCAGAAGGCAAGATACATTTAAAATGATCATTATTTTATTAAATAAGTATTAAGTATTTCCTTTTTTTTTTTTTTTTTAATGTTCATCAGTTTGGAAAGACATCTCCATCCAAAAGTGATCTTTTTCCTGACTTGTAGAAGAACACTCACCTTATCCACACTGGGATGGAGTAACTGAAAGAGAATTTCCTCTCTGGACACAGAAATGATGCCTCTTTCCAAGTTCCATTTTCTCAGTTGTTGAGTGATTATCAATTATGTAACAGTGACATTTTGTAAAGTGTCATCTGTGGGTGGTAGTGAATTGGAAGTAAGAGAATGTCTTCCACAGAAATGAACTTGTCAAGGCTGGTCATTAGCTGGGTTTTGGGGCCATGGGAAATGCAGCAGTAATGATAACAATACTTTTTACTTTTTTTTTTGCCCCCTCTAGAAAATGAATCAGAGAGGATTATGTAAAAGCCTCTGAACCCATTAGAAAGATATTCTAGAGCACAGTATAAAGCAAATTTGTCATTGTTAACATACCATTAAGTCATTCAGCAATTGATTTTGTATGTTTTTCTGAAATATACAGTGAACGGTTCAATTCTGTACTAGAGTGCCCCAAGTAGCCAATAGCCCAAAGCTTAGGGTGTTAGTGAAAAGACCAAGTTTCAAATTCCTTTTCTAACTCTTACCCAGCAGAGAATTGCACGAAAGTATCTTAAATCCTGGGTGTGTGCCCTAGCCACTGGGCTGTTTAGTCTTCACAGGCACTGGGGACGAGAAGGAAAGATGTGACTTCTACCCTTGTTTCATTGCCTCCCCAATCCACTCCTCCATAAATTCCAGAAAATTAATATTTTTGACTTTTCAATGTAATGAAAAGCCCTTTCAAAAACCTCCATATCTCATGAATGTTTGCCACTCAGCCCTGTAAGTGTCAGACATCTTCAGCCTAAGAAAGCAGTGCTAGTTTTTAACAACTGCAACAACTTACAACTGCAATGGTTGATATTTCTCTGAAAGATGTGCTCCAACATAACCACAACTCCTCAACTGGTACCAGTAGCATACTAGACTAATGATGAGTATAATTATTACAGTGACACTTGACAGCTTGTGTCAGGCAGAAATTCAGATTAGCTGATCACCCTTTCCTGAGGAGGACTTTGCAGATGCGATATTCATGACTGAATGAGCAGAATTATTTCCTGTTGTATGAAGCAATTACATGGATTTAGGTGAATGTTTAAACCATGTGATCCTGGTATACACAAAGCTTCTACTACATGAACCTGTTGCTAGAATGAATCAGGCTTTTGGGAGGTAAAGCACCTTCAGATAATACTCTCTCAGCACAGCACACAAAGTATGTCTTACAATATGCTCTTATGTTTCAGCACTGCATCTATTCAAATGACTTGGCCATAAGCTCTAACAGTTCTGAGGGGGCAAAATTTAATTCTTCTTCAGTTAAAACTCCCTTTATCTTTGCAAGACATGGAGCATTCAATAAGAAAGGCAGGGAAAACCTCACACTACGATGCCAAATTGAGCTCTGGATTCACCAAAAAATTCACAAAAAATTCCAGTTGGTTTTGTCGTTAAGTACCAAGCAGCTGTTTCTCCATTTTAGCCAAGGTTGACACTTTACCATTTCCCACAACAGCCTCCCTATCCCCATTATTTTTTATCTGTTGTAATTGCTCATCCATTTCTGGTTTGCACCGTCCTGGCCCTATACAATATTCCAGCTACTGACAATTCAGTATACTCGAGAAATCTTTGGCTGTGAAGATTTTGCATAAGAAATCCCTACACGGTATTTTATGCACCTTGATAAGGTCTATTCACATTTCCGACACCAGAGATTGCTCTTCAGTTAAAATCTATTATTGTCACTTTACAAGCCTCTCCCATTCGAGAGCTCAGAACACTCTAAAATGAATTCCCCTGCTACATAAGGAAGTATTATGGTTTTTCCTCCATCTGTGCAAAGAGGGTATCTTCACCATCGCCCTGCTCATCCAATGAGCTCCATTTGAATAGGAGCCTCTGTTAGAGTCAGAAAGGCACAGAAGCGGTGTTTGTTCAGAGGATTACCCATAAAGCACCTATTCCAGGATCAAGGCCAGTGTCTTTTTCAAAAACTTTCCCATGGTGATATATCAAATCAGGGGCAGGATAAGAAACAGAACTAGCATCTCCTGACCCCTGCTGCTGGGCTCTAAATGCAGGAGACTACCTTTCCTCTTTTGCAGCAATTCATCACTTCTGCAACGCGATGCCTGTGTAAGGCTGGCGTTACATAACAAACTCGCATAATAAAGTTAAATTGTCATTGTGTAAGACTTATAGAAGATTTTCATTTTGGGTTCATGTTTAAAAATAATATAAATTATCTTGCCCCAAGCTCTCTCCATTTTCTAATAAATAAGTTTGGCAACCATGGTAGAATTGCCGAAGAGAAATAAAGACTGCATTCCTTAAGCTGATTACATTTCTGGGAAAGTATGTGTGCCAGGCAATTAAAGAACTTGAGTGTTCAGTTTATACAACATTGGCTCATCTCTATCATCTTTGTCAAAGACATCTACAATTTATAGCTTACCACAGGTTACCCAGCTGGTTCAATTTGTTTTGTCTTTTATTTAAAAAAACAAAACAAAACACACAAAAAAATGCCACCTCTGAACTTTTACACTACTGTATGTTTTAGCTGTGAGTCCTAAATGGGGTCTCCCATGAATAATTCAAGTTCCTCAGTTTCTTATTTTAGCATCAAAAGTGTAGTGATACGTGACTAAAGGAAGTCTAGCCAAGATCCTATGGAGCTCTAAGTCAATCTGAAAATGAGATTAAAGATAGATATTTGTATGACATCAATTAATGAAAATATTGTTTAAAAGATTGCTTCAACAAGCTATAGAACTCTAGAGCTTTATCTAAAACAAGGAGGAGGAAAAAAAAAAAAAAAGCCGGAGTTAACTTATAATTAAGTAGGTAAAATTATGAAGAGGGCTATAGCCAATTTTGGAATGCTACTTATTTGGAAGGGTTCCAATATCAGCAATGGTGAAAGGATATAAAAGGTGATGACTATATTTGTATTACGTAGCAATGATTTTTTCAAGAACGGTATCAAGAGACAAACAACAGGTTTTTTCCTTATTACATCATTCTCCAGATTGTACCAGTTTAGCAAGTTTAGTCTGAGGAGGAAATGATTCAGATTTCATCACTGCAGCCTAATTCAGCTTTTGTTACTTGTTTGAAAGAAGAAGAAAAAGCATTCATGCAATTTCTAACCACATCAATTGAGTTAAAAGGTGACTAATAAAAGGTCTTGAACCTGTTGCTGTTTATGATTGAAGGAAATTTTGCCTCAACTTTACTGGTGGGAGAGTAAGTCCCTATACAATTTGGATTCATATAAATGTTTAACTTAGTTGGGACCTCCTGCTCCAGTAGAATACAAAAATATTTTAAGCAATCCTTTCTAGCTTAAGAAAATTAACAGGATTCTAGGCAATAAATATAACCTTTCCAGCACCAAACCAAATCAATATGAGCTTTTCCCCGAGTAAGCATTGTGTTTCACCATGGTAGGAGAAAACTCAGTTTTGTTCTGCAGAAACTCCTGAGTAAGATTTAGGTGCAAAGCAGAAAAATTGCAGAGAATTCCATGTGTAAACATTGCTGCCCACCTTCCCCACCTCATCAGTTGATTTAAAGAAAGTACTCACCACATTTGCATCAGCTAGGGAACCTTGCTACCTCCCTTTTTCCCAACACACATTGCAGACCACTAGCATCTTAAGTAACACAGGAGCTAAATCAAACTTGAGGCACCTTTCTTCTGCTGCTTAGCTATGATGAAATGAGACCTCAAATCCAATTCTTTGCTTTCTCTCTCTTAATCAACTTTGGAGCCAAGAAAATAATACACGTGTCTTTTGAAACATGTTTTACACTTTCCAAAGTACCTGAAAGGATTTTACTGCCTTAACTTTTCACAGTAGAGTTTTGACTTAACTACTCCGTTTAACTGATAAGGTTTTTCTCCCTTTTTTGCATCACTTTGTCACTTTCCACTATACCCATGTTGCCTTTACGTATTGAAGATAATTCAAAACAGTTCTGTTACTTCTTGTTCAGCTGCTGTCACTTAATGAATAAACTTCTGCATTTACCATAAGATTGAGTGAACAACCACTTAGGTTCATTAAAGTGTGCTGTTTTTAAAAAACACATATATAATGCCAAGAAACTTCTTCCATAAACTAGATCCTCTTGCAACTTTGAGTACTGTGTATGGCAGCAGACAAAATATCCCACTATTTAACTATGTTGGACCAATTGTCTTGGATTTTGTAGCCTTCCTTTATCTAATAGGTGCCCGGCAAATAAGAAAGCAAGTTTATATGCAAAGATCCAGGTTATGACTTTGTCCATATACAATCCAGAGTTTCACGCCCCTTCAAAACCTTGCATCTTATTAAACTTTGCAGAAGACCATCAAGCACAGCTTTGCTCCCCAACCTCCCTGGCCATGCCTGGTTTTCACTACTTTAACTTAACCTCACATGCCGTTGACTTTACATAATGTATTGCCACATCCCTTTTCCCCCTTAATTCAATTACAATTTTTATCCCACCCTCTATTGTAATTCTTTGCTTTACCAGCATCTTTAGCAGATGTCTTTGATTTGCGAGTTCCTTATTTCCCATCAGTTTCTCTAGATTAATTATTACTCTGAAATACTTTTTTCTGTATGCCCTGAAGTATGGTTCCACTTTGACTGATGCATCGCCCATCTTTCCTGCACTGTCCTCCCTTCCCCAAGATGTCTGCAAATGCCTATCCAAGCTTAGTCCTCTCTGCTCTAACACACCTACTTAGCTACACTTTGGAGAACCTGAGATTACCTTCACCTCTCTGCACCACAAAACACTGGCGAATGTCCAGAGAAAACTATCGGAGAGGCCTTCTGTTGAAGTACTCAGAAGTTAACTTCCGAAAACACTCTCCCTACACCAGTGTTGAGATATATCGTGGCCAAAGGTTTCTTCTCAGCTCCTATCAATTACTTTTACCCAGCTAAGAATCACCAGTTTTGAGGTCATCCCTTACCCAACTATAACTACACAGCTGATGATCAAATCTGCCATTCCTTTGTAATTACAATCTCTGTGATGACCTTCATACCACATAATAGTTCTGCTAACCAGACGAGTCCCTTCACTCCACCTTACAGCCACCCGGGATCAAGGAGATAAGCAGTGAAGCGGGCCTACACAACCGTGTTTCCTAGTACTGCATCTCAGTCTCAGATTACTGAAAAGCTTTACAGAGCAACTGCACGGATGGCCAGGGAGCGAAGCCTTGGCTGTGCAGGACACTGAAACACGATGGTGTGGCAAGTCTATCAAAACAATGGCTAAAAAGGTTACGATTGCTCTTTATACATGGATCACAGAGATAAGCATCGCGGAGGAAGAAGTATTATTTAGTCAAACGAAAAAGCTGGCACATGACAACTGGGTGTGGGTTTATCATGAATTAATGTAAACTGGGAGTTGAAGCGAGGTCTCTATCCACCAGGTGTGACAGTCCATCAGTACAAGGTATGAGGAAAGGACAGGACTTTTTTTTTTTTAAAAGTGTGATAAATAGAGATTGTGGTTACCTCTAAAATAGGAAACTGAATTCAGAGATGCAATAGATATCTCTTCCAGTCCTTCAGAGCCATATTTTTTTAAAGATAAATGAAGGGACCTTCAATATATTACAAAACATCCCTTACTGAATGCACACTCAACACGTTATTGATCACTTAGCCTATATACTGAATACAGTTTCTCCCCACCAGTCTTTCTAGAATGCTTACACCCTCTGGCATAGCTACTGCTCCTTTCTTCGCACTTGAGTGCATTAAATGGCTAAGAGTTTAATTCAGCCACATCCAGGTTTATTATATTTGACCCCCTCTAGCAAGCGTAGTTCAGATGGCTTCCTTCAAGTAACTGATCCTCTGAAGTCAATCAGGGAACTCCAAAGCAAGGAGCAAGTTTGAGGTCAATGTTTTCCAACAGGCAAGAAATAAATATCTAGACCGTGAAGTCAATGAGACAATTGAAGCACTTAAGTAAAGCACGTATTTAAATGCTTCTCTTTTTTGAAGCTGCAACCACTGGATTCCACATAAAGATATCTGTATTTTGCTTGGTTGTGTGTTTTAAAAAGAAACAAAGCTTTTCTTCCTTTAAAAGGTCAGGCTAAGATCAAGCTTAATAGACCACAGACCATATATCAAAGATTTCAGTATACTTTTGAAGTAGAATTAAATCATATTTCTTAGGTTAAGTGTAGCTCATCACAGGAGTTGAAGTCATCTCAGACATCAGAGATCTGCAGGCTATTGAGCTCTTGTTATTAAATATTTTTTCCATTTCAGCTGACTAGTGCCTAAAGGCTGATTGCACAGAATAGTTATAACTTGTTGGGGGAAGAAGGGGCAAACCTGGCCTTCTCTGGTTGGTTTAATGAACTCATTGTACATTACACTTTAACGGGCATCATGATAACATGAATCTAAAAAATGGCCAGTACAAAACTCTAGAAAATTTGAAGGAAACACACTTGAGTCAAAAAAGGAAAATTTGACTATTTTTTCAGGTTTTTGCTATTTATATTATCTATATTTGTACAGAAAGTGTTGTCAGCTTTTCCTTTATACAAGTCTGTTCTTAACAGGTACTGCCCCCAAAAACCATAGTAAGACAGGAATGCACACGAAAAAAAATCAGAGCCTTCCTCCAATAAAAAATAATTACAGTTGTAATATTTGGCTTTCTAATGTAATTAAAAGCCAATTTAAGGCTGGATACTTTGATTTCCTTTGTTGCCTTTTTACATTGCAATCTGAATCTGACATAGTTAATTTAAAAGGGACAATTAGAGTCTAACTAGCTTGCAATAGTTTTTCTTTTATAGACTGCAAGTGCAAATCTAACAGTTAAACTGATAATTAGGGATAGCAACTGATCAGTTGTGTCCTAGGCAGTATTCAGCAAGTTTAATTTTATGCATCTAGGTGAAGAGTTGCCCAACAGTCAAACACCAAAAAAAAGGTAGAAAATAGGGAATTATCTAAAAAAAGACTGTATAGTTATGGCTCTATCAGATTGGTAAGGAACACAGTAAAACAAAGTGAATGTGTTTTTACTCAAACACCCTTTAAATGGTGCCCCACTAGAAGCATTACATAACCAGTCACAAAGTTTTTGCCTTTAGATCACACTTAAAGTGTCTCATCAAAATTGCATCTTGAAGGAAAGAAAATCACGACTTATTAAATATAAATATAAGATGTTAAAAACTGCTTTTAGTGTGGTTATGTAATATTTATTGTTCTGTGGCTAAGGTCATATAAAGATCACATGTGACAGGTGATGTATTTTTATTACTCTCTTTATGTTAAATGCCTTTCTACTAAGCTAGTTCAAATGTTCTTGTCTCCTTGTTCTGGAAAGTATTTAAATCATGAAGTTCATAGGAACTGTTATACTCCAAATAATTCAGGAGCCAAAACAGAAGTATTTCAGAAGTTACCTTTTGGAGATACTAGAGTTTGGGTTCAGGAGGCAGAATTACGTTCTTGCTTCCTGTGCCAGACCATTGCGAAATTACTACGTTTACTCAGTTCCAACAGGTCCTGGCACGATTTCCACACTTAGGCTGGGACCACCAAAACTACTATTTCCAAGGCTGTATTTACCCACATTGGAAAGCCACTGCCCAGTCTGGGATGATTGCCAGAATATTGCTCAAGAGAGAGAAGGGCAGCGCAGTGGGTCAGTACTGGGTACAACTCCTCCTTGCCTGCTCCTGGCTCTACCTGGCCACGCGTGACCCTCTCTTTCGAAGCCATGACATTTGTCAGTGGGTTTAATTACCCTAGTTGACACCCAAGGAGAGTGCTGCTCATTCACAGAGCAGGTAGGACAGAAACACACTGTGAAAGCAGGAGAAACTTCCCACCCCTGCACCACTAATGAGCTTCAACCCTGACCTAAAAGCAGCAGCAAATGTTGAACTCCAGGTCCGTACAGCAATGGTTTCTCGTGGGCTGCAAAGGAGAACAACCATCTGTGACAGTGACTTATAATTACTATTTCTGACCATTGTAGTAAGGACTCTCTAGGATAACAAAAAATACTTGCTTCATTCTTTGCCAGGGATATTTTTTCACATCACGAGAGAACAAGTACCAGTGTTTACAAAAGAGAGGATACCTTTGTTCATATCTGACCAAGGGATTTCTATTTTCAGGGAAGACAAGCCACTCCTTTGATAACGCCTTTGTGTGGCCAGTACAAATGACTGTGCACCTACATTTGCAAAGTGCTGCCTCTGTTTTGATAAATTAAACACGGTCCAGAGTACTTTTATGGATTCTAAATGAAGAGAGGAACAGATCTTCCTTCCTTTGAAGTTGTGGCTAACTTCCAAGTTACTTCAAAAGGGAAGAAGTTTGGGTACTTGCTCAGAGTTAACAAAGGTGTAACAGTGGAATTTGGCTTAAGGTATAGGAAAACATTCCCATTAATTAGCAAGATAAGAATAAGCCATGTTCAACCCAAAACCACTCCACTACTTTTGAAAGAAGACAAAGTTAGACTAACCCCATTGATGTATTTGCTAGCAGTAGAGGAGTTTCACGGCCCTACATCAAAGTTTGGGGCTGTAATTGAACGAGGTCAAAGCTTTTTCTACTAAAATAGACTAATGTGGCTTTTTGTACTCTTTCATAAGTGCTCAAGGTACCAGTTATTTATACACATCAATAATTATTGTATTGTACAGTATCACATGCTGAAAATGTAGTCAAAAAATGTAAATGGACTGTAAGTGTCAATGCAAATTCTCCCATTCTGAGAATGTGCAATATGCAAGCATGGGTTATTTATTAATTTTTGTCATCACTGATTGATATCTTGATTAATTGCCAGAAGGCATTGGACCAGGTGTTAACTATGTGCAGATTGGATGCAGTGTTCTGTGAACTTCACGCTGTATTAAAGGCACAGACATGCCCAGTTGGAGCAATAAGCCTTTGTTTGCTTTGGCAGGGCTTGCAGCTCCCCGGGGCCAATGCCATAAAGAGGTTTCTGTTAGAAGCCGCAGTGCTCATTGTAGAAAAATTGCCCCTCAAAAAATTAGCATGGTACAATGAAGGATGCATAATGTTACGCAAATGACAGCTGCTTAGCTGAAACAATAGCTAGGAGATGGCATTTGCCAGGGTGCACATCTCATGTAAATTAACTTACTAACTGTTTCAGGAAAAATAAAAGAAGTGAAGCCTGAACCTGTACGACCACTTCACAGATCCATCCTGGGGGCACAGAAGAACTGCAGGCTCCCACTGATATCAAAGAAAGTTGGACCAGGCCCTCAGCCTCTGCCCCTCGGATGCCGCCAGGAACCGAGCAGGCATGGGCTGCCAGCAGCAAAGTTCACCTTGTCAGGGCAGAACAAAGCCCTGGAATCTGCTTTACAGGTGGAAATCCAAAGTAATTTCCCCCGAAGCAGCAGATCCGCATCTGCTGACCCAGCACCGAAGAGGAGACCACCAGAGCCTGCAAAGAGCAGAGCCCATGGTGGATGTGTGCATGGGCTCCGTCCTGCACCATGCTTTGCTTCTCCCACCTTGGGGAACCCGAACTCCCCCATGGTTGCAGCTCTAATCTCTAGCCATATTCACCCAGGGGACGGGTGGAATTTCCCCTGATTTACAGCCATGGGGAAAGGGCCCAACGGAGCCAAAATGCTGCAAGGGGGATCAGAATCAGTGCCTGGGCCTTTGTGTCCTCTGCACAGCAGAAGGGACATTGTCCTTGTTCAACCGATTAGAAATACTAATCATTGACATCAAAATCTAGCCTTGGAGTGCAGGCTAAACCAGAAAAGGCTATGCAGCAGAAAAAAAAAAAAAAAAGAAAAAAAAAAAAACAACACACAAAAAAACCCCAAACAAAACCCAAAAACAGCAATGGGGAAAAAAAATTAAAAAAGAGTTGCAATCTGCTCTGTGTTGAGTTACATTAGTTTTTGCATCTTCAAATCTAGAAATGCCTTGGTTTATTCTGAGCATCTCAATGGAAAACAAATTCACAAGAATGTGCTGCATAATATGAGATAATAGAAGCAAAGTCATGTGCTCACTTTAACACTAACATATAATTTTATTTATTTTTAATAGATTGGGGCAGGGGTATCAACCAGATGAGTCAACAGAAAGCAGCAAGATTCAACCCCAGAATCCAGGGCTGTAAAAGAAAATATGCTGAAAGCCGAGAGTAAAGCAACCAATCATCCGTCATTTCTAAGGGAGGAGAACAATCACTTAATATACGGGAGCTGGAGGGGGGAAGGAGGAGAGCATGGAGCACTGGTTTGATTTACATAGGAGCTTCCCTTCATAGTGCGAGGATTAACACAGCCCCTACTGAAAAGGCGGGAGAGCTCTAAAAGCAAGCAAGTTGGCGTTTGGGATTTTTTCTTCTTTTTTTTTTTTTTCCTTCTCCTTCAGAGAGGGCCCTGCGATATTGCAACTGTTGCTCATCACATTAGCAGTGTGGGAACAGGAAAAAACCCATCGCATGAAGGGGGGGAGAGGGGAGGAGGGCCCGGGGCGTGGGGGAGGGGGCCATCAGTTGACAGCAAAGAGAAGCAATTAAAACCTAAAATAAGAGGTGGTTGTGAAATGGTCTTTGCATTAGGACACAGCCAACAAAAATGTTTACTTTGTAACAGCACTACTACGGGCTGAATAATAAATCAAGACCAAGTAATTACTCATCACCTATTTGGGGATGGAAAAAAGCGATGACGCCAGGGAGGCAGGGCTCAGTCCGACCGAGCCCCAACAGCCACGTTGGGAATTAATGTGGCTGCTACTGCTGGAATTGGGGAATTACATTTGCATAATGTGGATCCGCAGGTCTCACCCTGAGCCTCCAAAACCATGTCCAGTTGAGAGTAACGGGAAGCCAGCGTGGCTGGATCAGTGGAATAAAACTTATTTCAGAGGCTACATCTGGGATTATGGGCTCCAAACTTTCAGATGAGCTTTCTAAACAATAGTAGTGTTGGAGGACAGCGTATTTTCTGTGGAGCCACTCCTAAGCAGCCCATAGACCACATGATGCAATATAAGAAGTGAAATTCAACTTGTTAAACTAACACAGAAACTATGATTAAGGCACAAAGCAGATGTTTTAAGTTCTTCAGATACAAGATCCCCTTGTAAAAATGTTATACTTTAGGGACCAAAAGAGTTTGAAACAAACCAAAAAAACAACCACAAACCCCTTGAATTTGTTGACGCAGTGAGGATTAGCAGCCAGTATAGACAGATACGGAGGCAAAGAGCCACATGCTAAGAAAACTCCTTTTGGACAATTTCAGCCATAGGTTGCCATACCAACAAGCTTAAAACAGGGGAAATGATGTAGCTCCATTATGGATTTTGGTCTGCTAATATGTACCAGCCTACAACCTGGTCTTGTGTTTTCAAAAAAAGTTTTTTCCAAGTCTTAATCTAAATTTGACTAAATCTTAACCTGTCTTCACAGATCAGTACCTTGACTTATGTGCTTTTAAACACAGACAATTTTTAGTTTTGTGCTGTAGGGAACAAGTTTTATGGAACTTAGACTATTAATCTAGTCAATGGACATTCAGCTGTACTTTATAGTAATAAAACAATGGTAAAGGATATTTTCCTACAGTCGTAACTGCAACCAGCAATTCCCTTAGAGTGTGCTGGGGCTATACATAAGAGCAGGCTGCAGACCAGTTTCATGGTAGAACCATAACACAAGCTTTGGGCATACTAATGCCAGGAACACCAAATACAACCCTTCACAACTGGACAACTATGACATATAATCTTGCTTACAGACTTGTCTTGCTGCATCTTAAAAGCTGACTGTCTTTATTGTCCTTTTAGAAAAGTTTGCGAGAACTTCAGTTTGGTTGATGATTAGAAATCTTTGATTTCCATCTTAACCATACTCGTGACCAACTTAGTGTTTTGCTTTGCTGCCAACACTGTTCTTTGGATTAACTTTTTTCCCTACCTTTATTATTTACCCACGTGATTTGTTTATAGACAGCAATTATGGCCCTTCTCTCCCTTCATTTTACTGAAAGAGCCAAACTTTTTTTAGCTCCACTCATAAAATAGACTCTCCATTTTCCCAGTCCTCTGTGCTAACCTTTCTTTGAAGCTGCTCCAGTAAACCACTCTCTCTTGAATAAGATGTAACTTTTAGTCACCCATATTTTGTGTATACAAAGCCTTATTTACAAGCATTAAGAGCTCACACATATACTGTAAATAGTTGCCTGCACTCTATTTGCCTTTTTCGTGGTCGGATCACAAGGTATCTCACAATGATCCTCTGTTCAACTGCTGTGCCCTGCAGTAGTTACTGTACAACAGTACAACTATTACTACTTCTCTTACTCAGTTTCTGGTTGATAAGCTCACAGTTTACAACAAGAACTGGTGCTGGTGCGCCCAAAGTCATGTCCTCACCCTTTGTACCACCCAATACTAAATTCCTGGTCATTCAAAACCTAGGCTGTCCCAGGTATTACAATGCTTCATGCGTCTAAGCCTCCAACATTGTTGACAGCAACGTATCTCATTGGCACGCTTTTCTTTTTTTTTTTTTTACCCTGCAATCCTTGGAATTGTCTACTATTCATCTCCCTGGAACAACAACAATGTTTTCTTCTCTTTGCTAGTTTTACAATACCTGCTTTACAATACCAAACCCTACCTTCTCCTCAACTAATCCTTTCCTATGTAGCACTGCACTAAATGCTTCACTGAAAAACAAGTATGTTAGATCTAGTACAGTTGGCTTGCCTATAAGATCAGTTATCGCATCAAAGAACACCATAGGATTAGTCTGGCATGATCATCTTTTGTTACAACTATACTACATTTTTATCACATTCTCCGCTTACTATCTTGTCTAATAATATTTTCCCTCATAATTTGTTTCAGGGTTGCATACCTGTCAGGCCAGACTGACAAGTCTGTAGTTGCCCCAATAATTTTTCCACATTTCCTTATGTCTATGGATAATATATTTGCTATTCCACAGTCACAACATCAGCTTGACAAATGCACTAAAAAAAAATCTTCACTGGTGGAATTCCACTGCGCACTGCCAGATTTTTCAATTTTTTTTGGAGCGCAGACTATCTGCTACCTGCATCTTGAGTGCACTAAGTTCTTCAGTTGTACTTCAACTTCAGATGTGCCAGTTTTCACTCTACACACTCATTCTCATTAGAAGTCTTGGTTTCACCTTCACGCTTCAAATTACCATCTTTATTTCAAAACTAGAGGCAAAATATCAACCTACTTATTGGGAGACTACAAATTTTTTGATTGCATCACTGCTGAGCAACCTCGCTTCCTCGTTCCTTGTTCTCTTTTGTTTGTATGGCTAAAGAAAGTTTTACTATTTAACTTCCTTTGCAAGGCACGGTCAGCTTGACCTCTGGCAATTCTGAAAGCAGTACAGAGGCTCAAGAAAGTTTTCAGCAATCTGTTTTATTCATCTATACGTTGACTGAGCTGTAGGACTCTCAAGTTTGGCAGGACATGTGGAAGAAAAAGAGATTTATAATACAGTACAAAATCAGAAAGATACTGCCAGCTCGCTAAAACTGCACATCTACTCTGTAGAAAAAGATGACAATTTAAGTATTTAAAGGGCATTAAAAAAACCTAATGAAAATTGGGTATAAAAAGGATTTGCTACTGCAATAATCTGAGTACAGCCAAGACCCAAATTATCATTAGAACCTTATTTTCTCTCTTGAAATCATGCTTTGACAGCATGCACATATGCTCACAAGCACTGTGAGCTTGCAGGAAGCAAAGTAATCTGTGAGGGAGGTAGCTTAAGGTCGTCTCCCTTATTGCAAGGCACTCGTTATTATAGCATTGCTCAGGGAAATATGAGGCAAATTTATACCCATGACTGCAAGTCATTTTTGCTTCTGAGGGTAAAGGTGATAAGGGTTACCCCATCCCACCCACCTCTTCCCCCACCTCCAGTGACTGTTATTTGGAACAACCAAACCTCAGTTTTACGTTGCTGAACAAATTCTCTGAATGACAGCGGAAATTAATTTGGAGAACTTGCAGTTATGATAGTTAACTTTAAAAACTAATTGTACTAATTTCTTGTCTTCTTTTACAACCCACTATCAAGTTTTTAATATACCGCACCGTTTGTTGTCTTCTGGGAAAGTGCTGGATGGATAACTTGTTCTGTCTTAGCCTAACCAGAGCCAAGTCTTGGAGCAAAGACACTTCATAAGGGTTGGACCTTGGATTTAGCCTGAGATTATCTGTGTGCTCTTTATTAATGTATTTGTTCCATGCTACCTGAACAGGGTACAAGCAAACATAGGACTGTAAAACAATGCTACAGCCTGGTAGGAAGTTTGATGCAAGGTCCAATTGCTATGACTTTGATGTATCCATTGTGAGATGATGTAAGAAGTAAGCTTTCCCGTTTTAGGGAGAAAGGAATGTTTTATCAACAGCAAGCACGTGGGTTGTATGTTTTTCTGAAAGCACCCAGAATTGTTGAGAGTCTGTAGCCCTTGGGACAGGAGCAGGGAAAAGGAAAGCAGCTGTTCCCCCTACCTTGCCACTCGCAAGGCGGAAAACTGAATTGCTGTACTCCAGCCTCGAGGATTGTAATTATGAATCAAGGACTTTGATGGTGATATCCCAAAATAAGACCCAGCCGTTTTCAGACTCAACATTTATCAGCAACTTGGATACAGTCCAATTCTTCTAATTGAAGAAGGCAACATCTGCGGTCACCACATCCAGGTCATTCCTTGCAGGGTCATTGGCACGGATGCATTAAGACAGGTACAGGACTGCCCCTCACATCTTTTACTCCCAGCTTCCCTCTCACCTCAGGTGAAATCCTCAGGTTGAGAGCCCTGATGGAGACAGCCAGGATTCCTGTGGACTTGGGACTGTGTCACAGCACCGTGGAAGCTACTAAACGGTAAGTAAGGGTAGCCTTGTGAGGACTCCATTTTAAATGAATGACACCATGGTCATTCCAGTGAACATTCAACTTCTGGAGGTTTTCCTCACCCTCCAGCATCCTGGCTGCTTATCTTGGCCTGGCATGTCAAATCTGAGCATGTTCGTCTGAACACGTTAAGGAATATGTGACAGCCTCAATCGGATCACAACATTACTGGAGAATGAGGTAAATCAACCTGAAAATACTATGAGGGTGAGATCACCTTCTCCTCAGTCAGTTCAGCATGGGTCCTGCCAAACTGTGTGCCAGGCAGCTGCAAAAACCCCAGGAGCTTTATTTAAAAAGTGGCTACTGAACATGCCCACGTGCTGCCAGTATTTTAGGTCTTACGCACCCTCTAATTACAATAGCATCAGATCATGCTGGTTACAGGAGGGTTATGCCCAGGCACCCAGCTACAGCATCAGTGTCCTGCTTCATCTGTGTTGAGCTGCTTGTATAGACATGCCCCAAGTTCGATATAACCACCATTAGTAACCGAATGGAAGTTGCAAGAAGAAAACATAACAGTAATTGCTTTTGCCTTGATGTGATCACAGACACAGTTAGATTCCCACCATACTGGAAAAGTTAAACCAAGGCGCCAGGTAAGCGTGCGAGTGGGTCGCTGCAACCAAGCGCCTCTATACAGCTGCAGTCATACTTTAGAAGACACCTCACATGCTGACTCAAAGCATCAGACTGGACAGATTGTATTAGGTCTAATAATATTCTGTGTTATTTTCTTCTAAGAAAATGCTTCAGAATGGCCAGCAATGTCTTTATATCAGCACACCGGGATTTCTAGCTCAGGTGATGGCTGTGAAGTATGGTCAGACTTCCCTTTCAATCCTACTTTCTCACTTACTCCAAAACGTTTAAACTTCGCTCAGTTTCAACCCCCAAGGTAAATTGGTCTGGGAAGCCTGCAGAAGATCTGTTCAGCCATTTGAGAGTTATGGGAGAGCAAGCAAAATGTTTTTCAATTAAAAAAAGGTTAAAGCTGATTTGCTCACCAATAACAAAAAAAAAAGCAGAATAGAGGGGAAAAACCCTCCAAGCTCACCATGTGTCTCAACTGCCAAAGAAAACTTGTGGGGCGGAGGAGGAAGGAAAAAAGAAAGCATGTAAAGTAGTTGTGGGGGGAAAGTCACATGAATAACCTGAGGAAACGAGATCCTGAGAGCTACAGGTATTGAGAGCTGCCTGCTCTTCCTTTCCAGCCTTGCAGAAGCTGCTGAGAGAATATGCATGAAAGAGATTGCAATATCATTGAAATATGCAGTCCTAACCTGCAAACTCCGGAATCAGAAGCAGTTTTTCCTAACATCAGCAGTGCAGAAGTACTGCTGAAGTTCTCAAGAAAAGGTGGATTCCATCATTTGAGGTTCTGTGCATTTGTTATTGTCTCTGTACACTGTAATTGTCCAATAGCTTGCAGCATAACAAAAGCACAAGTACAGTCATTGCTACTGTACGGGCAGGAGGTACAAAATCAGGAATTAAGAGAAGAAGAAGATATATTTATGGTATTAGGGAAAGAAAAAAATATTACACATGCTATGCTAAAAGGGCTATTAACTAAGCATTACAGAGACACTTAATTCACTGACAAAGAATTTGAAATACAAAGAATTGATGTATACACAACAGAAAATATTGTGTGGGGAGGGGACTTATCAGCATATCTTTTTAAATAAGAGTAACATCTTAGCCTCAAATTTCTGAGCTCAGAGTGGATGAACAGGGGTCATTAGAGGCCTTCAAGTTAGGCCCATTGCTTCCTTCTAAGTGTGAAAATTTAAAAAAGCTATGCTGCAAATAACCAGCACTTTTTGATAATTACTGCCATGCTGGTGCATCTGGAGATATCTGAATGACATATCTCTTCATTACCAAAAGGTAACTGCATCTTCATTTTGACTAATATAATTTTAAAAACCATCATACCAGGTGCCTTATATTTGGAAAATCTTGAAAGCTTTTAGATGTACAAACAGCCTTCCCACCGCTCTTGGCTTATCTTTTATTTACCCTACTGGGTATACAACAATTGATGCTTCTTCAAAGCAAGGACTTCCCAGCTGATTAGCTGTGCTGAGCTGGCTAAGCTTATTAAAGGTGATTAATGCATTCAAGTATTTTTCCCCCCGCTCGTTAGTTCAATTTCTTGCTCATTATGCTACTGGTCTTTTTATATTAAAACAGACCACCTGGATAGCAGAGAACTTCATAATCTCAGTCCAACAAGATCAACACCTGTTGTACATGTAATTAATCATAAGGCACTGCATGGCTGTATTCAGTTAAAAAGCTAAGATTATCTAACAACAGAAGCAATACACCATGTTAGCAATCAGCTTTTGAATCCTTAAAATGCAGTTAAAAAAAAAAATCAGAAGTGAGTCAGTACAAAGGGGCTCATAATTATTCTCTCTCCATATTTAGGAGTCCATATGGCATTTGTGACGTATAAAAGTCAGCATACAATTTTCTGATGAAAAATTCAGTTCTAAAAAAATTCACATTCTCCTCAAGGCTGAGAAAAATCAAATGGTCTCTCTGTCAATGACATTTTCACTCTACACGAAGAAATCAAAGAGAGTTTTTGGGTATTACATTACATTACAAAAAGAACCCAGAGGTTCAATATACTTTACTAGTCTGAACACGGATTGGGAACCACAAAGTCCAATCATATCTCTGTCTTTAACTCACTGTGTGGTTTGGCAAGTAGCTTAACTACTTTGACTGTGTTTCTTCATCTGTACAATGTGGGAAAAAATACTTTCTAACTTGATTGGAATTTTGCAGGATTTAATGTATATAACATGCTTCCAAATACTAAAGCCTCATATAAGTATTATCAGCTTAGCTATGGTGCATTAAAGTGGAAAAGATATTTTCTTTTTAACAGTGAAAAGATATATCTCTGATTCACAAGGAGGCAATTCACAGTAAAAGATAAGACCAGAAAAATCATAATTGTTTGTTTGTTTTAAAGAATTACAACAGTACAATACACATACAGGAAAAATAAAAGCCTTATAAATAGCAGCAAATGAATAAAGCACCTTGTGCCATTACACACACACAAAAAAAAAAAAGCATCACTAACCCTAAAGCTGAGGCTATCAGCCTAATACATTTTAAATTCATCTGTCTGAATTTTCATACTGGAAACTTCAACACAGTCTTAAGGCAGACTGAATGAAGAACAACAAAAGGCAAATTAGAAACCTAGATCTTATTAGCACTGTAAAGGTGGTTAAGACTGACCAAAACCATATGCAGTATGTACAATCTACAGCTAGGGGTGGGCGCTGCATGGTCAATTAAGCTGAATGCAAAGACGATGCATGCATTAAACAGTAGTAGTTGTTAGGCATTTTTCCTAGAGAGCTACAGGTTCTTCAGGGATCAGGAGTGTTGTGGGTTTTGTCAAATCATGACCTTCAACTGAGCAGGTGCGGAGGGGTTCGTACCAAGGTTACTAGCTCCTTTATAGCTAACAGCACACAGGTCTAACCGCCTGCACGAGTTAAGTGCATAAATCTGTCCTGTTGAACATGCAGCCCACACTGTCAAGTTTAACAACCCTAACTGAAAATTCATTCAAACTTACTTGGACCATATGATATTTAGGACAGATCTGAAAAGTCCCAAGACAAAAATACTCTGTGTCTCCTTGTTTGCTTGTTCCCATCCATACCCATCCTGCCCTTTTTCTCCAAGTTCATCACTCTTTCTAAGTACTTTTCCTCCAGTAGCTTTTGATCACAATTTCATTTTGCCACCAGTTGATGAGAAGAAATGGACACAAATTGTCTTTAAAAATAATACATAATATATGTATGGATCCGCTGTGAACTTCTTTGCTTCCCTTCATTTTCACTTTGTGTCTGTATTTTCTGTTCAAGAAAGCTAAAGATCCACAAATACAAGCTTGTCTAAAGCAAGTAGCTGACTACGTAGCTGATTTCAAATGGCTCGATTCCTCTCCTCCAGACTGAGGGAAAGCCTTTAGGTCATATAATAGTATAGGATATATATCATACAAGCCGAGGCAGGCATGAGGTCCCACCCATTCTTCCTGAACAATCCTCATTGTTATCACCTGCTCGGCACTGAGCTGCAACCAGCTCATTACCACCTCTGCCAAGAGCTAGGGAAGCAAAGGAACCACTGAACATGGGTCCAATGAGAAGACGATTAGAGATACAAGTATCAACCAAGCTTCAGCGATACTGCAACCCACATCATTTTCATAACCTTCCATCTTGGATGCAGGGAAGGGACTGAGGAACTTGCAGTCAGTATTCAGGATTTACACACGGCAAGACTGAACTCCATCCTTTCCATATCCTCCTGTTAAAACTGAAAAAAATCCTCCTAATTAATGACACCAGCAAAGACCCTAGTGCAGATGAAGTAAAGACGGCTTCTGAAGATCACGTTGTGCCAGACACTCGTAGCAAAGATCACATGTGCAGACAGACACACTCCCAAACTTCGACTGATGCAAAAAGTGTCTGGGAATCTAGACAATTCACATCAGTTTCTGCAGATGTCTCACTTGTTATCTTAAACAAAACCATATCAAAAACCTTGGTGTGTTTAATTTGCAGTTGCCAATTTCAGTTTTGTCACTCTCAGCAAGTTATGGCTACGCTGCCAGTGCTGTCTGCTTAATTCAATCTACTACCAGTTCGGTACAAACTCACCCTTCTGCGTTTGTGAGAAATATGTAACATGCGTAACATGAAAGTGCCTGTATTTCCATACTCCTCTGGCCTGCCTAGGGCTTTTACAGCTCCGAAGGATCAAAAATAGTATTAACATCCAACTCCCTTATTCTAAGATTTTTATTATTTTTTAAAGTTGTACATTGCACTCAATGGCTACTTTTCTATCCTTCCAAGATACTGTCTCTCTCACCTCCACAGTATTTCCATCTCAAAGGGACTTTGGCCCTCCAGGCACCTCTGAGTGTAAACCTGGCCAAGCATGCCAGGAAGCGTGGATGGACCATGTACAGATAATACTCATTTCTGGAAAGAGAAGCATTAGCGATTCACACACAGCAATGAATCAATTGCTCACTAAGCTCCTTCTGGTGAAACGAAACAACACATTTGTGATACACTACCTTACTTGACTGTATTTTCAAAATACTATTGTAACATTATGTATGGTAAGTGTGATGATACAGGAGAGGGATATGCCATTTGAAGTGTTTCAGAGATAGTGTTTCCTTTTACCGATGGAACAAATATTGTTTAGTATGTCTCTGCATCTTTTCCCAGATGGATTTTCTCCGTTAGTGATAAACAAGTGGACAGACAAGGGGGAAAAAGAAAGATTTGCAGAAGTTTAATTTTGAAAATTTCCAGCAAAGAGTTTATGGAATTTTACTAGTTTTAATTAAAAAAAAAAAAAAATCGTCTTTGCTTTAGAAGAGGGCTTTTTGGAAGAATAACTGCTTAACCGTACTGTCCAAGTCAGACTCTGTGGTACTTACTCTCTACCTCTGGTTAGTTCATTCCCACACTTTGCTTTCAAATTTGATATGGTATTTTCCTTCATTTCCTAAACTGCTCTAAAACAGAAAAGAAAATCCACAGAAATTTTACTGTGTCTCTGTTAACTAGCCTGAAGACTCTCTCCCAATTACTATCCCGTCTAACCTTCCCACTGAACAACTCCCTCCTGCCGCTCACAAAACATGCCAGCTCCTACTTTCACACACCTGAAGCTACGAGAATCTTCTCCCAAGCGTTAGATTGAATGCCAGACAAAATGGTGTGGTTGTAATGATGCAATTGCCTGTACTGATGGATGTCAGAGGGTAATGGTGAAGTAGATCATCTTACACCTGGGAAGCATGGCTCCAAAACAGACTAGCCTTGCAGTGCTGCAAATTTCATAGAATTATAGAATGGTTAGAGTTGGAAAGGACCTTAAAGATCATCTAGTTCCAACCCTCCTGCCATGGGCAGGGACACCTTCCACTACACCAAGTTGCTCAAAGCCTCATCCAACCTGGTCTTGAACACCTCCAGGGATGGGGCATCTGCAACTTCTCTGGCCAACCTGTTCCAGTGTCTCACCTCCCTCACAGTAAAGAATTTCTTCCTAATATTGAATTTAAATCTACCCTCTTTCAGTTTAAAACCATCACCCCTCAGTCCTGTCACTATGCTCCCTGATCAAGAGCCCCTCCCCAGCTTTCCTTTGGGCCCCCTTTAGGTACTGGAAGGCTGCTATAAGGTCTCCCCAGAGCCTTCTCTTCTCCAGGCTGAACAACCCCAACTCTCTCAGCCTGTCTTCATGGAAGAGGTGCTCCAGCCCTCTGATCACCTTCGTGGCCCTCATCTGGACTCGCTCCGACAGATCCATGTTCTTTTGCTGTCCATGGGATGATTGCTCGGGGTGGGTGGGAGGTGAGTGCAGTGCTGCCAGCCCAGCTGACTCGGACATCGTTGTGCGAGCCGCCAGCAGCTACTGTTGCCATTAGGGCTGGGGATTCAGCAGAAACATCAAGGACTGAGCTACTCCTTCATTTTACAGATGGATCATTAACTGGGTGGAAGCACATGAGAGCACTTGGAGAGAATAGGAAGAGGCAAGGGGCAGGAGAATTAGACTAAAGTTGTTTGGCAGCAGCTTCCAGATGAACTAAAAATCACACACAGCAAAAATAGCAAGGGTGTATTTGCCAGCTGAGAGTGGCCACATGCCAAGTTTGAGGTCTTAAAAATTAACTGCTTTTGAACTATACAAGAACAACAACAACAAAGATCTCTTATTTAAGCTCAAAAGATTTTTCATGCCTATCTAAGCTACTAATGAGAAAAAAGGAGGAAAGAAAGAGACAATATCTTCAGGCTGAGAATCAGAAGAGTCAACCCCTAAGCAATATGTTTGATTATATATTAATATTAGGGGTTTAATTACACTAAACAAGAATGAAGCATCCATTTCAACTTCCCTGATAAATAATTCGCATACATACATACAGCAACCTAAGGAGTTCTCATATATCCCTCCTCCAATAACTGCTCAAAAGCAGTTTTTAGGCAGACCCTCTTAGGTCCAAAAACACCAGGTATCAATGAGACTATTCCCCCAACAATTTGATGTCTGAAAAACCCCTTGGAAATCAGCCCTCACAAAACTTCACATTTGCCAGTTTTCGTGTACTGCTTATTACACATTTCTATTTAAAGCCAAAAAAGTACCTGTACAATATTCAGTGCCTTACTTCCAAAGACTAAGGGGTTCTAAAGCTGAGACTTCTTTTCAGTATAAGAACTTGCAGAAAAGTCACGCAGGAACCGCAAAACCAGCATAGGAACAAGAAGCTGGGCTTTCTGCCCCATCCCCCGCATTTTGTTTTGTTTTGAAAAAGCTACACATTACTTCCATATATTTTTATATTCGTATCATACACATTATGTATACATATGCACCCTTCAGAAGCCTAAACTTCAGATAATGGATATTATAAATGCTCAATTTGAGGCAGCAGTATGGCTTGAAATATGGAAAACTACTGAAAATTTTCACCATGAGATTTTTTTTCCCCTATACTCACACACATACATATGCATGTATCTATTATATATAAATAAAAAATGTTAACATCTTGAATTGCTGACCCAATATGAGAATTACTAGCAGCTTCTCTTATAAAGGACATGGCAGAGCCCTTTCCGTTTCTACTTTCAGTAAATTTTTCAAGCATTCAAGACAACATTTTGGATGCTCAGCTGTGATTACTTTGCTAAAATGTAATGCTACATACATTAACGAGTTTAATTCTTGGAATGCAAAAATGGTTTCTCTTTCTTTTTAGCCATAATTTGACAGTGAGAATTGCGAATTTACCTCCCTGCCAAAATAAGTTTACCTCCTAACCAAACAGGGCGTTTCTTCCACAGAAAACCATGAATGACTAAACTATGAAAAATGAAAGTTGGCAGGTAGCCTTTCTGAACTTATATGCTTCCTGACCCTGCCAGAGAGAGTTAAGCTGGGTCAATATGCAAGCAGGAGAGAAAGGAAAGGATGGGGTGCTTCCAGAAGTGCAGTATCCTTTCCCCACAGCCAGCAGCGATACAGTGCTCCTGCAACACGTTTTTGAAGATCACTGTGTTGGAGCTGTTTGCGATAGTCAAATATTTCATTTTTCACTTTCATGAGCCCAGAGATGCAAGCGCGGATGCCCAAGCCAGCTTCCACTTTGCCTGGATTTCTCTACCACGGAGTCGATATTCTGCTCAAAAATGATGTGCATGTTGCAACTGCACGACCTACCCCAGCACTGGCTGCATTTCAAAACCGAGCAACAGGAGCCATCTCAAAAACCCAGTAACGTGAAGCTTCAGCAGTCCTTGACAGCTTCTGCTTTTGGACAGCTTTCGAATGCAAGGCTCCCGGTCATGCTCTGGAGAAGAGAGTGGGTTGAACACTCTGGAAGTAAAACTCTTCCTTTCCTCTAACCTCCTTCCCTTGTTACAGCGTGCTCAGGGCGTCTTCTCTTCTCCCTTACTATTTAAATTGAGATTTCTATCCCTTGAATATTTACTTCACAAACACGCATGGCTTTTCAGCACATCCCTGCCTCCCCCAGCTCTGACACCCACTTCATTGCAAGCATGACACAGAAGTTTAAGGCAAGAGTACATGGGTGCGGCGGGGACGAAAGGCATACCCTGAATTTGGCAAGCAGGATGGAGATCTGTTCCCGTGGTCCCTTTCCCCTAGCTGTGAAGGACTTCATCCAAGAAAGCTTTCAGAGCCTTTCAGAAATAGGATAGGGCTGCCCAGCACACAGAAGTCAAAGGAACATTTTGATTTCCCACATAACTGACTTGACCCACACTGCACACAGTCACAGACTTTGTCAGCTGGTTCAGTTGTCGTTTTTGATTATGTATTTGTTGTGGAAAACAAAACTTTGTTCTCACACATCTCTACTCCTATCGCATCTGAGAATTTATCTCTTACCCCGTGCTTACCTAAGCTGCAAGCTATACATTCAGAAGACTCTTTTGTTCAGAGCTGTACCTCCTTGAGAGCTCAGTATCTCCTGAAATTAATGAGATGGTTTGGAAGTTGCCTGTGAGAAAGCTAAAGTCTCACCAATTAAAACTTGCTGAACTGGGACTGTGGTGAGTTATGACCAATGCGGAAGCTGCCACTACTTGCAATGCAACCTTCTTTCATTAATGTAAATGCATACATTTGAACCATAGGTTTTATTACCAGGAACAATTGCATAAGCAGAATATTTCAGTCTTATTCACTGCCTCAACTGAAACTACCTAAAGAAGCGAGAAATCTCTTCCAGCAAGACAGCATCTAGAGAAGCACCATACCCTCGTCATACAATAAAATACATGTTAGGGGAGAAGAATCAAGCAACACGAAGAAATCATTTACAGAGAGGATGATAATCCTCTCTCCACTATTCTCTCAAAGAGCGTTTCCATGGACCTCAACATACTGCAGTAACTCAAAGGTCAACATCTCCAAGGCTTGGCCACCTCAGACAGAAGTCTAACCTTCTAAAAATCACCAAGACATTTGGTTTGTCTTAACCAAGTCCCCGGAAAGTCATCCTTGTTATAAACACTATCTGGAACAACGCTGGCTAAACACTGTTGTGAGCTGAACCTGGGCAAGTTTCCCCCATGTTTCCCCCCACAAATCCATTCCTGAGTAGCACAAAAGAGGTGGCTTTCAAGAGAACGGCTCCTAGAGTCATTTTGTGAGATAAGAAGTTCGGCAGGGGAGTCCCCTTCCCAACAGCCATTTCTCACACAAATAATCTAAGGAGATCTACCACTGGGACAGAGCATTAGCCACTCAAAGGTAACATATAGCAAGTAGCATTTCCCAGACAAGGGGACAACAAGAGGGGCTGCAGCACAACACTTCCATACAACTTTGTGGACACCCTGGATGGCGGCAGGGAAATCCCACAGGGTGCCACTATTTTAAGGGGTAGCAGTTTCTGAAAACATCCCAGCAACCAGCTGATGAAGAAATGTTCGCATCTCAAGTATGCAGCTGACCTCTACCCACCACCTAAACGCACTTGTCAAAGCACTAACCTGATGACCATTTCCCCTTCTGCTGTAAAGAAAGGGAACTAATGAACATGCTTCACAGGTACGGTAGGAGTTTTCTGGTATGTCTTCGAGTTTTTCAGTCCTCTTTTTCAAGACTTCCTTCTCTAATCTACCATGTAACATCCATTAGTTGGAGACTGTTTTGTTGTTAGAGTGAAACACATAACTTACTGAGCAAGTTTCAGTCCTTTGCGGGTTGTCCACAGTCATGTCTGTGGTTTTCTTCAAAGTCACTCAGCAAATTCTTTACGTGAAAAATAATCATGCCTGTAGGCAGCTTGCGCGCAGATTGTTCGGCAACTGATACTTAAGCCTTGCTGGTCAGTTTGAGCAGACCCATTTTTGCCTTTTTTTTTTTTTAAAAGGAAATGTTTCTCAAAAAGCAGATTAAAGGGGAATCATGCATATTCACAACTTCACAGTTTGTTCATAATGAATATTTTACACAAAAATTCGCTCCAACCATTCATCTAAACTTTATGATAAAATGAGCCCTTCTTTGGAGGAACACACAAGGGCATTTTCCAAGAGCAGGTGAGAATTGAAGCAGCAGGTCAATTATATGACAAAGGTAAGTTTGTTCTGAAAACCACAAGAAGCCAAACTTCCAGAGGAACTTCAGTTTCCCCTGAACAACCTTGTTTTATTCGCTATCAGCTTGCAGCTACAAGGTTAGACCAAAGAGATACAGTCAGATTCCGAGATCACTTTGAAAGCTTGTTTTATTTTCCTAACTCTACTTTCCATCTCAATTCCCACCTCAAATATGTAAGCATTCTCCTATACATTCACCTTACGCTCTGCATTCCCCTTCTATAAAGGGCATATTTCAGTTGTGGATGAGACAATAATAGTACATGATCATTCATGCAGAGTATGCACATATAAAAAAAAAATATGATGTTGTTCATTTATCAGCAGTTAGTTAAGTCTGTAAAATATGAGGCAATCCCTTAAGGCTCCGGGAAAGTTCTGCTGCGCTCTGATATGGCAACATAATGTTTTTGTTGTATCCTGGTAGACAGGGAAGATGTTTCATTGACAGCAAAAGGCTCGTAGTGGTTACACCTTTCAGCCGAAGGCTGATCAGAACGGAGTATCTGCTCTTATCTGGAATCATCAGTTGTAAAGATTTCAAGTATACATGTAATTTTTATGCAAGTTGAGCCTTAGCTTGTAGCTATTTTAGCATTGTAAAAACATCCTCTTAAGTGGATTATTTGCAAGGTGGCAGCTGATCAGAAAGCTAGATGCATCCTACCAAAACAAAAAAAAAAAAAAAAAAAGACAGGCAAACAACAACAAACAGGGGCGAATAGTTCCCACCAAAGGTCAGCTTTCTGACCACATGAATGAGATACCCTACCACGGTGCAATTCCTACTGCATAAGTCAGTTTTAAGAAGATTGCCTCACTGTTGTCAGGGGATGTGCGACAGATTCACAATTTTCTGCTCTTGACAGCCAGAGTACTTGTCACTTAGTTCCATCTGGTAGAGAGATAACATTTCATTAATGTTCATGCTTAACCTTATAGCTCAGAGCTTTGACTCTGCAAAGTCCTGAGCATCTCTGAAAAGGGGCTGAACACTCAGCACCCAACTAATTCAGCACGTTTCAGCTGCCTGCAGGATCAAACCCTGACTCTCCTTGGGAAAGATACGGTATTTCCTCCCCCTGGCTCACTGCTGGTTTCTTTCCATTTTAAAAGTCTCTCACAGAATAAACTTAAAATCCATTGTAATTGGCCAGGTTGCCATTTTCAATACAGATGGTGCAAAATAATCTTTACGAAAATATGACTTGCTGAGCCGACTGGACAGGAGATGTCAGTGGATACGAAACAAATGCTTACAGGTCCCTTGGGCACCAGGTTATATATTTCTGTGGCTTCAGCAAATCAAACCCTTCAGTCCTGTCACCGCATTTAGTATGGATTATCCTAGGCCTGGACATTTGGAAACAAATTAAGAAAACAGAGCCAGGATTCCCTGGTTCCCTCCCTGCTCTGCCACAGGCTTTGGCTCTGCCTCTGTGTACAGACCCCAGGTTGTCACAGAGACCCAACGCGGGACCAGCTGATCCACCCACGTACAAACTATCCCCCAAACAGGCTTCCCTCGCAGGAATAAGGTCTGATCCTGACCTCGGTCAAGTCACTTAACCTCTGCTAATCCACCTGTGAAACGGAACTAATGAAATACAGGGGTATTGTCAGGCTTAATTATTTAATACTCTTTCAGGTACCTCGAGATCCTTGTGGGAGAGACAGTGTACAGCTGCACAGCATTATTATTTTATTAAATGAAGTACCTATCAGTATTTCATCCTCAGTAGAATGACTGCTGAGACTGAATTGCCTCTTCACATTAGTTGTACGCATTGATGAACAAAAACGCATTAAGAAGTGGTGCCGAGGGAAATGAACTTATGCTTCACCCAGCAATTCCGCAAAATGATGTCACTGAATCTTTGAAATGAAGCTCATTTGAGTTTCTGGGGAAGGGGCTGCAGTTAGCCACCAATTTGAGGGGACAGCCTAGATAGGAGAGGCTCGCTGTTTCCCATAAGAAAACAGCAGATGAGCAGGAAAGAGTTTCTGGTAGCGCCTTGGCTGTGCTCAGGTTTTCCAGTCTGATAGCGGTCCAAATAAGCTCCTGGTCCATTAAAAGGAAGGATACACACAGTCTAAAACTCAAACGTCATTAATGCACAGCATCTGAGAAAACAAAGACTTCTTGGACAATAAGTTACCCAAATTACAGCCACACATGCTGCAGGGGGAAGGACAGATGGTACAAGAACTGGAGATACAAGAAACAGATTTGTGACCACAAGGAAAAAGAATCAGGAGACATTTCTACCCAGCTAGAAATATCCAATATTTAGCAAAGGAAATACCAAGGGATCCTTCTTCAGGGGAACAGAAAAGAAAGATTGAGGGGGTCAGAGAAAATAGTTATCTTTATGATAGGAATTAAACAGCTATGAAAGGAGGCCTTTCAGCTTTCCTAAAAGGGCAAGTAATCCTCAAGGATTCCACAGTAGGAAACATGGAAAGAAAATTCAGCGAGGTGCACAAGGACAACAGGCTGGTATGCTCCCTCCCCGAAACACAACCGTGAGACAGAGGCAAAACTGAGTGGGAGGATGAAGTCACCTGGCAAGTCTCCACTGGTGATGATACCTTTGGAATAAGTGACACAGCATCCCGTTGTACTACATGGCTTATATAAGACTTCAGGGAAATGTAAAAGCCCAGGTGGGGGAATATTAGTCCATGTTTGTTTTAGACCACCAAATCACATCAGGGAGCAGGATGATTTAATCCTTGAACACTTGTTTAATGTGCAGAAATAAAAGCTGCATTACATGCGACTCCGGTTTGCTGGATACCCCCACAATTTGTAATGAGACATTTCGGAAAATTACAGATAATTTTTAACACAACACTTATGCATGAGAACCTTTACGTGAAGAATCTCTATTTTGTACTTACTATGTTTCTGAGGGTTCTAAATGAACTTGTTACCAAACTGCATATCGGAAGTCACCAAAATGACTAGTTTTGACCCAAACTCATTCAGCGTAGATGCAGGCAGCCCCACAGCCAGTAGTACTCAAAGTTTTGCTTCAAAAGACAAGCATAAAGCTGAGCAGGAAAAAATAGTTAGATGCAAAAGGTAAGAAGGAAAATTTGAGGTTCTTTGCAAGAAGCTGATTAGGAGGCCACAAAGCCAATGCTCTTCCCTAAATACAAGTCAAACCCACATCTGCTGTTTCTGCAGTATTACTGACAATTTTACCATCTCCCTCCAGCAACTAGCCTATAATGCTCCTACATTTTGTTCTTATGTATGTAAACTACACAGATGAAGTACATTCCATTAGTAACTAAAATCTCCGATTCTTTCTATTGGCAGCAAAGAATATGTATCATTAAAAACCATTGAACAATGTTTGCTAGTGAGTAGATCCAGACAACTTGTAACTAAAAATACCAAAGATAGGTACCTGAAAAATATGCATTTTACTAATGTTCTTTTGTTATTATTTTTTAAAGATTGGAACATCAGACTAGTTCCAGGAGATCCCAAAGATAAGATTAAGTAAGTACAGAAAAAGACAAATAAGTACAGAAAAAGACAAATATTCAAGCATATTATAGAGCAACCAATGAAGCTGTAGAATATTCAGAATAATGTGGCCTGAGTGAAAACAAACAAAAGGCCCAGTAAACATGAGAGGTTCAGCGAATAAAAAAAATCAAGTTATGATTTGAATCAACACCTGTAAATATGATTTGACTGAAAACAATTACATATAAACACACAAATATATAATTTTCCACATATATACATACATATATATGAAGTATATAAATTCTTCGCAGAGGTGACAAGACCAACACAGCTACTTGCAGACAAGTATGGTTTTTGGAACACTTGGTCCAATGTGTTTTGGACACAATGTGGTCCAATTGTCTACCTTGACTTCAGCAAGGCTTTTGACACTGTCTCCCACATAATCCTCACAGACAAGCTTAGGAAGTATGGGTTAGATGAATGGACAGTGGGGTGGATTGAACAGTGGTTGACAGATAGAGCTCAGAGGGTTGTGGTTAGTGGTGCAGAGTCCAGTTGGAGGCCAGTAACTAGTGGGGTCCCTCAGGGGTCAGTACTGGGTCCAGTCTTGTTCAATATATTCATCAATGACCTGGATGAAGGGATAGAGTGTACCATCAGCAAGTTTGCTGATGACACAAAACTGGGAGGAGTGGCTGACACGCCGGAAGGCTGTGCCGCCATACAGCGTGACCTGGACAGGCTGGAGAGTTGGGCAGAAAAAAACCTGATGAGGTTCAATAAAGGCAAGTGTAGGGTACTGCATCTGGGGAGGAATAACCCCATGCATCAGTACAGGTTGGGGGCTGACCTCCTGGAGAGCAGCTCTGTGGAAACCGACCTGGGAGTCCTGGTGGACAACAGGATGACCATGAGGCAGCAATGTGCCCTGGTGGCCAAGAAGGCCAATGGCATCCTGGGGTGCCTCAAGAAGAGTGTGGCCAGCAGGTCGAGGGAGGTCATCCTCCCCCTCTACTCTGCCCTGGTGAGGCCGCATCTGGAGTACTGTGTCCAGTTCTGGGCTCCCCGGTTCAAGGACAGAGAACTGCTGGAGAGGGTCCAGCAAAGAGCTACAAAGATGATTTGGGGACTAGAGCATCTTTCTTATGAGGAAAGGCTCAGGGACTTGGGGCTTTTTAGTCTAGAAAAAAGACGACTCAGGGGGGATCTTATCAATACTTATAAATACTTAAGGGGAGGGTGCCAGGTAAATGAGAATAGCCTTTTTTCAGTGGTGCCCAGTGATAGGACTAGAGGTAACGGGCACAAACTGGAGCACAGGAAGTTCCATCTTAACATGAGGAGGAACTTCTTTACTCTGAGGGTGGCAGAGCAGTGGCACAGGCTGCCCAGGGAGGTTGTGGAGTCTCCCACACTGGAGACATTCAAAACCTGCCTGGATGCCGTCCTGTGCAACTGCTGTAGGTGTCCCTGCTGTAGCAGGGGGGTTGGACTTAGATGATCTCCAGAGGTCCCTTCCAACCCTGACGATACTGTGATACTGTGATGTGACATTTTGACATTAGAAAGTTGTAACAGTATAACTATCAGTAGTGCCTATTTCCCAACTAACATATAATTAGCTCTGGTACAGAAAGCAATCAGAGAAGGGAGTTCTGAGCAGTTCTCTGCATCTGAATGCACATCCTGCACTGAAACTTTCAGATGTAAAATTGGGATGTACAAGATAAAGCATCATTAAACACGTGAGAGACCCTAGGATTGACAGATAGTAAATAACAGTAAATGCAGGGCTGTTGGACAAAATATTTCACATCAGTTCCTAACCTGGACTCAAACAGTGCATTTCAGTACAGATATGTAAAACTATAGGAACAAGGAACTCTTATAGAACAGAGAAACAGGTGCTTCTGCAGCTCTGAAAGCTGATGTTAGAGAAGTCACCCATGAGCAAATCATGCTGTTGCTGGGTTTGGGGGGGCAGGGTGGTGGTGGTTTTGCATCTGTAATATTATGGTATGTCACATTAAAATACGCAGACAAAAAGGGAATTGAGATAGGATCAGATTTTCTAACGGTGTCAGCACAACACTGCTATACCAGCTGAAGACACAGCCCTCAAAGTCTGTAAAGGCCTTTGAGCCACTTGGACAGACAATACCATACAAATGCAAAGTGAGGTATCCCTGCATATTGGTGATGAATCACTGCCTTGTTCCTCTTAAGAACAAAGATAAACAAAATGAGGGACTTAAGTCAATACAAAGGCAAAATAAAACACACTCAGATACAGTTATGTCCCATTTAAATATACTTAAATGATCATTTTCCTCCTTGCTCTTCTCTCACTTCCGAGCAAAGTTTCTCCCTTGTTCCAAAAGTCTGCAACACTGATGTTGATCTCACTTGCAGTGGTAGGGAAGTCTGCTGAAATCAGGCACTTAGGCATATTTTTGCACAAGGCGGCAAAAATCAGTCATCAGTTATTTGCTTGGTTGTTCCTTTCAGCAAATCAAGAGTGCCATAAATGCAGAAACATTTTCAAGCTTTATCAAGTATAATCTGACAACCCCCTCTGGTAAAACCACAGATATAAATAAGCATATTCTTCACACGCATTAGTCTGCTACTGATGACAACGCAGGGGTGACCTACAGGCTAAGAGATCCTACATATCCTTTCTCCTTGAGCCATCTCAAAGTTCTCACTACCCCACAAACTGCACTCTCCTTCCCTTTCATCCATATTCAACCTCTACTTTGAGGAAACACTGTAACATTAGGTATCCTGAAGGCTACCCTTAGTCCATATATAATATTTTCTGCTTTACCTAGGTGCTTTTGCCAATTAAAAAAAAAAAAAGTCTGTCATAAAACCAATTCCCAAATAATGATATTCCTCCCCCCCAGTAACACTTCTCCAAGACAGGAAAGAATCAGTTATCAAGGATAAATCACACAGGTTATACCTACAATGTTCAAGGAGGCCAGGGACCAAGGTCAAGCATAAGCATCCCAGTTATCCACTGTGCCCTGCTGTTAATTCAATCTGTTTCAGGCCACCTCCACTCCTTCGAGACAAGCCTGCAAAGAGGGGACCAGCCCTGTAGCCTGAGGGGATTAGGCTGTGCTACCCTGGTGGTACGGGCAGGAAGACAGCAACCAACTCAAATCCATGCAGGAAGCCAGCAGAAAGGTCAGCCATCACAGTCCAACACCTTGCACCCCACCAAGAACAAGAACCAGAAGCTCAAATACTTTTTTTCATCAAGGTAAATAATACAAAGAACTGAGGAAGGGGGAAGGGAAAGTCAATGAAATCTATCTGCTGCTACCAGCCCAATCATACCATTCCCTTTTTGGATTGTCTGAATCACTGCCTATGAAAGCAGTCCCAAATCCAAATATTTCATGACCTTAATATAAATTATCAAATGATGCAGTTTAAGCGCGTATTGCTCCACTATTCCACTGTGCTCACAAAGTTTAAGCCATTCACTCAGAAAGAAAACAGAGTGCAGACTGACTTCAGCAGCCGGTCAAGCACATCATGAACAAACATCAGCTAGTCACAGAGCAGCGGCCTCATGAGCAACTTGTCGGCTGAAAATTGCTCAGAAGCAATTTGGCAAACACTAACAAATTGCAAATAGAAGTGAGGAGCAGATTATGAAGGATTTAAAATTGGAAAAAAACAAAGCTAGATTTTGCCATAAATTATTTGATCATCTCTAGCAATATGTGAAAAGATTTATCCATTTTGATGTCTGTTTATTCTTCTGTTGTTTTAGAAAAGACATCTACATGTTGCTACATGGTATTCAGTAATGGCATTACTCCTGCCTTAATACATGTTTTTCAGCAAAACTCTAGCTTAATTAAGTTATATTAATTCATCAGCTGTTGGGATTAGATATCTAACATTTTATACCCTCTGGTATTGAATCTGACAGGACAGGATCTATTACCCTACAAACTCCTGAACTCATGTTTAAACTTTCCATTGTCCTGAAAACAAGTTCCCTGCATTTATTGCTTGGAAATCCATGGAAAATGGTGACTTGAAGCAGTGCTTGTTTCAGGACAGGAGCCACCAGGAAAGGATAGTGTATAGCCCAGCCTGCACTAACCCGTACACATCCCAGCAGCGGTAAAGCAGTCAGTACAAAAAACAGCTTTCTACATGAATGCAAGAGCTTAAAATTATTTTTTTCCCCTATGGCTACATGGGCAACAGAACATACGTTCCTGTTCAACCAGTATTTGAGCTGTGACCTATGCAGGTCCAGGGCTGAAGATGTACAAACTGCTGTATGTGAGGCTCTCTTCCAGCGGGTACTAAACACACATTACTTGAGAAAGTCCTTCTGGGGAGCAGAGAGAGGTATTTGCAATATCTGAAGTGCCCAGGTACTGTGATGAGCGGACAGCTGGGGAGAAGGGGGTGCAATCTACATGGCTGCCACTACGGATGGATTTTGAAGTGTACAGATAGTGTATCTTTCCTTTTCCCAAAAGGCTGTAAGACACTCCACTGCTTGTGATAACACATTTTCACAGGCTACTTTAACCCCTCAAGGAGGTACTTAATGAAGTAGAATAATACAATAACTGGTCTTCTGCTGGGATTTCAGTCTCCGGATGCTGATAGAAAGCCTGGTTTCTCATAGCCCCTTGACTTTGGCAGGATTTCTAAAAGCATCGAAAAAAGAAAGAACAGCACAAACCCAAATGCATACCCAGATCCCGGCTTAGCTGTGTTTACTCTGGACATCTCTGTTATCAACTGTGAGTTACCACAGGAGCCAAGTATATTGCATTACCAGCCCCGCTTTACAGCGGTAAAGCTTAAGCCCAGAGCAGTTAATGGATTTGCCCACGGTCCCGCATGTGACCCGACCCACCCCCCAGCGAGTCCTGCAGCACTGACCTTGCGTTCCCCTTCATTCCCTCATCACAGAGGCATTTCTGCACCATCTCCCACACCTTCTCTCATGCTTGGAACAGCTTTCCAAGCTCTAGTCAGCACACATCAGCCCCTCACCTCATTCAAACTGCTTCTGAGAAATCCCCTTTGCCTACAAACATCAAAGAGCAGGCCTGGTGCTGAGCTCGTCGTTCACACGGCATGAGAATCTGGCCTCTCATGTTGGTATAAACAGAGGACCCAATAAAATATAAGGTGCATCTAAACTCAGAAACCACGAATCTGCAAGCTGTAATAACCTGCTCCGCCCTTTTCTGATGTCTGTTATATCCTCATTTATCACATCTGTCGTTTAGACCAGTAAGCGATTCATGAAAGGGACCCCAGCCTCTGGCTGTTTCCTAAGACATACCTAGAGCAAACATGGGGATTATACAGTAAGACAGAGAGTCCCAAGTCTCCTGCTGTAACAGCACAGTTACAGTTTCAGACAGCCTGACTAAAACGTTGTGAATGCATGAAAGCAAATGGAAACATTCTGTTTTGAAAATGTGATGTCTGGGCACTTTCCCGTGGTTGAACTTATTTTTCTAAGGAGTGTTTGTCTCAAGAGAAGCTAAGCCGGCTGAACCTTTTCCAAGACTAAAGAAAGCATATCAGTCCAGATGCCAGTTGTCCCAGTGAACATTTTTCCTCCGTCTGTCCCCAGGCTGTCTGACCTCTCCCCTCGACCAGCGGAGCCATCCTGGGCTGAATCTGTTCCAGCGCCCTGGTCTGTAGAGGTCAGAGGTACTGCATGATCAAAGCTGCTATCGCAAACACCTCCGCGGGATTACAGCGTACCAAGAAACCAGGGCGAGCTTCCCGGTACTTTCAGAGTTGCCACATATGCAGGGAATAACGCAAAGTCTTTCTCTTTCATTGCCCTTGGAATATGCCACATAGCACAGCAATCCTTCACTCCCAGCTCCTGGGAACAGCCTCAGCGTTTCTGTTTGCCTTGCACAAAGATCAGTGAATCCAAGAGCACAGGTTAATCCCAGGTGTAATTCACTGAAATAACTAACAGCTTGGGGGATTTGTCTGTTTATTGAGGGGAGGGGAGAGAAAGGAAGTGGCATCTCCCCATTTGCAAATGTGACCCTGAGTCCTCCCAAACCCGGTGGTGTCCCACCTTCTCTCCAGCTCAGCCAGCTGATCTGCTTGCACCAGCACCCCCAGGTCCATCCTCTGCCACCCCTCAAGCAAGTGCTTTTGGCCAGCACAGCTCGCCGAGACTGAAACAGGCCTGGGAGCAGCCGCACCAGCAGATTGCTCCCCTGAGCAGTCATCCCCAGGCCACAGAGGCAATCCCTGGCAGAGCTGGGAGTTAGAGGCTGCCCTCCGGGCTCCAGCCCTGCTTTAATCACACGGTGTCTCTTCCTTGCCTGAGGAAGAGGAGAGCAGGTCGCTGGGGCTCCTGCCACCAGAGGAGCTGCATTCAGCTCACCAGCAGAGCTGATGGTATCTGTGCTGCTCCTGGTATGACTTCAGTGCAAAGGTCATGAGTTGCAGACACACAAATCACCTAATTTGCATCTCTGTAAAGCGTAGCTGTAAAAATGCTTTAGAGAATTATCACAAGGTGAAAGGAATAATCTTGGCAGAGCTGATGAAAAATGCCATCTCTTTACCTGCACGCACCCTCACTGCCAGGCCATCTGAGCCCAGCCCTGACCCGCAGGGCTGAATTTCTCACAGGAGACAAGAGCAGAAGTTCAGTGTCTGCAGCTTGGAGGCCTGCTGAGTCCCACAGCTCACAACAGTGAGTTTGGTTTGAATGTGGTGCCACAACGGATGTCCCTGCAAACAGCAGCCACCAGGCACCTGTTGACTTAACTCGCTTTCCTATAGCTACTACTAAACTGGGTTGGATTCACACGTACAAAAATATCTGAAGCTTAATGCCACCCCATGAGGTATCCAGGCCCAATAACCATTGGATTTTGGAGAGAAATTTGCCTCCAGAAGGACACATCAATGTCAAGAAAGCTCCAACAGTTTAGAGCTCACCTGAGCATAGTTTGCAATGCTGCACTTACTGCACTCCCATGTCTCTTCAGCCAGCATCTCCACCTCTCTCCACTTTCAGAGGTGGATTTAATTAACTATAGCAATTAATCAGGCATCTCAACTCCACCCAAACTCAAATGTCACCTCGCAGCACCTGCTTCACTCTAAAATTATCTCCATAACAGTAATTATTCAAGGACCTCACAAGACTTCTGGCAAACATGCCCCCAAGTGGACCATCCCATGGGAAATGCCAAATCGTCACGTCCACAGAATAAGCCTTTCCCACTGCAGCTCAGCAAAGTCATTCTGCTCTCCAGGTGTATCAACCAACACTGGCAGACTGCAGAAATCCACAGTTATTTGGAAACTACTGCTGAGTATCAGGTATCCCTCTGCTAGCTTCTCTTTGGGTGTCGGCATACAGGACAGTGTCATCCAAGGAGGACAGCCAGGTATAACATAGCATTATTGCTGTTACCTTCAGGGATTACACATAGAGGGTCTTCCAAAATCTGGAAGCATAGTCCGTAGCAAATTAAATTAAACTGTTATTCTTACTGGCAAATAGACAATACCACATTAAACCTTTCCTGCGGTTCAGTCATCACAGAGACTTTGCTCCTGAAAATAATGTGGAAAAGTGACTGAAATGTAGATTTGCCATAGCAGACTCGGTCCCCAGACCCAGTCCTAGATTGTGTTCCCTTCCCAAATTCTTATTTGCCACAACTATATGCAAAGGGATTAGTCTGAAAAGTCTTGAAGTGCACAGAAAGGTTACGAACAGTCGTTAAGGGAGCAGAGATTAGATCCCATGGGCTGTTAGGCACTAGTAGAGTGCATTTGCCCAAGGCTATTCTGTGTAGGAAAGGCTGTGTTGTTCATGACATTTCACTAGTTGGGCAGGAACACATGACAGAATATCTGACAGGAATAGGACAGCAGGGTCTTTATATGGCTCAACAATCTTCACATGGATCAATGAAGCAGCACTGGTCCAACTCAGACTGAAAGAAGTGCCAAGAAATAAACAATTACAAGAGAGGGGTGTGGGGTGTGTTCTCCCCCTTTTTCTTTTTAAGAGTCTTTAAATCAACAAACAGCTACATAGTCGACCTATTTTCAAACTCCGCCATAGCCCTTGAGGCTGACACTGCAGACAGAATAAATACCATGCCTAAGGTTTCACCTGCACCTATCCAGTAGAAAGAATAAGCACAACCTGATCCCTCCTGAACCCATGGACAAACAGCTCATGGATTCTTGGACAAGTATGAGCTAGTGGGTGAAGGAAAGGGACAGAGAGAGAGATGTCCCAGATGGCTGCCCCACAGATCAGGCCTGCTACAGTCAGCCACAAACACCTTTCTTCAGTGTAAGCAACAGAGAGTGGTGACATACCTACCTTGTAGCACCAGCTCCCATCTGAGCTTTCTGCAGCAAAAGGGACTGCGCTGGCAACATTCATAATTCTGTGGGTGACTAAAGGCACCAGTGGGGTTTTCAAACTGAGTTTCCAAAGACAATTGCACTTGCTCAGCCAAGGCCAGAGCTCAAGAAACATTTCATACTACATATTCAGCAAATACAATGCTTTTTTGTCCAAACTAACGGAACACTTTGCCATCGTTATTTCCTCTTGCACTGTTTAACTTTACACCTGAAACCATAAGACATAGCTTGCGTGGTCTGATCAAGATAGAACCACTTAGCCAACGTGCGAGTCTTGATAAAACAGCACAGACATCCAGGAGGTTCTGCCACTCTCTCAGACATTTCTTCACATATAGGCAGTAGGACCCAAAGACACCAAAACTCAGAGCACAGCTCATGGGTCTTTGCTCTGGCTGTATGTTGCAAAAAAACACACAAGAGCACTCCTCCCACCCGGTCTTCTTGGGAAGGACTGTGGGTGTGCTGGTGGCACCACCACAGGAGCCCCTGGTCTAAAGGATCAGATTATCCACCCACCATTGGCTCCAAACACAATACAAGGTCCAGCCAGTAAGGTGACCTGCAATAACTTAAAAGCAAAACGCTGCCAATTAAATGAAATTCTGCTGGCCCACTTAACCTCTCATTTGGGAAAGAAAAGTAGAGCATCCCTGAAAATTTGGTTTGCTTAAGTTAATTAAAAGTAATTGCAGCATTTTTATTATTCAAACACAAGAAAATGTATTGTTGCACAAGTCCATGATCTTGCAACTCTTGTCTTTTGGCCTAGGCTTCCAGAGATGATGATGTTGGTCTTCAAGATGTCAACCTTCATTTTTAAGGCTTAAACCTGTTACCTGTTTAATAGATCTTAAAGGTCCCTTCCAACCCCAACAATTCTATGAACTAAAGGGCAATTTAAAATCTTTGAGGACAAATATGGTCTGCCTCGCTGCAGAACCATGTGAAAGAGATTTTTCCTCCTTCTTTCACGAGCCTCCTTCACACAGAGCAGCACTCACACAAATCCTCACCCAGCACCAGTTTCTTCTCGGACTTTCCATGTCTTTCTGTAGGAGCCCAAAAGATCTGGTGGCCAAGTGCAAAGCCTGGGTCTTTGCCCCTTCAGCAGCACCCTGCTGCAAGACTGCTGGTGTCATTGCTCTGTCTCACAATGCAACGCTGGAGAAAATTACATGCTTGGAGCATCTTTCTTATGAAGAAAGGCTCAGGGACTTGGGTCTTTTTAGTCTAGAGAAAAGAAGACTGAGGGGGGAATCTTATCAATACTTATAAATACTTAAAGGGAGGGTGCCAGGTAGATGAGAAGAGTCTTTTTTCAGTGGTGCCCAGTGATAGAACAAGAGGTAACGGCACAAACTTGAACATAGGAAGTTCCATCTAAACATGAGGAGAAACTTCTTTACTCTGAGGGTGGCAGAGCACTGGCACAGGCTGCCCAGAGAGGCTGTGGAGTCTCCCACACTGGAGACGTTCAAAACTCACCTGGATGCCGTCCTGTGCAACTGCTGTAGGTGTCCCTGCTGTGGCAGGGGGGTTGGACTTAGATGATCTCCAGAGGTCCCTTCCAACCCTGACCATTCTGTGAATATGGAGAAAGCCTAAAAATTAGAACCAAATGCAGGTGGCACTCAAAAGTCTACATGGGGAAGGCTTGGCAACATTCTTGACAACTATTTTATTTATCAATTTATTTCAGATCAACAGGGTTTGATATTGCATGTCAAACTTGGATCTGTATATTGAAAGAATTGAGAACAACTTCTACAAGTCAAACTGCTTCTCTCAGGCTTTTTAAGAAGTTCTGGGTTTGGGGGAGGAGTTAAACAGCAAAATAGACTTTTATTTGAAATATATATTTTATTTTTAATAAAAATGATAGAAGGCTCAGATAACAAGAAATGAGATACAGGTTTGGCCAGATGCAACTTTTGCTTGTGATGATTTTTTTATTCAGAAGAATTAAGTCCATTTCAATTGACCCAAAGTAATCTTTTACAGGAACACACTGAATGGAGAAGTCTGAGGGTCTGTGACTGCTGCATTTTAATTGTCAGCATTGCTACCTACCTTATTTCTTATATGAAAAAGGAAAAAAAGTAATTAGAACAATGAAATGACTGAGCAAAGCTGGACAGTCACTGGGGACACCAGCAGAGAATGGCTAGACACAGCCTGAGGCCAAGCCCCACTGCAGTGAGCAGAGAGCTCTGAACTCCACCAGCAACCATAGCCTGTCCTACCTCTCCGCTCCTTCAGCGCCTTGGTCACATTTCCCAGACACCCATGGCCATACTCCTGCAAGCCACCACTGCAGGCAGAGTTTGGACCCCATCACCACCAGCCCCTCTCCTTTTCTCCCTCCAGGGGCTACCAGCCACACCAGTGTCATAAAATCAGCCAGCTCAGAGAGCCTGCGGAGCAAGCATGGCCACGTCCCACAATCTCTCCTCAGGAAGGCGTGAGATTGGGTAGCAGAGCCCTATACTTATTTAAAGACCATACACTTTGCGCAACAGAAACCATCTTACTCCATCGCTGCTCTCCGGCATGGAGACTGACTTCTGGCATCTATGGTTACACCCCTCATCTTGCCCAAGAGCAGCTGCTCCATTTCTCTGCTACAGAGAGCAGTGGTTTATTTTGGCATGTTATTCTTCTTTTGTAAGAAGTATTTTGTATTTGTATAACCATATAATTTTGTAGCTGAAACTTTCCCTTCCTTACTTAGCAGGTGATGCTGTATGAGGGCAAATGGTAGTCATCAGTTTGACATGTTGAGGCTCATCAGCTCTTTGCTGGGGAACATTTTTTGTTTCCAAGGTCTAGACCAGAGAAAGACCCTCGCGGCAATGTTAACTCAAGCCTCACTAAACAACAAGGCAGAAAAAAACCTCAATCTTCTGTAAGTTACAACTGTATCTCAGGTACCTGCTTAGCCTCTGGGCTCTTTCAGGGTCAGATGTATGGACGTAACTTTCTGGTTCCCTCTGCTTTAAGTAAAAAAAGCCCTATTCACAGGCAGCCCATAGCACACACTAACATCAAGGCTACTTCAGCTGATAAAAAGTCTCTAAGTGCATGCACATAGGGGTGGGCAAGAAGGTGGCAGATATCTGTGGAGAAGGCATGAAAGTGAGGAAACAGATCATGCTCAGTTATGAGAGCTAAAGCCAGATCAAAACTCAACCCATGAGCAAACCTTAAGTGCCCTGCAGTCCCAGAGGGGACAACCAGCAGCAAGAGATGTCTGTTCAGATGAATCAGGAGAAAACATTCTGTTCTTCACAGGTCTCTGCTCTACTCATCCAGGACATGGTTTAGTCTCTTCTTAGGAGAGGCCATAGTCACAGATTTCAGATTTTGCAAGCAACAGAAAGGCACATGAACTTGGCGCTGTGACTCAGCCCATGCCAGCAAAAGCCCTGAGTCATGCCGCTCTCACCCACATCTGACCTTCCCCAGGAGTCGGCAGCACCGGAGCCAGTTATGGCACCGCAGACTCACTTTGCTTCCAGTTTCTTCAAGTAAGAGGACAGTTTCGATAAAATCAAATAAGCCCGTGCCTGATGCTAGTTTCTTTCATCATAGCTTTCAAACAATGCTCAGTTCAAATCAGTCTCATTTGTACTTGTTGCATAAAGCCATGTGTTTTACCTACATGTCATTGTGCTATGGTGAAGATACAGTGCACCCAAGGCACATCTAGGAATCTCAGTTTCCGTCCAGCACACAGATGTTGGAGACTAAGCAGACATTATCGCTGCAAAAACACATTAGATCAGTTGACAAAGGAATGACTTAAATCACTCAAAGACCAAGGGGGAGAGTGACAGTCTTTTCTAAATTTACATTTTTTACTCTTTAGCAAGAAACGAAACAAAATCTACATTAAGGACGCGATTGAGATTTACAAAGTGTAAGCACTTGGAGTTACAAACTGCCAGAATTTCAGATGTCAGTGTAATCTCAGTTCAACACTCTTGTGAATGCGCACTAAGAGACAGGTTTTACTTATTCGTATCACCCACCAATGAATGCAGGCACCTCATGAGTGGAAAGCAGAGCTGCATTACCATAACACATTGACAGAAGTTTAGGAAGGGGAGAGGAGAGGAGGGGAAAAAAAAACCCTGAAAATAAACTGGGTAACATAATACTGGATAGAAACAAACTGAAAATGCATGAGGGGTTACTAGCACGGTAGCCCGCACCAGACACATACAGTTAAAAGCCACATCTCTCTGTCCTACAAAGAATGATCTTTAGCAGCCAAAAGTAAAGTGGACATTATACACTTTTGTTGGGGGCATGGGGGTGGTGTGGTGTGTTGCTTTTTGGTTTGGCTTTTTTTTTTTTTAAAGACAACAAACAAAATTGAGATTTTAAGCATCATTTCCCCCTTAATCTCAAGAAGCATTTATTTCTGAGCATGTACTTCAAAGTAAATTACTATACAGATAAAGAACAGTATTCAAAACTGAGCAAAAATTTAAGTAGCCCACAAGTATCTCCTATACAACCACTTATCTTCATTTCAATCTTCAGCATAGATGCAGATACGCTTGCAAGTAAAAAAAGGTCATGCTATATATTTCTGAAGTGCCAGACAAGACAAAAAACCACATTCAATTATTTAAAATATCATCCAGCTAGGATGGCATTGCTTCTTACCTCTAGGATTGAGAAACAGAAGTTTTTCCCTTAATTAAAGCTACAGCTTGGTTTAAGTTTTAAGGCCACTCCTGGTCACCCTTCTAAAACACAGTCAAAAAAATTGGTTGGTCTCAGACTTGATCAGCTATAGCCATGGCTGATGGAAAAATCCTGAACTGCATGAAAAAAAAAATACAGCTCTAGGGAATAAGTGTGTATTCTTGGAGCAGATAAATTAAGCACAAATAAGAAAATACCATTTTGAGACTTTTTATTATATATTTTCTCTGTAACTGAAAAGAAAAACCCTACAAGATGCAAAAGTAAAATAGATTCTGTGGAGTTGCCCAGAAATGCACTCTCATTAAATGTCATTTTAAGTAGTGCTAGCATTGCCAGCTCAAAGTGTTTAAGCACCATCATGACTTTTCAAGCCCTGAGAATCTTGTTGTTTGCCTTATGGCTTTTTCACACATTAAATGCACTCAGATGACAATTTAAGCTTGACTCCATAACCATCTCAGTAATATTGAGACTCCGTATCATTTCAGTAGAAGCTCAAGTCAAAATATAGAAAAGCAAAGGATTTTAGTGCAACTATGATTTGATGGACTAGAGGGTGTGAGCACAAAATATTGCAAGAATAATAATTAAAGTCACAGGAGTTGGAAGTGCTTAGGCAACTTCAAGAAATTTATTACATTTTTCTAACGCGTATTCAGTCAAGCTCACATGCCTCCAAGGGCAGGGGTATCACAACTTTCATCAAGGGGTGTTGCTGCTGTCACCTTAACTTTATCATCAAGATTTTATTTTACGTCTATTTCTTTCCCACAATTCTAGCTCACACATGTCTTTGTTTACTTCCCTCCTCCTGCATTGCAGCCATTCAGATATTCAAAGAGGGGCTTCCTAACTCGCACTCCCTCTGCTGACTCTCCAGTGGTGCAGTGGATTTTTTTTTTTTTTGCTTTTTTTTTTAATTTTATTTTTAATGTGCTATACACAATGTTCTTCATTCTAAAAGCATCCTGGCACCCTTGCACATCTTTTTCAAGTGGAAAATGAGAACCCAACCCACTGATATTTAAAAGGTTCAAGTCAGGTGGGTTTGTGGATTTTTTTGGTGGCTTGATGCAACTGGACAGTGTCACTGATTTGTCTGTGTTTAATTATGTGTTCTGAGCAAGCCAGAGACCATTCACAGTTCCTGTAGTATCAGCATAATGTATAAAAGCAGACAGCTGCTTGTTCTTCCCAGAGACCTTGATATCATCAGTAGCCCTGGATTGCACACACCACAGCCTTGTTATATATACACGGTGTTGCATAGTGCTTGACCTAATACTATACTGATGAGCTCACTCTGTACCTAAAAGATGCTGCAGAGAAGGAAAGGAGAGAGAAGAGTTTAGGTTTTGTGCCTAAAACACTTGCAGAGTTGTGGGGTTTGTGGACCTCAAATTCAGGTATGGAAGAGGACCATGAGGTCATCTGCTCTACCGTCCTTCACTTTGTATGTGTGCATATGTATATATATATTTAAAAAAAAATATGCATGCATATATTTATTTACGCATATTTAACCTTCAGCAAGATCCTTTGTTTTCCTCAGTTTACTGTCACATATCCCACCTTCTTAGGTGACTATATCGACGTCTTAAATGGATTGCAGCATCTGGAACTTTTTTATTTTTTTGATATTCACCCCAGATCTCCACCGCTTGTGGCACGCCTCTCCTATACCACACTGCTCACAGCCTTTCCACCTGGTAACCAGCCTCATGCCCCTCTTGTCTACTTGTGGCCACACTTTAACCTCTCCTGATAATTTCCATCCATTCTCAATTTAACCTTTCCAAACTACTATATACTACCATTTCCAACCTGCCCCCGTCCTTAGTCCATTTACAATGAAAGCCATAATTTGACATTGCACCATAAATTCAGCAATTTGGTGAACAAAGGAATCACCCAGCACTTCACAAAACATGCACAGGCCCATTCCTTAGTACAACACAATTCTGATTCAGAAAGTGCTGTCAAGAGGATTTTACAAGAAGCTGAGCCAATATCAGGGAAAGAAAAAAGATATTTTTTTTTCTTAGTAACATACCATGAACATTTGTTAGAATTGAAAGGCAAATTTCTGATTAACCAGATTTATGACCTCTTTAACGTTCAAGCATTTGCAAAAAGTGAGTGCAAAGTTCTGTGCTCATGAATATTCTCCTACCTCACATGAGCAAACTGTCGCCCAAGGTAAATTCCAAATTGTTTGTGTTTGTAAAATCGGGAATGCTAATTAGTTATATAAGTCACAATGTATTGTTTCTGTTCCTTAACTTGATGACAAAACTACTTAACACATCTTAAATTGCTAAGTGTGAAAATTACCGATATACAATTTATCACTCATTTTGGATTGGTTAATTACACAAGTTCCCACACAGATTGCCTATGGCATATTTGTCTAATGATCTAATTATTCCCTGAAGAAATTAGTGAATAACTTTACATGACAAACCTGACAATTTCACAATCTGCTCCTGGACAATTTGTAAATAGATAAGTTTGATGATATTTTGATTTTTATCTATTGGTGAACTAGTCAATCAGAATTGCGGGTCTTCATCACCTCCAGAAAAATCAGACTGTTTTTATTTAAAATAACTATTTCTCCCACAGGCGAACTGGGTCTGCCCCAAGCATTACACGTTTGTCTGTTTGTTAAATGGGTTGAGAATATGATTAAAGTAAATGGAAAAATAACCTAAATCAAGTGTGCTTTAGACAGCCGGTGCCTGTGGTTTCTCTTTGGAGAAAGCTGAGCAGCATGTGCAAAAATAATATATCTAGAGGCTCATGAGGACTGTACAGAGGTCACCTGGAGTCTCTCTGCCCAGAAACTCAGTCCACTACAACTTCACCTTATTTTTAAGTCCCAGACCATCAGAGTTGAGCATCAGTGTGATTTGCAAACCGCAAAAATGCCAAAATCCTTGCACTATCAGAGCCCAGCCACACCAAGGTTGATGCTTGTTATCAGGGGCTGCATTCAGTACCTGCGCTCACAACACGGGTGGAGCACTGCGATGCTCACTGCAGCTCTGCAATGCAAGACTCTGAACAAAGGGGTCCTGTAAAACCTTCCAAAAACTGATCCCTTCACCCTCAGACAGACTGGGTTGCGACAGCCAACGTTACTGCCACCGGATCTACTTGGAGCTACCAGCACAGGACAGCCTTGCTCCTACATTCAGCTTACCAAGAGCTTCTTGATACTAGATAGTGTTTTAAAGACACTGAGACTGCATTTCTTACAGTGCTACAAATCTTAAGAGGGACTTATGAAACTCAGTGACAATTCAGAAGAGCAAGATCTATTTTATACTGGCCACAAGAAAAAAAAAAAAAACAACCAAAAACAAAACCCCGTGAGAGAACCGCAGAAGCTTCCTTGTAGGACAAAAACCATAGACCACCTCAACGGCAAAAGGACATGAAAAACTGGCCTTTTGGAGCAAAGCAAGCCTGGTTTGGTTGCTATGGCTAAAAAGAAAGTGGTTTTCCCTGAGCTAGCCTTGTTTAAAGATACTGAGGCGTTGACTTTGCATACAAAACCTATTTTTACCCAATATCATACACTTCACATAATAAAGTCTGACAACAGGCCATCTCAGTGGCTAGGGGCGTAAACAGCTTGCAATAGAGTACACATATAGACACGTAATCACTACTCTACATTATCTTCACTCTGCCAGATATATGAAAAATGGTATCAGAGTACTAAAGGTCACCCTGAAATAAGCCAGGGAGGCATATTCTCATCCATATATAGCCCTGCTCAGTCACAGAACGGGCGACCTGGTGACCACCACCAATGTGTGGAAGACATGCGTCTTGAGAGCAGAAAGCAAGGACCACACCTGTGTCCCAAGAGGCTGCAATCCCTTACCTATTGTTTCATGGGACCTTTTGAGGTGGTGGTCTTTAATTTAGAAGGAAAAAGAAACAGCTGACAATCTTACTAAAGAAAGATCTCAGAAAAGCCACAGCTGACAACAGGGTGACCTCATGGAGCTCTTGGACGCAAAGAGAGGAGCCGAGTAGCTATGCCGCTTTCTGATCGCTGTAGTACTGCTAACCACAAAACAGCAGAAAGCAACTCAAAGGCTAATTCCAGCCTGGCAGTAAGGTTAAATATTTTGCTGGGTGTAAGCGCTTGTCAATTTTTTAACTAAATTTTGGCTTGGAAAGAAAAACATGCTATCAGAACCTGCATCTTTAAGGACTGAAACCCCGGGGGAGGAGAAGGCTGGAAAGCCTTGTTGTTATGCACTGCCAGTTGGAACCAGACCCAGATTAAAACAGATTTCTCACAAGAATGTGAAGCATTGAGTGATGGCTGAATACCACATGTATCGCACCTTCACCACCAGATCCCTGCTTCTGTCAGTACCTCCACGGGCTACCACGCTGCAGTCCCCACTGCAACCAGCACCATTAGAAAATGAAAAATCACTCGAACGCACCAGGCAAGCCACTCGGCTGTGCTTACCGCTTGCTTATGCAGTCCCTCTCTCCCTTCAAATTTCAACGACACTTCATATTTCAGACTGAAAACAAAGTCCAAGCCCAAACGTTTCTACACGTACAACACCTACTACTTTTTCCGCGCTATCAAACCCGCCTGACAGATCAATCACAAAAGACATATTCTATTCTTCAGCTCAGCACTCCCCTCCGATCACACGAACAGGTAGCACTCAGGCAGCAGCAGATTTCTCAAAGTGCATCCAGCTGTGCATCACATAGCTCTGTTTTTATAAGGAGGATCAGATAAAACAGGAGAAAAAAGATGACATTGTAAGGCACAAGCAAGCAAAGGGATGCACTCGCTTATATCAACAAAAGCTGAGGATAAGGTGCTAACAGAGCCTGACAAGAAACACTTTGAGTGGCATGAAGTCCATTTCCGGTGTACCAGAGGACAGCACAGCTTCTGCTACCGGTCCTTCATCTGATGTAGTCATCCACAGTGATGGACGAGGGGGTTTAGAGAGAAGCGACAATTCTTTTGAAGACCAGATTTTTTTATATTTGCATCTGTAGCCTTGCTGTAATGAAAACCTTCATGGCTATGGCAGGCAGAGCATGCTGCTTGCATGGTGCACAGGTGTACTGCGAAAGATGGCGTCACCTTCACCTGAAAAGGATTGTACCCCAAGAGATCAGGCAGGCAGCTGCTTCCAATATTTATAGGTCCAGAAGAAAAAGAAAATTATATGAGACTAGGGCACATACCCATCCTAAGGGAGTTTGTTGACTTTGATTGACTGAAGTGAGATAAATAGGACAGTGTTTGGGAACTGTAGATTAATTACCTGCATTAAAAATTGTAAATAATACAAATAATAGTCATAATGTTCCCAGGCTCAGAAAAAAAAAATATCTACAACTTATCTTCTCATATAATAGCACAGGAAGCACATCTGCAGGCCAGAAAACATGAAAATAATGAAAATATTTAAAAGAAAGCATTAGCACAGCACACGGTTAACCAGTGGAACTCTCTGCCACAAGGAGTTATCTTCCAATTGCTTGGCTATGGCTGAATGAAAGGTTTTAAAATGGAAGCTAATTGCTGGGGCAACAAAGACCCAACTGGTTTGTGTCTGTTATCAGTTTTCTTGCACTTTCCTCCAAGGCGTTTTTTAACTGTGTGTTGCTGCAAATGGGATGTTGCAACAAGTGGACCTCTACTTTCAGCCATCACAGCAGTTGCATTTATGAGTTTGTGCGACTCTACATTGAAACAGTATCTTTAGGAAAAAAAAAAACAAACCACAAAGTGCATAAAAAAAGGAGAAGTCCCAGAATAAGATCTCGAGGCAAATGTCTTAGTCTTTTTCTAGCTAATTCAAGAGTTACCTATAGAATATACAAGTAGTTCTAACCACATGGTTATTTTCATAATTGCAAAGGTTGGAAGTTTAATTAGACAATCAGAAGGAAGCCCTCAAGCCAGCCCATTTTCTTAAACAGCTTTACCTAGGCAATGGGAGCAGCATTGTGTAACGCGGCGATTTACTCTGAATAGCATAATGTTCCCTTATCTTTTTTCCTGATTAATTTCCTGACTGAAGTAGCACATAAAACCAAGCTGGTTAGACAACATGTGTCAGGAGCCACGTGTCCTATTCAAATTTGAAATGGAGAGAAGCAGAACCGAGAGAGATCGGGTCTCTCCCCCTTTCCTTGCACTTCTGTTCCAGGTGCACCGTGCTTCCACCATGACACCACCAAGATCATCTTCAGACCACAGCTCCTGTGATCACTGACAGTGCGGGATGGATTACTTTTTCCTTTTTTTGAAGTTTTATGGTCCTTGGTCATTGAGAGGAAGGCTTGAAAACAGAAATGCAGTGGAACTGAGGTTTGCGATGCAATTCCACAAAGCCTCGATGGCCTCACAAGAGCCGCTGGCACAAGCAGGAGACCATCACACCAGGCCCTGGGCTGCCTCTCTTCATTACTGCTTCTCAGGTTTAGTTGCCTCTCTCCCCAAACACACCTGCATGCATGTACATGCTCACCCCCTTTTCAGGAATTTTACTATTGTTTTCAAGATGGAAAAAAGAGAGGGGAAAAAAAAAAGTGAATCTGAACTCTGCCAGGGCCTCCAGAGCACAGCAAGGAGGGGTGAGGGTTGAACTGCTGGGGATGCGGATGAGCAGCTAGTCACGAGTGAAATGGACCCCACGGCCAAGCACTGGGGTCTGACCACAGGTAGGGGAGAAGAAGCAGGTTCAGTGGGAAGGCTCTGGTCCCCACCAGCCTCCCTGTGGCCACCAGCCCCCGGCTGACTTTTGCCAAGCCACAGTCGCTCTGTACGTCTGCTTCCCTCCCGCAGAGCATAAACAGAAGCAGCTGGGCCCAGCTCTGCTCCGTCCCACATCTCGCCTTGCCATTTGCACCCACGCGCAGCGAGCGGTACCCAGCTACAACAGCAGCAATGTTTTCCACACACGTGACCGAGGTGCAAACGACAACCCGAGGCGCTGGCACATCCACCGCCTGCCAGGCTGGGCCCCGCTCACCCCCACCTCCCCCTCCTCCTCCTCCTCCAGCCCCTCTCCCCCGCAGGCTTCTGCTCCTCTCCTGGTCCCCACAGAGGAAAACAACCTCCGTTTCAGGGGGCTTGTTTTCTCCTAAGCAGCAAGCAATCATCCCTCCCCTCCCTTCCCTTCTCGCACCAGCTCAGGAGCAGAGCTCGCTTTCCGCCCTCGTTACCTGTTTCACTCTCTCTGGAGTCCCCCACTTCCCAGAGCATCTCCAGCGACAACATTTAACCTCAACGTTTAAAATCCCCAGCAGCAAAGCATGACATTCAACCCACAGCCAGAAGTTCGCTCGACCTCAGCCCTGTGCATCGGGCTCCCCAGCTGCACAGCATCCCTAATTAACCATACCCATTAGGGTTTCGGCCCCAGAGCGTCCCTGCGGGAGCAGCATCGGAGCTGAATTCAGTGGGGTTTCACATCTTTTTCTTTTGCGGAGGTGATACTACGTTGCCAGCTACACTTTTTTACCATATGCAACACCAACACACTGGCAGTTAACGAGCTACAACACAGAACCACTTGGCAACACAGAGAAAATGGGCAGAAAATCCCCAAGCAAGGGGGAGGGGTGGTGGTGGGGGAGAAATGCAATGAATTGACAGTATTAAGCATTAAAAAAAAAGAGAAATTTCAAGGAGAGGCTGCCAGAGAGCAAAGGTGCTCTCCCAGGCCTGAGCACGGCCCCAAGGAGGGGGACCTCACCAAGGGAAGCAGCCACTGCTTAACCAGACAGATGAGACACTTAATCGTTTCTGGAGGGTAATGCAGGTGAGAAAACAGACCAATTTTAATGTCAATTCCCCTCTTGAAGTCAACTGATGTGGCTGCCTGCTATAGCAAAAGATTCAGGGGCCCACGAGGTGCCACCCAGTCCTGTGTAACCTCCGAATTTGACTGTCCTGGGTGTTAGTTATGGCACAGAAAATACCTGTTCGTAAAAATCATGGTGTAAATGTACCAAAAATGCCTACTGCAGGCAGGAATGCCCTGGAAGGCAGGGGTTCAGGCAGCCCATCTCTGCCTCGGGGCACCGGTACAAGCGGCTGATGGAGATGAGCTTGGGCAGCAGTGGATTCAAGGTGGGGGAACTGGGTTTTGTTCCTGCTGCAGAAACGAAGTTTGGAGCTGTCTTCACTTGTAACACCACATAATTCTAGATGGCTGCAGATTTATTACTGTATTTTCCCAAATTTGGAAGGCTTCCACCTTTGACCACATAAAGGAAAGAAACATTTTCCTTTTCTCAGTATTACCTCCATTTTCTATTCTGAGACAAAATGCATTATAGCAATGCCTGGAAAAACAAAACATCTAATCGTTTTCCCTGAGAACTCCTTTGAATTTTGCAGTGGATTTAGCTTGGCCAGAGACTCCCCCCCCCGGCTTCTAGCAAGAGAAATTGCTTACAAGATTCTCAATTTTTGAAAGATAATGATGGCTCAGTGTTCACTGTAGTGATTTCTCATATTATCAGTTTGATTTGCAATCACAGCTGAAGGCCTATACCATGAATTACTTACCAATTAAGCAGTGCTTGCATGGAGGCTGTGTATTTTACACCTTGACAGCTATTACAGTCAGAAGCTTACTGGAGCTTTGACTTAAATGGAAATTATCAAATACCAAATAGTCTGAAGCAGAGACTCAAGCTGACTTGGACAGAAGACATAACAGAGATAAATTTGCTGCTAATATTTTATCTTGGGTGGGAGTAACAGCAGGAAAGACAAAATCAAAATATCCATATCTTCCTTGCCCTTTAACAGTAGACTTTTTAATCCTCCCTGAAGACACCCAGAAAAATTATTTATGTCGTGGAACAAGTATTGGGGAAGATAGCTGCCCTCTGCTACAACTGATATGATTAATATCCTTGCATCATCCTTTTTTTTTTTTCTTCTTAGGGAAAGGAGGGAGTGATCTCACTACTCCAACCACATTGCATTATTAGGTACCTTTGAAACAGAAAAATAGGAATAAAAAAAAATGTGTAAGAGATTTTATTATTTATTCCAGATTTGTGTCTCAAACACCTTTCAGTTCAGGATCCTTAGAGTATCCCATGGGTACTGTCCACAAACACATTTGGGACCCAAGAAGTTCTCCTTTACCCCAGCAGAGACAGAGCAGTTAGACTATTTTGCTGCAGTTAAACCCTTTAACAAGCATGATGTCATTGCACTCAGCCAAGCACTGGGATATGTTTTATTTTTCACTTGTTTCCAAAAGTATAGTAGAAAAGATCTTTAAAACATTTACTAGAGATTCCCTTTGCTTGTTTCATTTATTTCAGACATAATATATGCAAATGTAGTTACTTTATCAGCAACATAAAGCCTGTTATCTATTGAATTTCAAGTCTGGGGTAACTCCCAGCAATGAAATACATGATTTAATAATAATTCTGTCATCAAGTGAAATCTTTCCCTGAGATAGATACTGAAAGCAGCCTGCCTACATAGCAAGATACTTACTCTTTCTCAGAGGCTTTTCAACAGGGTCAGACCTGTGAAAGTGGCTACCACAGTCCTTTTATTTCACCTGACGTTTTGAACAAGACTGATTATAGTAGAGGGCTATGTCCAGCTTCCTGCATGCTCTTGCTTTACACTATGCCATGATCCTGCAGTCTCTCTGTAGTCCCCTATCTACAAAACAATACGAAAATACCAGCTTTTTCTGAAACGAATACCAGGAGTTGTTGACCAGATGATAAAGATTTTAATATTCATAAAACCAGAATGTCAATGAAGAACATCTTGTATGAGAATTAATGCTTCCAAGTCATAACCGTCATTCCCAAAACTCATGCAATACTACTAGGAAAAGTCTTGCTCTCTCCTCCCTCCGACGTGTGGAAGTTTAATTAAGCACCCACCAAAGACTGAGAATTACCTGCTGGAATTGTTCAGCTGTTCTTTTTTTATTCTTGTCTGTGCTGGCCAGCAAGCCAAACCAGTTTTGATTTCCATATCTTTTATTTGTACATTGTTCAATCAGGCACGGGCCGATTCCACATTAAATATACTATGTCACCATCATAAACTGCACTGGCCAAAACCATAACGTGCTGCTGATTAAGGCTGTGCAAATAGAGCATCCCCTAAAGCAAGAAGAACGGGCACCTGCGCTCATGGGAACCGAAGGAGCAGCCAAAGTCTGGCACCTCAGCAGCTCTGATGACCCTGCAGAGGATTATCAGCTCTCGACTTCGCAGTAGAAAGATCTGAGCCTCCACAGCCCGCAGGGGAGGGAAAAAAAAGCAATTCACAGATGCAGGTGATGTTTCTAGTCATGGTTTTCCACACCATGAGGAGAGGAAAGGAAAGAATGACAATGAAACTCATCCATTTATAGACCAACAGTCTGTAAGGCACTGAAAGCTCATGTCCCTGAAGTACTGCAATATAAATACCTCACCACTAACCTTCCGCACTCCAAGGGCTAGAGAAAGTCTCCTCTTGGCTCCATCTGCAGTTCTTACAGTAGGATATTCCATGGCAAAGATCAAAAAATTAACACCATTCTATGCCACTGTGCTGTGCATCTGCCACTGTTGCACTGATTTTCATGCCGTAAGCAGTGGGTTTGTGGTATGTGTGCTCTATTGGAAGTCCATAAATCTGAGTTCCGTTTCCACTTTAACATACATCTTTTGTTCATAACTAAAAGCTGCACTAATTTAACTTAAAATTAATTTTTAAACTCTGGCAAGAATCTTTGTACAGATGCATATTTCTATTTAGGCTAAGCTTTTTCAGGTGCAGTTCAAACTTGGGAACTTGAAATAAACCTGATTTACACTGCAGTAGATTGCATTTGCAGATTTCACATCTGAATCCATTTGATTCATATTGAATCTATTTAATCTGCATTTTTAGTCTCCAGTCCCTGCTTTCTATGCCTATTTAAGCGTTAAGCTCTGTCCTATTCATACGAAGAAATTCACATATTTATGCTAAAATGAAAAATGCAGGCTGAGCTTTTACAGCCAAATTTTGCCATGAAACAAATAGTTAAAATAATCACCAAACACGTTGAACTGTTTTCTTACCCATTGAAATTACTACTTTTTCTCAACAGTGTATTCCAAAATACTTTACAGTTCCTATAAGAGTTATATGTAAAAACTGGGAGAGGAAAAGAAAGCAAAACACCAAATATTTATTTCAATTTAGTCACAAGCTGTTTTCTGCTTTAACTCAATCTCTTTGCCCTGGTCACACCTCCATTGTCCTCCTCTCCTTGCATGATGGTCACCTCCACCTTACGTTCTCCAAATGTGGCCTGTCCACACCTTTGTGACTGGGATTTTCAGTTTTTGTCTCCATACTTGCTGTCTCACTTTGCCATTTCCTCTAGGGCCAGCTTTGCTCCTCCAAGATAAACGAATCTTACTTCCCACAATTTCAGATCTTTTCTGGGAGTTTTTGACAGTCCTTCAACCTCCCTCCACACATTTCTTTCCATGCAACCGCAGCATTTTTTTCCCCCGAAAAAAACAGGTGAAGATACAGTGTGGTTTCATCACCTTGCAACTCCCTCCAGAGAGCGCTTCAGCCTCTGAGAGGTTGAAGTCTGAGTCTTGGAACACCTTTCCTGTGGACATATGAAATTCAGTCTTCCCATCCTCAGCCTTGAGCAGTCATCAACACCTGCACAACAGCAGATCCGCATTTCTCTTCTTGAAGTCTTGTCCACCCTCAGTCCCCATGGCATTGGTCCTCCTTAGTCACTTCCACTGCATCCTGGATTGCCTGAGCCTTCACTGCTTCTCCTTCTTGCTGCTGGGTGATGGCACAACATGTACACTCAGGTCTAGCAGGGTAACTTCCCAAGCAGCTTCTCTGCTGCAGCAAGCAGAAGTCAGCCTCTGGCTGACCTGCCTTTTGGGTAAGGCAGCTCAGCATCGGTACAAATACCCTCTTAGCCTTCTCTGAAGCAATCCTTGCTCTCTCCCTTACCAGGCCTTTTGGGACACCCTTCTTTTATGATCCACGGTCCTTTATCTAGACCTTAACTTCATCATTCTAAGTCCTTTTATTCACGTGAGGTAATACTTGCAGATTCTTCCCAAATAATCTAAGATACAGCCTTCCTCAAACCTCTGTACAAGTGTAACACAGACCCCCTCCTGTAATGTCAGTAGGATAAATATTTGTCATTATTGTATGTGTCATCATTTTATATATGCAGCTTTGATGCACTGGTCCCCTGCAGGGCTCTGCTGCAAAGATCAGTGGATCATTAACTACATTTTGTTCATAAGCTCTTTGGGAAGGCACCATATTTTGTTGTCTGCCTGTGTAGTGCCTAGAGCAATAAGGTCCCTTCACACCATAGCAGTGTTGATAATATATACTCCCAACTGTGCTAGGTGCTATACATACATACAGTGACACATAGTAGATTGGGGCTACCACTTTTTTCTTTGTTGTCTGCTAGCCTAGGTAGCAGATGATCACAAGATAGAAGAATAAATGACCCTGCATTATACGATTTCATGTCCCAAACAGTTAAAACCAACACGTTTGTAAGCAATTTGACTGGAGAAAGCATGAGAGGCTACCAATGGAGGTAATTGGAACAACAGAAAGTACAGGTCCAATATCAAAGGAATATCTAGAATAATTTGTAGTACTTTCCAATAAAACAGAGATTTTTGTTAACCTGTATACTGTAGGCACCAAGACATGGTACAACACCCAAGATATAGAAGAAAAATAAATGCTTTTCACTAGGACATACAGCAGCAACAGCAGCAACCATGCAACACAAAAATTGACCTCCAATTTACCACTACAGGGAGATAATTCCTCAGGGTTGGGGTATCTACACCTACTTAGTCTCTCTCCATGGGCCTCTCCAAAATAGACTGTGGAAATAATGCAAATATCCCTCTTTCCTTTATTAGAGAAAAATGAGTAGGCTGCTTTGGTTTTGTTGTGGAATAAACATTAATAAATTCTAACCAGGAGTGCCATCCCAGCAGCACACACATACCCACAAGTTAATGCTACCTCTCAGTGATAGTATCCCACCCGGGGGTCAGAGACAACCAAACCTCAGCCCTCTTACAGGTTCTCCTCACACGGCACGTGCAGACTGCAGACCAGGCTGCAGAGGGGCTCAGAGCTGTGCTCACCGCAGCACCCACAGCCTGCGAGAGGCTGGGACCGCTCCTGCCGTGCCCAGCATCGCCTGCTGGAGTGACTGGCCAGCAATGCCTGGAGTACAACCAAGTAGCACGTACTTGGTCTTCCCAAACTCCTCCCAAGCGTGAGATCAACTTTTCATTCTTACCCAATGCATAGATGTTTGCCAGAGACTGAAATAAACATTGCTGTGGTTTCTGTTAGCATCAGACCAGGAGGACTGTCAGGTGCTGATCCTTGACATGGAAGCCCCATCTGCAAGGCTACCTCTCCTCCCAGCTAATCTTCATCTCAGGGTATTCGTCTTAGGGTCTTTCGTATTTTTCTGCCACTGCTGTTCTTCCATGGTACCTTTCACCCAAAAGCATTACATCGCAGTCAAAGAAGCAGACACCAAGAAAACCCTCAATTCAATAATTCCTGCGCTGCAGGGCAGAGGTTAAAAGCAAACCCTCCTGACACCCAACCCTTCTTAGCTGGCTGTATGAGACCCCCCTGAGCTGTGCAGCAAAAACAGATCTGGGATTACCTCTGTCACCAGAGTTACCACAGTTTTATTACAGTTACCCCCCCCCCCCCCCCCCCCCCCCCCCCCCCCCCTTTCCTGGAGACAGGAGCATAAAAGGTCTCACACGCTAGCAAGTCTAGCTCCCCATCTCCAGCGGCCTGCAGCAGAGGGTGTGACAGCACACCTCTGCCATCATCAGTTCTTGAGGAACATCCCCGTGGGAAAGGCACCTGAGCGAATGTAATTCTCTATTTGATGCCCTAATCACAGAAGCAAAGCTTTTGCTCTTCTTCACATCACACTGGCTTTTCACTGTATAAGGTGGGGGGGGGGGTATTATCTGAATTGAAGCAAATGCCAGTTCCAGGCTGCTGCTTTCCTCAAAATACACACCTCTTTTAGGCAAGCAAAGATGTTTCACAAACACACACAGGCCAGTTTCTGAACTCATTACATCAACGTCGAAGAGGAATTACTCCAGCAGAGGCAAAACTAGTGTAAAACAAGCACAAGTGGGATAAGAATCACCCCCTTCATTTTAGTCTGTGTAGCCCTTTTTCCCCCCCTTAAATAAGCCTCAACACCCTAAGTTCAAGGCAAATGCTTGCAATATTTCTATGTTATCCTCAGTAATGTGACAAGAGTAATTACAGAGCCCAGGGAAGCTAAGTAACACTGCTAAAACAGTGGGTGGTCTAATGGCTTGACTAGCTCCTGCGCACTAACGTTGTAGTGGGAGTCCCCCAGACCCCTGCTTTGTACCCTAGATAATTCAACCGCGCTCTGCAACACTGGCCTTTTTGTCCAGGACATCTTGGCACCAACATTGCTTAGCTGACTTGACACATACCCGAGTTCTTTCAGGTGGTCTGCAAAGTTAAGTCGCCCTTAAAAAGTTTGTCCTTGGTACCCACCAGACCTCCTTCATTCTCCGTTTCAGCCCAAAGCTCTAGGCGGAAGCATACTGAACATTTTGCAAGGAAAATCTGCTCAGAGACAGCTATTCCAGGTGCACAGGCTTTTGCTGAGTACAGCATTATTTGGGGTATTCTCTGGGAAAAAAAAAAAAGAAAATCTACTTTTACAGTAAAAGAGCCATTTGCCATGTGCAACGCGCTGAAATACTTTGCCACAGCAAAGTCTGGTCTAAACATGTTGCTGGCCAATAAAAGGGGGGAAACACGCTGCCAGTAAACATTTGCGTGGTATGTCTTTGAAGGCTTCAAGGCAGACTAAATGGAATAATTGTGAAGACGTATTATTTATAATACAACAAATCTTCCCCACAAGATATAGGTCTCCATTAATCTAGTACCCAACTGCTTTTAAGTGCATTTTTTAATGTGTTTACCCTGCTAAGGGAGTTATGTTTTATTATCTCCATTTTGCATTTGGGGAATTGAGGTACTGGGAGATTAATAGATTTGCTCGAGGTTACATAGCAAATCTCCAGCAAAGCACAAACGCAGACCAAGTGTCCCAGATTGTTCTTCTCCACTGGATGTATCCATCGATATGCCAGGACACATTAAAACATCAAAGGTCTCTTGTGATGTGACTTTTTCCTATATAAAAAAAAAAAGACCGATCTCATGCGAGCAAGCAACATTGTGTTGGAGTCAACAGAAGTTCATCTATTTACATGAAAGCTGAAGTGAAGTCTGGAGCTGTTATTGGAATATCCTCATTTTTCTAGCTATCCAGTGCATTCAACTCAAATTCACAAACACCTTTTCACTGACAAAACCTGCCACATCTGGCAAGTGACCTATTCACTGATAAAGATTCACTGATACAGTCTTGCACTTCACATAATACCATCTGAAGTCAGATATTGCTACATGTCTCCCTCAAGCTTAGTGGAGCTGCAGGGGGGTTCAGCTTTTGAAAGTCTGATCACATACTGAAGCTGCTAAATGTGGATTTGGTACCCGTTCTACAGGGCAATGGTTTTATGGATTGGTTAGTTTGGTTTTGATCTTGATTTATGTGAAAAAGTGGTGGGAAATAACATCTGAATCTTTCACAGTACTCTACACCAGAAGCCCTTTGGGTGAATGATTTTATGGGATTCAGTAGGAGAAAATCCCTCTCCCTATGTCTCCTTCATCAGCTCTGCACTAAGTCAACCGCCCTGGAGACGGAACCTGTACTGGTCTCTAACCCATGGCAGAGTTTGGGGAACTGGGAACACTGCAAGTCCCTCTGTCCTATTCCCCACATGCCAGCTCAGTGCCCTCAGTGCAACCAGAATGTTGTAGCTTTCAAAAGGATGATGTTTCCATTAATTTCCAAGCCCCAGTTTAAACGGAATTTGAATGAGTAGGGCTGATAGCAATGGGAATGGGATACTCTGTGCCTGCAGATACCCACACATGCCCTTGTCAGCATGTAAAAGGAGATACCATAAAACTCCATATCCCACCACAAACACCAAAAAAGAACCAAGGACTTTGCCTAAAGCATCTTGCCTGGGGAAGGTAGTCATGGGAGCTTAGATTATTCACTTCCAAGAATAAAAACTCCATTTGGTGGAGCAAAGTCACTTGCGCCAAAGGACTTCCACAGAGAACATGAGACTGGTGACCTTTTTCTCCTCAGCATGGACTGTGGGCCCGCTTTAGCTCACAAAAACTCTGTGGCAGCGCTCAGTAAGTTGGCTCTGCAAGTCATCACATCTAAGTCGGTCTCATGACTAGAGCAAGGAAGATTTAGTCCTCAATGCAAAGTTGCCACCAAAGAGCCTGCAAGCAGGTTTCATTTAGCGAGCAGGCAGGACTTTCTCACAGCAGGGGCAGATTTTATTTAAGATCAGGGATACGCACATATAAACAGCAGCGATGCACCTTTAGGCTGTTCCATACCTCAGCTCACTTTGAATAAGGCTACCCCAGGGAGGGGAGGTGGGGTTGAGGCAAAATACAAGACTGAGGAACTCTGATATCCTATCCTTCTTCACCAAGGTAAGCCCCATGTGCAGGACATGATACTCTGCCTCCAGCACAGAGTTTGGGCTGCTCAAGATATCTTCGACACACCCCCCCCACTTGAAGATCGTTCAGTATCAATTGTTCGCCAGTGTTTTGAACAGCTAAACAATGATTTTTCCCTCTGCCTCTCCTGCTAATGACGAGCGAATAAAGAATCCCCTAGGGAATTTCCCTTCATCTGCTCACGAGTGCCACTTTGCTAGTCACATTTATCTGACAAATCTTACAGATGGCTTGGCACGAGCTTGCAACAAGCACACCATCTTTGGAGCTGGGATTGGCCGCCCGAGCCACGCAACGCTTTCTGTGGCAATTTGGGCAAGCCTGCAGGAGAGCCCCATAGCAGCAATCACTACTGGAGAAGTAACTCTAGCAAACATAAAGCTTCACCCAGTGCTGTTTCAGCAGAAGACAGCAATGAAGGTGATAGCATTTCCGACACTGCAGCCACCCCATGAGGAAAAGAGTCTCTTGGCACAGAAGAAGTTGTGCTCTGACCCAGACAGAAAGACATCCTGGAAAATGACTCCCATTGAGTCATTTTCCTGCTGTTATTGTGCTGAATGCCTTTCTGTTAAAGACGAATTTTCCCCGTTAAAATAATGGGGAAGAGAATATAAAGACCCATCTGCAGACCACATTTTCAGAGGGGTTTTTGTTTGTTTTCCAACATTGTCTGTGAAATGTTGGTCGAGTCTTTCGATCCCTTTCCAGATGTGTACTCTCCTTATGCTATGTACCCAACTCCAATTCCAGTTTGAAAGCTGTTCGACTCAGGCAAATGAATAGCAGAATTTTAAAACAGATACAAACAGTAAAACTAGGGCTTTGTATAATCCCATAGGAACTATAGATGGGACCGTCCAAACACAGACCCTTCTAATCCACCAAGAAAATGCCCTTAAGACCTGTTCAGAGTTAGACTTAAACCCATAAAATCCAGGAAATTCAGAGATAAGTCTGGATATCTGGACTGATATTCTGTCCTCAGTTCACCTTACTGGGTAAATGTTAATGAATGCATTTGTTTATTCCCTACGCTTCTATGAGGGGAATATCAACAATCTGATATTATGGGAGGAGGTGAAATTTTTTCTCCTGTATGTGTGTGTGTAGGAGTTGCTCAATATAATGTATTCTCTTTCACAATAAGACTTTACAGCTCCTCAAGCCTTTTAGAGCTCTGAAGCTATGCAGGGTCTGTCTTGTAAAGCTTCGGAGGCCTCGAAGGAAAATCGGTTATTACAGGAAACGGGGCCGATTTTGAGTACTCCACAGCCTCTCCCCTCCATTCATATTACGCTGGTATTCCAGCACAAATCATCATCCAGATGCATTTCACTGAGGATCTGAACCCAGACCTTCACAGGCAACATGAGACCAAGTTCTGCAGTCGAGACCGGAGGATAACGAGCATGGAACACCTCTGCAGCAGCGACTCGCGTCCACCCACTGCAACAACCTGCACAGCAGAATTGACACATCAAGTACGGGCAGAAGAACGGCCATACTGGTCCACCTAGCCCAGCACCGAGTCTCCTGTAGCGGTCAGACAGCCAGAAAACAGTAGAAGCATAGCAACTACTTATGCTATTTCCCTCACATTTCTGCTAGCCTCCAGCTATTTTCAGATCAAGGTATTTCCTAAGCCAGATGTGGTTTCTAGCTACTTAGTAATCCTCCGTGCATTTCTTTACACAAACTTGTCCAGTCATCCTTTGAACCCTAGTAAGCTTTTAGCCTCCACAGCCACCTTTGGCAGTGAATTCCTTGTGTCCACTACCAGTTACAAAGAGAAAAATCTCCTTTTGTTTCCTTTGAGCCTGGCTTCTTCTAGTTCATTTAATGACCTTAACTGACGTACTGCCACACACAGAACAAACAATCCCTGCCCACCTTCTGTCTGATGCTGCTGCCTTGCAGAATTCAATTCCACCCCACCAACATGTCCTCTTCTCCAGGCGAAGGAGTTTCAGCTTAATTTATTTTTCCTGACATGGAAGCCGTTCAGCTCAGCATTTTTATCTTTCTCTCAACTATTCCAAGTTCTGCTACGTTTGAGATGACCAGTCCAGAACTGCTTGTGCTATTCAAGGTAGTGGCAAATATGGCTGAAGTATAAACCATCTCCTTTTCCTTTCCTTTGGAGCTCCTCATATGACCGTTTCGCTTCACACTCAGGAAACACTATGTTTCTCATGTTAGAAGCAGCACAAAGTAGCTAAAAGGCTTGTCCTTAGTTTTATAGAAAATTTGCAAAGCAGCAGAGAAATAGACCAAAATCTCCAGGACCTATCCCAACAGTGGGGAGTCTGGTGATACTTTCCAAGGCTGAGCTTTAGCCCTGGTGACTTGGCAAATTCCAGTTTGGACAAAGTTTGCTTACAATTTTTTTTAAATTGTATGAATTAGTCTTAATTTCATTTATAAAATTATGTGTGGCACTATTCTTTCACGCCATCAATGATGGCTACTGTGACAGATACATAATTCAGGTCCTGCTACACTCAGGAACACATCTGAGCTTCCAGGTGTGCTCTGAGCAACATGAGTCCCAAAGTCTTGACACTCTCAATCTAAACACTACAACTGTGAAATCAGCTTCCCGCAGAAAAGTTAAATAAAACCTGTAGCCACAGCCATCTTACCCGCCTAAAAAGCATCATACATCTTCGCTACCATCAGCTGTTCTTCTCTCCCTGTCCCCAAAATACACAGTGCAAATAAGTTCAGCCTGAGCAAAGATTTCTGCAGCGCAAGAAGGCAGATGTGGCAGAGACTCTGTGAAGTCTGCTAAAGGTTTGGCTATTGCCAGCTAATTTGATGTTAAAGATATGCAGATGCTATTGTGATGGGCAGCCCCACAAGCCCGTAGGATAGATAAAACTTCCATTTATGACAAATTTCATCCCTGGTAAAAATGGCACTATTCCATCAAAATCAATAAGGTTGCACCTGTGAATGCCAGCTGTGAATTGAGTCCATGGTTCTCAAATGATGTAAAGTGCTTCAGGAGGAAAGATGCTATATTTAGGTGCCATATTATTGCTATGTAGACATTTTCATAACCCCTAATTATGGGGCTTTTTTTGCAAGCTCTGTAGTATTAACTGGATTGGATAAATATATAATTAGAGAGTGTTTCAACATGCACACTCTTGATGCTAGAAGCTTTATCAGCTCTTTCTTTCCTTCATGATCTGTTTTGCTTTTCTTTTAAAGCTGTTTCTATCAATTATGGCAAGATTTACTCAGAGCCCCAATAAAGGGTCACTGCAGACATCCCAGTAGAATAGAAGAGAGCTACATTTATGTTCCAGAATTCTTCTGTTTTCCAGAAAGACACCTCTGGGTTGTCACTGTATAACAACATTGCCGGAAGCTAAGCTGATCAGACAGAAAAAAAAACCCCAACACAACAACAGAACAACAGCAACAAAGAACTTTTCAGATGTTCCCTGACCCCAAATTGTTTATAGGCTAAGGGTTCCTACTCCAGCAGCTTCAACAGAAGATCTGCTGCTCAAATATTAGCTGGATCCTGCTCCTCCCTTCTGCCAGTGGACAGAAAGGAAGACCCAAGGAGGTTCTTCATTTTCCGTACCATGCCAGAGACGCACAAATAGCTTCAAAGATCTCTAGATAGGAGGTAGATACACCCCTGCCTAAAAGAACAACCACCCTAACAAATTACTAAATTAGTTGACAGGGAGAAAAGGCAAGTTATATTTTTTTCAACATCCTGCTTTCTCAAATTAAAATATACCATCAACATTCAAATCCAACTAGTCCTACAGGAGCGGGAAAAAAAAAAGTAGCACTGGCATTTTCCTTTCTAGGTGTTGATGAAGCCTGCATTATTGCTGATTGCTAACCAAAATAAAAGCCTTAAACAAATACACTTCTCACTTTTCTGATCAGGCATGGCCAATAAATTATTTGTCAGATTCTTTCAGATGTGTTTACGAACCTTCTCCTCTTACACCAGCTTACGCCCAGTGAGAATTTGAAAAGCTAAATTACAAGTATAAACACTTCAAAACAGAAGTTAATAATAGAAAGAATTAAGAACATTGCTAGAGTGACACGATACGGATGCTGTATTGTTAAACAAACGGCTCACAATGGTATTATGACATGAGTCATAATGCCTGATGCCATGAACATATTGCAGAAAAGAACAATAGCTTCTATCACCAGCTACGGAGATACACAGAGCACAATACCGGGAGCCCGACTGCTGACTGATCTAAAGCAAGGGCTTTGTCTGCAAGCCAACAGGATAAATTCACACCTGGTGCAAAAAGGTGCAACCGAACGGAAGCTCGCGGAGTTGCAGCATCTTCAGCTAGGCTCTGATATTGCACCAAAAACACCACGGGCTTTGCTCTGTGCAGTCTTGCAGCCTGTTTATGACCGCAATTGACTAGGGAATTCCGATTTAGAAGGATTTTGAATCCGCTCTCTGCAGGTGTGAATAACTGAATCTGGCCTTACATTAACACCAACAGATTTTTAAGCCCAGCAAGTCACAGAGCACACCTGAACAGTTGTAGTGTTCAACATCACCACAAGAAAGTCTGCCAGAGACAGAAAACTGGTGGCCATGAGCACATGGACTGGTTTTCTATTCCTGCTGTTGTTATATCCAGTAACTGTGGACTGCAACTGGTGATGCCGAAGAAAAAGATTCTTGTAAGAGCTGGCACGTTCACAAGCTTGACAGACAAAGCATGGAATCAAATCCCGGGGTGCACTTGCAGTATACGCTTCCCGTAATTAAAAGTCTATTTGTGGCAGGCAGAGTAGAAAAAGCTTTCATTTGGGGTAAAACTTAAACATAGCTTTACTTTCCCTGCTTGATGCAGTAACCCAGTTCAAGGAGATATGGTCTGGGAGCAATGCTCTCTGAGCTTCAGATGTCTATGATTGTCAGGGAAGGGGGGCAAGAAAACGAGGACAATGTAAAGGCAATCCACCCATAAACGAAATACAGGGTTTCATTCATTGTCATGCACTCTTAACGTAGTGATTCTGACCACTGTGGTGTGCAGCTAACATAAACAGAGCCAGCTTACATCCTAGGTCTCTGTACTTATCACATAGCTAACAAGAAAACACTCAGCACGGAGACTTAAGTGGGCTCCACTCTGCCCAAGTGCCGCCCAGCAGCTCCCAGTATAGGAAGCGTGGCCCAACGGAGGATGCGTGACCAGGGCACTATGATATTCTGGCTCTTTCTCAGCTTTTACAGCAGCACTGGGGACCCCTGGCAGCTGTCCTAAAGGCAGTCTCAAGGTTGTTCCAAACTGTGCTAAAGACTAAACCAGCTTATGAACAATTTCAAAACATGGGTTGAGCAAAAGTGGTTTGCTGTGCTCTCTTGGATGTGGAGCTGGCTGGAGCACAGCCACATCTGAGAATAGGCTGGCTTCTCTTCAGCCATCACAAGGGCACCTACATACCATGCATTTGGTGCAAAACAACACACTTGGGATGAGGCACCTAAAAGTCAAGAAATTTACTCAGAAAAGTGGCTAGCTACCCCACATTACCTCAAATCTATCATAAGACTCCCCCAAAATACATTTTATTACAGAGGCATTAACACGGCAGAAGTTGATTTGCTTAGAGAAAGCCTTGTGTTTCTTGTCTGCGTGTGTTTACACATAAGATGCACGCTCACCCATGCAAACATGCCACCCCGATCAAGCCAAACATACACAATGCATATAAGACATAAATAAATACTTATGAGTCACTGATAACCACCTCATAAATTACATGGTCTTACAAAGTATCACTGCTAAAGATAATTCATACAATTGGATACAAAATACACACATACGACTCTCATTAAGACAGATAAGAATTGTTTGTTTCCTTTCACAAGAGCTCAAGGCCTTAATTTACAGGGTCCTGAGTTGTTTTTTTTTTTTTTTTAAGCTTGGAGTCCCACAGCTGTGGGTCAGTTCCAAAACCTGACCCAAAAAACAAGTCATAAGAGACCAAACCTGATTACAGAGAACATAGTGAATAGGAGATGGCACAGGGGGGCCCAAAAGTCTGAAAGCCCAGTCTGCTCCAGCTCACAGGAGCTGGATCTGGTAGCACTCATTACCCTTTACCCTCAAACAGATGTCACTTCAGCATCCACCTCTCCTACCTCACTCCTGCTGCGCTGCCCAGGACCGGCTCCCCCATCGCCCAAGCGAGGAGCTCAGCTCCGGCCACAGGAAAGTGCGGCCGCTGCAGCTCTTCCACAGATCGTGACAAACTCTTCTGCGGGAACGGGTGCAAGCCACTCCATCCGACAAAGCAAAGAGGGGCGAGATCAGCCCTGCAGCCTCCACTTGGGCAAAACCTAAATGCCACTTTGGTACCACTTGACTGACACAGCCCAAACACGGCGTGTTTGTTTTGCTGACACATAGGTTTAAGTTTGCTCCCCAGCCACATCTTCTTTCGCCTTGGATACAATAGTCATCTTCATAGCACTTATTATAACATATTGCAGCAATAATGTGCAATTATCCTCAAAAACAAAGCAAAAGCTCAAGATAAAAATAACAGGCACTGAGTGCACTTACCAGCTGGAGAAAGGCAGCGAGGCAGCACTAGCTGCAGCCCTAAAATGGCTGTGCTCTAGTAGGCTGCAGCTGCCTCTCCCGGACTGATTTCAAAGGCCAGTCTGCAGGAGAACATACCGGGAGGTGGACCCTCTCCAAAAGCAGGTCCAAACTGAGAAGGTGCAAGCAGCAGCCAGGCTCTGCAGAGCTGTCATTAGGTAGAGATGTGCCTCACCTGGGGCCTGTGCACTTTGCAGCTGGGTTCAAGGATTGCGTGTGGGCCAGGCAAGAGCTCCAAACGCTCGGCACCTGGGAGGGTTGGTCCTTTCATTAGGAGAAGCCCATCAGGTGCTCAGCAACCCCAGCTCTCATCCTGGGTCTTCCTTGATGGTGATGGCTGACCTAGGGAAATCAATACACCTCTTGGGCTTTCTTCTTGCCCTTTTTTCTGTTTTGCTGGATAGGCCTACTTTGTCTTTGCCCACAACAGATTCCTACGCTGACCCCTCTGTTTCCAAGCTTTCATAACAATATATGCTGAAAACAAATTATAGCAGGGGAAAAAAAAAACGCTTTCAAGGACCAAAAAGAGGGAACCTATGAATTTAATAAAAGTATTGGCTTAAAATTCTCAGTGGTGGATCATAAAAATGGTAAATCTGATCAAGTACAAGGAAGCTATATGCATATCTCAGGTCTCTGATGGCTTCACAGCTTTCAGGTTATGTGGCACCTGTGTAAAAACTTGACATCTCTGCTTTGTACAAGGAAGACTGGTTAGAGCTGCACACGTTCAAGGAGGGCCTCTGTTGAATAGAATTGGCCAAATCAGATTAAAAACCCAATATCTATGATGAAGGCTGCAGGCTGCCTGCTCGGAGAGGTTCCACTGATGTGAACCAGAGGCTCCTTGCATGTGGTCAGGGCCTAAATTTGATACTGGAATTTAAAAACAAATTAAGATTCCCATGTAATATTGACTTCTTTTTTTTTTTTCCAGAGTAAAAGATTTTACAGCATGGAATGCTATATGCAGTGGTTACATGAGTCCAAGTAATTGTACCAATTATATAATTTGATATAATTGCACTAATTACATAAACACATAATAATGAAATATAAGTTATTCCAAGAGCTAAACTGGAAGAACATTAAAGAACCTAAATCTGCTCCCACTTATTCTAGTACAAATCAGAAACAATTCCTCTGAAATCAATGAAGTTTTACCCAAATAAAATTGGCCCCTACCATTACAAGCAGCCAGGTAAATCCAGCTTTTGGTTCAAGGGTATTGACTAGGCGAGCAAATGAAAGCTACCGGGGTATTTTGTACTGACAGAGATTGCTAATTCCTGGCCAAATTCCAGTGTACGCAGGGAGATTCTCCCTGTGTTCGTGACCAGGTTAGGTGTCTTCTCCTCTTGTTCGGATATGTCATGCAGCATCTGTGCATTTTGCTAAAGCAAAAAATCAATAAATAATTTTTTTTTTTTAGAAATACTGAGAATGAGCTGGGCCTAATCAGGATTTCAAGAAAAACAGATTCAGGTGTGTCTTTAGTTATATTGGTGCTAGCCTGAATTACATCTGCAGACTTTAGGGGAGCTACCACAGATTGACACCAGTATTAACAGAAACAGACTCTCCTCTAAGACAAAAATTTGTATTTCTGATCCATTTTGCAAACTGTTCCTCAACCCTTCACACTGGAAACCACTCCAAACAAAAATTATTGTAAAGAAGGATTCATTCAGTGAGGGGTTTCCCTCTTCTCCCAAGGCAGGGGGAGTGCAGCAATTAATTTCAGCTGCTGACTTCATCTTTCACAAGTAACAAAGCAAAGAAGGTGAGACCTGGCAATTTTGGAGCAGGTGTCTATTACGTGTGGAAATATGTGATGTATGCAGAGTTAATCCACCAAGTGCTCTGTTGCACCACATCGTGACAGTCACCCCGTTCACACCGTCCTCACTAACACCAGCGGGAGATCCAGGAACAGGGCCGGAGCTTTTGCCTGTGTTAAAATATTTTGAAGGACAAAGATTTCAAAAGCAGCCATCAAGTTTGGGCCCCTCACTTTTCATTTTGCTTGGTTTCAAAAAAGCAGGAGGTGGAAGCTGCAAAAAGTGGTGTTCCTGCAGCCCCCTGCAAACAGCTAGCAAGAGCAGGCACATCTCTGAAAAATCAAGCCCAAACTGTCTCAGTTTGGCCTCTCAAAATTAAAGGCCTTTTTAATTTTATTTTGTTTTAGCCTTAGGAATCTGTGTGATGGGTTGCTATTGGCCCCGGGACTCGGGAGTACCTCACTGCTTGCAGCGTGCCGAGCGGCGAGTGACTCCACGCCACAGAAAACTCGAAGCGTGTTCTGTTCAGATTGATTTCCAGAGACCGTTTCACACAAAATAAAAGGACTTGAGAACCTGGACTATGATCCAGCTTTTCCCACTCCCGGTTGATACCCCTCACACCACACTGGTTCGTGCTCTTCTTTGCAGTTCGATTTCTGCCCCACGAATACCAGGGCTGTAGCTGCAAGTCAGGGAGCAGGGGAGGCAGGGGAAGAAAGCGGTGAAAGCTTTCTACCAAGAAAAGGGGTGTTCTTTGCTGTTCTCTGTGAAAAGAGTTCAGGATCCCGGGCTTGCTTGTGGGTTTGTGGTGGGATGCAGGGCACAGCCCGCTCCTGCTCCTTGCTCCTGGCTGCCCAAGCCCATGGCATCCTGCCTGCCCAAGCCCATGGCATCCTGCCTGCCAGCAGCTCCCTGCTCCCGGGGGCTGCGGGTCCAAAGCCCACGTCGAGACGCCCTGCTCTCCTCCTGGAAGAGCACACGAGGCCTAGCCTCCGACGCAGGGCTTGGCTTCGACCCCAGAAACCAACCACTTCCAATTAAGAACGAAACCTAACTGGACCCAGCCGCCAGGGCCTTGCATTTCCACGGGCAAGATGTCTTAATATATGCCACTTTTTAAAAAGTGCAGCCCAGTCTTATTAATGAAGACTGTGTCATATTAGGTCAAATGTGCCTTCAAACTGAAGGGACACGTATTTGCCATTGATTTCAAGGGGACTGCACTGCATCAGCAGCACGGCTGACCCAGGGAACAGACAGGGGAGAAGGCTGCTGAGGCATGGGGCAGGAGCAGCGAGCGGTGGCTTCCACGATAAACGTGCCATTCGAGGTGGTGAGAAAGCTATGAAACATTCAAAAAATTTGGTCTGGGGGACAAAGTTCTGTGCAGCAGGTTGTTGACACAGCCACAGCAAATTGCTCCCAGAGGTCTCCAGAAACAGAGCCATTTCACCCCAGTGCCTGGCTTTGGGGAGGGGTGGGCAAAGCTACGCTTGAATGTGAATTGTAACTAGAACCCATCATTAGTGGCAAGGACTTGCTTCTTCAACACTTTCCAGGTCTCAGGGTCAGATCTAACGTTTGCTAAGTCAACAGAAGTTCTTCTGTCAGCTTCAGCTGGCATTTGCTCAGGTCTCCAGGAGGAAGAATTTATCCGTGAAGATCAATGAAATCAATATCTGGATATACGCGCAGCTGACAAGAATTTCTATGAGTATTTTTTCAACATCTTTGGGTTTTGTGAGTTAAAGGGGACATATTTAACTCAAAAAACCCTCTCCTTGGTACCAGCTACTTTTTTTTTTTTTTTTTTTTAAAAAAAAGAGTAAGTTCCTCAAACTTAGTATTGACCTCTTTTTCCTGGAAGTGCTTTCCATGTTACTTTTTTTTTTACTCCTTGTAACCGATCAGGGAGTGACCTAGACAAGAAGTTACATTCTTACACAGCAGGTGAACCAGGAACTTGCTGTAAATGACCTGCAGGTATGCGGAACAGCACTGTTCCTGCACCCAGATACCCGGCACTGATGCAGATAGAAAGAAGCAGATGCTGACATGTATAGACGGCAACAAAACTAGAGTGTAACATTTTTAGGATCGCAGCTGAGCTCTCAGACAAGGCTTTCTGCAATGACTAATACGACTACGGTCTAATGCGACAGTTCGCCGTCTGCAGCCGCATTCAGTCCCGAAAGCAAGCAAGTTTCTCCAGATGTTACACACTGAAAAAAAAAAAAAAAAAAAGAAAAGCACATCCAGTTTTCAATCTTTTTTATTTATTTAAACTGTACACAAATGTAAAATACTTCAACAGCAAATCTAAGTGAAAATTGTTTGGTTTAAATTATTATGGAACAGAACCTAAAAGGAACTTTATTAAATAAACATAAAAATTGGATTTAAAGGATGCACATATTGTAATGTATTCTACAATAGTCATTTTTTTTTTCACTCTACGTTCCATGTGCGTATGGTATAGAAAAGACACTGAATAGAACAAACAGAATCCATTTTGTACCCTGAAACAATTGGTAGGCCGGTGAGGGATTGCTCAGTATGACTACATGATATATGATGGCTTTGCCATCTCATAAAAATTATAACTAATATGTTGGCCTCTTTGGTTCCAAAATTTATGTATAATACATTTAACTGTATTCATTTTTTGCTGCTATAAAAATAACATTTTTTTCAAATGGCAGTTTTTTGACTAATCATGCAACTAAATCAGTGCAAACATTAAAAGCAATCATTCGCTTTAAAAAAGAAGCAAAAGATTTAATTTCAAGTATAAAAAAATATAAAAAAGTCATATCATAAGTCCAGTTTTGTCTAGTATGGGTCAACACTTTAAATTGCATAGCTCATGCGGCACCTGTTTACCTAGATAGTGAGCAAAGATAAGTGCACTATCAAGTACCACTTTTCAAGGCATTGAAATTTGCAAGTGCTATTATACGTGCATTCAAGCAGTTTGCAAGTGCTATGCTGTATCATTATTTTCTGATCTTTATGGCCATCCTCGACACCTCCTGGTAAGGAAATTGAAAGCACTCTCCTCTCTCCTCCTTTCCAAGACTTGTTAAAATGTTCCTCGCCTGTTATTAAAAGCACTGCATTTTTCAGAACGTCTCCACTCTGTTACTGTCACTCCTCTTCAGGGTTCATTGGTTTAGTCGTGGTGGCGGATGCTTGTTTGCTCGTCCCCCACGTGACGTGTCCTTGCCGAGTCCCCCATTGAAGAACACAGATTGCAGCTTTGACTTTTCGTTCTCCGAACAGCGAGAGACGCCGATGGTCAACACAGTCCAGATACAGTATCGGATTCCCTTTTCCGAGACACGGCAGGTACAGCCATCCACGGGTTGCTAGCGGGCAGTTAAAGCATGGGATCACGCCAGCCCAGCTTGTGACTTCGCAACACTCAGATTTTAGAAACACAGCAGTTGCTTACGCGTCTGTCCCTTCTTCTCTCTCTCTCTGATGGTACCACGCGGTTCCTTACTGGAAGTGCTGTAGGAAGATGCGGGTATCTGTGATGTTTACATTTAGATAAATTTAAATTAAGAGGAAGTGAATACCTCCCAAGGCAGGTGTCCTGCAGCTTCCCGTTAGACCTAAGAGGTGACGGTCGACTTTTTTTTTCTTTTTTTTTTTTCTTTTTTTTTTTTTTAAATTTTCTAAGTTTGGTCATTTCGACACCTGCGTGCAAGAATACGTCGTGTTCTCGCAGTCTGTGCTTTTGCCTGAGCAAAGGGAGCTCATTTCGGTGTGACTTCACCGGCAGGCGGGGAAACAGCTGCTCAGCCGTTCACTCGTACTGGCAGGCATTTAGGTCCGTCGTCACTGGTCACTGACTTTCTGTGCTCATGTCCCTTTTCCGAGCTGCCTCGTGTGTGTGTCTGTGTGTGTGTATGAGCGCGTGTTTGTGTGCGTGCCCACGTTTCGTGTGTGTGCGCGCGTGCGCGCGTGTGTGTGTGTCTTTAAGATATTTCATAGCATTAACTTATAAGTGGTAGAATATATAAGTGTCCAAGATCCACAAACTGCCACTGTCCTGACACCAAAGTGAAATGATTTTTTTTTCTTTTTTTTCTTTTTTTTTTTTTTGTCAAACTTTTCCACAGTGACTTTCCAACACTGATGCCTGGATACACAGTGAAACTTCCTCCAACACCATCTCGTACGGGAATGTTTCTCTCTCTCTCTCGCCCTCTCTCTCTCTCTCTCTCTCCCCCCCAAAAAACACACCTTAAATCAAGCACAACCACATTCTTCCACAATCATATTGGGAACGTCCCTTTTCACAATGTTGTATTCATCATCAAAGTACAGCATTGACATTGTGCTAAGTTTGGTTGGAATGCAACAGGAGTTCACGGTGCCCGGGTTCAGCCCCCGCATTCGGTACTGATTCACGACGGCGGTGTGAAAGGAGGAAGCCGACCCCGGGACGCCGGCCAAGTAGGCCGGGCAGCTCCCTTCACAGTAATTCCCATAGTAACCTGATGGTGCTATGATCCAGTCATTCCACCCAATGAGTCTAAAGTCAATGTAAAACTGTTGCCTGCAACATAGATTGGTCCTGCCATCGCACTCCAGGCCTCTTTTCCGGATCCTGTGTTTGTTATCGGCGAGGCGGGCTTGCACCACTAAAAAAGGCCGGTGGGATTCCTCCCCGGGGTCCACATAAATTGGCAGCACTGAATACTCTTCACAGCCCTCACATTGAACATCCAAGTTCAGTCTCCTTTCTCCTCTCTCAAACAGAGCCTGGATCGCCTCTGTCATGGGAAAAGTGTGCCAACCACTTCTTTTGAGATCAACTTTCTTTTCAACCACATTCCACTTGTTGCTAGTGTCCGGGTCTTGGAAATAGACTTTGACTCTTACTTTTCGCCTGCTGCCTTTCTCTAAGACATATGGAAGCAGCTTCAAGTAAAGCCACAGGCTGGCTTGAACGACAAACAAGTTCTGGTTCCCTTCATTCGAGATGAAGAAATAGAGGCGGACTCTAGATGAGGCCAGATCGTCTGCAAGATAAGGAGAGATCAGCAAGATTAAGTCAAAAAGGAAACGTTAGCTTGTGTGCCATTCTGGATTCAGGGACAACGCTAGAGCACAGCAGATCGAGGGAGCGGCGGCAGGGCTGTGCCGGCCAGAAGGCACGCACTGAATCAGATATCCCCAATTTGCAATCGAAACGCATTGAAAAGGCACTTCCCACAGCAACGTTCATCACCGGGCTGTAGTCGGATGCGTCAGCTCCACAGACACCAGTAAGAGCTCTCCAGAATACGGGGGTTTTCCAGCCAGCCAGCTTTACAGACGCTACGGCAGCACCTTGAAAAGACCGGCACTCGGACTCTGCTATCTCGTCGGTTTAAGAATAGTTTTAACTTTCAGCTACCCGCCGGTTCTCACAGGGACAGCCCTTTCAATAACCACTGAAACGCCAATGCCAAACCAGGGATTTTGTTTCGATTTTCACATATTCTCGTCGCAGTTTAACAGAGAGGATTCGAGAGACGGAGGGGAAAATATTTCAGTAATGCGCCTGCTTCTCCAGCAGATCAAGCTATCCCCCAACTTAGTCTGGTAGAATAGCTGCTGTTATTAAGCGCTTCGATCTCTGCCTTTTTGCCCCGAAACGATAAACTCCCGTACAAGGCGAGGCAACGAAGCGGTTGCTCTCACTGTACCGCCGTTACTGACTGTTCTCAATACGCTTTTCAATAACACCAGAATTAAAGGAGTGAAATTATCGCGGAAAACCAAATGTCACCAAATGTCTGACATAACCCCTTATTTGTAAACAAAAGAGCCTGGCTGCATGAAATGTTTCAGAAGTACCAGTGGCCCTGCTGCAGTTTTGTACTACAGGTCCTAACTGAATTTGGCGTAGGTGATAAATGTGCAAGCTGGCCTTTACGGCAGAGATTGTAATTCTGGTCCTTGAATCAAAGCCTCCCAATCGCTGTTTAAAATTATTGCTGGAAAGGCATTTTCTCATCTGCCCTTATCTGTTTCGCTTCTTTCTGCACAGAGCCAAATGTAGATTTTTTTTTTTTTCTTCCTTCTCTTTTCCTAAGAATCTTTATTATTTTTGTCAGTCTCTGAATGGGATTTTTTGCATAGTCGGTGTCTTCATTTGTTACCCTAGATGCCTTTCAAATGTGCCTCCAGGGCCCATTCCGTACCTTGTAATATTTCAGGGACAAAAATTGTCACTGTGTTTGCCTACGTTTTACATAAAGTCAATTTTGGAAGTGTTACAAAAGCCAGCGATTGATTGAATACCAAATGGAAGTACGAGCCCACCCCAGATCTCCCAAGAACAGCCTATTAAAAAATAATAAACCCCCAAACGTACGCTAAGAAAGCCTTTTGCATGCTAGTAAATACACAACTTCTTTATAAACTGTGGCGACAGTGACAGAAAAAGAACAGTACGGTGTTGCTGCACCGATCCACATCGCTTGTGTTGTGTGAGATTGTGTGTGCCCATAAATTTTGTATGTGAATATAACAAGCATATGTATAATGCAACAGATCCCATAGATACTGTAAATGTATATGCCTTTGGTAAGTGGGAGGGTAGATAAAGAAGATGAGTGGGCAGTATACAGGATAGAAAGAGATTTATTTTGTGGACAAATGATATATAGATGCCACAGGAAGATAGAGAGAGAAAAAAACCGAACAGAGCGATAGAGCGATGAAGGAAAGGAGAGATGGGCAGATAGACAGCAGAGAGCTAATTTGCAGAGTGACGGTGTTACGGCCAGATGTGCAAAGTTCACAAGCACAGCGGTTGCCTGGATAAACTGCTGGAAAGCTACGCTGAAGGGATTCGGTGACACATAACTGCGCTGCCTAGACAGGGCTGAGATGGCCGGTGGGGATGGATGGCACAGTTAGCAACCGGACCGACGGACAGAGAGGAGAGACAGGCACACTCGGGAGGAGGCTGCACGCAGTGGACAAACAGACAAGGCCAACACTACGAACGAAAGCTAAATAAATGGGGAACGAACGGAAAGGGAGGCCGGGCGAATGCAAGCCTCAACAGCCAGATGCATGCAGTGAACCAGATGAATGCGCAGGGCAGGCAGATGAGGCAAGGGATGCAAGAGACGGAGCGGGACAGGCGGAGAAGGGCCGGTTGGGATGCACAGGGACAGAGGCAAGCCACGGGGCGGCTGGAAGGTCCGACGGAGGGAAGCCGCGGGGCACGGAGGCCGCGCAGGGATGGAGGGAGGCAGCGAGGGCAGCCGCGGGGCACAGCCCGGGGAGAAGCCCGCGCCCGGGGACACGGGCAGGGAGGACGGGAGGGAGCGGACAGGCTCAGGGCGAGATGGTGCGAGGCAGAGGGCAGAGCGGATGAGGCGGAGGGCGTGCGGGCTCGGCCGGCAGCAGGCAGGGGGGCCAGGCAGGGGACACGGGGGGCCAGGCAAGGGCGGCCCGGGGAGCGGGCAGGGGTCAGGCGGGGGGGGCAGAGAGAGAGAGTGGCAGGCGGAGGGCGGGCGGGAGGGCTTGAGAGGGGTCGAGCCGGGGGACTGCGAGGGGTAGCGGCGGGCCGGGCAGGGCGAGCGGCAGGGGCAGGGGGCCGGGGCAGGCCGGGCAGGGGGGGAGCGGGGGGGGGGGGGGGGGGGGGGGGGCGCGGGGCCGGGCGGCGCCCACCTGTCTCGGCGAAGCTGATGATCTCGGAGACGGGGTCGTGGGCCGGGGGCCCGGCGCTCGCCTGCCCGTCCAGGCTGGGGATCTCCACGCGGCCGTCCTCCCGCACCTTGCCGGCGTGCAGCTTGCGCAGCGCCGTGACCATGGCCGCCTTGGGCACGGCGTGCGTGATGTTGGGCCGGTCCCGCATCTGCAGCCGGCTCAGGATGTGCCTCTTCACCGCCTCCAGGAAATCCCCGTCCACCTTGCCCGGCTCCTCGGGCCGCCGGAAGCCGCAGGAGGTGCATGTGTCCTGCGGGGAACCGCCGGCGGGGGCCGGCGGGGTCGGGGTGGCCGCGGCGCCCAGCAGGAGCAGCCCGCAGGCCAGCAGCGCGGCCAGCACCCCCCGGCGAGCCGCCCCGTCCATGGCGGAGGAGCGGGGGGCCGAGCTGGGGGCCGCCCCGAAGCGCCGCAGGGAGCCCGTCTGCAGGCAGCGCCGCTCGGTGCGCTCCGCGGCGCGGAGGGGGCGGTGGCAGCCAAGCTGGGGGGCCGCAACCGCTCCGCGCAGGGGGGGAGCCGCGGCGGAGGGAGGGGGGCGCCCGGGGAAGCGGCGTGTGCCGCCGGGGAGGCGGAGGGGGGTGGAGGGGGGGTGGGGGGGGGTGGGGTGGGGATGGGGGGGGGTGGGGGGGGAAGGCTGCACACGCAGGCACCGAGGGTGAAGTTGGGGGGTTGGAAGGGGGGGGGGGGGGGGGGGGCAGCAGGCTTGGCGTGCACGGAGAGCCCGGCACCACGGGGGAGGGGGACGGCAGCAGGTGAGGGGGTGGCTGCGGAGCCCGGGGAGGAGGGAGGGGGAGCGGGGAGAGAGCCGGAGGTGCGAGGGGAGCCGGGGAGCAGGGAGGGGAGGGGAAAGGGGGGGGGGGGGGGGGGGGGAAAGGCGGCGGAGCGCTGCCCCGGTGCCCCGCGCCGCTTCAGAGGGGCATCCCCGGGCGCAGCCGGTCCTGGTCCATCGCTCGCTTCGGCAGGTCCGGGCGGGCCGCGGAGAGGAGCTCTTTAGTCCAGCGTCATTGAGGGGGGTCAGGGAGATAAACGAAGCAGATTTATATACAATCCAATTTATAGCCTGGAAGGAGGGGGGGTGGGGGGTGTGTGGGGGGAGAAATGCCACTTGTACCCCCCCCGCCCACTCCGCCCCCGCAAGACAACAATCCACAGGCCGTGGGTGCAGGTCTCTCAGCAGGTCGGCTCCGCGCCGCGCCGCTCGGTTGTCCCCCTTCAGCGCCCGCCGCTTCTCAACGTGCCATCAAAGTTGACCCGGAGCATCGCTGGGGAGGGGGCCGGGGGCGGCGGGGAGGGGGTACGCGGCTGGCAGCTCCACAGTTGCGAGTCTTCTTCCCCCCCCACCACCCCCCTCCCTCCCCACCCCCCTCTCCCACCGCCCCGCTTATTATTATTAGCGAGATGCTTTTATTTTCAAAGCAGCGCGGAGGGTCCGGAGTCCGGCGAGGATGCTGCGGCGGCGCCCGGCGCGGCCCCTCCGCCGCGGGCAGCGGCACCGCACGTTGCGCGGTCGCGGAGCGGAGCGGAACGGAGGAATCGGCGCGATCCCGGCGATCCCAAGGAGAAGGTGCACGGATCCACTCGGTCAGACCAGCTCTTCGGCTCGCTCCCTCGCTCGCTCTTTTTAAACAATATCTCCCTTGTTGGTGGTTTGGGTTTTTATTATTATTATTGTTATTATTATTTTAAGTGTGATTGTTGTTGTTGCTGCTGCTGCTGCTGCTCCAGTTAATCTGTCTCTCCCTCTCTCTCTCGCTCTCTCTCCGCGTCTTTTTGATCTTTCGCTCGCCTTGTGCTGGCTTGAACGCTGTGTTTTGTTTTGTTTTGTTTTGTTTTTTTTTAACGCGTCTGATGTTCCCTCTCGGATCTGCAGTGGAAGGGCTCGGGGAAGCGGCTCGCTCCTCGCTTATCTTCCTCTGATCTCCTCCTGCTAATTTCCCCCCCCTGCAAAATCACGACATTGTGGCACTTTCTACTGAAACTTTTATACAGGAGTTAAAACCACGTGGGAACTCCAACCTATAACAGAGACGCCATGGGTTCCTCACTATTTAGGAGATTAAGTTAAGTCTTTTGCCCCCTGGGCTATTACAGTAACTTCCTGATGTGGAAATATTAACTATGCTGTTTCTTTAACTCCCCCCCGTCCCCTCCCCTCCCTCCCGGTTCCTGCAAACACACCCACCGCACACCGACCCGCGTCCCCGCCAGGACGGACGGACGGACGGACCCCGAGCGCCAGCACCCCCGGTCCCCGTCCCCCCCCCCCCCGTCCCCCCCCGCGGTGTTCCTTGCCTTTTTAAGCACTTGAAAGAAGAAGTCATTTAGAAAGTTTACCGTCGGGTTGGCTTTTGCGACGGGGCGGGTTTTTGTTTGTTTGTTTGAATGGGCCCGGGTAATCGGGGCGGGTGCCGGGGGATTGCGTGTGTTTTCCGTGGGGGCAGGAGGGACGCGGAGCCCGGCGGAGGGGAAGGCAGAGCGGGGAAGGGAACGGGGACGGAGCCGGGGGGGGGGTGTCCCGGTGCGGCGGGAGGGGAGATAACGGGAAAGCCGCGCTCCCGTAACCCCGGTGGGGCAGCGGCGGCGGTTCATCTGCGCGGTCCCCGGGCTCCGGGGGGGTCCCGAGCGGACTTTCGTCCGCTCGGGACCCCCCCGGAGCCCGGGGACCGCGCAGGTGAACCGCCGCCGCTGCGCGCTGCCCCGCGGCCGCTGCGCGCCGCCGCCGCGGGGAAGCCTGGGCAGAGGGCGCCCCCTCTGGGCCGCGTTGGGAATCGGGGTGGCGGGAGGGGGGTTGGGGGGGGGGGATGTCACCGGGGAAAGCGGCTGTGGGAGCTGCTGAAACCGGGCTGGGAAACGGGAGGTGCGCGGTGATGCTCTCCGAACTGGGCAAAGGAGCGCTTGAGCCTCCCGCAGCCCAGGCAGCAACCGGGCTGGCGGCTGTTCTAATTACATCTTTTTTTCCTTTTTTTTTTTTTTTTTTTGTCTTTTAATAAAGAAAAATCTACCTCCACGAATGAAAGCGAATCTCAAGACCTTCGTCTTTTTCATCGGGCGGAATGGTGGTTTTCAAAGGGCAGAAGCGGGACGCGCGCGTTGCAAGCGTGACAGCAAAGCAGCCCCTTCTGTGCATTTCAGGTTTTAAAAGAAGAAGAATAAAACTTCTCGTGTATTCCCGGACTGCACACACACGTGAGCTCTGTTAGTTGTCACTAATACAAGCAATGCAAGAGCGTAAAGAGGGTCAACTGGAGGATCAGCTTGTTACTGTGATTTAAGAAAGAAAGGGACAAACACTATTCTCATCATAAATATTTTCTTTCTGGTTCTGTACTGCAAAGGGAAAGACACTTAATGCTGTGCTTCAAAATCACATTGCAATCCCAATCTGATTGTTCGTGTTGGTTTTAATATAACCACAATCTAATTGCATATACAGCATTGTAAATCAAATTCCCGGTATCACCGGAGCTACCCGGATGGGAGATCAGCATTAGATACAGTATTTCCTCCCTGCCAGTAACAGGTTTTGAATGGAAAGCCTGGAATGTAAAAAAAGAAATAATGCTAAAAATCCAATCACTCTGACATCCTGTGAGCTAATAAGAGCACGTGAATGCAACAAGCTTAGTACTTCACAGTAATTAATTTGACAGCAAAGAGCTAACAAGAAAACAACAGGCAGAGCAGTGATGACTGCTTCATAGAGGTCACTGTCAAACAAGAAATAGGTGCAAACACAGCCCCTCTCCCTTTGAAAACAACTATTTCATTGCCCCAGTGAGAATGAAATGCCATAGAGAGATAATATTATGTCTTTGGTGCACATAACAAATCTGGGGAGGTTTTTCTAGTAGTAAAACAAGGTAGAGGTTTTATTTTTTACATATAGTGATTTTTTTAATCATTTCTCTTACTCACTGTAGTGGCATGCTTTGGCTTTTTTTTTCCCCCCTTCTCATTAGGTTAGAAAAAGCCATTTTGCATATTCAAATATTGGGAAGACTTATCTTCTCTGGCAATTACTAACAAACTAATACACTAATAACCTGTATTGTTATTTAAAGTGTGTCCAATAGCATTCTGGAGGCAGCTCTCACACAATGGACTTTCTCTGCCTTCCTCCTAGAGAAGAACTTAATCAAACCTTAGATGCTTTCAGGCAGCAGAGCCTACAGGGAGAGCAAGCAGGGTTAACAGAAAGAAATGTGCCGTTTGATTTCTAATCTTGCTCAGGCAGCACGGCCTATTGCTTGAGCCATAAAGCTCTGTTAATTTTAAGATGTCCTCAGCTTTCAGTTCTTTCCCTTGGGCTTAAACTTGTTGCTCACAGTGGCTGAACTATCAGGGAAAGGGGAGCTTCACACTCCCCCCCACGCCGCTCTCCTCCCCTCCTCCCCTCTATTCTATTTGTTCTGAGCTCATCTGCGTGAGGATACATTTTCACACACACCTTCTCAAACCGGCTGCTATTCATCTGATTCAGGGTCATGCTTTTCCATACATTAAATGCAGGGGAAAACTGGGAAGGAAATGGCTGGGATTTGTGCTTAATGGGCAACCATACGGTTAGCCAGGGAGCCCCGCTGTGAGAAGGTACAGTATCGGAGGGTATTTTCTGTAGAAACATCAAGTCTTGTGACTGGAATCTGATGCTTATTAAAGCTACTAGTGTAATGAAATCAGTATAAACTGAAATCCTCAGCCAGCGTAAATCAGCATGTTTCTGAGGCATCGAACCGCTACAACTCTTCCTCTATAACCTAGATATTTACTTATGCACGTTTATCTCAGGGGGCGGCAGATGCAGAAGTCAGGCTTTTGGGGAGGCCGGTCAGTGCAGCTCCGCACCTTCCTGAGCCGCTGGGAAGCTCTAGAAACTGAGCAGACAGCGACGGCACAAGGCAGCTCCCTCACTGCTCCCTGTTTCCATGATGGCCTCAGTGGGACCGTAACAATTCACGCTAGCAAAGGATCCAGCCCCTCACATATTGCCAAAGCACCTTTTATGCTCTTAAACCATTAATAATATCTATTAGGTAATCTTACTAATCCCTTTGAGGAAGGATTTTCTTTAGTGTACTGATGGCTGAACTGAATAAAGCTTCATATATAAGAGGCCCGGTTTGCACTAGAAATGCTTCTCCTTTGATAACCAGCAAATACAAGTTTTACTAGCACAAGCATCTTTTTCTGCAAGCATTTCCCAAATAAAATAGGCTATACTGGCAAAAGCACTTTTTTTTTTTGCTCATATAGCTGCATCTATACGGGGGATTTTTGCACGTAGTGAAACGCAATCTGTTTTAAATGGCACTTCAGAAAAGCATTGTTATCCCACAGAAGTTTCAAGGCTAGACTTTGAAGTATATACTTCTGCTTAGTATCTTAAAGAGCTTTTTTACAAGGTGGCCATTGTCGTCTTGCTGGAAATATAGAGAAACTGAGACGCACGATTGCAAGGGCAGGCTGGGAGTGCTGCACTCTATCTAGAATTTGTATTCACGCCATTCTTTTGCCTCAGATTAAATTATGTATCCGTAATCAGACTGATTCGCACAAATACTTTTTAAACAACTGCAACAAAACCAGAGGATGTTTCAAAAGCACCGTAAATCTGTAGAAGGAAAAGTTCTATTGAAACTCAAGTAAGTAAATGCTGTTCTGGACAACCTGGACATTTTCTGAACTGGCAAAGGTAGACCTAACTCATGAAAAAAAAAGCCTACTAAGAGGTTGATTTGGTTCCTTTGCTCCTGCCCATGCTTCTTTAACTGAAAACTGTCTGTTAACAGAGATTTACTCTCTCTAAAAAAAGGGTCCTACTCTGAATACGTCTTGGAAAAAGGGGATATGGCAGGCAGGACCTGACCAAACTGGGAACTCCTCATCTAAAGCAGGTACAACAAGAATCTGGAGGATGAGTCACAGAGAAATAAAATAGAGCCCTCAACAGGTTTTTGAAGAGCACCTATTGAATGCCAGCTCCTCGCACAAGTGTCAGGGAGGATGGGGACATGGGGGAAGCAGCAGTACAGGGTTGCAGAGATATACTCACAGCCTCAGCCTCCCATTCCCACTGCGCCTGCTTTAACACGGCTGTAGTCCCGCTCCCTCCAGCTCAGCTACCTGGTGGTGCCTTATGTGCAACATGTTGGCCGATCGGTCCTCTTCAACGACCCCTTTGCGCTCCAGGAAGGTTTGCATCCAAGCTCCCAGGTTCGCTGTGGGGAACGACGCGCAGGTGGATCTCGTGCGCCGCCGTGAAGCGATGCAGGCAGGTACCTCGCCTCCGCACAAAGCAGCGTGCCCTTTGGCAAAGGGACTGAGTTCAGGGATCTGCTTCAATTTCCAAAGTAAAAGGACCAAACACCATCGGGTGGATACCCCGTGTGATATTCAAAAGCTGTCCGCTGCTTGGTGACAGCCCAGAAGCGCTCTTGTTTTCCTCGCACAGTCTGTCCTCTGCAGTCCAAAGCTGTAGCCTTATAACCAGGCAGTGACTTCCTCTGAAGTTGCCTGTATTGACCTAAATAGGTTGGGGGCGGGTGAGGACACACAGACAACATGAAAAAAGCTGTGCTGGTTGCCCAACAAAGAAGTGTCTGCTTTGTGGTGAGCACTTTTAACATATAAGCACTTTTAACATATTGTTAAAGAACATGATTTTCATGTTTGTTTAAGTTCACACCAAAAGCCTTGCAAAGTAGCAAAGTGAGTAAAAATAAAATCTGCATTTAAGTGGTAAACAAAATAGTTAAATCTTGACTTCTCATAACTTGAATGCTACTTACTGAGGCAACGCATTTAGAAGTCGACTGGTGCATTTCTTCTATGCGTCCAGCTGTGATTGATACATCTAATAGATCAGGAAAATGAACAGTAGGATGGAGCAATATTAAAATCAGCTCTCCTGAGAAAATCAGTGATCATCAGGGGGTGGTGACAAGATGGAGAGGTTTCCCCCCCAATTTTAAATGTAGCTCAAAAGCAAAAAATCACTGCTACCTTTGCAATGCCATAGGAGAAACAGGATACAGAAGCTCGAGTTATCTCACGATGGGCATCAGTAGCATTTGCCAAGTACCTGAACATAAGCTACCTTCTCTTTTCTACAAGCAAGCAGCACAACGTAGAGGAAGGGTCTACAGTGGGACAGGCTGCAGCAAAAGACTTGTGCTTAGGCCTGAATGTTTTCCTCTTTACCCCCATTTCCACTAGCTGTAAGTTGAGGATGACAGCATTCAACCCTCTGTAAGTTGCTTTGAAATCAAGCGGAGAAGAGCAGCACACAGGAATTCATCCTCTCCATAGAGCTCGACACTAACAGCATGGCCTTGCTGCTGTATGTCAAAAGTCATTTTCAGTCTTCTCCTACTTAATTGTCCAGTTTTGTTTCTATGAGACTTTTGTTACATCAAACCAAAACCGTTGTGCAGTTTGACTGTTTGCCCAAATAACATCCAAGCGCATTTTTAAGGGTGACTGTGATATGGTTGACTGATTCACTCACTGCTGTGGGGCCACAAGCAAGGGGCTCCTGTAACAGCACCAAAGTCCCCCAGTTCAAGCAATGAGGACCTTCCACGGGGGCAGAGCTCTAGTGGACAGTGGAGCTCTATGGATTTATCCCAGCTGAGAGCTGGCCCCCATGATTTGCAGTCATTTGCCCAGTGCTATTTAGCCACTGTGGGCCTCTAGCAAGCGTGTTCGAGCTGTCTCACCATCCAGATTTGCTACATTGACATTAGCTACAAGCAAGGTCCCCTGCGACCACACGGCGCTGATATTCCAGTATTACTAGATTACGTGAAAGGGTTATTAACAAAAATTTCTGAATCGCCTTCTGCCCGGCTCAGTATTTATCACTTGTAAGTCAGCGCTGCCTGTCCCCTCATGAGGGAACGGCTTGAGCATGCAGTGGGACTAAAACAAAGCAGATTGCAAACTCCATACGACTTGGGTGCTTTGTCTTCCAAAACACCTGAAAAAGCACGTACATCGCGACAGCTCAGGCTGTCCCCTTGACCGAGATGTTCCCCTCAAAGGGGTTTTAAGACTGTTGGGATTTTTCATTCCCCAGGTTACAAGCAGGTCTTCTTGTTCTGTTATTTCCCTGCCATGATCTCCTCAGAAGTGGGGCAGCTTATTAACGAAGAACAACCCGAAAACTTCTTCACAGCCCTTTGCCATTTCTGAGTAATAGTCTCACCCCCCAGCGTTTATTGCTGTGGTTTAGATCCTGACCAAGAGCATTATTAAGAATAAATCATAGTATGTGGAAATAATATGTGAAATACACTGGTACTATTGTACAAGGGTAAGAAAACAAACAGCAAGAACAGGAGCACATGGATCATATTAGTAGACATTGGGTCTACCAAACCTACACAGGTACTGAAGTGTTAGGAGGGTGCAGAGCTGCAACAGGAAAGTGTGTTGTTCTAGTTTTTTGTGCTTAAAAGATGAGAGAGAGGGCCTAGGGGAGGGGAACGCATGAAAAAAGAAAAGGATGAAACTTTTTTTTTTTTTTGGCTACTCCAGATGGGGTTTTCCTCTGTTTAAATGCTGAAGGACAGAAAGATTTTAAATTAAAATCTTAATAAATATAGCCCTGAGGCTAGTAACATTATTACATCCAAGATGATTACAGCAACCAAGCCACAAAAGAAATATATATATATATATATATATATTTATTTGAAGCATAATAAGTCTCAGTATTTAGTTAGAAGAAGGCTAGGCAGCTAACTGACTTCCAAGGTAGTGAATTTTCCATTCTGCTCTGCCGAAAAGATAAACCACCGCAGCACATAGTTTGCAGGGCTTGGTTTCATTTCTGCACAAAATAACATTATTACTACTTATGCTTTATATATATATATATAAATAAAAAATACAATTGTTTAGATTATGTGCACGAGGGTTGGCGGGAAAGAACCCTAAGTTTGCAATGTGCAATAGGAGATGGGGATAATTAGTGAGCTTCATTGTGAAAGAGCAATCTAGGTCCCCCAGCTTGCTGGAGTGAGGCATGTCCTCCTTGAGACATTTGCCTTTTTCAGTTGATCCTACTCTCAAGACAAGGTACTGCACTTTACTTGTTTGTGAAGAGTTGGGTTTTTTTAAAATTATGGGAATATTTTAATAAAGGATACAGGGAAAATATAGGGATACAAAGAAAAGGATACAAGCTGATAAAGATGATTAAATCATAGAGCGACTGCGGAGTGGGTCATGAAGTGTTATAATCCCCAACTCCCCTCTGCTTTCTGCCTCAATGTGTTAATGCATCACACTTTAGTACAGTGACACTTTCAGCCCTAGGTGGAAATTCACACATGATGAAGAGGTGGAGGAGGATTTCCAGATGGTCAGACCTCAGGGAGTGCGAAAAGGTGGGGGGAGGAAGGGAGAAACTGCTGAAGGGAATCGGACTTTGGTCACATCAGTAATTTCCAGCTGAAAATGGAATATTAAAAAGAAAACCCCAAAACCAACAACAAACCAAAAAACAACCAGCAATGACCCCATACCAGAGCCAGGTGTGTTCAGGTTTGGATGTTATGCGTGATAAATCCGCACGATTGCTGGTTGTGAAAGATCCCTTGGAAATATTGGTTTATTTGTGTGCAACAGTGAAAGGTGTGAGCTTCATTCCCTTGGCCAAATTTCAGCATGGGTACTAAAGCATCCCGACGCAGACCCAATTAGTTGTTTTATTCTCCACAGCTTGTCTTTACTAGAGGTTATTGAAAGTGGTACTTGCTCTGAATTGTGCACAAATTTTCCCTCCAGCAGAGGCTGTATTTGGCTGCTGCACGTCCTTTGGGACCCTCTTCTGCAGCGCCACCTCTCCAAGAGCAGCGAAGGGCACTGAGACAGAGAAAATGCAAGGCTTGCAGCCAGTCGGTCCCATCACACCCCAAAACAGGTCCCACTTTCCCTTTAGGGGAGCATAAGGCAGCAGCTGCTATGACGCAGCTGGACTTCGCTAAGACGACCTCATTTACTGTGGCCTTTTGGGGGGAATGGGAAGGTAGTCATGGTCCAGAGTTCAAGGGGTCCGGTCCTTCTGGGTGAGAGGTGCTGCGGCTGTATAAAGAATTAGCAATAGATGGTATTTTGTACAGCCACAGCTCTTTCCAGATGTCAGGGTTAATGGAAATTTAAGACAACAAATTATTTAGGCATCACAGTACTCCTGTAGTGTGGGGGGAAGATAGTCCCCTCACCATGGCACACATCACGAGCATTAGGTACGATGGCTCACACTGCAATGAAGCTCTTGCTTCATTTTCTTACGTGTTCCTTGGGTCAGAGCATTTCCGCTACCACAAAATGGACACTAGAGATGCCAATGGTGGGCAGTCACAATGGAAAGGAATACTTTAACATCACCAGTAAGATTGCATTCTATTTACCTGTATTTCCTGGGTGGCAGCAAAGTAAATTGACCACAACATGATGAACTACTTGGAGAAATCTCATGAGAAATGAATTTCGGCTTTGGGGAAGTGTTTGTTGTACGTCCACTCCCTGTCACTCCCAGTGCAAACCATGTTGTGCACGCAGGTCAAGAAAAAAGCTCAAGGAGACAGAAGACACCGCTTTGCCTTACTCAGCTTTTGCTACTGCAACTGCAAATCTGTGATTTCAACTGATGCCGAAATTCCTCCTCCCATTAATTGGCTTTATATGTTAAAATCACTTATGCCATAGCAAAATATGAAGAAACCTCAGGCATCTGATGAGGTGGTGACTCCCACAGTGATCTGTTTGAGATGCCCAGGTGCCTGTCATTGGCTTTAGTGGCAAGCCAATAGCCTCTGAGCCTTGTAAAGCCTGCAGCATCCATCTCAGACTTGTGTCTTACAATGACTAGATGAACCTCTGACTTTACTCTTTAAGGACTCAGTGCAGCAGGTGTTTTCAGTCTGCCCACCTTCCAGATTAGGTGTCCAAAAATGCAGCAATAAATATAAATTTTTTTTCTTCCTTTTTTCCTAAAAAAGGAGCTCAAGGTGGGTGGAGGGGATGGGTATAGGCTATTTTTATTCGGACCTTAATTTAGTCAGTAGCCCAACGGTTCATGAAAGAAGAGCTGGGCCCAGTCCTCTTCCCTGCCTGACAACGGTCCCAGGGAGCATGAGAGGCAGGTCAGGTCTCCTCAGAAGGAGCAGGCTATGGGGTGATGCTGGGACAGAAGCACTCTCCAAGCCTCCCGTTGAGTCAGCGCATGACCTAAGGGAACACAATCCCATATAGCTCTCTAGGTAGACAGTTCAAAGAGGCACAAGGCCAGGCCTCCCTGCTTCCCACCCTGCTAACCAAAACATCTGGAACTACCCAATCCACAAGAGACTACCTTTAAGAGGACAGAGGCAGTCCCTTCCCTGGCACGGAGCGTACCCTAGGAAGTTCACTCTGCTGGGAGAGGAGACATACACACTCCCTGCGGCAGAAGGGAATTGAGCCATGTGAAATTCCCCCGTGTTCAGCACTAGCCTTTTGAGCGCTGAGCGCAGTGTATACAAAACATCGCCGCGCTGCCAACCACCCTGCCTTGCCCTTGCAAGAACGGACCCACGCTCTGCTCCTGGAAGGAAGCCAAGAGAGCCTAAATTGTGAAGCCCAAGGGATCCTCAGCCCCCAGGCAAGGTAGATTTAAGAAGCTGTGCTCCTCATCGCTTGCTCAGGCAGCAAAGCAGCCTCTTGGGTTCGGTGGCTGCCATTTTGAGGTGGTGGGTGGTGTAAGCAGCTTCGCTAAGAAAGGCAGAGATCTGCAGGTTGTGGTGGCTGCCAAGAACAGGCATTGCAACACTCCATGGTGATGCCCAAGACCTTTTGTAAGCCTGCTTCCCCCAAACCAAAATATCGCTGCTGTTTGCCACGCCAGCAGTCCCACGAAGCAAGAGGCAGATGGAGTTCCCCCAGAGTTCAAATCACTGCATGATAAACTCCATACAGATCCAGGTCTGCCTAAAGAGTGGGCATTACAGTGAGAGTCAGAGAGATCACCAGTTGAAGTTGCCAAGCGACTCTTCCCCCTCTCTAAGTGACAAGGCACAAACTAAACTTGCAGGATTGAGCCTGTAGCAAAATCGGTCCTGCTGTAACTATTTCTCTGTCCTAAGGTAACAGGGCTGAATTTGTTTAGCAGTAGCTGTTAAAAGAACAATATAAGAACACAGGTTGTAAGGGTGGATTTAGACAAGGCAAACACTTCACTATGTATTAAGATTTGAAAGTAAACAAGTGATTGATAGCAGTCGATGGAGACTGTTCTTACAAGCAGAAGTGGAAGAGCTAAATGAATAGAAAAGTAAATAGAAGCAGAGTATTTGCCCACAACAGGACTGCAGCTGTGAACCATTACAGGCATGCAACAAGGAAGGAGTAAACAGGTCCCCATTCCCATGGCTGGGATGTTTTGTTATTTAGCGGAGTCCACCCAGCGCACAGCAGAGAAAACTTCATCTTCTCACTATGGACTTCCAAGCTTTAGAGATTATATTCTGGTTTTGGGCTTCCGACACAAAAATACATGCCTAGCACCTTTAACTGGGAAGCCAAAACTCACAACCTTGCTAAGACACCTTTCCTACCCTCACCCCTTGGGCTTGCTCCCAAAACAAGAGGAACTGCAAAGGAGCCGGTGACAGCCAAAAGGGAGAACCTGCTGGCAGCAGAGGGAAGCAGGAGTCGCTCCGTGCGTGTGTCACTTGCTGCAGCCTGTCTGGGGTGACAGTGTTGTCAGCAGGAAAGGGTTACCAGGAGAGGTGGGGCTGCTTGGAAATGGGCCTGGATGCTGCAGAGCTTTTCACCTTTCGCTTCCTTAGCTTTTCCGCAACTAGGAACAGGCTGCAAGCCCATTCCAATTTCTATGTTCAGGATAGGTATTCATCAACTTATTTAACTCAAAGTCCTAGGAAGAAAGAAAGAGAACAGAAAGTAAAGCATGCATCGCTTTGTCAGACTCGCATTTCAAATGCTCCAAACCTATTTAATACCTTGGACTTTACCCCGATTTTTTGACTCATGGGGAAGACTGTTTCCCTGGAACCTATATCCCCATTTCTTTCCAAAAAAGAAGAACAAAAGATAAGTTTTAACTTGGTGTTGATGCAATATTCACCCCCACCAGAACACTGTAACCAACTTTGAAGCTCCATGTAAAAAACATGAAGAGTAATTTTTACTTAGCTCTTGTTATGAACAATTCAGAGATAAGAAACAAGGCAAAGACCACGTCTCAGCTGCAAGTGTGAACATGATCTCAACACTGCAACATTTTCCTTGCCTGGCTAGAGGATGGGTTTGGCAGCATTGAGTATATGAAGGGTAGGTTACAGGTGACGAAGGAATGTAAAAAGCCTATTATTAAACTAGGTGTAAGCAGTCTTGAAAACTTCATTTGGGCCAGGGAATTCAGCCTGGACATTGCACCTGCTTGATTATCCACTTGGAAATTAGCATTAAACAAAATGCTGTAAACTTGAAGCTAAGTTGGAGAGGATTCAGATGCAGCTTTCCCTGCCCTCTGACTTGGGAATGGATGTGAGAGCAGTCGTTATGGTCTGTATCATGACAAACTCAAGTGCTTTCCTCTATTCAGGGGAGAAGTGAAGTCCTCCATCACAAGTTTTCACCCAGGTGCAGAGGACCAGGTCAATTGCTGTCCTCCAAACTGCCACAACAGCAGAGGAGTGAACTGCCGAACTGCAGTGTGTTTAAGGGTACGTTTGAGCACTGACCTATTTTTGTTCATCTGCCAGGGAGAGAGACATGTGGAAACATTGTGGTTTGATGGGGTTTGATTAAAAAATATGCATAATGATAAAGAAATTAAGTGCATCCCTTGGGCTCCTGGCAGGGCTGCCAAGACAGACACTGGGACCACCAACAGGGGGGTCCCTTATGCTTCAGCTTTTGCAATCCTTCAGATTCCTACTGCGGAGGATGGTGATCCAGCCGGAAACAGGGCTTAAAGTTGAGTGTTTGTGTGTCCTGCCTCCACTCCTCTCCAAATGCCACAATATTTGAAAATTTAATGCCCCAGGTGGCTGGAATCAGCAAGCATAAGAACATCTTTGTTTTCATTGAAAAAAAAATACTTCTACCATCATTGTTGAAGAAAGCAAGCTTGCAACATGAAGCAAGTGCACTCAAAAGGCTTGGAAACAAAAAGACTGTGAAAGAGAACTCCAAGTTCATTTTCTAAATGCATCTCATTATTTCTAAACCAAATGTAGTTTTGGAGGCCTGACTTACGGTTTTCAAGCTCCTGAGGCAAAGCTACAAATGTGGCCGTCATTCCCACGCAGGAGCAGCTCTGCCTGCCCTCCTCCCTCCATACTGTTTCTGGCAGAGAGGGGGGAAATCACAACAACCTAAAACAGGCCACAGTGTTACACCCCTGCTCCGCAACCCTTTGGCTGCACTACCATCATTGCCCAAATGGATTTACTCAAGGAACCACATAAGAAAGCTCTAACCTGACTGCAGGAATAGGTGAATCGCATACTCTGCTGCTTGTTCCCTCAGGTAGGAAGCAGCTCTCATTAGCAAAGTCTGAAGTTTCAGCTCTCCTAGTGCTCATAATCCTTCTGTGAATAGTTGTTCTTCCCATAGTCTCATTCACCCTCCATTGTCTAGCAGTCCTTCAGAGCTGGAACAGGGCAGCTGACCGTAGTTGGGGATGCAAGTGCCTTGTCATCCCAGTGGCACTACTCACTACTTAATTGGAGCACAGTCACCAGGAGCAAAAGGAAAGAAGGGCTCATGTTTAGTTAGGTTGTTTGACCCAAGTAGGACTAGGAACATTTGAAACCCTAGGGGTAAAGACAAGCATCCAAGGACAAAGAACCAAGCAGGCCTATAAAGAAATGAAAACGGAGACCCCAGAGTAAAAGATGTTTCTTCCACAGCCATGACCAGGGCACTAACTAGAAGAATAGCTATATTTAAAACCAAAACACTTAGATCCACCCTGCAGGCATTTGTTCAACAACCTAGTAGATTTGTTTTTATAGCTCCATTTTCCAAGCAGGAAACACAAGTTTTAACTTCCGATTTTGGAATCCTGTCGTTCTGGGCAAGGATACTTCCGTCAGGGAGACCTGTGTCTGACCAGGACCATCTCTCTCAGGGTTCTCATCAGCCTTTCTAAAACTGAAGGGCCAGACAAACTTTTAGGAGCAAAAACTGCAGGCTATCTCCAGGCAATGTTGCCATTGATGCTTTTCATTTAGAAGCAAGAAAGAATTTGGCTATTTTCTAGATAATTACTCTTACCCCCAGTCCACAGTTGTTTTCCTTGTTTACACATACAGAAGTATAACACACCGTCATTTTGTGGGGAGGGTAATCATGTTACAGAGCACTCTTACAGACCACAGGTTGAGAAACACCTCATCAAAACAGCAAGTTCAGTTTGTTGTGTTTTCCTTTTAAAACAAAAACAGAGCACTATTTAAACAGTAGGGAGTAACCTTTCCTTGTCTCTCAATGCTACATGTATGCACAAGTTTGTCCTTGAATTATGGTATTTGGCCTATGAAGCCAACATGCATAAAGCCTACGATACCCCGAACGCTAGACTTTAAAAACAACTCTCTATAAACTCTGATTATATTCAAAAAACATGATTCTGCCACAAAGCCACGTAACAAAGCTCATTGAAGGGAACTTACTGTAAAACTCTGGAGATTAATCAACTTTATCAGGAAGGCAAGTGCAGAGCATGTGGTCCCAGTCTCACCTCAGCCATTTACCTTCAACCCCCTTTGGAGTTACAAGGCTTAAGGGCCATTTGCTGGTATTTCCCTAGTAGATCCTATTCCCACATCAGGACACTAAGTAGTTTGGGGGAGGAGAGACTGAGGGGCAGAGGGGGAAAAAAGAAAAAAAGAAAAAAGATTTTTAATAGGATATTTCTCTCCTCCCCCCCCCTCCAATTAAGCCTTTGTATTTCAAAGAAAAACCAGCATCTTTTAGTCACCACTTAGAAACAAAATGTTTTGTGAAGTACTGCACAGTCCCATGGAACAATAAGTATTCTTTCTGGCATGCAAATCAGTGCTCAGTGAGCAGAACAAACTACACTTGCAATGCAAACTGGTTTAAATGCCATAGAAATCGTAAAGCCACACCATCCTCATGAGAAATTGGGTGTTCTGCTGCACACTAGAATGTTTAGGGAAGAATAACATCAGCATTTGCACGCAAATGGTAAATTTTAATTTAGAACAAGGTCTCCTACTGCATGAGAGAATCATACGGCAGAGCAATGAGAACAGAAGAATCTAGTTAGCGTGGATTTCTACGTGTAATTCAGGTAGCAGATTAATAGCAGCTACTTGTATGCTCGTCTGAGCATGCTGAACAGCCCCTCTCCATGGTAGAGCTTCTAACTCTTAAAGCCACAAGATGGAGCCAACAGTTCTCAGGAAGAGGTGCCTGTACCATCCCACGAATCCTCAAAGCATTTAGCACACAGAACCGCGCTAGTTCAGTGCTCTGGTTGGGGCAGAACACAGGCAAGCATGGAGGCAGAAGCCAAGCTATGTATGAGCCATCATTCTCCAGTTCCATCCTGCTGCAACTTAAGGAAGTTCCTCACAAGCATCCACAGAATACCCAGAGACAGAGGTGCCATTCTGGGCTTTGGGGTACAGCTATGCTCAGAACCCTTCTCCTACACAACACTTTTCATGCTACCCTTTCTCTGCTGCAGACTATTAAAAATAAAAAGTGGACTTCACTGGAAAGGTAAGCTACATAAAGCGCCGTGGCATTCTGAAATACAGGGCAAACACTAGACAAGCACCATGTAAACAGATTAGGTAAATTGCTGTAATCCTTGGCAGAAGTTCATCAGATAGGGGATGTTCTTGCTTCCAACTTGTGCAGCAGTGGCAGCAGAAACTGCACGCAAAGTTTACTGTGAATCCCATTTCTATGCCACTCCAAATTAAGTGGCATAACAGACGCAGTGAGTCTGTCCTGAACCATGCTGCCTCGGAGGCATCTCAGCTTCTCTGCGGGCAGGTTTGTTCATCGCAAACCAACAAAGAGAATGGAGTTTGGCACACTCAGAGACTAAAAGATCAATATTTCCATAAAGTCTTGCTTATTCTGTTATTTGAGCCACAAAGACTGAAGAAGAAAGCAACTCCTGTCATTTACACAGTTGATACAAGCTGTCATGATCCAATTAGGATGTGGAATATTACTATGAATGAACCAACTATTGTACCAGTTCAGAAGCATTTCCAGAAAACCAATGATGGGCTCCTCAGCACCTCCTCCCCCCCTCCCCTTCCGGCAGTCTGTAATATAATCATGTTAGAGTTGATAACAAAGGTTAGTTCCAGACACTGAAAGTCAGCGGTTGCCTGGTTCAAGAATTTGAGGATTAGACATGCTTTTAGAATGCTATAGAAATCAATAACAAACAAATATTATGCCTGTTTTTCTTTTTATTATCAATAGTAATACAAATCAGTTGTATTAGCATGATAATGAAAAGTGACCAGTTTTAGACATTAAAAAATGTTTTGTGCAAGTTATGAGACAAGCTCTGAAGCATATGTAAGGAAAAAATATGAGAGTTTACATTGTATACGTATAGCATACATAGTTTAGAGGCAGTTTTATTAAATCTTGCCATCACAATCACTTCCTCTACACTAAACCTCTTTCTCAGTGTTAGAGAAAACACCTTCCCCTCCCAAGAGGTAACACCTGCCATTCCCATGAAGTGTGGAGATTACAGTGAAAATTATAGCTTTTTTTTTTGATTCCTCTTCCCCTCCTTCTCCTAACTAAAGTCAACAAGAGGTGAAACATTGCAACATATGCTTATAGCAATTAAAGAAAGCTTCAGTCTACATAAGATGAGTTGAATTAATAAAGAGTATCTTCTTTTTGAGCAAGAATTGATAGACCTGTCAGTCCCAATGATACTGGGTTAACACTTTGGAAGCCTTAAAAAAGAGATCTTGGTGAGCTATTTAGTTAGATACACTTCCCCCCCACCTCTTAAACTACATTTCAGATTGTAGCTTTGTGCCTCTAGACCTAAAAGCATTCTTAAAAACATTTATATTAGCCAGGTAGGATTCAACTGGAACTTCAGATGGCTATTAACATCTTACCGAAGTTTAATGCCCAGTAAGTGTATGCATACACCTTTCTCTTCCTCAGAGGCAGAGTACTTAGCCCTGAAATTGTAGTAAAGGCATATTAGTCTGTACAGAACATATATGGCACAAGTCATTGAAGATGCACATCATGCTGCATCTGTACTCTCATCTGGAGAGATACTCCTCTAAAGAGGAAAAGTGTCAAGTCTGCCTTTGCACTCCTGGAGTTTAACCTGCTTTTTTCATATGACTTAGCCCCCACTATAATGGGGGCTTGTCTCAGACGTTTGCTCAGAAGACTGGAGCACTTGAATATCTGCAGCTAAGCCGCATGGAATATTGCATATAGCAGTAAACAGCTCCCTGACTTTTATGTTAAGCTATTACGCAAGAAAATATTTGAATGCTTAAGTGCAAGTGCATAGTCAAGTCTTGCATGACCTCCAGCTTCAAATATCCAGTTACTTGCCTACAGCCATGCTCCAGAAAGATTTAAGAGCACATTATACTGATGAAGAAAAGTCTTGCTCTTCAATTACTTAACATGCAAAGGCTGCTAGAATATATCAGCTTCAGTATAGCCTTCAGTCGCCTCAGCTACTCAGCATGGCTAGCAGGCAGCCACACACCCCCTCTCCTCTTGCCAAAGTCCTCCTTGTTTGATGTACCTCACCTGCAAGTACTCATTTAGATATGAAGCCAAAGCTCTCTTCACTCTGCTCACAGGAAACCCTCAAGTCCAACAGAAGTATTTCCGTTCCATCTTTTTTATTCGCTGTAGTCAACCCACCTGATGCTGATGTCCATTGACATCCAATAAAACACACCTGGAAGTCACTCAAGGAACCCCAAATTGTATTGCCCCTATGTAGAAAGGCATGCATTCAGGCACTTCCACCATGAGCTGGGGGCAATGGGATTCCAGTCTGGAGAGCAGTTTCGTTGCCTTCCTGGTCCAAGTCAGAATGCTTGTTGCCCACTGTTATGAAGTAAACAAGGCAGCCACCTCCACTATCATGTTTTCAGCTGTAACTGGAAAGTTAAACTGAAGTTTGCCACAAGCACAGAAGAGGAACACTGAAAAGCTGCTGTATTTAGTCTCCAGGCCTGACCTTTCTGGAAAAAGGTGACAAGCACAGAACACTGAAGAGATGCAATATCAAGCCATGGAACAGCAGCACTCTTCTTCCAAGTAAGTCCACTTCAGTGGCAGAGCTTTATCAGTTGAAAATAAAAGATAACCTGAGCTGAGTACACGCACATGGACTGTAAGACACACCAGTGGCAGACTCACTGTCATGAGTAGAAATTCATCTGTCCTATCAAATACTGTCAGGTACCTTTAAGAGCTCAAAGGTCAAAGCATGCAAGTCTCTTGAGCCAATACAGCTGAGCTGCTCATTGTGAGCTTTGCTGAGTCCATTATTCATATAGCAAGGAAAGCTTATTCAGTTTTGTTAGACACATTTTAAAATCCGCCTCAGAGGGGCTTGACCTAGATAAGCTTGTAATGTGAACTCAACTGTTGTTTATCCTTTAGGTTAATTAAGGACTTAACCTTTAGGTCTCAACTAAAAACCAAACCTAAATGAGTTGCCTTCCTCCAGAAGGAGACATTCATTTGCTGTACAACACAGTGTGCACTTCAAAAATGGACTTTATCCATGGAAGCTCAAGAGGAAACTTTGTTAGCAAAGTGCTACACCTTCAAGTGTCCCATTAGGTGCTTAGGCTTTAGACATAGGTGACACGGCTCAAACAACGAGCAGCAGGCTCCCGGCTCTGCTTCAAAACTCGTATTGTCAAGGTGGCTTTGTAATAACAATTGATTACACTGTTCAAAGACAAGTATTTCCAGAATTGGTTAACCATTCTTTCTTCGAATACAAGATAACATTAACAAAGAAGGAATTTAACTTGACAAGAATGAAGATTACAGCACCTTTTATTTAGTACAGTTTCCCCAATTCAATGAGTTTGCCTGACAAGTTGAACTAGTTAATGGAAGACAATGAGTTTGCGGTAAGTCCCTGTGAAACACCTCAGACCAACAGAGGTTCTGCTATCTAACAGATCTTACTTTTTCAAAGTTCAGAAGTGGAATGCACAAGAGCAATCTAGTACATGTTAAAAAATGTTTTTCAACCCTCAAATTACAATACTAAGTACGGAACAGTATTCACTAATCCTTCACCTCAAAAAGAAAGAGTATTTGTTAATTTAGTGCTGCAGTGTGCTTCACTAAGCAGCCACATAGCATATTCCTTTCACCAAGTAACTGTGTTTTAAGCATCCAGTTGACAGGCAAGATACAGTCACTACTTTAAGTCCCTCTCCTCCTTCAAAACAGAAGATAGCCATAATTCATTAAGAGACTGCACAATCAGAGAGTTACTTTCCACAACAGGGAAGAAGTATTTTTTGGCAACTGCACTTAAACTGCATCAGAAAGCTCAGTTTGGTCAGCCGACAAGAGGGCCTGGTAAGTACTGACTTCTCTTCCATTTCTAGGCTGTTTTTTGTTGATCAATACATGACCACCATTGCTTAAATCAACAGCAAAACTCAACATGCATCTCCATGTGCTAGGTTGCTGTGCATCAGGAACAGGACATGTAAAATTAACAGCGAGTAACAGACATGGCAACTGTTTAACTTCATTTGCTTTTTGACACCATTCAACTCACTAGCCAGCTAATCGTTGAGAGGTAGCATGTATGCCTCACCTATTCCAAGTCATGATTGTGTGATGTGACCCATCCTTACTCAAAGTTTTCATCTTCAGCAAGACAAGAGACAGATGCAGGTGTTCCCACTTTTCCAACATGATCACAAGTGTTCCAATAAAAACCAACCGATGAAATCAACACTGATTTTCACTATTCCAGTACCAGGGAGGGGAAGGATGATGGATGTAGAGTGAGGGTAGTTGAGTCTAGCCACAATACATGGAAGAAACCCAGGACAGCATTTAAAGGAGATGGCAATAACATTATTCCTTTTGAAGAAAGGATTACAGTCATTTTCTCACCCCATACCACTAATTTACGGATGAGAAGACAGACCAGTGGGGAATGCATGTAGCCAGTATTTAAATATCAATTTTTGCATTGCCTAAGTAAGTCTGAATTGAGTCCATAGGCTTGATTCATGAATGCTGTATTGACTTAACAGAACATGGAAGAAAGTTCGTTTTGAGTTGACTCTCAAGTGTCAGTTGCTATTTCTTACATGGAGTGTGGGGAGGAAGCCAGCAGATTTCAGTGTAAGAAATATCAGTGACAACTAACAGAAGATGGAGACTCAAACCCTTTACCAGATGTCATCTAACTTTTCTGCAGTTTGCAACATCAAGGAGGGCAGCAACAGTGGGGGAAAAAAAAAAGAAATGTTTGAACCTGAACAGCTGTGCTTGTTAAGGCCAGTAGAGGTTCAAGAGAAACATTAGAGTAAACTAGGAAGTTAATACGAAAGTACTTTATATAACCAAGCAGAAGGATTGTAGTTCTGAAAGACACTGGGAAGACGGAGCCCATTTCAGTTTAAGTAGGCATAGGTTTTGTTGGATACCAGAAATGGTTTCAAAGTTCTGTTTTCACATTTTGAAGGTGTGATATGCAAAGCAAAAGATAAGGGAGTCAATACAGACTTCCTTTCATGAATCCAGCCCTATATCCTTAGTGGTATCTTATCCATGCCACCTGTAGACAGATATTTACAGTTCCCAAGCATCACAGTAAGCAACATCTTTCTTTAAAGCTTTTCTTGTTCTTGCCACTTTTCTTGCCATTCTTGTCTTTGTTTTCAGACATTTTCTTTGCTCTGATTTCTCTCATTAAATCAAAGAATACCTAGGAGGGAAAAAATAAAGACAGATTAAATAAGGTCTGCCACCAGAAAGCAGATAAAACTACTGTACTCAGCAGCAAGTAAAGATGTAGCACCACACTGTACCTAATACAGCAGAAGTAAGTCTGGACATAGATTGCAGTGACAAACACATCAGAATTATGTAGCATGTCAACCAGCGGCAAGAAGTAGGACAATCTTACCTGGCTACCAAATCATTCAACAGCCCCATTTTAAGAGCTTTTTGTTGAATCAGTCTTGCACAAAAGCAGCATTCAAGAGTTCATGAGAACACTTGCCTGTGCCTAGCAAACACTTCCAGGCAAATCCCTCTTGTTAACTATGCAAAGCATTTAGTCCAGTCCTTTCCATGTAGTTACAAGCACACTCTGCTGAGTAGTATTCTGCCTGGTTTATAATTAAAAAGCTGCAGCATTCAAGCAACAGTGTCAGGCACAGAAAATTCCCAGACTATATTATTAGAAAGATTCAGAGAAGGTCATTACTCTGATGTTTTCTCCAAAACCCTAGCTGATTTCAACCCTGTACACCTGATATCTAGGTACATACCACTTAATATACAACAGTTGTTTTACTGTAGAGTGTTATTGGGAAAAATTCTTTTTAGGATTACAGAACAAGAACTTAGTGTCACTCTATAGATTCAGGCTTGTTTTACACGGGGAACTACACAGGTCTTCGATACTTGGAAACAAGACCACACTACTGATCAGAAATAGAATAGTTTATCATTCAAAACTCTTAAGGTTTTTTTATTATTGTGCTACAGTGTCAATGCACAATCATCACAATGGCTGATAATGTCTTAATGTACACAAAACAGTGCTTATATAGAGGATAGCAAGTGTATCACATAAGCTAGCTAGAGAAGACCTGAGAGCAAGTCTAGAACACCATGCTAGCACACTCCAGACACACACCTACAGTCTTTCTAGTCACATTTCACAAGTCAGAATGGTTATAAAGGACATGATATAATTTAAATTTGGTAAAGAACCAAAAAGGTCTCAAGAGTTTCATATACACTGTTTTAACTAAGAATGAGAGAAACAGAGTTCATACTAGGTAACTTATGCACCAACAGCATTTCCATTAGCAAACTAATATAGACTAGAAAAACAGAAAGCTGTCTACACACACTTACAGTACAGCTAGCTGCAAGTGTCTTTGGCCAAAAAGAGAAAACTGCTTACAATTTGTAATCTTTCAACAAATGTAGATTACCAAGACACATCTTTGGAGTCCTTAGGGGGCCCAACAGTAATTTCAGACCATCTTCTGTGGATTTGTGAAGTAAGGAGGCACCCTCTTCTTCAAGAAACCCCCACTACACACAAATCGAAAGGGAGGCTTGAAACTGATTTTTCCCTAGTGGGCAAACACTCCATAGTCATAACTCATCTCTCTTTTGGAATAACCTACCACCGCTCCTTACGCAAGAAGCCAGCCGCAGAAACATGGTGAGAATGACTGTCCTAGACAGGCATGGACAAGTCAAGACAGGACAGGGACAGAGAAAGAAGAGTTCTTATCACGATTCAAAGTAGTCTTGGCAGAAAACAAAGAATGAAGTCTTTAACATTAGCCGCACCGTATGTAGCTTTGTAGGGAAAGGGGAACAATTCATAAGTGTCTATAGCTTGCTATTTATTGCTGTTATAATACAACACAGCCTATAAACAAAACAACATTTCAGGGAATCCTTCAACCCATTTACCCAATGTACTATTGGAAAGCTATTGATTCAGCTAAAGACAGTTATAACAAGAAAATAGCATTAACTTGTACCAGGTTTCTGGCTCTTCTAAGCTAAGTATTTGCTTAAGTGTATACATTTCAGTAAGTTCATTCATTTTGATAAGCTACACTTTCAGAAGCCCAGTTGTGGATTTGCTTTTGTCCTAGCAAGAGTCAAGAATTAGTTACTCAGCTATTAAACAAGTAGTAATGATCTAATTAAGCAGGTGTCACTCGTCTTACCTTATCTACATTCGCTCTAGTTTTGGCAGAGGTTTCTACGTACTGCACACCCCACTCCTCTGCCTTACTTCTAGCCTCTTCTACAGGCACTTGTCTGCGTTCTTCCAAGTCAGATTTGTTTCCCACTACCAGTAAAGGGATTTTATCCTCTTCAGCCTTCACACGCAGAATCTGTTCCCTAATGCATCAGGTATTCAAAATGAAAATATCTGTGTTAGTAGTAGCAACAAAAACCCCACCTTTATCAGAAATGGATCAAGTGGTCTGCACATTAGTGTTTACATCAGTATTTAAGAGTAAATTTCCCAACAGTTGAATACACACTTTAAAATTATTTAAAGTTTAACATGCTAATACTATGGGCTTTACACTACTAAAAGCCTCACACTTCCAAGAAGGCAGTTTTACCATTTAGTAAGTTTACTAACTAGGCTCTAATAAAGAAGAGCTGTATGGCAGAAGAGCAACTCACAACAGTTCATGTCTGAATGAGGAAAAGAGTACAAGTTTCACCTTGGCATTCAGTCACAATCCTAAATTTCCAGTCTACGTTCCACCTCAATACAGGTCTGGGCAACATCAAGGTTTTGCCAAAACAGAAGGTTGGGAATAGCATAAGTAGCTGGCAGACATCATTCATACAGCTACCTAAACTTTACACAAAGGAGAGAGTTACTGAACAGTGCTGAACTAAAATGCTAGCAATCTTCCTCCTTCAAAGACTCCAGGAAAATATTTGAACCATCAGCATTAACCTAGCTATCCTTTATCATTCTAAAGGGACATATCAGCATCCAGGAGCGGACATATGCTGCATGTCAGTCTCAAAAAGTCTGTGCTATTATTAGAGTAAAACACAGGTTGAAACCAGACTGACACATGCTGCTGTCCATCTAGGATGCTAGAAGAACTGCACCAGTCAGTTATTTTTAGATTACTTCATTTTGTTATGAACAAGAGCCAAACTAGGCATGGTGCTACACCCCCTCAGGCCACTGAGTTACCACACTACTTCAGATGGCTGCACATTCCATCCACAAAACAACGGAATGCATGCAGAGTACATGAGAATGTAAATTAGTGTTAACACTGAAGCAGACACTCTGCTGTTGAATTCAACTGTACCTTCACACATTTTCAGATTACAGAGGCACCAAAAGCAAACACTGAGTGCATAGCATCAGCAGGAGAGCTAGGGCTTATAGACAAACCCATAGTTCATTCAGTATTTGACTTTCTCGTAGTTTGAGAATTCTGGAAGCTAGAGGATCAATAATACCAACCTGCAGTTTAGCCTGTGATGCTGATGACTCACACTACCCATTCTCCCCTCCTTCCTGGGGAACGGTTTTCCAAGGAGCTGGTCCTTGCTTGTCAGCCTAACTAATTTCACTGCTTGTTTACTTCTGAACCATTGAAAAGTAGGAGACTCTCCATCTCAAAGCTTTTAAGTCCTTCTAGGGCTAGCCTTTTTCATTGCTTTGTTGTGCTGGAATCTTGAACCAACACACAGTTAACCTAGTTACAGAAGTCCAACAAAAAAAATCCCACAAACTGCCAAGATAAACACTCCAATTCCTTTTCACCCAAAGCCTTAAGCCTTAGGTTTAACCTTGTATTTCACTTAAGCACACAAGCCAAAACCCAGGCTGGGTACTTTCAAGTGTCTCATTTTCCTCCTGGTTTTTGAATAATAGCTGACTTTTTCCTCCATTTTATACTAGCAACAGTCTAAGTACTCAGTTTTGCAGTCCTGTCACAGTTCAACTGTTTAGCTCCTTTAAGTACTCCAGTTAGAGCAAACTGAGCAGAACAACTCTGCTTGTGTGCCCCACAACTGTCAGCCTTCTGAAGACTAGCAAAGTCATGGAAGTATTATGTGACAAAGGAACAATATTTTTAATACCTCTTCAAAGATTACACAGTCTCCTCCTACTGTTGGAGGAGTGTAATAGCCTAAGAACACAGACCAAAGTCTTAGAGTGTGAGGGGAGTTTGCCATAGCTTTAAGAAAAGCCTAGAAATACATGTCTACCTTAGCACCAGCACTTGCACTACCAGTTACTCTGTTAACCTGGTACCACTTACGCAAAGTGAACATAAGCCAGGCTGATAAAGAGCTTTTATTATGGCAAACTTAAGGAGCTCCTAAAACTTGCCAAAACATAGGGAAAGTGTTACTTCGAGTTGTACAGCTGTCCTAGGGAATCTCTGGATTACCTTCTACACTGAGGGAACAGCTATTATCAAATAAGAGTTAAAATACTTGCCCTGAGAACCGGCTACGTAATTCCAAGACCAAACAATGGTTCAACCTCCTTTTTTTTCTTTTACACTACACAAGCAGTTTCTGCGCTCAGTCTGGTGTGATTTTTACATTAGAACGGCTAATCCCAAGAACAAAAATGGAAGCATTTACTACTACTGTGTGTCTTTCTAGGAATACGTCTGCCTACAATAGTACTGCTTGGCTGCCAACCCTTGTTTGGCGCACCAATCCATACCTGAGTGGAGGCTATCCTCTCTTTCCTTAGAGCACCTGCTTCGAGCAGTAAGCAATACAGTGTCTGAAACCTGGCCAAAAGGCAGACTTAATTCCAGAAGTACTGCTTTAAGATAATTAAACTTCACATCCCACAAAGACTGAAAATTGGCTTGAATACACATGTTTTAAGAGTCCAAGAATCTGTTACTTGCCTGAAGTTGCTGCTGGCGTAATGTGCTCATAAGTTGAAGGCATGAAGACAACTAGAGCCAGAGACTGGTTACTGTGGTTTAAGTTACCAGTTACTGAGAGACAAAATGGTTGGCTTGCCACTTTTATTCACAAGCGGTAATGGACAAAAGAATAAAGAACTGTAGCTTTTAGGAAGAGTTGTCAGGCCCAACATAGGAACCAGGTATTTCCCCCTGCCTGTGAGAGAAAACTACTTACCGAAACTCTGCTGTTGCTGTAAAGGATTCATGCTCTGTTATTGAGAAGACTAGAAGAAACCCTTCCCCACTGCGAAGTAGTTGTCTCTGATAGCTGCATAATCCTCCTGTCCTGCTGTGTCCAGAATGTCTATCTGAACTTCTTTCACCATCCAGAACTACTTTCTTTCTGTAGCTGTCCAGCCTTGTAGGTTCATAGTCTTCTACAAACTGAAGAAGATAAGGGATTTAGTGTTTAGAATTGCCTGTCAAATGGTATCAGTATTTGTCCACATTCCATTCTTTCACTTCAGTGACGTTTAAAACTCCTGAAAACCTTCTTATAATTCAGTCAGTCAACTACTAAGTTGCACTGCTTTTTTTTAGTCTTACTATAAAAAGCAAGTTATTTAAGCACTTAATACATCAAAGAGCCCAGTCTGCCCTAGAACAAGAGAAACTGTCTTGGCTACAACAAAATGCTGTTCAGAGATTTCAGCAACAATTTAAGGGACAAAAATACAGTACTAGCTACCAGCAACCTGGTAGCATTATCTAGACTCTTCCACTTGAAGAGAATTTCAGTGTACTTCAGGTACCACTATCTGAAACTTCAACCAGGTGTAGATGACAGCATCCAGCCGTTGAATATTAAAACCTGTTCCATAATTACACAGGCACATCCTTTAGTCCATCAGACCCCAACAAAGCCACTGCCCAGTTCGACCTGTAGTTCTACGCTGACAGCACACATCCAACACAGGCTCCTTACCTTTCCACCCCCCTTTCTCTCAGCCTCAGAGTACAACAAAAGGCTGTGCCGTGAGCCTGATTAAGCTGACTGGCCTTCACTAATGACTATGCCACCAGTTCAGATATTCACATCACTATAGTTTGTGAGAACAGCCTATAGATAAATACTAACTTCCTGAGTTACAGAATCATGTATTCACTCACATACTGTCTGGATTGTCTGATCTAGCTTCCTGCATACCAGTACAGAAGAACTCATGCTATAAACACCCCTACTTCATCATTCAGCTTCAGAATGAGCTAGAATGCTTGCCTTCTGACTTCAACCTTAACCAGCCTCAAAAGAAAAGCAGCAAAATTAAAGTTCAATGCCAACAGGTAACAGCCCTCTTGTACACTCAGACAAGCACATTCACATTCTGCATGTCTTTCAAAGACTGTTCTTTCACTAATAAGCATCAATTTTGTCATCCTTAGCCAAAGATGTTCCCAGAGGACACCCTCTCCTGATCCCTACATTTTTCCTCCTGCCAGTCAGGTCATCAGGTCTTTGCTACTTACATCTAGTTCACACCATCCTGCTACAGAAGTTTAATAAACTGTATCCATTGGTGCTTTTAGTGGACCTGAACCAAAGCTACTTACCTCATCATACATAAATTGAAGAGTGAGTGCAGATTTGCCCACACCTCCACTGCCAAACCATAATTACTTTTATGGAGGGCCAAGGAACTCTGCGTTCTTGCACTCTTGCTGGCAGCCATTGTCCTGCTTGCCACAAGATTGACGTGCCAGGCAACCAATTAGATCTGCAGACAGAAGAAACACAGTCACCATCCGTGACACCTGCTGACATCACGGCAGAATGTGGTTAAAGCACTCTCACTAGTGCTGAAAGACCCAGATTAAAACCCCCGCCCAGCAAGCCTGAAGAATGGGGCCATTTCACTGCACTGGCAAGCAAACCATGTCCCTGATGTCTAAAGCAATGAGTAGGAACAAGGTATTATTAGAACAAATAAAACGTATTTGTAACAGTACCATTAATAAAAGTGCAAGGTTTCTCAAAGCAGCTACTAGCTGAACCAGCCCATTCTTATTTGTAAACCATCCTACATGACTGCTTTCTAGAGCCAGTCTCCAAAGAAAAAAAATACTCCACTTTCTCAAAACAAGAAATTAAACATTTTCTATGTACTTGTTATAAGGCCTTACACCTTGCTAAAAACATTTCTTTAATGTTGATGCAGCTTAGTTCCCAACCTGGAAGCAGAGCTATACCTTAGATCTGCTTATAGGCAGAAAGATAACTTTTTGATCTCCTCTCTACATAGCGTAAGAAAAAAGCAGAGATACACAGTAAATTCTGGCAGGAACAAGTTGCAAAAGCTTCCAGCAGAAAGTCTTATGACATGGCATTAGCATTTACTTCATAATCTTCCTGCCTTTTGATGCTGCAAATCTAATTTGTTTTTGGAAAAAAAAAAAAGAAAACCTCCTTTACAGTAAGAAACTCAATTCCTATTCTTCTCCTGATGTTGCAAAGGCACAAAAGAGTAAGCTCAATAAACAAGTACTAGTTAACAAGCCTTTGTTTGTGTGTTTATGCAAAACCAAGTAATGAAGTGCTGGAGACCACTTAAAAATACTGCTTTTTTCTTTAAAAAAAAAAGAGTAGCTGGACACAGTAGTCATGACAAACACAAGCATCAGCTCCCACACCCTGATGAGCACAGGGCAGCAGCTCTAAGAGCACTCTGAGGACAAATGCAGAAGTGACCAATACAAAGAGATGTGTCACCAGTCAGGATTCCCACAGTGAGCAAGAAAACCCAGAGGGACGAGTAACTCCAGATGCATGATGGCTAAAGGGAGATGCTAGGATAGCAACACTTGTGTCCTCACCAGCAGGACAGCTAACGGGCCCCAGCTGTTCATATCCTGGCAGAACGCTGCTAAGAAGAACAGCAGACATTCAGGGATGCCGCTATGGAAAGCGGCTATACCAGCCTTGATTTATAGCAGCACCCATTATTCCAGAAGCAACAGGCCAACCAGGAGTCTCAAATTTGCCTGGTGATGATTACTCTAGAAAGGACACTGGAATTGACAACACCACACCATCAAGTTCTACTGGATGGAAATACAAGGCCTACAGTAGAAGTTAGAGTACTATATTTGGAAAAACCTTCAGGATAACTAGCTGCCCTAACCAAAATTAAATAGGGACTGAGGGGATTGTCAGCCTACAAACATACTATAGGATTATTTACCCTGGAAAGGACCTTTGGATGTTGTCACAGTCCAAACCTCTCCCCTTAAACTGGATTGCTTGGAGCAAACTGCTTTATGTGACCTGCATTTTGAGGCTGACAACTCCATGACCAGTCTGGGCAACCTGCCCTGGGGTACAATAATTGTGAAGGATCTCTTCCCCCTTGCATGACTTGATGTTCTGAAAGGCAACAAATCAAACCCAGTTCTCATTGACTACTGCGTACAAGAACAAACATGCCAACAATCAAGATATATCCTCAGGACAGCATTTTCAAACACATGAGCAGCAGTATTTTACTCACACCTGTTTGCTAAACACATTTGGTACCGTAATGCAAATTCATCATCTTTAAGTGTTCATTCTGGGATAAAACACTGGTAAGTGAAGAAGATTTACCAGAGGAAAATCTGTCTATATTATGTTACACATCAGCACTCTCATCAGGACACTCCTTTAGTAACATAAGTGGGATGCGACAACTCCTACTTCTCAGAGATCCTCCCTGTAGAGCACAAACACACGTTTGTGTTGAGGATAGTTAATTCAGCCATCACCCCCAGAGATTCCAAACCAGAAGAGGACTGCAAGCTTGATTTTCAGTTTGTAGTCACCAGAGAGACAAGAGGGGAAGAGAACATAACTCCCTGCCAGGGGAACGTGAGGAAAAATTGGGGAGAAACACAAACAGGTAGCATCTGAACCCTAGAAACTGCTGCTGAAAGGCTTTCTTTGCTTATGGTCCACATGTTCTACATATGATAAATTAGAATTCAGTTTGCTACAGACTGACTACTCAATGACATAGTTTGGGGACTTTAAGTGTTCCAGTAATAACACAGCTTGCTCTTAGTAAGTTGAAGTTTACTTTGTCTTAGTTCAAGACTAGTCTGGCTTTGAAAGCAGTAGATAAGCTGCTTTCTGAAGAAGCCAAGTGACCCTTAGCAACTTTTCAATGTAACTGTGGCTGGTTTTAACCTTTAAGTATTCCTTTAACAAGCATCCTAAGGTTGTTGTAACCGCTGTGTTATCTAATACAAGGCTTTCAAGTTAAACAGTTTTCTGGCAACACAAACTTAGTGCTGCTCCCTGTAAAGCTGCTGTAAGTCTGCTGTGCTATACAACTACAATAAAAAGATGATTTACTAACAGCCAAGAGAGAAGATAGCAACATTCTCCCTCCTGTCAATAGGGATACCACATCTTCACTGGGTCATATTAAAGGAATAGCTGCCTTTTAGATAAAATACTGACCAACTCAATTCAGTACAAGCTCATCATGGAGGTAAGTGGAGGGAATATTTAAATTCTTACTCCTCCATTCCACCTCAACACCAACCAGTAGAAACTGCAAGGTCAGCCTTCATACATAGTATTAATATTGTACTCTGGTTAAAAGTCAGGTAAACAAAACCCATCTAATAGCATACAAATTTTCAGTTTGATTGCATCTGAAGCTAGGCCGGTTCTTAATGGCCAAGGTACTTGACTTTCCCTGCAGAGCTGTTACAAGTGCCACTTGAATCTTTTAGAGTATCAACACTACATGAACCCTCTGAAACACAGGAGCCCCGCTCACAAACAACCCCTATGTTGTATGCCCTCATTGAAATCCCAGAAGCTTCACACAAGGCATCTCTTCTTTGGTGGCAACAGAGGGAGCACGGCCCCCTCCAGCCCCAGAATAGCCAGGCAGTACTGAACAAGGCAAGGCTGAAACAGTGTGGCACAGGATCAGCACAGGCAGTATCAGGGCAGAAGTACCAGTGTTTACAAGACAATAGGCTAATAGCACATCACTGGTTCAGAAAGGGGCACGGTGAGATTTTAACAGGAATAGTCTAATAAAACAACAAGAGAAGTCATTGGAGCCAACTATTTGTTTACTTGCATTTCCACCTCTGCAGCCCAAGAAACAGTTTACACACCACGGTTCAAAGCTCACATCTAACAGTTCCCCGAGGTTAAAGAAGATTTTAAAAAAATCAATTAACACAAGTGGAAGCTCTCGCCTCAGTCATCTGAGTAGGCAAGGATGAATTTTCATCCCATTCTGTAGATTAAGCATCCTTGAGGCAGTCAAGACACTGACATTAACTCATCTGTTCCTTACAGAAAAGGAAGTCTTGAGAAATCCAACCACTTCTCATAAAAAAGTAGCAGAGTTTAGAAGAACCTATAAAGACCGCAGTTTAAAACATTATTCAATTCCCTTCAGTTTAAGGGAATATAAACTTAAGGCTAAAAGTCTTAATACGTCTGCTGAAGAGCTTGCACTGAGTAAGTGCCCAGACAAGTCACCTAGTTCTGTGGTAAGTATTCTCTCCTCTCCCATATTGCTCTTTACTTGCTGGGAAGTAAACTGTACCCAGAGAACAACATTTACCCTCCTCTGACAGGAAGAGAAGCAATCCAGTCAGTCAGTTTCATTTCAATCTGTCATTTTACCCTCAGGTTTAATGACATCATGTTGCACTTTGTGTGGTGTCATAAGCTGTAAAAAACCTTCCAAAAGATTTTTTTTTTTGGGGGGTGTAAGGGGGGGCAGGGGGTGTTCTTCTAGTTAGAGTTCATTCTGCTTTGAAATAAAGTGCTAGACAGAGCCCAGGTCAGAGCATAAACTTTTTCAGGCAGTCTTTCATCTTTAAGAAATTAGAAGTAATTACCTGCTTCATCTGCTTTAAAAGATAAGGATTAAGCCACTGACTTGATAACTCTGGATTTTTTTTATAATAGGTTACACAAAGCCATATGCACAATAGGAGCTTTGTGGTGCTAGTGAAAGATGCTCTGCAGACCAAGAAATGAAGGTTACACTAACAGACAGGCTGGCCACATGAAGCACAGCAAGATCTAGAAACCAAACCATAGTGGTTACTAAAAAGTTGTTTTGATTTAGAGTTCTGAAGATCTGTACTTGGCCACAGGACAAATCAAACCATGCCACCCCCAACATAAGAATCTAACCCTAAGCTCACCAACTATTTCAGCCTTTCCTTGCTTCACCTGTTTAGATAATAACTTCTCCAGGTTAACTAAGGCCTCCTGCTGTAGAGAAACCTGCATACTGTTGTGTCATTCTTGGCTGGTCCCCCAAAACTGAGCACTTCAAGGCATTTGTTTATAAACAGCCTCAAACTCCAAACTTGAGCATCAGTTTGCTGTTTCTCCACCCTCTCCTCAGCCTGAAGTTAAACTGTTCAGAAGACTGTTAACAAACAAGATCAGTTTACCTAATGCCAAGATTCAGAGACTACTACTGAATAACTACATGTATTTCAAACCAGATTGCACTTTTACATCCCTTTTTACTTCACCTGCATTAAGTCTCCACAGCTGTTTAGTCACTTAAAAGGAAAAAGCACTTGTCACTTTACAAGAAAGGAACCCATTCTGCTACAGCCCACTCAAATACATAGAAGGAAAAAAAAATCCGAGAAACTTCACTGTCTACCTGTTTTTCCAGTAAAAATTCTTACCATAATAAAAGAATTCTAGATCCCTCCAAAGGCTTTAATTGGAATTGAATTGGAAGAACTAGAAGCAGTTTTCAGTTAAAACTGAAATAAAGCTCTAAGCTCAAAATTGCTGAGATCAGCCCTTGTTCTCTCACTGTGCAGCTGACATCTTTGGACATTTCTTTTCATTGCTATCCTGCCACTGAAAGCACCCATTCTTTGGTTTTTAAAATGGGATTCTAGAAACCCTTAGTCCAATCGCTTGACAGAGGAGCTTTGTTAAACCCTTCACATACCTACTTTTAAAGCAAAATCTGGGTATTCAACCTATTAAAGACTTAAATATGATGTCACCAAAAGCAAGCACAGAAAGGACAAGGTTTTGCAACAGTATTTTAGTGATCCTCATTTATCAGAATATGAATTAGAGGCTTTGAGGTGTTTGGTTCTGTGATACGCCCACAAGAATGCAGTCACAGAAATTCCCTGGATCACAAAACTAATTAACAATCTCACTGAGCTATGAACTGTAAGAGCTCCTCAGCTGTTCTGAGGTTATCCAGAAAATATTTAAGTACTGAAATTCCATTAGCTTTCAATGGACTGTAAATGCTCCAACTGGTAATTCAACTACAAAAAAGTTCATTTGAGATTAAGTGGCATATTTAATGCTACTGAAAATTTTAGGCTATGCAGGCTAAAAATAAAAATGCTACTCTATCTCCTTTTGCTGTGCTAACGTCTTACCTCTTGGCATGTCTCCAGTTACTGGTTTTCAAGCTAAACAGAGATTATGCCGTGTTTGGCAGAAATCCTCACTTGGGATATGTTTGTATCCTTCCCCATGTACTGCTGGGGGTTTCTACCTTCTCAGTTGTGGCTATAGATTTTTCTGGGCCATGCTTAATCAGATCAGGGAATTCATTCACCTTGAGTTGTCTTGCAGAACAGGTTGGGGCAGCAGTTTCACAGCCCCCATCTCTATCACCCAATGCTGCCATCACCATCTTTTCTCCCTCAGACCCCTGTCCCTTGCCCCAGGCTGTTCGAGCCCACATCCTCCCGCAGGACAGCCATTCAGTGGGGCTGACTGGGTCTGCCAGTCACATCAGCAAGGCCACATCCCTCAGTGCCAGTGCTGGTGTAAGGCAATAAAAACAGTTTGTACAACTGAGGCCAAAGAAGGTAGAGCTATAGCAGCAAAAAGGTTACTTACATTGCTGCAGAAACAGGAAAGTTCCCTGATCCTGCTCACACTATGCTCAGACATGTGTGCTGGTGCAGCAGACACCCTGTTGCAGGGTCTGGTCTAAGCACTGGAGTGAAATCCAAGCCCGAGATTTGCAGTTGCACAGATAAGGGCACTGGACAGGAAACTAGAAGTGCATTTGGAAAACTTAATACTTTATAAAATCAGGAAGAAAAGTAAGAGTTTAGGTCAAGGAGCTACCTTACTCTATATGCATGAATGGTACACTCTTTATAGACTGGATTCTTGTTGGAAGAAGTGGCAACAGCCATACCCCCAAATGTTACAGGAAAAACTGCACAATGAATACATTATTTACTCAATACACTGAAAGTTATAAGCTTATATTACACTAGTTTCAAGCAATTAGAATCACTAATCCCCCCCAAATAGAATTGTATCTACATTTAAAGACATTTGCTGTCACATCTACTCTAACAGCAGCTATACATACACTGTTAGTTAATGCACACAAGAAGTAAGCCCAAGAAAAGTAAGTTCACAATGCTGCAGCAGTTTAAGGTTAAACCAGAACCTAAAGCCAGACTGTGATTATTCCCCATCTCCTACAAGGCTGGGGAAAGGATAAGCACAGGTTGAGGAACAGTTTTAATTCAGGAATTAGAACAGCCAGTTAAGATTAAGAATTCCTACTGGTGATCCCAAGTCTTCATCCCATATCTTACTTTTCACTATTCCACACATTCACATGAGAAGTCATGTTCATATCTCCTCTTCGATTAAAGTTGTTTGATAATATCAAGTGATCTCTAGAAGAGTGGACTTACAGAGACTTCCAGTATTTTTCTGACACATGCAGTTATACAGAATAATATCAACAGGAGACTCCCAGATGCATTGCTACTTTATCCCATCATTACCCTAGCAATTTACAAAGACTAGCACAGTTCTTTGCAACAGGTTATAGCCTTAAAAGGCAGGGTTGTGCAAGTCTAGCTATCTTCACGATCTGAGCCACCAGAATACTGATCTATTTTAACTACAAAATACCTGTATATACTCAGCACATTCCCTCCTACCATCCTTGCCAAGCACAGCCCAACTCTGCTTATGACTTTTCAGACAGATGCATCATTATAGCTTAGAAAGCAAATCTGACAGCAGCAGGCATTTACTTGCTAGATAAAATTCTTAAATATATGCCCTCTCACATCATTGATTAGAGCACCATTCTAGATTATCCATTACAAATAAGACAATATCTTACTTGTTGGCAGTAATTTCAAGGTAGATAATGTTGCTTAGAATAATCTTGATGTCCAAGGAAAACTGGAACTAAATCCTATTCAAGGCTGCATATTTGAATGCAACCTTCAAAGATTTAGTCAAAGGACTCAGTCTGAGCATCAGAAAAGTAGCATTTTAAAGCAACCCTTTAAACTAAAGTCAGATCTTATGCTGAACTGAAATACAGGCAAATGCATACATATCCCTGTTCCTGAGGGACTTGAGTACCTGAGTTTTTTTTAGAATTCCCTTAGAGTGGAAGAAAAATAGCTGAGTAACTTGTGTCTCCTCAGTAGCTAAGTCAAGAAGAGAAAGGATTTCCCTTACTTTTAAGGCACTGCAGCACCCAGCAAAAAAAAATAATCACTTCTATCTGTCTGACTAAATAAGGTTGCAAAGATCATGATACAAAGTTAATACTCTTAACAGCCAGGTAACAACTATATCAAGAGATTATCATTGCATGCAGGCATCCCGACACAGCACTGTTCTGCAATACTGCAGTCACATGCAGTCCATAAAGCCTTGCAAGTCATCTTAATTAGAGCTTGAATACAGACACTAGAATGCAAGCCTTATTTCTGCTGCTTCATTTTGGTCTTGGGGCATCTTTACACAGATCTGTATAAAACACTCATTTCATTACAATTATTCTATTTTTGTCACAGGCACAGAGTGTTTAGGTAGGCATCTCCATTTCCCAGCCCAATAAAGCAGTGCCTGTTTTTCCACTTAGTCTTTATAAATACAAAGACCATTCAACCAACAAAGGGAGGAATCATGGCAGGCAGCATTAAAGACTGTTAGAATAAGAGGACGGAGTTACACAAAAGCCTTTCCAATTTACTACCAAGCTAAGACTATGCTATGATACCAACTTGATTCCTGCTTAAAGAAAACACACAGCTTATCTCAAAATTGAGCCTGGTAAGTGGAAATGCAGCTACTTGGTTGTTCAGTAATGCATTCGTACAACTGCAATCTGCTAGGCACCTATGTAAGTGGTTTTAAGTGGACAGATGACACTAATTCAAGTAGGTTTGTACTAAATTCATGTACACCAAATGCATACAAAACATTGGAAATGCCTGCAAGAACAGAAGCTAATGGTTGTCTCCACTGCTGTTTAACTACTGAGTGTTGCTACACACAAGGTGAACTCCCCTAGGATAGAGGAATGAAAATATCTACAGATTACAGCATGAAAATAGTCTACAGAGTGCTGTACCCCTACAGTCATTAGGTGAGTCATCTGTACCCAGACATCCTCATGGAGGAAAGAGATAAACTGGCAGTTTCCCCTACAGAATTCCTTATAGATAGTAACAGGAATCAAAAGTCAGACAATGTAATGGTGGGAAAACTGCCAATACTCCAGCATGCATTAACTTTCCAGGGAGAGTACCATGAAAATCTGTGTTCACAAGTCAACTGTGACATTGCTGTGTTTGTATTCATGCTGCTACAGTGTCAGAAAATGCAACTCATGACTCTACCAAGGCACAGAGAGACCTAACATCATACTGTGCCTCTGTGCTTTCAGGAGATCATCACTGTTTGGAAACTTAATTTCTGTCCCGGATGCAGCATCAGCTCCAGTGACACTAACACATGAGGAAGAGACAACAGCAACAAGGCAGCCAGATCTAGAATTACCCTGCCTGGTAAGTACCCAAGCAGTTTGGTCCCCACAACATAACCAGTCTTCCTTTTAGACCAGTAAGGAACTTGCACAACAGGCATCTTCGAGGATTGAGAGGCTACCATGCTTGAGAACCTTTGTAAGACAACTTAAAGCACTGTTTATTGAATACTCTACCTCTTAGAGCTGGGTTACTCCATTCACTTTTTGCACTCTGAACTAATCAAAGTCAAAGTGTCCTTTTAAATCCACAGCAGCTGTGCAGCAACTGGGGCCACATTTAGTAGGTTTCTTACCTGTTCTGGTCTTTAAAGGTTTTTGACACTGTTTTCTACAGACAGTATGCAGCTTTGATATTAACAGCATGGTAGAACTGATGTTTTAGTGTTAAACCTGTCCTTTTAGATTCCAATAACAGCCTCGCATCCTGCTTGCTTCACTGGGTGCAACTCACCAGCTCTGCCATGTTATTGTAGCATCCTGTCACACAGGTATCTGTCTCATGTCATCAGTGATGAACTACATAAGCACAAAACACACTGCTTCCCTCCCCTAACTAGTAGCGTCACTTCTCTTCACCAAAACTGACAGTGGGTGCATCAGGCTCACAAGTATTACAGACTCTCACAACAGGGCATGTGGCACCACCCTGAAGTAAAGTTTCTCCTGAGAGGTGAGGTCCCAGTCCACCACAGTCCCCCTAGACTCTTGCACAAGAGGTTTAGCATTTAGATAAAGGTAGTCACAGGTCAATGCAATGCAGTTATTAAAATTGCCTCACTGTTTCACAGATGGTACACAGAAGCATCATAGTTTTAGAGTTCTATGGCAGGGGAAAAAAAAAGAAGCTACCATCCCATTTTCCATATTACTCAGTGCTGAGCAACTAGCAGATTGCATGCAGTACCAAGCAGAATATACTCTTTATTTCAGTAAGATAGTCTTACATGAAGTGGAAGTCATAAGACACTAGTTCAATTACAGCTAAAAACGCTTCTTCTGTAGAGAGATCCCCAGCCAGACCTCTCCAAGTACTTCCATGAAGCCTCCAGGTCTAGTATGAAGCCCCAGAAGACATGCTGCAGACAAACTATAGAAGAGGATCTACCACACTGCTCTTATCCTAGCAAGAACTTGCTAGTGAGCCGGACAGAAGTCTTCTACAAGCACAAAGACTGAGTTAATACTGGTAATTGGTATTACTATGCTGAGAGTTTGTCACTATGGTGGTAACTATCTAGTTGCCTAATTACTTCAGGTGAATTATGACACCATTGCTCACACCAGTTGATTAGGCTCATACCAGAAAAGTGACACTCATGCAACAGAGCTGTACAACGGCCTCAATCCCATTGACTTGCAAAGCATATTTCAACCATGCTTCCTTTGAAAGCTCATCCATTCAGGAACATGCTCATCTTTGATACAGCACATACACCAAGTCCACCAAACCACTGCTAAGAGATGCTTCAGATGGTTAATTAATACAATTTTTTAACCAGCTCTCAGAGTATAACAAATACAACAGACAAGTCAAATATCTCAGCTTATGCGATGTCTTAAGTGGCACACTAGAGTTCAAACTAACCTAAAACTCAAACCCTACATCAGTATGAGGTTACAACATGGTTTCAGTTCGTACTTCAGTGGATAACCTGCAGCTGTATGATCCACAAGGAAGTTGCCACTAACATTGATCTAGCAAATTCCAACAAATACCAGTTCAGCCATAAGCATGCTACAGAGTTGTTAAGGATTTAACTCTTCAGCTCTCATGAAACATTACCCAGCTCAAGATCCTTGAGCTATCAGAGGTAGCCCATTGGTCTTGCAAATGCAAGCACAAGACACTGCAGACAGGCCACTGCTCCCTAGAAGATGGATCTTGCTAGATCATGCTGCCTTCTGTTTCTCCAGTGAGCTGGATGCCTGGAATAAACTAGAAGCCCAAACACTATTTGGTTTGGCTCAGGTACTATCAGTAGAAGCTGCTATCTCTGCCCATACAGTTGCACTCCTTGCTCCTAAAGTGAAGTTAGTGTGTCATGTCCCCTCATTTGGGGAAATGTAAGCCACTGTTCTGCTCACATTTGATGGTGGTACATGAGTAATAAACCCCTACTCTGAGCTTACTCTTAACCATGGAGTTCCACCTCCCAGAGGCACTGGGGAAATCATCCCCCTGTAGCCTCTAAAAGTACTTCCACTATTTTAAGCACTTAACTGAAGGGTTCACAGATGTATAGCATGAGTCACTAAGCTCCCTCAATCAGGCACACCACACAAGTGCCAAGCACCGAACCTTCTCCCCATCTTTCAATCAATGCATTTGCATCACACAAAGCAACAATAGTGACATTTAGTACTTGAGATAATTACTAGTTATCCATAACTCAGCTGCTGTGTTAAGTCATCTTTAAACAGATTTCTTCACTCCAGTTTCCCCAACCAGGAAGAATGAATACTATACCAAGGTATTCAGCACATACAAGAAGTTACCTTTCTACTGGACTAAGAACAGATGTTTTAAATAACAGAGGCATGTAGTTTTCCAGTCTACTGTATTCACATACTTTATCTCAAAGCCAAAAGCAGTATTTCTATCTTTAAATGGAAACTGGATTATTACACCAGTAGAGGTGTCACATGCAATTTTGGTATTCCTACTGTAAGTGTAAAGATAATAAAACTAAAGAGCTGTGGAGAGTTTCCCTTATGGGAGAAGTGTTATCCTTGGTCTCCCTCATGGAGAATGCTCTGCCTACCACTATAAAAGCACTTACAGCCAAACACACACTCTCCAACCACAGAGCCTCCAGAGTGCTGTAGAAGGAAGAGTGGCACGATATAACATACTTGTTCGTAACTCTTGTTTTGGGTGGCAGACTGCTAACACCGAATCACTTGACTTCAATACAGAGAAATGAAGACACATTTAGTTCAGGACACTTCCCTTTATGACCTAGCAAGTGACAGGTCACATGAAAATACAGAATATAAACTATATGTTTATCCTTGGGTACTCTTTTGAGCCATTTCCTCTCTCCCCAGAGCACACTACCAGAATAGAAAACTACTATTCTGATACACAGCCAGCTCATCTCATAGCTCTCATGCCTTTCCTGGGAAATCAGCACAACAGGGTGCTTCTGTATACTAATATGTGCAGCACAGGGAACAAACAGGAGACGCTGGAGATCTGTGTGTAGCTGCAGGGACCATAACCTCACTGGGATCACAGATGAGCTGCGATAGCTCTCATGTTTAGAATGTTCCAGTGGATGGCTTCAGGGTCCTTAGTACAGACAGATCAAGAAGGCGCAGCAGGAGAGTTGCCCTTCCCATGAGAAAAGCAGGAATTCATGAAGCTCTACCAAGGAATGGATGATGAGCCAGTTTATGGGTCAGGATTAGCAGTCAGCAGGAGGGCTGGACAAGACAATCTCCAGAAGAGTCTTCCAGCCTCAGCAAGTCTACGATTCAAGTCTGCGCCCCAGCAATACAGTTGCTATAAATCTTATTTGTGGGGAGTCTTTGGAAGCAGAACACCTATTTGACAGTTTGCACAAGTACCACCACAGAGCTAAAAAACTTACAGCAAGTCCTTCATTACTAACACTTAATTAGAAACCTTAACTAATATTTATTTACAAGAGTATAATAGGAGGCATGATCATCAGATGATAGCTACTATTAGAAGACAATTGTGAATACTTAAGGGTGTTGGACAAGATCACTGTTTTATCCACATTTTACAAACTAAATTAAGATGTACAGTATCACCACCAGTCAGCCTACTTATGTCTAATATTTTTTGAAGTAAGTTTCCTTCCATTATAGCTTCAGAACAGATTCATCCCACAAAGCCTATTTTGATTTTAGTTTGCCTTTAAGACAAACTTAAAAGTAAATTCTCAATGAGCTTGCAGAATTGTTTCCTAAAATGCATTTTGAAAATGAGAAAGTAGAATGAGAAATAGCAACAGTTTCAAACACACATTCCTGTTTTTTGAAAGACCATTTCCTTAAATTGCTTGGCTAGTCTATTTTATGATATGGTAGATAAAAGCAGAAGGCTGCCATAAAAGTCAGTCAATGAGACTTCTTGGTGACTACACTAATGAGAATTCCTTACCTACCCAAAATGGGATCTCACAGTAAGCCAAGAACACTAAATAGCAGAAGAGTACCATCATGGGGAGGAGTTTCTTTCCACAGCAGCAGTTTAGTGGAAAGGCTGTATCAGTGATCACTACATATTTTAGAATTAGTTCATTCTATTCCAGAAGCAACTTCCCCGATTCGCAAAACTATCTCTTTTCTAGAAAGCTAATGCAACTGCCATGCAGCTTGATCTAAAAAACAGTTCACTCATTAAATCTCTGCTTTAGAGTGGTGCCTAAGACAGTGCCCTGCTGAGCAGGGTAGCATTAACCTTATAAACCAACTCCTTAAAAATAAAAAGCCACTTTAGTGTTCTGCACCATGGATTCCAGAGTTCAGGTAGCTCCTACAATTAAACTTTTAAAGTGCTTTGTCACATTTTGAGTATAATCCCATAATGCAGTACTCTAATAATCTTATCTGTAAAGTGGATTTTTTTTTTCCTAAACCTGTGATTTAAATCACTAGCGTGCATGAAAACCTGTTGTCAATATTAAATCTAAATGGGAAGCATTCTTTAACACAGCCACCTACATGAACAAAACCATCCCAAAGTTGGGGCTAAGTCTAGGTCTCCAGTACTCTTCTGAAGAATGATCTTTTTCACTACAAGTAAAAATACATACAGAAAGAGCTAGAAACCAGAGAAATCAGAGCATCTGCATAACTTGGCATGTTCTGAAGTCAAAGTGTTTAACTGGAAAGCTGAGATTAGTTCTGCCACATTCCAAATTTAAGAACAACATATTAAAAACTCCAGTTTTGTGGCACTTTTAGTGGCTTGAAATATTTCATACTAATCACATCAACTGACAGCAACGCTAATTCACAAAGTAACAGTTGACAGGATTAAGGCTTTAACAAATGCTTATAATCCCAGGACTGATTTTTCAGTCTTTGACTTGTGATCCCACAGACTCCTCATCAGGACTGCATTTCCATTAATTCTCATATTCCTGTAATCAACTATTATTTGTTCTTTTCTCAACCACTTTAGCAAGCATTAAGGTGGCTATGGTCCCAAGGTCCCATACAAAACAGTTGAAACTGATGGCTCTAAGCAAGCCATTTGTCGCCATAAAGATTCAAGTAGCTACTTACACAGCAGCCTAAATAACATTCTCACATTACATGACTTCGTGACTCTCATTTTGACAGGTCTTGAAAAACACATTTGCACATCTCAAGCACAAGAGACAAAACAGATCCTCTAATATTACTATTAAAGCAGTATTTGGAAGAACATGAAGAGACAAAGCACAAGTTATATAGGCTTATCTTACTTAAATGACAAGACAACTTGATATTTCTAGGGCAGAGATGAGTAAAAGTTGCTTAGTCCTGCTTCGGCTGAAAGAAGCTATCAAAATTATTGCTCTTTGGTAGTTATTAACAAGTACTTTTAAATATCTGCTCCATAGCCAGGTATCAAGCCCACAAAATTGGTTTATTACCACTAGGAGCATGAAACAGCCCAGATTGTTTGCTGACCCTGCTACTTCATGCAATAGTGGGTAACAAGCAATGGAACCTTATTACCACTGCTTGATGGCAGTGCAGAATAGTTTCCACGGACATCGGGGTGGTAGGTGAAGGAAGACAGAAAATCTAAAGAACTGAAGGTTTTTATCAGCAGGATAGTACTTTCAAGTCAATTCTCAAGAGTTTGAGAATACAGTTGTTATCTAACCTGGCTGATAATAAGACTGCAGAGCCTATATACTAATCAGGATTTCAGGGTACGCATCCAAGTTGCCTAGGCAGTGTCCCATCATTACTGCCTTGATTTGATCAAAATGTCTCAACTGCTCTCCTAGCCAGATATCCAGTACCACTGCACTGACAATTAGAGACAAGTTTGAGAGTTTTAAAGGGTGACCGAGAAAGGGTATTGTCTGGTCAAATTAAGCTTTCAGTTAGGAGTTTTTGTAAAGCATTCCAGCCAAGTCTTTAAACTAGACATTCCTCTGCAGCATATACATAACACCAGTGAAAATAGGTCAGCCTCACTTTTCTCCAGGCATGCAAAACAGAATCAAGTTGGCCTACTCCAAAAGGAGTGTACAACAAACAATTTACTACTAAAAAATCTAATACAGGAAACTTATTTCCTGGAGTAGTCTGAAAGCTTCGCTATTCTTTAAATAAAACTTTTAATACAGGAAGTAAACGCAAAATCTTTTACCATGGTAAATTGATGTCATCTGATCATAAGCAGAAATCCAAGTTCAGTATACAGGGGCCAGAAGTGATTAAAGCAGTAGATGAAGTAGACTTTTAGCCAGTCTGCTATAAGTGAATAAGCTGTAAAGATGCTATTGACAAGTAAGGTTGAGTGTTGCTATTAAATTTTCAGCCTTCAACAAACCACTTGCAAGAATCACAAGTCTGGTTCCAATTCTTAGTTCCTTGTCTCAGCTTTGATAACTTCAGGTGTGGGTCAGTGGCAGTTTAAGACCTCAACAAGAAGAAAAAAAAAAAGGACAGCTTTTCCTGAAAATCATGGCTCTAAGGATGCCCTTGAACAGACAGGCACTTCCCTCCCCCTCACAAGAGAAACAATAGTCTCAGGACTAGAGAAGTAACGTTTGGACAGTTCAACAAGCAAAAAGCTACTCAGACTACAGACTTAAGCTTTGAAAGAGGCAAGGCTGGTCCTAGTGCAGGTATAGTCTCCCTGCTCCCTTTTCCCCATGAAAACACCTAGGGGTAGTCAAGACTAAGTCTCCTGTTCCAGGACCAGAACTGATTCAACAGGACTCCAGCAGAATGAGTTAGGCCTCCACCAGCTGTTCAGGAAGCATGACTGGGCTGCTTTGTCTCACAGCCGCCTTCCCTGCCCTTCGCCAGGTAAGGTCACGCTCAGGCACCACCTTCCTCCTCCTCCAAGATCTACACTGCTAAGGCTGCAGGGAGAATAAATAGCAGCACAGAGAAAGCCTAGCTAGATAAAACAAGATCCCTCAGAAACTTCTGGTTCAGCTGAGACCGATAGCATCTCAAACTCCTCCGTTTATCTCGCACGGATGCCCTTATCCCAGGGCAGCCAAGGGAAGGCGGAGAAGCCTGCACAGAAGGAAACTAACACTCAAGGCCAGCTTCTCCTCACCCTTTCCCTCCCCCGAGTCCCACTTGTAGACACAAGTCACAGCAACCGCCCAGCTCCGGTGACTCCACCTCAGCCCTGCCGCCGCCGGGACGCGGCGCAAGTGGCCAGACCCACGGCAGAGGGGCTGCGGCGCAGCGCAGCCCCACCGCCCGTTCCGCCTCCCACGCGGGCCCAGGGACACAGGCAACACGCGAGGCGGCACCGCTTCCCCCCCACACACACCCCCTCCCTCCCCAAAGCTCACCGACGGCCCGGGAGCCACGGCCCCGGGGGGGGAAGGAGAAGCCGCCGGGCTCCCCGCACCCCCAGGGTGACACCTCCCCTCCCTCTCCACAGAAAGGAGGGGGGAACGAGGGGGCTCAGCCACCTCCCCCAGCCGGCGGGCCCAGGCCCACTCAGGCCGCGGCCGGGACCCGGCGGCTCCCGCCTCCGCTCACCGAGGGAGCGGGGCCGGGACAGCCGAGCTCCCCGCAACCCCGAAGGCGGGGGAAGGGGGCTGGGGTCACTCCAAGGCATACCTCCCCCCCTTCCTCCTTCTCCTCCCCCTCACCTGGGGACTAAGACCCGGCTCCGCGGTGCGGCTCCAGCCCGGCGCCCGGCTCCGCTTTAACCGCCACCGCCGCCGCCGCCCCCCCCGCGCTCATTGGGGTGCCGCCGCCCGCGCGCCCCCGCCGCGCACTTCCGCCCTCGTCGGCGCCGCTCCCGCCGGGCCCGGCTGGCCGCGGGCGCGCGCCCGCCCCGGCACCGCCTGCCTCCGCCCGCCCGGCGGTCACGTGGGGCTCGCCGGCCAATGGGCTTGGGAGGCGGGGCGAGGGGGGCGGCGGTTGGCGCTGAGGTGGAGGGGCGCCGGGGGGGTGGCGGTTGGCGCTGAGGTGAAGGGGCGCTGGGGGTTCTGCCCCGCGGTGGTGAGGTGCGAGCCCCGGGCACGGCCGTTGTTGGCGGACCGTGTGGAGGTGTGTTCGGGCTGCTGAGGGGGAACCCTAGTCCTGCGAAGGGAACGGGTTGCCCACCCTACTACTGTTTGTGCCTGTGGGGGAGAGGGGCCTGTGGGTGAGAGGGGCCTGTGGGGAGCTGCTGTAACGGTGGTTCCTCCTCCTCTTCCCCCCCCGGAGCCCTCTAGAGAGCCCCGCTGGGAGGGTGAGCCTATAAACCTCAGTTTTGACCCAAAAGAAGCTCTGTTTTGACCCCAAAGAAGTTAGGAAGGGCTCTGTCTTATCACCTATATTGTAGTGCAAATTCGACTGACAGCAGCAGAAGTTAATAATTCTGCGATCAGAGGGCAAAGGAATGGAGACGTCCTTGCTTTTCCTCATAAGAGCTGAGGATGCTGAGTGTTTTATGAAATAATTGTCCTGCAATACTGTGATGCAGCACAGAGCAGTTTTAACTGCTGAGGGGGAAAAAAAGGCTATTGCTATAATTACTGCAATTCTTTCTTCAAATTCTTTCTTCTCTGTCCAATCCTGATGTTACCAGTCACACAACCAGACAGCTGTTTTGCCAATTACAAAGGAAAACATACCTTTTCTTTCAGCTTTAAGTAATTTGGTTAATTTTTCTAGCTTTAAATGTTGACCTATTTCAATTCTACACACTGAAGTTAGAGTGAATATGTTTGGTAAAATTCTCCCTCCTAGAAAAACAGAACTATGCATGAGAACACCCATTTTGGGAAATGATGGAAGTCATTATTACCACTGATCTCTGGGGGTTCAGATGCCATGGGACAGAAATAATAGGTTAAGTACTTTTGTTAACTGCTGCTTTCACGTTAGGCCTCTTTGTAGCCTCCTACAGAAGAGAAAGGGAGAGAATTAATTACCTTCTACCTCTATCCATTGATGGCTGGGTGAAATTGTATTTTGAAATTGGACAGCATAAAACAGGCCTGTCACTTAAATGGAAAAAAAAACCCAAACAATCAAGCTTTATAAAAGTGATAGGTGAAACAATGGCCGATTGCTAAAACGAAATAAAATGGAGGAGGAGGAGGAATTGGAAAGACCTTTACTGTAATGTGTAATTTCAGGGTTGGCAAAAAATGCCAGGAATTGGAAAAAAGAAGTTAGAGAGGAAAAAAAAAGTGGGTGTGTGGCTCTGAGAAACAGCTGAGTACTTCAGGACTGCATAGAAAGGAAATACGTTCTGAATTTCTCCGGTCTTGAAGAAAACGAAGTTTTTTACATTGTTTGTAAGTAAACAGGATTGACGTCATCCTTGCATCATCATCAGTTTCTCCTCTTAACTCAAACAACTGCAAAACACCAGATTTTAGTTAACCCCTTAAGTGGAAAAGTGACTTTCTTTTTTTGGGTTTGTTTATTGGGAAAGGTCCCGATTCCAGTAATTCTTCCTCTCTGCATTATAGATTGTATCAGATTAAGAACTGCATCAATATTCATCTTGCATTAGAAGCTGGCAGACTGAGAGCTATTTACTATTTGATGCCATACATGCAGAGAAAGAATAAGCAGAGAAAGAAATATTGCCAAATGTGAAATAATGTTGTATAGCTAACAGTTAAATTACCCAAATCTTGGTATTTCTAGGATTATGCATGAATTGTTTTTAAGATAGATTATGTGCAGTTGTATGTAGTCCTAAAAAACCAAACCAAAACAAAAAAAAAACACCACAAAAAAAACCCAAGTAAAAATGAATTAGAACTGTTTTCTGTTTATTCTGCAACTATATGTCTCCATGGCCTTCTTTCATGTCATGCAGGCGATATGGTGGGACCAGTTGCTCTGATGTAACTATTCACAGAAGATAAATATTTTCGGCAAATCATATCTATGAGTTGAAACTACCAAGAACCTGGGAAGCTGGGTCTTTTCAGACTGAACACAGTATTAGTCTGCTGCCCATACCACAGTGCTGACACTTCCCCTTCCCCCTTGCAAAAAAGAGGGTTGAGAAATTAACCACATCTATCCTGCTTCTGCAAATTGTTTAGGGGAAACCTACTGCTTTGTAGTAATCCAGTCATGACAAAGAACATTTGTCTGATGCCACATTCTGAATCATTATGCATGTTGCCTGGTATAATCTCCATGGTTACCATAGGTGTTACAGATATATTTTTGCTTCAGTACTTTAGGAAGAAAAATTCTATAGAACAATTTAGGGCAGAAAATTCCTTTTCATCGTCTTTCATATTGCATTTATTTTATTCTAAGTGCTTTGCAGACAATAAACGTTCTCTTCTAAACAAGTAAGATTTCAGTAGAGATGGAAAAATTCATCTCCAGCTGTTGCTTTATCATGCCGTAATAGGTTTTAAACTGCAAATTCTTAGAGATAGGGACAGTATTTTTGATGGATGCATTTAGTTTCTAGCCCACTAAGAATGTAACAGGGCACTCTGTGTCACTGCTAGAGTCATGAACAACAGTAGGTGTGGTGGGATGACTGAGCAGCAAATGTTTTTTCTTTGCAAAGATTAGGACTCATACTTCCCTTCTGAGCAGTTCTATTTTATAACTAGAAATATATTCTAGAAAGGTGGTTAGCTGAAACAAGAATTAGCTGAAATTAGATCTAGGAACTAGCAATGGGAAAAATGTAAAACCCAGATATATACCTGTATTTGATTTTTAATTTTTTTTATTGTAGAAGTAATTGACAAAAAAACCCCAAGGAGATGTATATAAGGAATTAAATGGAAAAGATGGTAGCAGACGCATTCCTAGTAAGATGGGTAGTAGACCACCAAACCTAGCCCGAGTGCTGCAGGAAAGAGGGGAGCTGTGTAAACTTCATGGGGTCTATTGATGTGAGTACATAAACTGATGAGCAACTTTGAGGGAGGATCTTGAATTGCAAGGGAATCAGTGCTATCTAGAAAGTCAGTCTTTGCAGATTTAGTGGTGCCATTTGCAATCTCTGGCTGTAACAGAAATAAGAGGCAGATTCCCTTCTCTGCTGACATCTGAATGCTTGAAGAGGCACAGCTGCAGACAGGTACTTGATTCACAACTTTTTCCTCAGCCTCAGTTTACAAGAGACTGAGACAGGAACTGTTGCTAGTAATATCCGCAAAGTCTGGGTCAGTGGAGAAAGAATTGGTCCTGCCACATCTCCAGCACTGAGGCTGAGCCAGTAATATAAGAACAGGTTAAAGCAGCAGGCAGGTTTTGTCCTTCTCTGAAGGAATTCTTAGTTACACACAGTCAGTCCCTTGTAGCACCTGTGCAGCACAAAGCAGTGGTTCAGCGAAGGTAATCAAACCTGTAAGTTTTTACTAACTTATTCAATCCAAAGCCACTGCATTTTTTATCCTATTTATTAAACTATTTTTCAATCAAAATGAATGCTAGCGTAAAACTGGGAAGAGCAGAAAAAAGCTAATTGGGGAAAATAGAAAAAAAAAAGAAACAATTGGATCTTCTAGAATGCTGTAATGTTCTTTTTGTTCTCAAAATACAACATTTTTTGTATGTGCAGAGTTCAGCTGCCAGAGTTAATCTAGCCTCAGATAACTTGTCAGAAGAGGTACATATACATAGTGTGCACTCAAATGGAGTTTGTTCTAAAATAAAAATAATTTAGTCAAAGATGATTTTCTCTTTGGGCATGGATAATCTAACAAGAACTACATTATACAGATTATTTGTATACTTAAAAGAATGAAGCTGACCTTGCCATGATTTATTAATTTCAGTGTTCCAAAACTATAAAGTAGTAAACTAAAATATATGAGAAATACAGGACAGTAAATGAAACATGACTGTGATTTTGGCCTCATAGGAGTTTTTGGCATTTTGACTATATCATGCACTTTATTTTTGTTATAGAGAGCGGGAAGCCACCACAGTAAAACAAAGTTCACGATCAACTCACCTTTCCATTTCAGATACAGCTGGGATTTGTCAGGATCATATCACAAGGCCATTTTTAAGGAGATTCTCCCTGACATTTTGTGAGGTAAGGGATTTCACATTACAGTTTTACAAGTGTTATACTTCTGATCGTCATGACTATCAACAGCATGACAGATTTAGGGCCTGATCTTGGAGCCTTTACAGAAGGAGCTAAGTTTATTGTAAATACCTTGATAGCCTAGAATCAAAAGAAAATAAAAGGTCTAGAGAGAGTCATAAGAGGTCAGGTAGTCTTATTCCATGGCCCAAAGGCAAAATCAGTTATACATAGAACATTTTTGGCACGTATTGTTTTTAATACAGCAAAGATTGCAGTATCATCATAGCAATTTATTTAAAATATTGGATTACTTTGTCATAAGAAAAAAAATCAACAAATGTCACTTACTGTAGTTTAAGCATACTAATTAGTTTCATACTGGACATAGCAATCAGACTTTTTTTTTCCTTTTGCATCAACCTGCTAAATATTAAAAAATCATTATTTTTTCACTCCTCAGAATTACTTTCTTCCTTCACATAACACCTGTTTTTTTAGTTGTTTTTTAAAGGTTATGTTTCCTAATTGCCAGTCACTCTTTTCCTTCTTTGGACTCACTCCATCTGGCCCACGTTTCCTGAAGTGCACTGCTGAAGCAGATACGTTAACTGAGGCTTTACCAGTCACATGTAGGGTAGAAAGTGTACTTTAGTGTCTTACAGATAAAGTTGAACGTGATTATCATTATCACACTGAAGCCAGTTGCGTAAAAACTGGAATTATTCCGGAAATAGATAAGGCAGGGGATTTTTCCAGAATAATAAGACAGCTAACATTATTGAGAATTTAGCCTACTGAGCTGAACAGCTGCTCTTGGAGAGTGATTTCAGCATGCTTGAAAACATTTCGTGCTAATAGATCTTGTTTCCCTTATTTTTTAATCAAAATTTCCAGATGAAATTATTGACAAATACATTAAATTAATAATGAAAAATTCTGGCTTTGATAGCAACAGGAATTCTAGCAGGGTGGGATCAATACTTCAGAAAGAAGATTTGTCAGTTAAAATTATATAATTTTTACATACCTACTTCTCTCTGCAGTCTCTAATCAAGTTGAGGTAACTTTGAATGAGGTTAAAATGTCCTTCTGCAAATTAATACAGAGCATTTTTTATGCAAATATATTCTTATGCCATAAAGGCATCTCATATTTAGTCTGCTATCTTAATTGTTATCTATGCAGTTTTCTCTTTTCAATGTTTAATTGCAGCATCTATTGCAAACATTTGGGAGCTTTGATGGTCCTTTACTGTTTAAGTGGCAATAGAATTTTTTTTTTTCCCAAGCATCTCACAATTTATAAAAGGTATCTTGGGACCTAAATTTTGTAATAAAGTTAGTTATTGTTATGATAGTACTTTACCTATTCATCAACGGCACACCTTCTAGAATTAACTCTGATATGACCCAGTCACTAAAAAATCAGACTTTTCTTGCACCTACATCATAACTTTATCATGCTGGCAAATGTCAAATTACAAAATATCCGAATATGAACTTGAATGGAAAGTCTCTTCTCGAAATCCAAGTTCTGTATGAAGTGGTTTGGTTGGTGAAACAAATGTCTACAAATTTTGTCTACCAAAATTCCTCTTCAGCTGCACTTTGCTACAGGTTCCTTATTCCCTAAACTTACACAATATAACACATCATTGTTCATTAGTTGCTGTATTTCAACCCAGAGGTGAGAGCCTCAAAAAGTGGGTAAATTGGGTATTGCAGGAAACTTGTAGGAACTTGTTCCGCCAGTGAAGTATATGAGGAAATTTGTGTGTCTATGAATATGCTAACGTAAGTATCATATTATTATGACATTATTTTATTCTCACTTATAGAGCTTGCTAAGAACACAGTACAGTCGTGATAATACTGCTGCATTTGAGAAAATTTTCACTATTGAGCTGAATGTTCCTATGTTAGTTTACACAGCATTCTTCTCTAGAAAAGACACATTACTTGCGGTTGATAATCTAACTCAGCCTACAAACAGCCTCTCCTTTTTTTTCATGTTAAATCGATAAGAGTACAATATGCTTTACATTGGAGGATTAAGGAAAGTAATTTCAAAACAAGCATGCATTGTATCCCGTAACATTCTGGCTTCTGTATTATCTTTTATCTTTTCAGTGAACAGTAACACATACTTAGGATCTGTCAAAAGAGTCAGAGGCTAACTTTTTAGAAAAGAGTATTTGCGAGAAGATTATTGTATCACTAGTAGCAATTTACTGTTTGACATATTAATAGGTTAATTAATATTCAGCCTAACTTATTAATATATAAATGGTAAATAAAAATAAATATCTTTTATCTTCTGATGCAATATACGTTCAGCCTCATATTCCTTTGAAAAAGCTTGGGAGGAGCTGTACTGGTTTGTGGGGTCCCCAGTCTGCAAAAGTAACGTACCTTGGCCAAAGTGTAAGTATGGGACTCCATCAGACACTACAAGCCCACAGCCCAAGCTTCTCTTCAATCCCCAAGTTTTGGGATTTCATTATGATTTATTTCTGGAAAACTATAAAAATAAAATGGAATCACCGCACTAAAATAAAAACTGAAATAATTACCAAGAGCCAGGAAGTTCTGAGTTGAGACTTCTCTGAGTTGAGACTACTGTGGATAATGTGAGCAAGCAAAGGAGCAATATGAGGAGAAACTAACCTTTGAGTAGAGATATATATGCATATATATGCGTGTCCATGTATAGTTTTAATTTAAAAGTTGAAGCCATTGTGATTAGACACAACTAAAATCATGTTTAAGGTCAGAAATGCTGCTTTTTCCCAAATATCATTGGAGCTATGCTGATTTACAGCACAGAGAACTGCATTATGTACTCACAGGTAAATCCACCCACCCTTCTGCCTAAACTAATCTCCTCAAAATAAATGACTGAAATCCTAAATTCAGCAGCCTAAAAGAAAATATTTGCCGGACAGCAGTGAACATTTGCTTTAATTTGGCCTTGTCTTTTCCCTTTCATTACAGGGGCACATTTTAAGATCTTGCAAGCTGTATTATAGATTTTCTGCCCTAGAGCAGAATGGCCAAAGAATAGCTTTTTTTGACATTTTTTGAGCAACTACAGTTTATTGAACACTGTTATACCTTGGCTTGCTCAAATCTTTGCAGGCCAACAGCAAGGCTTTTGACACTGTCTCCCACATCATCCTCACAGGCAAGATTAGGAAGTGTGGGTTAGCCGAATGGACAGTGGGGTGGATTGAACAGTGGTTGACAGATAGAGCTCAGAGGGTTGTGGTTAGTGGTGCAGAGTCCAGTTGGAGGCCAGTAACAAGTGGTGTCCCTCAGGGGTCAGTACTGTGTCCAGTCCTGTTCCATATATTCATCAATGACCTGGATGAAGGGATAGAGTGGACCATCAGCAAGTTTGCTGATGATACAAAACTGGGAGGGGTGGCTGACACGCCGGAAGGCTGTGCCGCCATACAGCGTGACCTGGACAGGCTGGAGAATTGGGCATAGAAAAACCTGATGAAATTCAACAAGGGCAAGTGTAGGGTACTGCATCTGGGGAGGAATAACCCCATGCATCAGTACAGGTTGGGGGCTGACCTGGAGAGCAGCGGTGTGGAAAGGGACCTGAGAGTCCTGGTGGACAACAGGATGCCCATGAGCCAGCAATGTGCCCTGGTGGCCAAGAACGCCAATGGCATCCTGGGGTGCATCAAGAAGAGTGTGGCCAGCAGGTCGAGAGAGGTCATCCTCCCCCTCTACTCTGCCCTGGTGAGGCCACATCTGGAGTACTGTGTCCAGTTCTGGGCTCCCTGGTTCAAGAAGGACAGGGAACTGCTGGAGAGGGTCCAGCAAATGGCTACAAAGATGATCAGGGGATTGGAACATCTTTCTTATGAGGAAAGGCTCAGGGACTTGGGGCTTTTTAGTCTAGAAAGAAGACGACTATGGAGGGATCTTATCAATACTTATAAATACTTAAGGGGAGGGTGCCAGGAGGATGAGAACAGTCTTTTTTCAGTGGTGCCCAGTGATAGGACAAGAGGTAACGGGCACAAACTTGGGCACAGGAAGTTCCATCTTAACATGAGGAGGAACTTCTTTACTCTGAGGGCGGCAGAGCACTGGCACAGGCTGCCCAGAGAGGCTGTGGAGTCTCCCACACTGGAGACATTCAAAACCCGCCTGGACGCCGTCCTGTGCAACTGCTGTAGGTGTCCCTGCTGTGGCAGGGGGGTTGGACTAGATGATCTCCAGAGCTCCCTTCCAACCCTGACCATTCTGTGATTCTGTGAAATCTTGTTTACTTGATTTGGCATTATCATAGATGAGAGCAGAATCTGTATATATCATATACTGCAAATCTGCACCTGTACTACTGCTTTGTGTCTGTAACGCAAATGTTGAACAAATTAAGTTAAAAAGTTCTATCTAGTCAGAATGAAAAAATAAAATTTACCGTAAATAAGAAATAAGCCCAAGCTGTGTCTATACCTTCTAAGAGTCTTTGAGAACTATGATTGCCCTTAATCATACAAACCACCTTCGTGTAACTTTGAGATCTTTAGTAAGAAGCTTTACGCAACCTTTCAGAGAACAATAAATCAAAGTTTGACTTTTCAAAATTGCTTCTCTGCATTCAGGCATGAATTTCATCCTCAAGCTGGATTTCTTGAAGGGCAACAACAGACCTTTAGCTTCATTTTTTCTTATCATACTACTTTCAGTAGCAGAAAATGAATTGGTTTGATCTGGCTCACGTAACTATATCTATTCCCCTTATAACCCTTGTCCTTTTTTAAGGTTTTCCCTTTTCTATGCAATAGTTCTCTAACATTTTTAATGAATTACAACCAGGTCATAAGACACACAAGGCCTGCTTTTCCCCTACCTTTTTTTCTTCCATACCAATTCCTATCTGTGAGAACATCTGCAAAATGCTAAATGGCAATCAATACAGATTTAAATTACTACAGAAATGGTCGGATAATGGAGAAGATGGCCCATAGTATAACTGTTCAGTTTTCTGGAAGCATTGCACAACGTACCAAAATTAATATGGAATCTTTCAAAACAGAAAATGTAGAATTAGCCCAGAAACTAGTGATCTGATTCTAAGTAGCACCATCTGAGACATTGCTGTCTCTGAGCGCTGGATTTTATGGTGATTTTTTTCATGCTGTTTTCAGTGTCACTTGCTTATTTGCTATTTGCTCTTAGCTTTGGACAGTAACGATTATATTATTGGAATGAGAGAAGGGATGAAAACTGATTAGTTGGGGAGACTATTCTAGAAACTTTTAGTGCCAGCTGAGAAATCTGAGTTGCTGTAAGTGAGGTGTTTGGTGGTGCATGCCAAATTAATTGTTGGTCTCAGGACACTTTGTATAGTGTAAAAACCAACTTCATATTGAAACATTGGGATCATCATTATTTCAGTTGAACAGAAAAAGGAAATAAACTCCCTTCAAGAACTGGTTTCTGCAGATGAGTGGTATCTGCATATACACAGGATCAGGGAAAAAATAATGTTTTTTCCCTTCTGCAGATCAATAGAAGACTTCAGTCTGTAAACCTCAAACTTAAACTCTTATGTGGGTCACTGTAAGTTAATTGGTAAGTTAAAAAATAGCATTGGTCATTTATACTGTCCCATAAGCATGCCTGGTTCATAGAATTAGATGAATGATGCCGAGTAGATAATGTAAGTCTGCCCACAGAAGCTAGAACTGTGAAGGCACAGATGCCACCAGTGTAGCTAATACAAATTGTGACATCTTTGTGACATCAGGGTCTGCTTGGTGTGTGCTGTAACCATTAGATAAGATAGATCACTCTTGCTTGTACTGTCTCTGGTTTAGAGAATAGTATTCCATGCAAAATGGATCATCTTCAACAAGGACTAAATATACCCCTTGCCTAGCATAGAGAGTCTTTGGCTTGCTGTTTGGGGTATTTTCCTGCTAGAGATGGGTTCAAATCACCTCAGAAGGCAAGGAAGTTGATGTCTAGTTTACTACATGCTAGAGAGATGCTGTATCCCCTAAGACCTTGCATACAAAGGATGCATCTTCTTCCTGTGATTTGAAAGAAAAGACTACTACCTCTCCTTTCTTCCTGCTTTCAATTTATGGAGAAGGGAAGGATTTACAAGATACCCTCTTCCTAAATCATTTCCTATCGGCTTCCCACTAAACTTGTTGACTTGCAAAGATTACATTCAGAGAAGGGATCGGAGAGTGTTCCTGAATCTTACTGTAATGGCTTAAGATGCTGTTTTCCCCAAAGCCTGCCTGGTCCTTTCGTAAAAGGTCTTAAGAAAGTGGTAGATGCTAGTGTTTGTGATCTTAGCTCTTCCATTTAGCAGTTAGAGTTAATTTAGGATGCAAGACACTTAGGAGAGCTAAGAGGCAGGTACATAGCTGGGAACGGGAAAAGTAAATGGAAGATCCAAAATTTTTAACAATTTATCTTTTCTTGACAAATGTTTTAACCCAACAAGTTATTTCCTTGTAAATTTAGAAAAGACCTTTGTATAGAGCAAGCCTGAGATATTATTATAGTCTTGTGGCAGCTGCTGCTTCCTTCCAAGAAAGGGCAGTCCTTCATGCTCTTTGGAAAGCAAAAATGCTATGGATTTGGCCATTGTGGCTGAAGATATCCATTATGCCAAATGCAAAATGCCATAGTCATGTCACGTCCATGCTAGATTCAGCTTGATGTAGTTCTGCCTTTTCAGTTTCTTTTCACAGAGCCTAACCAATGAGGCCACCTGCTGAATCTCTCTTTTGATTAGTATTTAAAGAATCCTTTGTTTGGATCAGCTGGGCTCCTTTGACTTCTCAGCGCTGAAGGCTCAGCAACAGTTTCCTTGTGGTTTTCCTTAAACCTCTCCAAGCTGGAGATCATTTTCTGGGGATCATTTGGGAAGCTTTCAATTCAGGAAAAGATGGTAAAACTCAGTTCCTTTTCCACTTAGCTGATTTGTGCTTTCTTACTTTGCTGTATGATATTAACCAAGATCGGTCTAAGCTGCCATTTCTAAATACTGTTTGAGTCATGGCAGAAAGAGCTGGAGTGTTACTCTGCCTGTAGAGTTCAAATTTCCTTAAACTTCGGGGCTCATCTTTAATAATTGGCTAAAAACGAGCTCATCTTTGCAATTCTTTCTAGAATTCCTTGCCCAAACAGAGCTGTGATGCTTAAATTTTCAGTACACTAAGACATAGATAGCTTTTCTGTCATTAAGCTTCTATGGATCTTCATGGAAGTTTTGTTTCTTAGTTCTTGTCATGCAAACAATGCAGTTAAAAAGCAGGAGCAGGTAAAGACTGCAGCATGGAAGAAATTCAAAACCTCTGATGGGGCACTATTTTGCAAATAGAAGTAAAAGGTTCACCTAGGACTCTTACCTGTGTTAGAAGAATTGTTTATCTGCATTAAAAGATAGGGATCATTGTAATGTGATTCTAGAGGGCCTTGAGACACCTCAGATAAATGAGTTTATTCTGATTAAAAGAAAATGGAATTTGTTGAACAGCTGTGGGAAACACACTGTCTCATCCCCATAATTTTCCAGCTTGGTTTAAAGCGGTCCTCATGGGGTGATTCCACACACAAGTTCGTTCTGCCTTGTAGTTTAACTGTTGGCTTTTGACATAGCTGTTGCATGACACAGATGAACTACCTGATAATTATCAGGTCTTGCTTCTCAGAAGTAGGTGTAAATCAAAAGTAATCTTTCCTGTCAGTTCCCAAAAGCTGCGAGTGTAAAAAGAAGTAGGTGTGATTGCCATGCTTTGTCCTTGGTTGCTGCACCTACAGGATCAATTTCACCAGCAACTTTAATCCCCTCCCTTTTAAAAGCTTATAATAAAAGGGCTGCTCCCCTTACCATGTTAGTTGTAATAAATCTGCAGCTGTCATAAAGGAGGATACTACATGATTTTACAGATCTCAAGGTCACAAATCAGCAAAGAAAATGAAATCTATTTCTCGAGAAAGATGCTGTCCATATCCCTCAAGCTAAATATATGTTCCTTTTGGCTATGGAAGAAATAAGGCTTTTTATGCTTTTCCACGCCAGCTAATGGAGGACCATGCTCACCTGTCCCTGTTAGAGACTTCATTCAGTAGAAAGCCATAATTAACAGGAAGACCAGCTTGTAAAGCTGACCAATAAAATGTCTGTCAGCTTTTTTTTGATGCACATTCCTACTTCATCTAGCAAATTTCCAACAATCAAGCTTGCTCTGTCACAGGTTTGGATCTTGACAACAACTCTTGAGTTGTTGCTAGAAGAGGTATGAAAACATGCTAGTCCAGATTAGGAACTGCTGACCAGCGGACAGAGCTACGATACGTTAGATAGCACCACACTTGTGGCTACACCTGGTCTTATTTTAGATCCATACCACAGAGCTACTTTGTATTTGTATTTTGGTCCACGTGCACTGTTAGCTCCCTGAGAAGCACGCTTTGTGTTCCAGCATGAGAGTTTGAGTCAGTTTGTATTCTTATTGACCAATATTAATTCCAGCTCAATTTTTGTTAGATTCCAGACTTTTGACTATTCATTTGTGAGGACAGTCTCAATGGCTTGTTGCTCCAGGATGTAACTCATTTGTACTCTCACTTCACCAAAGCAGCCTTTTTCAGCACGATAGAGACACAGCTCCAGCTAGTTAGGCAGCTAGAGCTTTCATTCAAATCCTAGTTTTTGAGCTTAAGCTTTTTCTCATAAGCTTCTGGTGATTTCCAAATCTACCAAATTAATTTGCTGGCAGCCTTATTTTAGTTCTATAAAAAACGTTTTAGTTCCAGCTCTTACTCTGTTGCATGTACAAACATTTCATTCTAATTCTGCCAAAACTTTGCCACTCTTGTTCTAGTTCCTGTTAATAAAATGCATAGCTTCCTGCTCTGCATCCTGTTAGTACAGACACGGGCTCCTAATATCCAGTATAGCTTCATCCCCCCAAGGACAGGAAATGTTCTGCTTTGCTGATTCAAATCTGACCAGAAATAATGTGGACTAAGAACTTTTAAGAGGGAAAGTTTAGCTAAGAATATGACAGTTAAGAGTGTAACAGTCAGAGTTATAAACACAAAGGGGAGAGATATCAGAACTGGCTTGAAAGTCCTTGATAAATGGTAACAGTAATAGTAATGAAACACAGCCTGAGAATTTAGCCTAACATCAGCGTTCTTCTTTGTTTTTCCTTTCTTTTTGTTGGTTTTTGGTTTTGGTTTTTTTTTTTATGTATTCTCATCTGTATGACTGTTATTTACTTGGTTTGAGCATATACCAATTTCAATTTATATTATTTAACAAAGGCTTTACAAGTGTTTTTGCAGTTTAATCTTGCTGATAATAACTTGTGTGTGGAGTCACCCCACAAGGATGACAGCTTTAAATCTGCCATTTAAGGTGCCATTTGTGTCAATTTCTCTAAATGCTGTATGTGGTTAACAGTGGTTGGTTCTTGAAAATATTAATATTACAAAAACTGCCTGTGGAACTAGCAACTTCTAGACAAGAAGCGAAGGACTACTAAGGCATGAGAGACTGGACTCTGATGTCACTTTTCCAGGTCAGAATCGAATTGCCCTGGCTTAGGGGATGTGACAGTTTTGTGTATAAAGACAGGCCATTGTTTTTGAAATTCTGCTGTTTTAGTCACACTAGATATATTTGAAATTCACAAAATAACAAATGGTATGCAGTAGTTGTGCAGCTGAAAGGATGAAAGTTCTCAGCTGAGGACTTTAATGGGACATGGCATAAATATTTAAGTTGAGGCATAGCATAAAAAGGTGAAAACTGACCAATTGTGCTTGCTAAAGGGAGACAAAACAAAGACAGGTAAGTCCTCCAGTTCTTAATTTTACAGATCCCTTGAGCAAATTAGGAAGTCACAGTCCAGGAGAGTGAAGTTCAATGGGCGCTTTGCACACCCATGTACAAAATCATGGCTTCTCTTTCCTAACTAAATCTGAATATCCTTCTGCTTAAACAGGGACGGGTAAGGGATTTGCTGTGTTAATAGGGACTCTCTAGCTGATTTAGCATGACTAGGAAGGATGCTGTCCTTCCTCTGAGCTTGCTAATGAGTATCAGGAAGTATTGCCTTCCTTCCCGGCTCCCAGCTTGCTGCCTCTACAACATCCCCTGCCTTTACTGCCAGGGCTTCCTTGCCAGATTCCAGCACAGATATGTACACACTGCTAAAAAAAACAAGGGGGTCCAGCCACTTCTGATGGACGTAATAATCTTATTTCTTTCTTCTTATCTGTTGTATATCATGCATAAATAACTGCCATGTTTTACCTAGTAGTGAGTGTGTTTTGGTTGTGAAGGACTGATCAACAATTAACTTTGTTATGATAATTATTATAGCAACAAAATATTTTGGACATATAGATTAATTACAATTTTGGAAAGCAATGGTGTTGACACCTTTTGAAATAGGCTGTATCAACAGATTTCAATATGTCAACAGTTGTAGGGATTTTTTTCAATTCTAGCTGTCATGTTCATGTTTCACCCCTGTAATAATGGGCTTTTCCCGCTGATGACTCAGAGGAAACAGTCTCTCCACCCAGTTATTCACAGAGTAAAACACAGCAGTTCCCCAATTTTTTCACTGCAAAAAAATTGCTATTTTAGAGCAAGAATTTATTGCAACTCCAAATACTAGCATAAGTATGTGATCAGCTTGAATTTCCTGTAGCTTGTGACCTCGTTTGAAACTGTTGTGACCTCACTAGTATAGTGCCTGGTTCGGGAACCACTGCTTTATACACTGTTAAATAGCAGATGTACATTTCTGAGTTACATTAACAGCCTATAGCACAAGGCAGCATAGAGTCAGCATGTCCTAAAGAGAAGAGTAGGGTTATTTAATGTTTGCATGGTCTAAGATAATGGAAATGAATCTATGAGATGCAGCATTACTGGCCTCTTCTCCCCTTCAGTCTTCTTGGTACCAGGAGCTGTGACCATATTCCATTCCAGTGACTTCAGCACCAAATTGGGATTTACATTGGGATGACAGAGTAGAATTTGACTGCTATTCAAGGCAAAGCTAATTTGTATTGTAAAATTACTTCTTGTTTCCTTCTTGATCTTCACTAATTTGCATAGAGTTACAGATATATATGATGCCTTAAAGGTGCATAAAGACAAACGCCCCTTCCCTGTAGAGATTACAATCAACAATACGAAATAAAAACACAATACAAAGAAGTACTGCCAGGAGGCAATAGATTCTTCCCATGGACTAGGCTTTCCAATGGGACATGCATGCATTTAGTAATTCTTAATCTACAATCAGTCCAGGTTAAGTACTCTGATTCTTTTAAAGATGTAAATAGCAACGCCTAGTGGATTAGCATAGAAACACTTTATGGAAGAAATGCATCTTAGGAAGGATTTTGAATGAAGATAGCATTGTGATTTCTTCCAAAAGACTTATCAGAAAAGAATTTACAGCAGAGAAGAATAGCTCCTGCCTTTTCATCACAGTTACTTTCTGAAAAACAAGTATTGAAGAGAGATAAGGAAACTTTCTTGTAGACTATTCCTATTATCAAATAGCAACTTCACTCCACCCTTCCCTTGCATTTGGCTTCTTACAGAGTGCCTGGAGCTGCAGTTCTGTTCCAAGACTACTCTCAGAAAAATCCCCCGCCATTACCAGACATGCTAACAAAAGAAAAATGTATACTTCTTCCAAAGAGGAAAAATATAATTAACTGCCATCTATCAAAATCAGAAGAGGTACCCCTTTAGGTTGACTGAAAGTTAATGTAGGTTTCCCCTGTACTGTAGCTGGCTGCACATGCTGAAACCAAGCCATGGACACATTCAGTAGCACTTTTCCTCAAGCAGAAGTTTCAGCTGAGATTTACATTGATCTCAATTACTTAGAGAATCTCTGAAGATCAAGGAATTGTTTCAACTTGTATTTAAGTGAGAGCACTCAGTTTTGATAATTCATACTTAGATTCTGTTAAAATTAAGCTGATATTGTAATTATTTCCATTGGCTTTTAATCTTCATATCAGCTCAGGATGGTGCCTCTTCCCACTAGTGAATGAGCTTTGCTATCGACTCCAAGGACTGCAACTTCTTTTCAGTTCCCCTCAGCACTATGCTTCCTGTACTGAAAGAAGATAGGACCCAGAACCTGGTGAATGTATTCACTTGAATAAAGCCTGGAAGATTAACCCATGGATCCTGTATCCTTGTATGCATACAGAATTCACACTTACTGAAATTATTTCCATAATTAAAAGAAAATCATAATTCGTACAGTTGTGCAGGGAAATTGAGTCATGCATCACATGCAGATGGCCAAAGAAAAGAGAGACAGAAATACAATACAAAGAATAAAAATATAAAGAAATGTATTGACATACATTCCTTCTCAGTGAGTGATATTTAGAGCAACATTAAGTGTATTGATAGGGTAGTCAAGCCCCAGAGGCTGCATGAGTCAGATCCCAGTTTAAGGACAGGCCACATGAGTCAGATCCCAGTTTAAGGACAGGCCATTGAGATGACAATCAATAGCAGCTCATTCAGACAGAAGCACAGTAACAACTCAGTCTGTATCCAGGTGTTGTTCTTGCCCACCTCTCAGAAGCACGGGCAAGAAGCATCCTCCCTCTGTCCCTTCTCTTTGGGATAAAGCAGCAGCTTGCTCTTTGGAATTTCTGTAGAAAAAGTGGATCAGGCCAGACAGAAGATCCTGCAGACCGGATTTGGCCAGTGGGCTGCATGTTGAACCATGCTGGTGAAGAATTTTCAAAAGCAATCTGTGTCAGCCTGACTACATCCACTGACTGTGCTGTGAGTTTGGCCAATGCTAAGAGCTTTTGGAAAACACCATCTGTATCTGGACATAGGCTCTCACTCTATCCTCAGTCTTTGTGCAAACCTCCTCTTTGCAATAGGACGATCTCTGCTCATAGCAGGCCTACACAATCCTATCTCTGTAATCTCAGACACTGGGCAACATTCTAAAGGAAATTGTCATCTCCCAAGAACTTAACACACAGTTTATGGCTTTTGGAGTCATCAGTCTTTACTAGAAACAAACAGAGACCAGTATGAATGTGCTGGAGAATTACGTTGAACTCATAATCCTGACAACTGTAGCCAGTTTTATTTTTCCTTGGTTACCTCATTTGTTGTCACGACTCTCCATTCTGGAACAGAAACCCAGTGGACAAAGCATGGGATTAGGAATTTAGTAACTTAACTGCAGCCTTAATGCTAGTTCCTACATGCTGTGGCAATGTGGAGATGGTTACACAGTATTGTGAAGGGAAGAGTTCTGCATTACAGTGCTGAGGTGGGAAAAGTACTGTTTATGATTGTGATTGATATTTTGTTGCTACAGTGTAGTTTGAGGAAGAAAAATGCTGTTAGCTAAATGTTGCTGTCCGTTGGGAATATGCCTTGTTAGTAAGGCTACAAGAGTAGAAGAAATGTCCATCCCTCAAGTTTAAAAGGTACCTTTTGAATAAAACCAGGGTCTTAGCTGACTGAGACTGAGACAACCAGGACTGAAGGAGATTGACATTTAGACCACAGTAGTAGCAAAACTAGATGACAAAGCAGAGCTTTAAAAAGTCCGTCAGATGGAGAGGTTTGGGCCGGAAAGGAAGTGAGAGGAATGGAGGGTGCTGCTTACTAAGGGGAGGAGATAGGAAACAATGATGCTATTGTGGCAGTGGAGCTGATGAAGGTCAGAGAAGATAAGCTTTAATTTGCATGCTTTCAAAACATTCATGCAAAGTTGGTGATTTTTTAGTGAAAGATTAGGGGCAAGGGACATTGTGACCAGGGAGTTGCTGTATTTATATGAATTGTAATCTACAGTGCTTTAGTTTTTCAAGTGAAGAATGGTGCCTTCAGCAACTTTATGTGACGGGCATCTGCTTTGCTTTAGGACTTGCCATACGCCTTCTGAAGAATTAGCTATAAACCTGAAGATCTGCACTTTACAGGAAGCTCTGGGGAGGGTCTGTCCAAGCTATGGAATCTGGAGAAGTCGCTGCTGGACATGGAACAGGCAGCAAGGCTGTCAGGCTTAGCTCTCAGGAACAGACACTAAACAGAATATTTCCACTTTGAATACGTGCTTTTGTGACCTCCAGTTGAAGAACTGTGCCCAGTCTTTAACCAGACATGACAGACAAGAGTCACAAGGGCATGGGACCATAGCTGGGTCTTGTGAAATTAATGGGGAGAACCCTACAGGGGGAACCATGTTAAGTTTCTTTTACACAAGTTTCTTATACAAACCTATCTCCTAGGAAACAGTATTTGTCTACATTAACATTCTTTACCTAGTATGAGATATATAGAACATGCCTAGGTTCACTGCTGTTTAGATTTCCCTCCTTTAGCATTCCTACAGCTTGCCAGAATGTCTGCTTCTGCAGAAACAAAGGTTAATTAAACACATCCGCCCATTAGAGCAAGGAGTGAACATTACAATCTGGCCCAGAGCTACCTTCTTCAGCTGTCAGCACTGAAAGACACTTGGAACCACAAATTAGTTCCTCAAGCAAAACTAGTTTCAGCAGAAACTGCTTGTTTTATTGAATAGAGAAGTCCTTCCCCATATTTACAGTTTCGGCTTGTACTTGCCTTGCTGTACCTAGTTCCAGCAAGAAACATTCTAGTGGTATTTTGCAAGTTGCATGATCCAAGATTTTTGGATCTTTACAGTGCCATGATTAACACATAATAAAGAATGTTGGAAAAAATGTACCTTGCCTGCATTGCTAACTCCACCTTTTATAATTAATATAATTTAAGGTAACTGATACTGGATTTTTTTGTTACTTGTGGCATTCTTTACCTTTGTACCTTTCCCTGTGCTTGCATAATGGCACTAAACTAGCCTACTCCCTCATTATGCATTTCTTTTCACTTTCTTTTCTGTTTCATTTTCTGGCTGTAATGTATAAGCACCATATTACCACAAATGCTTTCTCAGTTCATCATAATATATTCATTATATTAACTCTTCAGAGTAGCGCTATGGTTGTACGTCAGTTTCCCTCTCACTGTTCTATGGGGAATGAAGGCAGACAGCATATACCTTTTACAAACATACACTGTTACCATGCCTATAATCCCCACTGCTTGAAGAGCTGACATTCCTGAAATGTTTTCTTTCTGTGCTGAATCAACACAACAAGGCTGTGGTAGACCTATTAAAGAGCGGGCACTAGTAATGAGATTACTGAGGTAGGCAGGACACACTGAGGTTTTCGCGGAAAGTAGGATCTTACAGTTAATTATGTAAAATAGCACGATGTCTACTTAATCATAAAGGCTGCCTTGTTTTCTGTTATTTTCAGTAATAGGTGAAGCAAGTATAACTCTCTCGACATCCAAAATTCAAGGCCCATATTTTGTCAGAGCTCTTCTCAAATGTGATACTGTATTATGCATCCTCCATTCTCATTCAGATTATCTCAAACAATTTCTGATTTTCTCAAGCTGACTCATTCTTTGTACCTATTAGCTGCATTGCTGCTGAGAAGGATTCTCTGCCCGTGAACTGTATGTGCAGGTTTTTCATTTCTATTGGTTTGGTTAGTTTTGATCAGTCACACAGATGACAAAGTCTTCTTCCTATTCCCAACCTGGAAGAGAACACCTAGGCACATTATAATTTCAAACCCTGTTTTTCACAAATACTATCTAATGCTTGATTAAAATTTTCAGCTTCTCAGACATTATTGCCATTTGATGGGTTAATAGTAGGAACTATGGATAAAAGGAAACGTGAGTGAAGAGCCACAGAAATATTTTCAGTTATTTGCATTGCTTTCTTGGGTTTGGTTTCAAAGTCTATGAAAGTCACAGAAGTGGCTTCTTTGTCCACTTTGTTCTTGGACAACTCTGGCCTGGTTTTCAAAACCCCTTTGAAAGGCAGCATCTCTAGCCCTGATAGGTGGGTGCAGGCACAGTGCTGTCTTGGAAACTGCTCATCACTTGGCATCAGGCCATTTTCTGAAGTCTGTGAGAAAAACACCTTAGTGTCTAACAGAAACTGAAAGAAAAGTTGGAGCAGTACTCTGACCAATATTGGACAGTTGATCACTGATGACAGAGCCCTAGTGGCAAAGCGTAAAATATACTCATAGTTAACATTTAAGAGAAGATAAATCCAAAAGGAAAACAACATGGTAAATTAGAAGTATTGACCCTGGAGAGGAAACAGAATGGCCTTCTTGGAACATCTCTCCTTGGCTTGTTACCTGGAACTTTCTGTTTAGCCCCCTGTTCAGTAGGCATGATGTGACTCCCTTCTTCACAAGCGCAACATGTTAAATTACTTTAGAGTTGTTTCCATAAATACAGCCTGCCAATGCTTACTGACTGATTTTACCACCTAGGAGCTTTATTTGCATTCAGCAATGAAGCAGTTGAATTTTTAAGGTATGTTGGTTTTAAATTGCAATTATCTTGGAAGGCTGCTTGCGCAGCAATGCCCTATTCATTACATATGGCAGAAGTCTTTGGAAAAATCTTGGAGCCTTGTGCTGCTTGTCTCACACACGCCAAAAATCCTATATGATAAAAAGTATTGCGTAAGGCTCTGTAACAGACAGTGGTGTCTATACCTAGGTTTAATAGGGAGCAAGCCACGGTAATATTATTTCTTCATTCCCTTTCCTGAGCCTCTTTCTGTCTTATGCCTACATACATATTTTCTGGGCCATTTATTCTTTCCTATACTGAAGAACAGTATTGAACAGTGAGACAGTAAAGACAGTGAAGATTGGAAAAATTTATATCTGTCCTATCAGCATAAACAAATATGTGGACTATATCAGTAAAGCTATAAACCTGCTGAAGCATACCATTAGCCTGAACACAGGTACTATTCATTTAAACATGTTTTCAAGGATTGCACCTTTTTATGTACCAGTCTGTTCAGAGATGACACAGCATATAGTTCAGAACTGCACTTCTAAGCAGATATTGCTTAAGATGCAATTACTCTTTTGTGCTTCGGGCTACATTTTCAGGTAGTCACGACAGCGTAACCAGCAGTCTATCTTTTGCTTTCTGTAGGGCAATTACTATGCTCCATTAATTAAAGCTATGGGTATTATTAAGTGGAACTGCTGTTGAGAGTATGAAAAAGAGCATTGGTACACTGACAGCAAAGAGATTGCTGTAAGTTTTAAGTGTGTTCCTTTTTTTTTTTTGCAGAGATCTGCCTGAGTGTATTTTTAGAGTTCTGGATTACTGTAAACAAAACATATTCAGCTGATATCTGAAGCAATATCTGAATAACAAAAACTAAAAAAGTCCTAAGCAAAGAAAACTTTTGCAAGTATTTCAGCTGCTTAGGTGACTAAAACATAACACTCCAACATGAAATTGAGAACAATTATTTTAATCATTTAAGGAGTTCGTTCAACTTTAGACTTAAGTCTCGTTTGATGATTAAAATACAGGGCAAGGAACCAGAAGCCATAAACTCTATTTTCAGCATTAGCACTGACTCACTGTGTGATATTAAGCAAGTCACTTAATTTAACTGTCTCACTCTCTGTCTCACCTGTAAAATGAGGGAACCTACCTCACAAGTTCTTTGTGAGATTAATTAATTAAACATTTGCTGCACACCTAACATTTCTTGGATGTAAGGTGGTGGAAAATTTATTATTAAACACATATATAAACAGGATACAAGAGCAGAGCTGGGTGGTTTCTATAAAGGAAACTCACATCTCTTTCATCTTTGAATTTTTTAAGCATGACAACAAAATAATTAACTACAGGAAAAACTGCGGGTGAAGCCCTAGAAAAGAGTTTATAAATTGAAAAAAGCATAGCCACAAACTCGACAGACCAAACTATAACTAAGAATGAAAATACATTGTTATTATTCAGTAGAGTGCACAATTAAAAGACTAAGTTGAGTTTTTCTTGCCTGTGATATATGAGCAAATTTACATCTAATGGAAGTGAAAGGCAGCAGAGGTAAATCTGGAGAAAAGAAATAATAATGTCTCTTTAAAACCCCACATTTTTTACTGAACTCATTGTCACACAACATTGTTGGAACCAAGATCTCAGTGAATTCAGGAAACAAACATTTATATGGAAGGGTGAATATCCACTGTGATATTTTATGAACTGAAAGAGTTAAAACCCCCTCATGTTGCACAGTACAAGTCAACTAATAGCTGAGAAGCATTTAAAAAAATCTCCTGTGAAGCCTATTCGACAGCCGATCACTCTGGGCTTACTTACAACTGTATCAGAAGCACCTAGTACAGCTCACTGTTGGAGGCAGAATGCTGGAGTAGGTGGACTAATGGTCACCTCTAGTACAGCAGTCTCGACGCTACTGAGGCTAGACTGAGCAGCACAGGAGCACATCTTTAGCATCTTTCTACTCGTATCATAACTATGTTGTAGAAAATGGCAGGTTTGTTCTGTCATAAAATTAACTACATCAGCAAGAGAAGAGGGTCCAGCAACTTTTAACTGAAGAGGAATTTTTACCTCACAATGCAGTTTAGTAGATAACAAAAAGCAATGATTTTTACCAACATTGTGCTGTGACCCTATGAACGAGCTGATCAAAATCACAGTGAGCAAAGAAAAAATGGATGAAGTAGAGTGATCAGTGACATATCCAAAGGTTATGTGTTTCTTGTGCAGTTGCTTGCCTCACCAAAGACCATCTGGGGAAAGGACACGACGTATTTGCACTTTTCTGAAGCCAGTTACTGTTATCTTAAACATTCAGAAAAATACCGCTACTGCTTTCTGTTGGTTCCATTCAAAACAGAGCAATGCCTTTATGTAAAGCATGGTCATAAGCATTTTACAACTTTGGAATGAAGTTGGTGTTTGGTACTCTACCTGGGCAACATGCACAGGAAAATTCAGAGTTTCGGTCCTTTAAAAGCAACTTTCTAGGTTAATAAATAACTTCTACAATATCATTTGGCAGCTATAAATGCAAATTGATTATTTACTTTCATTGTAACTTTTTTTACGCTGCAAATTCTGGATCACACTAAGTTGTTCATACACTAGAAATATATTATTGATATATTTTACAAGTTTTTACTAAATTAGCATTGCAGAGACATCTAGACAAAACCTTAGGCCCTCCACCAAGAATGGCAGAGCCTTTAGCTCTGCGTTTCAGAGTTAAAGCCCAAGACGGAGAAGTGCAGAAGTTACAACAACAACATGGGTTATGTAGTTATACTAAAAAGAATCAATGACTCACTGTTCATGTTTACTTGGCCTGTATGCTTTAGGGATGAGTGGAGATTAGTGCAGAAAACCAGTTCTTTTATTCTCCTTTTATTTTGCTTATTACTAGCTAGCACTACTGCATTCATTAAGTGAAGCAAGATTAAGAATAAACAAGAGGTGCTTGTCATCCAGCATTAATACAATGCCACGTGCTCACACACAGCTGCTTGTGTATACATTTTAGCAGCTGTTTTTTCCTGTCTGTCCACAGCGAATGGGTATGTTGCCTCGCACAGTACATGTACCTTGGCCCTTTCCTACAGCTAGCCCCCACCTTTAATCCAGTCTCTACACGCTGAGAGCCACCTATGTTGCTGCTATCCCTCTTCTCACCCCAGCTGGGCCAGGAATCTCCTTTCTCTTCTCACTTCAGTGATGGAAAATGACAGCGAGTTCTCCTTTCACTTGTATTTGTGTCCCCAGCGGCACACACGTAAATACACAGAGAAGTGATCTTTCTCTGATGCAGGTTTACAAACTAGGTAGATTGATTGCTATTTTAGCTGGTACTCACTGTGTTTAAAAGGTCGTTTGTCCTGAAGCAGCAATTTCTTACGGAATATGAGTAAGGCAGGCAGGCGGACGATGGCAGAAGCAACTCCACTACAGTATTACAGACCAATTCACACGAGGACTGTAGCTGGACTCCTCCTAGTGCCTCAGAGAGCTGCAAGAAAAGGGAAGGGCTCAGGATATGATATCATGTGCTCATTCTAAAAACAAGGAAACTGTTGTAGGTGATTGAAAAAGTAACAGCTTAAAAATTACTGAATGGCCAGTAACAGAAAATTACTTTTCTGCTTCACCTTCCCTACCATCTCCAGTGAAAAGTTTCAATAAATACAAATGACACACTTAGAAAACAATATTTACAGCATTATTAGGACTAGCCTAAGAGATGTGTAACAGCCGAGCCACCTCAGAGCACTGTTTAGTGTTGCCTGGCGTTGTCTGTGCTTATGTCAGACCTTAAGCTTTGAACTTGTTACCAGGTCTGTTCAGGCAAATACACCAGTCCCCGGCATAGCTGACTTTGCAGCTGCAGTTGGGTCTGCATAAGCAACAAGGACGCATGTGTATCCACTCCTTGGCAGTACCCTGACTTGTTTATTGCCTTTTTAGTGAAAGTAAAATCTTCTAAAGCACCTAAGTGACTTAGGAATCCAATTAATATTTTCTAAAGCAATGTAAGCAAACAGGCTTGTAAATCTCATGGAAAGTCAATGTGATTTTGTGCAGATTTGCTGGGGTAAGTTTTACTCCTTAGATCCCTTTCTAATTGCAAGCCTGCTTTAGAAATAATAATCCATTTACAGGGCTATATTATTATAAATTTATTTCCCAGGTCATCATTTACAACCTTTAAAAAAGAAATTAATAAACATTTGAAGCAAAGCTGATGTCCTCACTCAGCACAATTGTTCTTAACCTGGATTTAGCTTTGAAGTTTGCTGTTTCTATTTCAGATCCAAAGAAGCACCTGCATGCCTGGAAGCTTGTCTGTTCTTTCCAGCTTTATCAATTGGTCTAATAGGTCAGCCATTTTTCTCTCAAGTTGTCAGGATATTTTTGTTTCTGTTATAATCCCATAAAACACTCTCAGAGGAAAAACTAGCACAGCTTTCAAGCACAAAACATTTTTATGTTGTGTTTGGAATTACTAAACTCTCTGTTATGGCAGTCATTGTGCTTGCCTTTCAGAATTCTTTTTTTGTGTTAAAAATTTCCTGTGTTTTTTTTCATGTAATTCATCCCAGAGTCAGCATTAAGGTCACCCATGAGTGACGTATTATATTTACCATCATATTCAAGCTCCTATATTGGCTTTTGGTAAACCAAAATGATTTGGATTTTGGGGAATTTTATCATATACTTTTTTGGGGAACTTTGTCATATTAAAGCAGTTTAGTGGTTGGGCATTTTATGTTTCAGTATTTGTCAGTACCCTTCATGGAGCTGTACAACAGGGTGTTCCTCTTGCAGCTCTATTGTTTAAAAAGAAATATTTTGCTGCCAGATTTCTTGTTCTATTTGTGCCCTTTGTTACTGGACTTTCAATTTCAGGAACTTGTTCTATTTAAGAGGATAGTGGAAGAACAATACTTTATAATATAATATTTATTATACAGATGCTGGTATTATCAATGCTTGTTTATCCAGTGGTGATGTGTCTCCCAAACAAACCAGCAGTGGTAGTAAAATAAACTGAACTGGAACACAAAACCATTTTCTTCATAAAGAAATTCTAGGGATTTTTTAACTACTTGTATTTCTGAATCAAGGATCTTTAGTTGTTCTGTGTAGTAAAGGGTAATGACATCTCAAATTGGGCAAACATAAATTGTGAGGTTGAGGAGTGTGAATTAAGATCACTAACATTCACTTTTGTGGAATTTGAGAAGTCCCTTCTCAAAAACTGAGATACAGTTTACATTTACATTTCTGTTTCTGTGCTTTCGCCTTGATTTTTAGTAGTATCATAAAACCTATATAGGCGATCACCTGGATTTGAGAAGATGTACAACAACAGCATAGACTTGTCACAGCTCTGGGTTTGATTCAGACGTTTCATGTATTCACACACTGGAACACAAACCATACTCCTAAATGTTCAGAGGATGAGGGAGCTGGAACTGCTGCTCGCTATAAAGGGAGCAGGGGCACCTCTGGTCTGTTCCCACTCCTCTCCAGCCCCCCAACTAGGTTACTCTACAGCACACATCTGGCTGCAGCACCTGAGTCATTGCTCAGCCCAAGCTCTGAGGAGGTGGCTACTGCCTGCAACGTGCTCTTAATCTGAATCTGCAGGAAATAAAAGAGGTGGTATCTTGGAATATTCCAACTGAGGATATTCTGAAGACAACACACACATTCGTAACCAGGCTTTGAGTCCAGACAGTTGAAGCAAGCCTAAACTAACCACAGGCATGGTGGTGTTGATTCTTTTCTTGGTTCATAACTGATTTTAACATCCAGCTGAATTAATCCTGAATTACTTTAGTGCAAGCAAGATGAAAAGCAGACTAATTGTGCACAGCTCTGGTTTGGTTTGTTGTATTCCTTTTTCTTCTTGCCCGAAGACCATCTTTCTCTTAGATTCTTGTGTGTTGCTTCCTCTTCCTATTTTCCTTCAAGATTTAGTTAGACTTACAGAATCGTGAAATAATTTTGATTAGAAGGAATCACTGGAGATCATCTGGTCCTTTACCCACTCAAAACAGGGCTATCTTCAAATTTACGTCAGGTTACTTAGCGCCTTGCCTGGTTCAGGTGTGAATGTCTCCAGGGATGGACATTCCGGTCTCAGTGGGCATCCTGTTCAAGGGTTTGACCACCCTGACTGTGAAGTCCATATGAAGTGTAACACATTCCTCTGTGCATATATAAGGTTGGGATGTTTCCCCATGTTAATGTACAGCATCTGGCAGTAAACCTGGATGGAGAGGCAGTTTGGAGCTTGGGAAAGAGGTGGAGGGAACTACAATATGGGGAAATGAGGAAAATCCAAGATTTTAGTTTTATCGAAGGCAGTAGGAGACAGAGTGGTGAGCAGGAGTAAAAGAGATCATGGCAGGGAGGGAGAAAAGAAAGGGCTGTTTCACAGGTCAGGCAAGGTTGTGTGTGGGAGGATAACTCATATAATGAGAAGGCAAAAGGACCATAACTAAAATGGTTACCACCTCCAGATTTGGGTACCTCTCACATCCCTAAATAAATCTTCAACAATGTGCCATAGCTAAAATTATCTTGCCAGTTCTCGCATGAAATTGATTACAGGAGATTGCAGATCATTTTGCTTTCTTAGGTTCCCTGTGTGATTTCAGTTGGATAGTACACTTCACATTTAAGACAGTGCAGATATTTTTGTCTGCTACTGTTCTGTTCCAGAGAAAGTTGCCTTTTCATAGAAAGAAGGACAGGTCCTGCAGCATACAAACATAGACAACACATGATATTTATACTGGAGTTGTGTTTATGGATAACTCCAGTTTGGATCACAATTAATTCTCACAGAGATCTCTGGACTAAAAGATTATTTATAAATGTATACAAAGGTTGCTCTTCATGACAGTACCAAGGGGTTGGAGCAGGGATGAGAAGTTTTAGTAGTAAGCACTATGAGGTATAAATAATTTTCCAACACTAATAAAGAGGAAACTGGAGAAGAATTCTTGTCCTTTGCTGATTATTTAATTGCTCAGGAAAATTCAGTGTGACTGTTAAAATTGCTCTCAGGTGTCCAAGAGCAACACTAGTAGCAATTGTGTTTTGCAGTAGCAGAAAGCACAGAGGAATATGGATATATGAAAAAAGGGAAAATATCTTTAAGAAGGGTGAGATATGTTTGTGTTCCCAAGAACTGAAGTCTAGGTGATTTAGAATAGGAAATCGCATTTAGTGATGTAAACATGTTAACTGATGAATTCTCACAATACTGTTATGAAGCAGGGAAGGATTATGCCTTGTTTTGACAGATGGAGAAACACGGACAGAAAAGGCTAAATTCTTACCAGGATCCTTGCCAGCTTCTTTCAAAGTAATTTCCAAGGAAGATCCTTCCCTACAGAAAGCTTGTAGCTACAGACATCTCTCCAAGTTTCCCTGTGTTACTATGGGAGAACAGAGATGGTCATAGGTGTTGAAGCCACTGACCTGTCCCTTTTTGGAGCTCTGACTGGATTATAATCTGAATAGAGAACAAGTAGAAACAACCTTTTCTATATGATGACTCACCTTGCCAGAGGAAGATTAGTCAACGGAACTTTGTGTCTGCCTGTACTAGTCAGTAAATATGTACCCATCCCTGCATAAGGCCAGGGGCAAAGCACTAGAGCAGCGGGAGTGGAAGCCTGAGTTGAGTACTCATAGCTTTCTTGCTGTTGGCACTCCAACATCAACAGAAGTAAGAGCAGAGGAGTCCTAGGCTGATTTCCAGCATTGTAACAGACCTTACGCTTGAAGGATGTCAGGTGCCGAGTCTCAGCTCTCTCATTTACCCTTTCCACTCATGATCTGTGCAAGGCATACTCCAGCCCTTCTCCAATGCACACACTCTTTTCACCTAATCTCGAATCAGTACAGGACTGTTCATTTTTCCTAGATCTTTCCACAAGGGAAATTATTCAGTCTAAAGCCCATGTAACTTTAGATTCATTTTGTATTGACCTATTAATCAGTAAAGTGGTAATGTGGTAACCAGAACCTTGTTGTAGCAAAGGTAAGTAGAGATTTAAGACGACATTACCTTCTCATTCAATCAACATTCATTAAAGTGCCAGTCCGCTTCTTTTTCTTCATTCTGGTAGTTGACCACACTTGCATCAGGGTACTTCATATGGTCAGCTGTACCTTGGCTTTGCCATTCTTTCCCAGAAC